>LR738711.1:855798416-855830509 GCA_902687465.1 Secale cereale | reverse complement strand
GCTGTCCTTCGGACGCACGGTAGTTTCCGGAACGCTGATTTTTTATATGATTTTTCTGGATTTTTCCTGGCAGTTCTCGTAACGTGAAAACCTGAAATACAAAAACAGCCGAAAACAGAAACTGGCACTGGGGTGCACTGGATTAGTAAGTTAGTCCAAATATGATCAAAAGTGTATGGAAGTGTATGAATATCATAGCAATATCACCCAAAAATGGCATGGAGCAAGCAGAAATTATAGATACGTTTTGGACGTATCAACATCCCCAAGCTTAATTCCTGCTCGTCCTCGAGTAGGTAAATGATAACAAGAATAACTTCTGTGGTGACATGCTATTAACCATATATGACTTTTTCATAGTCATATGACAAAAGCTTACTGAGACAATGATTCTATAGTAATTAGGTTGCCTCATGAGAAAATCACAAATGACTGAAAGTTTTACAACATGACATTGAAGCATCAAATAGATTTGCAATGAACATGATGTGCAAATATGATAAAGTGATATCTAGCTTGCCCCCTTTAGTGAAGCAAAACATAAATGCAGGGGCACCTTCAAGGTTTAAGTGATGACTAGATACAATGATTTCAGAATAAACGATATCACAATCATGCAAAAGACAATGCTACTTTGGGATAATGCACATTACACTCAGAATGACAATCATGCTCTCAGTAGTTGGTGCTTTAAAAAGAAGGTGGAGACTCAACATAAAAGTAAAAGAATGGTTAAGTGCTAGAGATTTTTTTATTTTGGAAACATAGAAGCAATTTTGTCAACGGTAGTAGTACTTCATATGTGTCATGCATAAGACATCCTATAAGTTGCAAGCCTCATGCATCGAATACCAATAGTGCTCGCACCTTGTCCTAATTAGCTCGGATTTCCATGGGTTATCATTGCATTACATATGTTTCAACCGAGTGTCACAAAGGGGTACCTCTATGCCACCTGTACAAAGGTCCAAGGAGATAAATCGCATTTGATTTCTCGTTTTTGATAGATCTCAACTTGAGGACATCCATACCGGGACAACATAGAAAATAGATGATGGACTCCTCTTTAATGCATAAGCATATTCTCATAAGAGATTGAGGATTAATGTCCAAGATAAAACTTTCACCATGATACATGGCTTTGGTTGGCGGCCCAATGTTCTTCTCTAACAATATGCATATTCAAACCAACCCATGGCAAATCACCCTTACTTCAGACAAGACGAACATGCATAGCAACTCACATGATATTCAACAAAAGTGTGACAGTTAATGGCGTCCCCAGAAACATGGTTACCGCTCAGCAAGCAACTTATAAGAAATAAGATACATAAGCAACATATTCTTTACCACAATAGTTTTTAAGCTACTTTCCCATGAGCTATGTATTGCAAAGTTAGTCTTAGTACAGGTGGAGGTTAGCAAAAGACTGGGAGCGACCAACTAAGAGAGCAATGATGGTAATAATCATGCAGAGCGACAAAGCAATATTGAATCAGGCATGGTAGTTATATCGCTACTCAGAAATAAAAGATCATCAAGGCTTGACAGACTTTCTTTACAGTCTTAAATATGCGTGAGCATACGCCAAGTCAATCAAAATAAATTATTGAAGGAAGATATTACTAAACCATACCACATCATCGGCAAACAAATCAAGTTGGTATTCCAATAACACATTGGGAATCCCCCAGGTATTTGAGACTAACCATAAGAAACCTGAACTACTAAGCACCATTATGCACGTAGCATATTTATCATAGACATATCAACCAATGCAACGGAAGCAAACTCTCTTAATAAGGTGAGCATGATAATTAAAGAGAGTTCAAGCAACCAACTAAACAAAAGCTCTTTGAAAAGATAAGCATGAATACTAAGAGCAGAGCATGATAGTAGCTATTAAAAGACAAAGAACACACACAGCAAAGATAGACATGAAAATTCTATGTTATGTTCTAGGTAGAAGTGGAGCGTGTTTCTCTCCCACATAAAGAATGCTGAGTTCCGACTCGTTATGAAAAACTAAAAAGAAAACTAAAAGCAAGACGCTCCAAGCATAGCACATAACACATGAAGTGATAAAAATATAGCGGAACGAAAGACGAACTGATAATGTTGATGGAGAAGGGGATGCACGGGGGCATCCCCAAGCTTAGACGCTTGAGTCTCCTTGAATATTTCTTGGGGGTGCACGGGGGCATCCCCAAGCTTGAGCGCTTGACACTCCTGAATCTTTTTTATCATCTTCCCTCGCACACTTGAAAACTCCCTTCATACATAACTCATCATAATCTGATTAGCGAGGTTAGTACCCTTAATAAAATAATTATAGCTTGCTGGAAATAAAGATATTATTGAAGTTCTACTGTTTCTCAAGATTGCCAAAAGGTTTTTGCAAAGAAAAAGCAAGCTCTTGGTTTGCAAAATGAAGGAAAGGCAAAACAGGACAGAATCTGTGAAAAACAGAACAGCAGGTAGTAATTGATCTGTTCGGGATACTTCTGCAACTCAAATCAAAAAACTCAGAACAGATGCACAAAAGACAATTATATAGAGAACGCTGTCGAAAAACTTCAGACCAAAAAGATGATCTGATGATTTTATACGAATTTTTCTATCCAAGGACAGAATCTGTTTCCTGGACAGCACCTCACAACTTTTGAACTTTCTAGCAATCAGAGGCTATACTTGGCACAAATATGAAAAGCAAAGATACAATGATGATGCTACAGCAGTAAACAACATCAAGACACAACAAAAGCAAAAAAATTATTCATGTGGGCTGCCTCCCAAAAGCGCTTTCTTTTATGCCTTTAATCTAGGCATAATGCATAGAGGAATCAATAACCATCATAATAATCGGAGTTATAAATTGAGTCATATGGTTCCTCAACAAGTTTGTTCTTGTTCCTTCTAGGAAAGGGGTACACACCTTTTGCCTTCCCGCATAAGCGGATTTGTCCCTTACCTATATCGATGAAGCCTTTTACCGCTCGGAGGAAGTCCCTTCCAAGCACTATATTTCCTTGGTTTGGCTCCATGACGAAGAAATCAATCATTGCAATCCCTTTAAGGAATTTAACTGGTACGTCTTTTATTCTTCCCTGGATTTCAGAAATATCTCCATTAGTGTGTTCATGATAAGATGGTAATCTATCCATGTTAAATTTTAAAGAATCATGAACAATTTTTGGCATAGTAGAAACCATAGATCCAATATCACAATAAGCAAGGAAGTCTTGATTAGAGATGCTAATCCTAACAAGAGGCTCCCAGTCATTATCTATTTCCAAAATATATCTCTTATTGGGTTTGGGTTTCTCTACCTTCATTAAGTCTAGAGCATCCATTCTCTTTTCAATAGTAGCAAGTCTATCTATGACAGTATCAAAATTATGATCATAAACAAAGTAACTAGATAGACCATGTATAATTTCAAGAGCTCTAGCTTCATCACACTCTAGGAAGTCTCCCTCGGCTATAATATCAAGAGAGTGTTTACACCATTTAAAAAGACCCTGGTAATAATTTCTAAGCACAATTTTTATAGGTATCCAAGGCATAATTCTTCTATGTGCATCAGAAATTCTGTCCCATGCCTTCTTCATATTTTCTCCATCCCTTTGATGGAAATCTAGAACTTCTGATTCCCTCAAAGCACCATATCCTAACATGTTTAGCTAAACAGATAGGACTACTAACAGGAAGGCAAAATAAAAAAAATTGGTAATTTTTGATAAAGGATACTAAAGCAAAAACTGAAAGGTAAACTAACAAGACTAAAAAGCAAAGGTAAAAGATAGCATGCAACTCCCCTATCCTGAAGAGTGGAGTCCCCGGCAACGGCGTCAGAAAATACTCCTTGATGGGCCTCTAACCCCTCGTTGGTTACCCCAAGTGGAAGGTGAAAGATGCAGTGTTGTGGAAGTGTTTTCCCTTAGCAAAGATGCCAAGGATGGAATCCCCAGAGACTCCTAGGTTCAACAAGTAGGTGTCAACTGCTAACGGCGCCAGATATTAGCAATCAACATGGACCTGCACATAGATACAAATAACTTTGCTCCCAACGAGTACAGAGAGGTTGTCAATCCCTCCGGCCTTGTAGTTCACAAAGGATTAAAAGCAAATTATAGTAGTGATAGATAGTGTTTGCAATAGTAAATAATAGCGAAAAGTAAATAGCGGGTGTGATCAATGATGGTAATATGGACCGGAGTCTCATGATGTTCACTAGTGATGTCTCTCTCCCAAAAGACGATAAAACAGCTATGTGAGGTAAACAAATTACAGCTGGGCAATTGACAGGACCACGAACGCAAACCAATGCTGACTACATTGCAAGAAAGGTTGAGGTTCAAAGCATGGGCGGTACGCCAAAGTAAGTAGACCGAAATCCATCAATATCTACTACTAATCATCCACCTTGAGATATCTATCCAGAACATCTCGCTGGTATTAAGTTGCGAGCCCCACCCATAGTGTAAACTCAAAGCAACAGACAACTGCATTAAAAGAACTTTGCGTAAAGTAAACATTCCTTGCACCCGCGGGCACAAGCACCGTTGTTTTCCCCCTTGTGGCAACAGCACATCCCCTAGACTCATGTTTCTGTCACTCAAGCTAGCCATCGAGGGGCATGAACCCACAATCGAGCATAACGTTCCCTCTTGGAGTCACTACGTATTACTTGGCCAAAGCAATAAATAACAACGGAGAACATGCCAGAATTACTTATGAACATAAATATAAAAGAGGTAGATCAAATATATTACTCAAGATCAATCTGAACATAATCTCATAATCCATCGGATCCCAGCAAACTCATCATAGCAACAGCATAAGGATTACATATGTGCCTCGATCATGTAGGGCGGCTCACGAGGGCTAATTAGTGAAGCACAAGAACGGGAGGAGAACATCACATAGCTACTGGTCATGGACTCATGGTCCAAGGGAGACTACTCACGACTCATCCGGGAGGCGTCCATGGTGGTGGTGAAGCTCCCGGTGGTGATCCTCCCCTCCGGCAGGGTGCCGGTAAGAGTTCTCCTGGTGCTCCCGATCTTGGAAGCGGCGGCGGCGGCGGAACAGAGATGGGATCGCGAAAAGAGTTCCTGTTCTGAGGGTTTTGGAGGACGCTTTAAATATATGCCAAAGGGGGGCATCGGGGAAGCTTCGGAGGGGCCCAGGCGCCCCCCCCCCCCCCCGGCTGTCCTTCGGACGCACGGTAGTTTCCGGAACGCTGATTTTTTATATAATTTTTCTGGATTTTTCCTGGCAGTTCTCGTAACGTGAAAACCTGAAATACAAAAACAGCCGAAAACAGAAACTGGCACTGGGGTGCACTGGATTAGTAACTTAGTCCAAATATGATCAAAAGTGTATGGAAGTGTATGAATATCATAGCAATATCACCCAAAAGTGGCATGGAGCAAGCAGAAATTATAGATACGTTTTGGACGTATCACTCGTCCTGGTCGTCCGATCGCGACCGGCACTGCTGAATAGTAGCCTGCCCTTTTACACCCATGCTAGCGCACTAGCTCTCAATGACATGTGGGTCCCAGGCGAGGTGGGCCTCGGCTGTCAGCGGCCGCGGAGCGTAGGTGTGACCGGTGCGGGTTTCTGTGTGCGTAGGGGCGTGCCACCGCCTGTGAATTTGGATGGCCGACGAGGGCAGTTCTGGGATTCCACATATTTTTGCTTGCGTGGTGTACCGTGGGTGGCCAGGGATGGATAGGAGTGGGGAGGGCGACCGATTGGTCAGAACCCTAGCCGCCACTCCTCCTCGATCTCACGCCCCTCTCCTCCGTCCCCTCCCCTCCGTGCTCCCGTCCTCCCCGCCTCGTCTTTCTTCTCGTGCCGACCAGCCGGCCGCCACCGCTCTCCCCGCCGAGCTGCCGTCCTCACACGCGGTCATCCTTGCCATTCTGCTGGTGGAAAGCTCCACCATGACGGCGTCCACCGGATCTGGTGTTGCTGTGCGTGAGGAGGACAGACATGGGGAAGGTGCAACAAGGCAGCGTTGGCATTGCTGAGGTGATGTGCGTAAGGAGGACGGATGTGGGGAAGGTGCAACAAGCCGGCCCTCGCTTCGTAGTAGAGTGGAGCCGGCCATCACTGTCGACCGCTGCTCGCCGGTCGTCGTCCCTCATCCACCATCTAGGTTGGACGTCTTTGGCCTTGCCATCTTCTTCCTCTCAGTTTTTTCCTCTTGATTTCATAGGTTCGTTGACAATCTGATTTTGATTTTATTTATTTATGTTTTTTAGCAAGATGTTTGTAGATCAGGTGAAGAAGAGAGGAAGGATCTCGAGGAAGAGTGAAGAACAAGGTGAACCTCTTGGCCATCGCAACCCGACAGCACATGCGACAATGAGCAGGTATATTTCTTCTAGATTCGTCCTCTTCTTGTGTCATGACTGGATGAGGTGAGATTCAGATTGTTGGGTATTGTTTATATTGCTAACTGAGATGGGATCATAATTATTTGTTTGATTATTTGGTTGGGTTTAGTTAGAATAAATCATTGATGGTTGATCTTGTTAGCTACAGATGTTATTCCCCTGTTTCGAACAAGGTTGATTTTTGATAGAATGAAATTAGTGTTTGATTCTCCTGCATCGTGCCCAGCAGGAAGAGGTCATCAAGGGAAGCTGACCTGCAGCGACCACGCTCCACGACGCCCTCCCAATCAGACTCCTCTTTTTCCTCGCTCATGCCCTATTGCGTCAACGGTTGTGGCCTGCTCCCAGGCTGCATGTGAGAAGGTGACACGACGGTGGTTGGTTTGCATAAGTATTGATCAATGAATTCTGAGAATATTTTGTGGGGTATCCTGATTGGCATATCACAGGTTGCTAGAGTTGTTCAACGACACGAGATATTTTTCTACAGATGAGAAGGTTACCAATTGTCATGGGAATAGCTCAATTGGCTAATCCATCTATCCTCTTTGTTTATCGACAAGTTTAGTACTTTTACGGAGTGGAAGGGAATAGCTCAATTGGCTGCCTATGCATGAATTAGAGCTTTCATGACATTATTCCGCATCAATGCATTTTGTTGTATGTAGACTATATCCTTTAAAAGTGTGTTCATTTAGAATTAGCAAATTGGGTCTCTGATATGGAATTAGTATATATTGCGTTGTTGTAACTGAGATGTAGCGTTCTATACTTTTCTAGAAATAAGGTCCCATGGTTATTGGTGTTGTTAATTCCCATGCCAAAAGAATTATGTGTGGTCGTCCTCTTGCCGCACATCCCACTGGTTTGCAGTTTATCTTTTCGGTCTGCAAGCTATACATATTAGATGCATTTTTCTGGATATATAGATTAAATGCTTTCTACGCGGTGGTTTCCACTGCCTCTTGCTCTTCATATATAATTTATTTGTGAGGCCTGACACTTTATCTTGTATTTGAACTAACAACCTGGGTCCTGCAAAATGCATCTACATGAATTTGGATTTGTCCATCAAGCTTAAGAAGGTTATGTTGAGCATGGTAATTAATTTTACGCAGGGTTTTTCTTGAGCTGTATGTACGAACATGATACAGATGTAATTATTTTTTCTTTATTCCATATAGGATAGCCCTTTTCTGGTGCCATTTTTTTATAGTGTGGCGCCATGAATTTGGAGCACACAATATATGCATATTTATATTAAATTTATTACAATAACAAAGGCATATGTACCCAGGAATCAGAAAATGAAGCTACTCATACAAGATAGTAGAATCTTCACTTTCGTTATCCATTTCTTGGACCTAAGTTGCAATAGCTCTGACTTGATTCTTGACATGCAGAGATGGCAGTTATTGCACGATTATGAAAACTACCAATAGAGTGAGAACAAGATGGGGCCTAAGAGGCAACCATAAAAGGCAGCAGGATAAATGACATTTATGTACTGAAGAACAGTGGCTGCGTAAGTCTCTCATCATCCTAGAACACTAAATAATGACATGTTTTTTACTTTAGTTAGGCTTGACTAGAGAATAAAATGCTTTACTTTTCATGTTCTTTACTTCACTTTTAGTAATTCCTTATCCGTAACTATTGTTTCTTTAGTTGCGTATCTTTGTGATCAGCTTAGGCATTATACATCCGATGGTCTCCCTATTTATACATTAAATATATGGTATTGATTATCTATGCTTTATGCTCTGCCCATGGCCTGGTCATGTAGTTCTACCTTTCATGTGAAGCATGTTTTGCCTGTGCAACCCACAGCATTTTGTTTCCATTTTTCTCTATATCAAGAGCATTTTTTCATCCAGCAGCTCGAGCTTCAGGTAGTGGCATGTAATTCTATTTTTTTCTCAAACTGCAACGACACGGTAGAAAATAGTTCGATATATAGTTGAAGTTTTTGCTCCATCAGACCATTTGAAATTGGTTATGCTACTACATTTTACTATTGATTTGAGATGCCTTATTCCTAGATAGTGACTATCTAAATTATTGACATCCACTCAAATAAATATACAAGAGTTGTATGAAAATAAATCACTCTTATATTTTGAACAAGAAATTAGAAATGAAGATCCAATTAACCAATCTTTAGCGACATAAATGTTCAGGTCGCACATGCATGCCAGAACACTGACGGGTGGTCTTCCTAAAGACAACTACTTTCACGTTAGTAATATCTTGTGTTTGAGATATTCCACAACCCTTCTTGCTAGCTCCAGTCGTTTAATTACTATTTTATCCACCATATTTTTATGCTTTGCATTCCTTTTTTTTTGATGAAATGACAGTAGGAGAGGCTCCTACTGTTTTTGTATATATATATGGTGTTACAAGTAAGTTACAGATTGCATTGTAACTACGTGGTCATCCTACCCCATTCATCCCCTCTTCTCAAGAAAAGGAGGGGGTGAGGTTCTAGGCGAGTACAATGTAGTGTCTACTCAAAGAACAGTCAAGAGGGAGTGTAGGGAGCTAGGGCAGAGAATTACAATAGGCGATCACAGAAGCCCTCTGAGATTCTTTTACTCTGTATTGGAGTAGGCTAAAGTCCCCCTTGAAACGTGTCAGCCAGGATGTTGTGCTGGGGTTGATCCTTCTGAAATGCTTATTGTTGCGTTCTTTCCATAGGCTCCACGCTGCCGTCAGGAAGATTTCCATGAAGAGGGGTCTCGTGTCCCCCCCATTGGTCTGGTCGATTAAGTCTAGTCTGGAGTCAAATGTGGGCCAATGGATATCAATTTTTTCCCAGCACGCCTTGCTGAATGGGCACGTGAATATCATGTGGTCAACCGTTTCTTCGGTGTTCTGTCCGCAAAGTAGGCAGTCGAGCACATCCCCAATGTCATAGTGTCGTCTCTTTAGCATGTTTCTTGTATTAAGTCGATCAAGTAGCATGAGCCATCCGAATACTTTAATTCTCATGGTGCATTTGGATCGCCATAAAAGTTGGAAGGTTGGGTGCCGTGGGGTGTGTCTGAAGCAGAACTTGTAGTAATCAGCGGCTTTAAATTCAACTGCTCCCCAGGTGTAATACCATACGTCAGTGGATGAAGTGGAGGGGCTCAGGTGATTGGATAGGTGTTGTAAGTTGTGGACCTCCGCGAGTGCTTCTGGGGAGAGAGGCAAGTGAAAAGTATCATGTAGTGTCGTGTTCTCCAAGAAACCTTTGATGGATATGTCCTCATCTCTGGCAAATGAGTAGGCTCGGGGATGTGATGCTTCCAGGACGGTGGGTAGCCACAGGTCTTTCCACAAGAGAGTTGTTGTTCCATCGACCACTTGTATGCAAGAAATCCCACGATATTGGGGTGTGAGTTTAAGTATGTCACGCCACCAAAAGGATCCCATTGAATCGAGGGCATGAGGGATTTTGCCTTGATAATATGTATCCCAAATGAGATGTACCCATGGCACATCAAGCTTGTTGTAAAATTTATGTAAGAACTTCATGAGGAGGGCTTCATTTTGGAGTTTGATATTGAGGACTCCCAAGCCTCCATGTTTCTTTGGTTTGCATACCAAATCCCAGGCAGCCAAAGAGTTGCATTTTTCACCATGTTCTATCATCTTGTTCCAAAGACATCTGCGCCTGATTTTATCCAGCATCTCAAGTACTTGAGAGTTGATTTTGAGCGTGCACATGGCATATATGAGTACGGAAGTGACAGTTGCATTCAGCCATGAGAGTCTCCCGCCGTACGACATCATGGAAATCGTAGCGGTGAGTCTTCGTTCAGTGCTGCAAACTAGGGCATTAGGTCTTGGACTGTGGGCTTCGATGTACCCATGGGTAATCCGAGGTACGTGAAAGGCATGGTACCGATCGAGCAGCCAAAGATATTAGCAAGTTCAACTACAGAGCTGCTGTCAAGATTAATAGGGATGAGAGTGGACTTGTTAAAATTAATCTTGAGACCAATGGAGATTGCATAGTCTGATAGGATCTGTTTGACCGTTGCCGCTTGTGTGGGACATGCAGGCAGGGCTAGGATCGCGTCATCCGCATATTGTATAACCGGGTAGTCCGTTTGGCCAGGGCATGGAAAAGGTAGGTTGATTCGCCCTTGCCTGAAGGCTTGGTTGATGGCAGCTTGTAGAAGGTCGGCCGCTAGGACGAATAGAAGGGGGGAAAGGGGATCACCTTGGCGCACGCCGCTCTTGCATTGAAACTGTCTGCCTTGCACACTGTTAAGAAGGGCAGAAGATCTCCCAGTAGAGAAGATACTTTTGATCCAATTAAGCCATTTCTCGCTGAATCCCATATGTCGCATGATATTGATCATAGGGTCGTGCCCGATTGTGTCAAACGCCTTTGCGAAATCCAATTTAAGGAGGATAATTTTTTCCTTGGAAGCCTGGCACTGATGTATATATTGGAAGGCCCAGGCAAGGCAGTCTTGGATGGTTCGGCCTTTAAGAAAACCGTATTGATTACGATGAACAAGTGTGAGGATTACCTTTTGAAGGCGATTGGCCAAGAGTTTGGTGATCATTTTCAGGCAGCAGTTAAGGAGTATTATTGGTCTAAAGTCATTGACTGATTCAGGTGATTGAACTTTGGGGATCAAAGTAATAAGACCATCATTAATGCTTGTAAGATCAAGATCCCCCGCATGGAATTGGGAACAAAGGGCATAGAAGTCATGTCTGATCACGGGCCAGCAACTTTTGAGGAATGCCCCACTGAAACCATCAGGGCCGGGGGCTCGATCGGCTGGCATTTCTTTAATCACAACGTCAATCTCATTGTGTGAGAAGGGTTCGGTGAGATGATCCAGGTTGTTGGAGCGTTGTATAAGTGTAGGCAGGTCAAATTTCATCTCAGCAGGTGAGATAGTGCCTAAACGACTCTTGTAGGCTTGAAAGAGTAGGGCCTCTTTTCTATTATGATCTTCTACCTGATTGCCCTCCTCATCTGATAAACAGGCAATGTTATTGTGTCGATAACGTTCAGTGGCCACGGCCTAGAAAAATTTCGTGTTTTCATCGCCAAACTTAACCCAACTAATGGTACATCGTTTCTTCCAGTAAAGTTTCTGGTATTGTAGCAGACGCACAGTGTGTTTCTTGAGGATGGTGCGGAAGTTAAATTCAGGGGTAGAAAGGGGTCTCATGTTCTCAAGTTCATCCAGATGTGCTAAAAAGTGATTGCAGTTGTCAATGGCAATCTTCAGGCGTGAAATGTTTTTGCTCCAAGTCTTGAGAGCATGCCTGAGTCTTTTGAGTTTATGGCAGAGTATAGAGGCTGCGTTGGTCAAATAAACTGGTTTACTCCAAGAGGTTTGCACCACATCCAAGAATCCGGGGTGCAAGATCCAATACGATTCGAATCTGAAAATGTTGCTGCGTGGTATGTTGGTTTCAATAGTAACAATGCAAGGGGTATGATCAGATGTAGGTTTACCGAGGGGTTTTACCAATGTGTTGGGGTAGATCTGAGTCCAGTGTCATGACGTGAAGAACCATTCTAACTGAACCAGAAGCGGATCAACTTGCATATTACTCCAAGTGTAGGCACGACCCTTTACCGGAAGTTCTATAAGGTTTTGCGTGCGGATAATATCGTTGAACGTAAACATGTCCTGAGTATTACCTCCAGGTTTGTTACGATTGTCCGGAGCACGAATATAGTTGAAGTCGCCAACCAAAAGCCAGTCTTGTGTCACTGGTATATCCAGGTCATATAGCCAATTAGTGTAAGTTGTGCGCTCGTCTCCACTACACGGCCCATATATATTCGCTAGCGTCCAGGTTTGTTGGGATTGTGTGCTAGTGAAATTGATAACTAGCGCAAATGGTTCTGAAAATAGAACAGAGCCCGTAAACATCAAGCTCTTCCAAATCATAACAATGCCACCCGAAGCACCACGCGAAGGCACAAAAGCAAAACGATCGAATTGGCGTGGACAGCAGGATTTGATAAAAGCCAAATCAAACGAGGTTTTTTTGGTTTCTTGCAAACAAACGATTGCGCATCCTCTAGAAAGGATCGCATTGTGAAGCGCTAAATGTTTGGATTCGGCATTAAGACCTCGAATGTTCCAAGAGAGGACATTCCACGATCGCAAAAGAGACATAATAAAACCACTTGCAGATTAAGCAGAGGGGGAGGCTTCATCGGCTGCGGCTTCAGAAGCTTCAGCATGTTGCATGTCAGGTGTAGGTTCAGCCGGCGCTTGAGATGCAAGGAGGGCCCCCTCAGTCAATTCTTCTGCTGGGATTGTGCATCTGTAAATTCCAATGTCTTGCAGTGTTGAGATTGGTGTTGGCGGAGGGATGTCATCAGAGTCATGCCTGGAGTGAATAGTTGAGGAGGAACCTATTGCAGGTACGATTCTGGGCTTAACTTTGGATATGGTCTTGCGGCTGTCAAAAGGCATATGCACTTTAAAGCCCTTGTATTTAGTGGAACGAGTGCTGCGACGAACTTCCGTAGTGGAGATGGGTACCATAGTAGCTTTCACTCGGCGGCCACGGGCTGCCACTGGAGGCTGCACTTCAAGGGTGTCATTGCGGCTCTCAACCTAAGATATGTTAGCTAGGTCTGAAGATGGAGGAGCCGATTCCAGCAGGTGAGTGACAGGGTGGGACAAAGACAGAGGATCATCAGCCAAGACGGGCAAACCTTGGGGTATAGCAATCACTTTCGTAGCGTCGGGCATCAGGTTAGGGAGGGCAGCAGCATGTTGAGGAGATTGGGGATTGTCCTCCATTGGCAATTCTTGGATGACCACAGATGAAGGAGGCATGCTGTCAAAACGGATGAGGTTGCGGTCAGCAGGGGTCGCCACGGTCACAGACACTTCCATGCTTGCAGGTCGAATACCAAAAGCAGATCTCCACGGGCCAATGGAAGCAAGTGCAGGTCGGAGGGCATCAAATATGAAAGTATTCAGTCTCTGTCTGGGGATTGGGTTGTCAATCAGCAGAGATAGCAGATCCGATCCCTGAGAGGACAGTCCAAACTGTATTCCGCGATCGTGCAGAACAACTGAAATAGAAAGTGATTCAGCTGGCATTGGGGGGTCCATAGTTGGAGGGTGGGGCTGAGGCACAATGATCATCGCAGAAGTGTCTGAGCTAGCACCTTCGTCAGAAGTAGAGAAAGAGTCATTCCAAGCCTGTGTGGGGCTGTCAGTGAGATTGTTTTCAGGTACGAGTCCATCTTGGAATGTTAGACCCTGAGCTGCAAGCCACGCTTGATAATTGACCAGGTGCGGTGGCAATGGGGGTAGCGGCAGAGCTGGCGGTTGCGGCCATGCACCCCAACCGGCGTTGGCATTGGTGTTGGCAGCAGGGTTGGCATCAGCATGAGGGCCAACGGGAGCTGTGTTCTGAACCAGCCAGTTGTGTACCTGCTGCTGGTATAATTGCTTGGCAGTGAGTTTAGGGCCGAATTGCAGGTGAGGATTACCATCAGGCGGCAGCGGTTCCTCGCCAGCAGGCAAGACTTCAGGCAGCAACCCATTCCAGTCGTTGCTGCGGAGGATAGTAACCTGAACAGTCCAACAATCTCTTGCTCCTCCAAGCTGCCAGACAACGAAACTCTTTGGGATTAGACGTAGGCGGAGCACACGGGCTTTGATCATCATGAAACGTCTGTCCTGGCAGGGATTATACCAGTGCACAAGAGATCCATAACCACCCAGATCTTTGGTGATGTAATAGTTAGTCTAGTAATCATAGGGGAAACCGAAGAACATCAACCAAACCTCTGGTCCAAAGGACGTAGTACGGCGATTTAGGGCTTCATTATGTGGTACAAATGTGATGAGCAGATCTTCATCCTCAAGCTCAATGGGGGTGTTGACGGCAGTATCCCGCATAAAAGAGTCCACAAATCCAAAAATCCCAATACCGAAAGGGTGGTCGCTGGCTTCAGTGGTAAAGAGTTGAGAGGCATGGAGCTGACCTATAATGGCATTGCGGATGGAGGCACGGCGGTGGAGGGGGACGTACTCACTCGCCTCGACGATTGCCAAGAAATCGTGGTTGAGCGGCGGGATTGGACCCACGATCATGCCGCTGCGAACCACGCGGTCCACCGGCCCCGGCTCAACAGCAAAGCCCGGGGGGAGGAACGGGGCGGGGTTCAGGGGGTAGTTCGCCATGGCCGAGATGGAGGTGTGGGAGCGTGGTGGATATTGGTCAGTGGGCGGTAATGGCGATGGGACTGGGCAGGAGCGCTGCGGTGTTGGCGATGGGACTGGGCAGGAGCGCGGCGGTTGGAGAACCGAGGTGGAAGGTGGAGCGTGAGGAGCAGGTGTAGGAATCCCTGGCGATTTGGGAATCCATTTCCATCTTTGGGCGCGGATGCGTTTGCGGCAGGATTGAGCCACGTGGCCATAGTACGCACATGCAGTGCATTGGACGGTAGCTCTGGGGCGTATGCGCGGGTTAACAGTGGGTAGAGGGGGGGCAGGGGAATTAGTTGCCTCGATAGAGATTTTAGTCTCCAAAACCGTCTCAGTGATTAGAGGGGACTTACCAGTTTTGGGGCAAAATATTGCCTTGTGATCAGGTGTGGAGCAATTGATGCAAATCAGTCTAGCATGGCAAGCTATTTTATTGTGTCCCCATTGAAGACAGCGTGAACAAAGTGAGGCCCAATTGGTGGAGAGGTTGATGATATCCTGCATAGAGTATTGGGCTTGGGCCAAATCCGCCTTGTGTTTGGCCTGGAGAGAAGGGGGCCAAAAAACATGTTCGGGAGCATATTTGAGAGCCGACAGGAGGAAACATCGCGGCAAGGGCGGATAGGGAGTATTCAGGGGACAATTAAATGCACCCAGCCGGAGGAAATTCGGTGATTGTTTGTCCTCTAATTCAGCCTCAGCAATAAATAGCTCCATTAATGCGATATGATCAAATTTCTCCGAGGAAACTGTGCAGGGTGGTGGAGCAAAATGATCGTTTGAAAGTGATGCAGAAGATCCCAAATGAGCATGATCAGTCGTGTGTTCTTGAGGAAGAGATGGCGCACGCATAGATGATGAAGAGGCCTCAAAAGCATTTTTATTGGAGAAATCCATATGCGATTGTGGAACTGTTTTGGACGAGGAGATCTTTTCCACTCTATTAGACCTGGTATTGTTTTCATCATATGAGAACGCCGCAATAGGTTTGATAGCCAGACGTCGGCGCGCCGAAATATCAGAAAGAACCACATCTGCATGCCAACCCGTATTGTGGGATAGAACCTTGGGAGAATTCCTTTTATAGAGATGAAAATGGCATATGAAATCCGACCAAATACGATCTTTGAGTCTGTAGATAAAATGCCCCACTTTGTTGTTTGCCATAGAAAAACGAAAAGAACGAGGGCTGATTTGTAGTACATTGAAGCCAGTACTGAGGCCACCAATGCAACATTGGAGAGCAATGCCCACAGATTCCACCGTCAAGGGGAAGGAAGCAGAGGAGAAAGAGACCACCAAAAAGAACTCCTTGATGTCGTGAGAGGGCGAAAAATGGACCGTAGAACCAAAAATTCTTCTCACCTGATCGGCCAGGGCTAAGCCTGGTGCAAAATCCCAGTGGAGGAGGCCTTCCATGGTGGATTAGATGGCTATTCCTAATTTTTTGGTCACAAGAAACTATAGTTAAAGCGTATACACACCTAGAGTGTAAGTCGCAAGAAACTGTAGTTAAAGTATATGCACGCCTACAGTGCAAGAAACAAAACGAGCCTAAAATACTAATTGTTTATAGCCTGATCCCGCTGTAGTGTTGAATCCTTGCATGTCTATTTTCAGTATATCCCATTGTTAGAACCGTGGATTGAATGGAGCCTCCTCAGGGCATAAGCATTAGTGAGGTAAAATATGTAGAGTTTGGATTGATTTACAGGTTGTACTAATGAACACACTAAGGTGGGCTTATATTTCCTGTTTGGTATGCAATCATATGGCGAACGTGTTTAGATGAAACTTTGGGCCAGAAACACCTTTCCCTGATCTCCTGAATTATGGGTCATCTACTGCCGCCAGCTAAAAAGGCAATCCATGGCTTCCCCGTCGAGCTCGTCGAATGAGATGCTAGGTCACGGTTCTCTCCTCTCGGTCTCTCACCTCTCTCTCCCTCACACCTCTTTCGCGTCGCCGCCGCCCTCCCTCATCGCTCTCTCCGGCCCCAGCTGCTACCATTCCTATGAGCATCCCTCCTCCGCGCAAGATTACCATCGGCCTTCTCTTCTGGTCGAGTCATGGAGGAGCAGCCGCACTGGTGGACAAGATGGGTTGTGCATATAGGGAGTAGCGAGGCGAGGTGGTCATGGCCGGAAGCGCACTCGTCGGCGCCACAGCATGATAGGACGCGTGCAGGAGGGAGCCACGGGGCAAGTTGGCGCCGATTGAGGTGAGTTGCCTTTCCTTGCTGTGCGTTAGTTTTCCATGTCGTTCTTCGTTGATCGGTGATCTTGTTTGCGTGCAGGTCCCATCAAATCCAGTCACTCCGCCGGATCTGCTGCTAAGGTCGTCAATCTGGTGATGTGGTCGTTGATTTGCAGGTATTTGCAGGTATGTGCATGCTCTTGTGATAATGCTCACCCTTGTGGTGTCTGCCTGATCTTCCCCTTGCTTGCTTGAATGACTCTTGTGATGAGCTCCTACTGATCTGCGCTTGGAAATTTATATATGCAGGATTTGATACCTCAGCCATAAGGAGAAGACAAGGCCTTTTTTATTTATCAGCAGAATATTGTACTTAGGTTGAATGCCTCTATATGGATGTCATGAATTAGTGCCAATATGTACGTGTCCTGCCCTTACTGTACATTATGTGTCATTGGAAATATGAGTCAGGGCACTAAGGTGGGCAATATTAGACAATGTATGTGTGTAAGACTTGGTACCCCTTGCTATTGTAATCTAAGTAGTTTTGTGTCCTACCTACATGCAATCATACAAGCTGTATAATATTTAATCGATCGGTTTGCTCATTATGAATCCATTTTCATCAGACTTAAACCGTTCTTCATTTGAAATTTCTTGCATTTGTGGTTACCTAACCACATAGGCATGATTTGTCAAACGAAGCTAAAAGTGCTACACTTGCAGAATGATAAAAATGTTGCCATTTGCTTACTAAGATCTTTGGCTACAAGTGTTATTCTTATTCTTAATGCTTGGGGTGTATTGTAGAAGTTATCATGCTATGTTTTCGTTGTATGCAATGGTTCAGTTGTTATGGTTACCGGGTTGAATATAATTGCACCTGGCAGGGGTGCGCCAATTTATAGATGATGATTTGGTATATGACATTGTACTGAATCAATATCCTGCTATTTTTAAAATTTGCAATGCTTCGTTGAATGGATTACCAGATTGGTATGATTTGTATCCGGCAGCGGTGTTGCCGGGTGCGGCAAGCCGCACTTCCTACCTAGTAGTCATGGGAGGTACTACCGCCGTGAACCAGCAGTACTACCGCTTGTGGCTATAAGCGGTACTACCGCTCCGGCCCAACGGTACTACCGCAAGAGCAACAAGAAAGCCCAGAACTGCCATAACTTCTGCAAATGAGCTCTGAATTGAGCAAACTCAATCTTGTTGGATAGAGGAAGACGAGTAGCATCAAAACTGGTTATAGTAAGAAGAGGCAGGGGAGGTATGCCTAGGATACAGAGGAGAGAAACCTCCAACTGAGAAGAACCGGCATAACCTCCAACATCGAAAACGTCATAGAATATGCATGTGAACTTCGTTTTCGATGAACTCGAGCTTTTCATGAAGATGACCAAAAGCTCTAAATCTCACAAGGAGAAAAACCAAATAAGAACCAATAAAGATGATGCAAGGATGCAATGGTTTGAGCTCTCTACGAACGATACGATCAAGCTACTCACTTGAGAGCCCCCCCCCCCCTTGATAGTACGACAATCGATCCTATAACTCGGTCTCCCAACTACCACCATGAGACCGGTAAAATAGAAAACCTATCAGGGGCAAACCTTTGCCTTGCATAAAGGCCACTTGAGCTAGATGATGACGATCTTGACTTCCTCAAGTTGGACCACCTTTCTTGATTGCGTTGGCTCGGTGAAGACTAGTTGATTGCTCCCCCATACTCCACTATGGGTGAGCCACTCTTTGGCACATCTTCACAAGTCCATTGCCACCACAATGGACGGCAAGCTTCAAGCATATGATCTCTTCGTGATGATCCACTTGAACTTGCACACCGCAACCTAACCCCACAAAGAACTCTCACGAAGACCATGGGTTAGTACACAAAGCGTAATTGACAATGCTTACCCTACCATGGGATCGCTTGATCCCTCTCGGTACATCTTCTATGATTTGTGAGTTGATCAACTTGATTCACTATTTGACTTAGTCTTGATCAACCTTGAATCTTTCCAACTCTTTTCATTTGGATGATGTCTTGAAGGTAAACATGAATGATCACACACTCTTCTTCTTCAAGACATGCTTGCAATAAGCTCAACGCTCACAAGACCAGTCTCTGGATAATTCCTTAATAGCACATTGGTCATCACAAACTCTCCTTGAAACCAACAAATGGACTCCAAGAAAAGCCTATGGACAAACCCTTCAAATATAACTCAAGGCAACCATTAGTCCATAGAGATTGTCATCAATTACCAGAGAATGCATGTGTTGTTGGATCATGCTATGAAGCAAAGCTATTTCAGTCATATAAATGGAGGTGTGTGTAACTAATCACCAAACCAGATGACTAGACTCCATATCAAGAGCTCAAAATGTTCTTGTAATTCTACAACAGTAAGCAGAGAACAGTTACTTTTGTAACAGCCCAGTACCAAGAGCCCTTTTCTATAGACTTGTTTGTACTTATTTTTATTATGTTGGATGTAGTTGCATTGTGTTTTCTTTTTATTTCATGCATGTTTCATTGTGTTTCTTTTAATTCCAACTTCATTTCATGATCACTTTCACCAAGCTCATGTCCAACTTCCACATTTACCAAACCCATGTTCAACTTGCATCAAGTCAATGCAAAGCTTTCTAAATCCCCAAGTGCCACTTTCAACTTTTCTAAAATTTATTTATTTACATCTGAGTTCCATATTTAATTGCTCAACTAATGTCCAACTTTTTCCCATAAATCATATTTAATGTGTAGGGGTACCATCTTAAATGTCAACCCATTTGGACTTCACCCGAAGGGCTTCCTAAATTCAAACAATTTGACTTTTATTCAAACTTGTTTGAATTATCATCTTCCCGGAATCAACGCAAATATTGCAAGTCTTTGTAGGGATTAGAAACCACATCTTGGGTGTTACAAGTTGGTATCAAAGAAGTACCGACCATTGGAGCCCCCGATTTGATCACCAAATGGTCGTTATTGAGTCTAGAAAGAAAAACTATCTTGGTAGTTATAATAGGTAGTTTTCATAGAGTAGCAACTCTTTTTACTCCTTCCCCCAACCATCTCTCGTAAGGAAGTGTGACGTAAGTGTTTTCATCTATTGCTTATCCCCTTCAAAGTTTTAGGATCACATAGGTTTGGAATCGTTATGATATCGAGTGTTGGTGGGAATCTTTTGGTGCCTCCTGTCCATATGGGGCGTGTTCCGGGGAGTTGATCTCCAAGAGATTCTTACGTTTTCATTGCCGCAATTGCTATCGTTTCAGTTCCACTACCCGAGGACGCGAGGTTTCGAAAAAAAATCAATACTGGTGGTGAGAAGATTTAGGCGTGACCTCGGTACTTGGAGAGTCCCCAGGGCTACTGCCATATCTAGTATCGTTGCATCTATAATACCTAAATAGTTCATCCCCACTATATTATTTCTCTTGACATGCAACCTATCCACCTCAGCAGCTCTGCCACGTCAGCATTTGGCTAGAGGCTTACACACGGGGCCCACCACAATAGAAAACATCCACATTGGCTTCAGTTACTGCCGATAGAACCTACGATTACAGAACGGACCCACTGCAAGCTGACGAGCGTACAAAGCGGACCCCTCTCTTTCTCTCCCATCGAGCGCTCCTGCCATGCAGAGAAACACAAACCCCCCCTCGCGCTGGAATCCCCATACCAAAGCCCCCTTATTTCTCCATAATGGCGTTGATATTGATTCCCCTTTCCTCTTCAACTTCTTCAATCTCCTTCAAAACCCACTAATATCTTGCAATAGAAACGTAAGAGTTTATTCTCTGGGTAACCGACGCACTTGCTCTCCCTTTAAGCGTGGGAGCTGCTCCGTTCCCATCATCTCCACTCTCCACTACTCATGCCCACGCCCCTGCTCGAGAGGCGCTACCAGCGGCGAGTCTCCCTGCTGCCTCCGCATCACTTGATTCACGGCGTGAGCCTCGAGTGTTGGACGGCTCAGGGCCACGGTGTCGGTCGTTGCTTCTCCTACCTATCCAAATCACCTCCACCCAGGTACCTACATGATGTTCTTCACGGGCCTCTCCAAGGAACCAATGGGTGAAGAAGCATGGACAACAGTCCTTGGTGAGCTCTCGAATTCTTTCCTGTAGGCCAATGATGAATAGTGTCATTACAGTTTTGGTCAGCCCTTTCCATCTCCAAGTTTTTCCTGTAGGCCAACGGTGAATGCGTCACTACTGTTTTGGTGAGCTAGGAATTGTAAGAAAAATGGAGTGGCAAACTGGCAATTCAGGGAGAAGTTGGGAGGGGGTTAATTCTAGGAGAATTGCCGAAAAGAACTGGCCCTATACATGCCCAGCAAAATTAATGGTGACCAAGCGTGGTCTCATCACATCATGGTGAACTGCGAACTCCTAATAATTCCATATGTTGTGCAGGTGTCCTCACCTTTATTGATATTCATCAAATAATGTATCTAGACTGCCAGGTGAGTTCTCATATGCGTGTATTCTTTAGCAGACAAATATGTTCAGTACATATGAGTATATCCTGAAGATGCAAATCTATTTCCCTTCCGATGAAATGATGAATGGTTAAACATTCAAATTATTATATTGTGAGATATAATTATGTAAGGACTTTCTGTAGTTGTGGTTCGTTTTTTAAAATGCCAAGTCTCATTAATTAGCTTCAACTATGAAGCCCACTTACTATGTGGTCACATAATTTACTGTACATACTTCTGTTAAGCAGGTTTCCTGTTTTCTAAGAGTTGGTGGAACACTTCTTCAGATTGACTTGCAATGGTAGAAGGGAGATGGATTTTGATGTTCTGTCCTGCACATGTTAGCTGCACCCTCAGGGTCGTAGAGTAGTAGTTTCTTTGTTCACTGTCTTTTAGTAATGTGACTTGCAAATTCCTAGCAATCTCCTTTTTATTGTGGGATTCGCACATGGATATCATTCCAGCTAATAGACTGATACTGCATTTGTTGTGATGGTGTCTTAGTAACTTCATGCAAATATTTGCAGGTTGATGTGTGGTGAGTGTTGTTGGGGATCGTAGCAGAAAATCAAAATTTTTTCCTACGCGTCACCAAGATCTATCTATGGAGTAATCTAGCAACGAGGGAGAGGGGAGTGCATCTACATACCCTTGTAGATCGCGATGCGGAAGCATTGCAAGAACGCGGATGAAGGAGTCGTACTCGCTGCGATTCAGATAGCGGTTGATTCTGATCTAAGCGCCGAACAACGGCGCCTCCGCGTTCAACACACGTGCAGCCCGGTGACGTCTCCCACGCCTTGATCCAGCAAGGAGAGAGGGAGAGGTTGGGGAAGACTCCATCCAGCAGCAGCACGACGGCGTGGTGATGGTGGAGGAGCGTGGGACTCCAGCAGGGCTTCGCCAAGCACTGCAAGAGACGAGGAGGGAGAGGGGTAGGGCTGCGCCAAGAGGGAGACAATCTCGTGTGTCTGGCAGCCCCAAAACCCCCACTATATATAGGGGAAGGGGAGGGGCTGCGCCCCCATCTAGGGTTCCCTCCTAGGGGTGGCGGCAGCCCCAAAACCCATCTAGGGTGCGGCCAAGGGGGGGAGAGAGAGGGGGCGCCCTAGGGTGGGCCTTAAGGCCCATCTGGACCTAGGGTTTGCCCCCTTCCCACTCTCCATGCGCCTTGGGCCTTGGTGGGGGGGCGCACCAGCCCACCTGGGGCTGGTCCCCTCCCACACTTGGCCCACGCAGCCTTCTGGGGCTGGTGGCCCCACCTGGTGGACCCCCGGGACCCTCCCGGTGGTCCCGGTACGTTACCGATAGTGCCCGAAACTTTTCCGGTGACCAAAACGGGACTTCCCATATATGAATCTTTACCTCCGGACCATTCCGGAACTCCTCGTGACGTCCGGGATCTCATCCGGGACTCCGAACAACATTCGGTAACCGCGTACATACTTTCCCTATAACCCTAGCGTCATCGAACCTTAAGTGTGTAGACCCTACGGGCTCGGGAACCATGTAGACATGACCGAGACAACTCTCCGGCCAATAACCAACAGCGGAATCTGGATACCCATGTTGGCTCCCACATGTTCCACGATGATCTCATCGGATGAACCACGATGTCAAGGATTCAATCAATCCCGTATACGATTCCCTTTGTCTATCGGTATAGCACTTGCCCGAGATTTGATCATCGGTATACCGATACCTTGCTCAATCTCGTTACCGGCAAGTCTCTTTACTCGTTCCATAACACATCATCCCGTGATCAACTCCTTGATCACATATTGTGCACATTATGATGATGTCCTACCGAGTGGGCCCAGAGATACCTCTCCGTCATACGGAGTGACAAATCCCAGTCTCGATTCGTGCCAACCCAACAGACACTTTCGGAGATACCTGTAGTGCACCTTTATAGCCACCCAATTACGTTGTGACGTTTGGTACACCCAAAGCATTCCTACGGTATCCGGGAGTTGCACAATCTCATGGTCTAAGGAAAAGATACTTGACATATAGAAAAGCTTTAGCATACGAACTACACGATCTGTCCTAGGCTTAGGATTGGGTCTTGTCCATCACATCATTCTCCTAATGATGTGATCCCATTATCAACGACATCCAATGTCCATGGTCAGGAAACCGTAACCATCTATTGATCAATGAGCTAGTCATCTAGAGGCTTACTAGGGACATGGTGTTTGTCTATGTATCCACACATGTATCTGAGTTTCCTATCAATACAATTCTAGCATGGATAATAAACAATTATCATGAACAAGGAAATATAATAATAACCAATTTATTATTGCCTCTAGGGCATATTTCCAACAGTCTCCCACTTGCACTAGAGTCAATAATCTAGTTCACATCGCCATGTGATTAACACTCATAGGTCACATCGCCATGTGACTAACATCCAAAGAGTTCACTAGAGTCAGTAATCTAGTTCACATCAATATGTGATTAACACTCAATGAGTTCTGGGTTTGATCATGTTATGCTCGTGAGAGAGGTTGTAGTCAACGGGTCTGCAACATTCAGATCCCTATGTACTTCGCAAAACTTTATGCCATATCGTAGATGCTGCTACCACGTTCCACTTGGAGCTATTCCAAACTGTTGCTCCATTATACATATCCGGTATCTCCACTTAGAGTTATCCGGATAGGTGTTAAGCTTGCATCAACGTAGCTGTTTACGTCGAACTCTTTATCACCTCCATAACCGAGAAACATTTCCTTATTCCTCTAAGGATAATTTTGACCACTATCTAGTGATCCACTCCTGGATCACCTTTGTACCCTCTTGCCAGACATGTGGCAAGGCACACATCAGGTGCGGTACTCATCATGGCATACCGTATAGAGCCTATGACAAAAGCATAGGGGACGACCTTCGTCCTTCCTCTTTCTTCTGCCGTGGTCAAGTTTTGAGTCTTACTCAACTTCACACCTTATAACTCAGGTAAGAATTCCTTCTTTAACTTTTTGAACTCCTTCAAAAACATGTCAAAGGTGTGTGTTCCTTTTGAAAGTATCATCAGGCGTCTTGATCTATCTCTATAGATCTTGATGCCCAATTATGTAAGCAGCTTTATCCAGGTCTTCCTTTGAAAAACTCCTTTCAAACAACCCTTTACGCTTTCCAGAAATTCAACATCATTTCGGATCAACCATATGTCATGCACATATACTTATCAGAAATGTTGTAGTGCTCCCACTCACTTTATTGCAAATACAAGTTTCTAACAAACTTTGTATACCCAAAAACTTTGATCACTCCATCAAAGTGTATATTCCGACTCCGAGATGCTTGCTCTAGTCCATAGAAGGATCGCTGGAGCTAGCATATCTTTTAGCATCCTTAGGATCGACAAAACCTTTCTGATTGTATCATATACAACCTTTCCTTATAAAAACTGGTAAGGAAACTTGTTTTGTCATCCATCTGCCAGATTTCATAAATGCAGCTAATGCTAACATGATTCCGATGGACTTAAGCATCGCTACGGGTGAGAAAATCTCATCGTAGTCAACTCCTTGAACTTGTGAAAAACTCTTTGCCACAAGTCGAGCTTCATAGACGGTGACATTACCGTCCACGTCCGTCTTCTTCTTAAAGATCCATTTATCTCAATGGCTTGCCAGTCATCGGGCAAGTCCACCAAAGTCCATACTTTGTTTCGATACATGGATCCTATCTCGGATTTCTCGGCATCTAACCATTTGTCGGAATATGGGCCCACCATCGCTTCTCCATAGTTCGTAGGTTCATCGTTGTCCAACAACATGACCTCTAAGACAGGATCACCGTACCACTCAGGAGTAGTACATATCCTTGTCGACCTACGAGGTTCGATAGCAACTTGATCTGGAGCTTCATGATCACTATCATTAGTTTCCTCTTCAACTGTCGTAGGTTCCACAGAAACATCTTTCTGTGTTGCACTATTCTCCAGTTGAAGTGAGGGTTTGACAACCTCATCAAGTTCTATCTTCCTCCCACTCAATTCTTTCGAGAGAAACTCCTTCTCGAGAAAGGACCCGTTCTTAGGGACAAACATTTTTGCCCTTGGATCTGAGATAGGAGGTATACCCAACTGTTACCTTTGGGTATCCTATGAAGATTTATTTGTCCGCTTTGGGTTCGAGCTTTTCCCGGCTTAAGCCGTAAGCATCGCAGCCCCAAACATTGAGAAACGACAACTTTGGTTTCTTGCCAAACCTTAGTTCATACGGCATTGTCTCAACGGACTTAGATGGTGCCCTATATAAAGTGAATGCAGCTGTCTCTAATGCATAACCTCAAAATAACAACGGTAGATCGGTAAGATACATCATAGATCGCACCATATCTCATAAGGTTCGATTACGATGTCCGGACACACCATTACGCTATGGTATTCCAGGGGGCTTCAACTGTGAAACAATTCCACAATGTCTTAAGTGATTGCCAAACTCATGATTCAGAAAATATCCCCTTGATCAGATCGTAGGAACATGATCTTCTTGTTATGATGATTCTTAATCTTCACTCTGAAATTGTTTGAACCTTTCAAACGTTTCAGACTTTTGCTTCATTAAGTAAATATACCATATCTACTCAAATCGTCAGTGAAGATGAGAAAATAACGATATCCACCACACGCCTTAATTCTCATTGGATCACATACATCAGCATGTATGATTTCCAACAAGTTACTTGCCCGTTTCATTGTACCTGAAAACGGGATCTCAGTCATCCTGCCCATGAGGCATGGCTCGCATGTGTCAAGCGATTCAAAATCAAGTGACTCCAAACATCCATCAGTATGGAGTTTCTTCATGCATTTTATGCCAAAATGACCTAAGCGGCAGTGCCACAAGAAAGTGTTACTATCATTATTAACTCTACATCTTTTGGCATTAATATTATCATCATGTGTATTACCATGATCGAGATTCAACAAACCATTGGGTGCATGACCATAAAGGTATTATTCATGTAAACAGAATAACCATTATTCTCTGACTTAAATGAATAACCGTATTGCAATGAACATGATCTAATCATATTCATGCTCAACGTAGACACCCGATAACATTTATCTAGGTTCAACACTAATCTCGAAAATAGAGGGAGTGTGCGATGGTGATCTTATCAACCTTGGAAACACTTCCAACACACATCGTCACCTCGCCCTTAGCTAGTCTTCGTTCAGTCCGTAGCTTTTGCTTCAAGTCACTAATAATAGCAACTGAACCGGTATCCAATACCCATGTGCTACAAGGAGTACTAGTAACACATCAATAACACGTATATCAAATATACTTTGTTGAAGTTGCCAGCTTTTCTTATCTACCATGTATTTGGGGTAGTTCCGCTACCATGTGACCGTTCCCCTTACAATCGAAGCACTTAGTCTCGAGGTTTGGGTGCAACCTTGGGTTCCCTCATTAGAGCGACAACTGGTTTGCCATTCATGAAGTTTCCCTTCTAGCCCTTTGCCCCTTTTGAAACCAGTGGTCTTGTTAAACCATCAACACTTGATGCTCCTTCTTGATTTCTACTTTCGCGGTCTTAAGAACCGCTAATAGCTCCGGGATCATCTCCATCCTTTGCATGTCATAGTTCATCACGAAGTTCTAGTAGCTTGGTGATAGTGTCTAGAGAATTCTGTCAACCACTATCTCACCTGGAAGATTAACTCCCACTTGGTTCAAGTGATTTTAGCACCCAGACATTCTGAGCACATGCTCACTAGTTGAGCCATTCTCCTCCATCTTTTTGGCAAAAGAACTTGTCAGAGGTCTCACACCTCTCAACACGGGCATGAGCCTGAAATCCCAATTTCAGCTCTTATAACATCTCATATGTTCTATGGCGTTCAAAACGTCATTGGAATCCCGATTCTAAGCCGTAAAGTATGGTGCACTAAACTATCAAGTAGTCATCAGGACGTCTCTGTCAGGTGTTCACAACATCCACAGACAACGTTGTAGGGGTTTGCACATCGAGCGGTGCATCAAAGACATAAGCTTTCTGTGTAGCAGTGAGGACACTCCTCGGACTACGGACCCAGTCCGCATCATTGCTTACAATATCTTTCAACTTAGTCTTTCTCTAGGATCGTATTAAACAAGAGCTACAACGCAGATATTGGTCTACAACATAATTTGCGAAGACAACTTAGACTATTGTTCATGACAATTAAGTTCATCTAATGAACTCCCACTTAGATAGACATCTCTCTAGTCATCTAAGTGATACATGATCCGAATCGACTAGGCCGTGTCCGATCATCACGTGAGACGGACTAGTCATCAACGGTGAACATCTTCATGTTGATCGTATCTTCTATACGACTCATGTTCGACCTTTCGGTCTTCCGTGTTCCGAGGCCATGTCTGTACATGCTAGGCTCGTCAAGACAACCCTAAGTGTATCGCGTGTGTAAATCTGGCTTACACCAGTTGTATGCAAACGTTAGAACCTATCACACCCGATCATCACGTGGTGCTTCGGAACAACGAACCTTAGCAACGGTGCACAGTTAGGGGGAACACTATTCTTGAGATTTTAGTGAGAGATCATCTTATTCACTACCGTCGTTCTAAGCAAATAAGATGTAAACATGATAAACATCACATGCAATCAAATAGTGACATGATATGGCCAATATCATCTTGCTCCTTTGATCTTCATCTTTGGGGCTCCATGATCATCATCGTCACCGGCATGACACCATGATCTCCATCATCATGATCTCCATCATCGTGTCTTCATGAAGTCGTCTCGCCAAACATTACTTCTACTACTATGGCTAACGTTTAGCAATAAAGTAAAGTAATTACATGGCGTTATTCAGTGACACGCAGGTCATACAATAAATAAGACAACTCCTATGGCTCCTGCCGGTTGTCATTCTCATCGACATGCAAGTCGTGATTCCTATTACAAGAACATGATCAATCTCATACATCATATATATATCATTCATCACATCCTTTTGGCCATATCACATCACACGGCACATGCTGCAAGAACAAGTTAGACGTCCTCTAATTGTTGTTGCAAGTTTTTACGTGGCTGCTATAGGTTTCTAGCAAGAACGTTTCTTACCTACGCCAAAACCACAACGTGATATGCCAATTTCTATTTACCCTTCATAAGGACCCTTTTCATCGAATCCGATCCGACTAAAGTGGGAGAGACAGACACCCGCTAGCCACCTTATGCAACTAGTGCATGTCAGTCGGTGGAACCTGTCTCACGTAAGAGTACGTGTAAGGTCGGTCCGGGCCGCTTCATCCCACGATGCCGCCGAATCAAGATAAGACTAATAACGGCAAGAGAATTGACATGATCTACGCCCACAACTACTTTGTGTTCTACTCGTGCAAGATACTACGCATAGACCTAGCTCATGATGCCACTGTTGGGGATCGTAGCAGAAAATCAAAAAAATTTCCTACGCGTCACCAAGATCTATCTATGGAGTAATCTAGCAACGAGGGAGAGGGGAGTGCATCTACATACCCTTGTAGATCGCGATGCGGAAGCGTTGCAAGAATGCGGATGAAGGAGTCGTACTCGCTGCGATTCAGATCGCGGTTGATTCCGATCTAAGCGCCGAACAGCGGCGCCTCCGTGTTCAACACACGTGCAGCCCGGTGACGTCTCCCACGCCTTGATCCAGCAAGGAGAGAGGGAGAGGTTGGGGAAGACTCCATCCAACAGCAGCACGACGGCGTGGTGGTGGTGGAGGAGCGCGGGACTCCAGCAGGGCTTCGCCAAGCACTGCAAGAGACGAGGAGGGAGAGGGGTAGGGCTGCGCCAAGAGGGAGACAATCTCGTGTGTCTGGCAGCCCCAAAACCCCCACTATATATAGGGGAAGGGGAGGGGCTGCGCCCCCATCTAGGGTTCCCTCCTAGGGGTGGCGGCAGCCCCAAAACCCATCTAGGGTGCGGCCAAGGGGGGGAGAGAGAGGGGGCGCCCTAGGGTGGGCCTTAAGGCCCATCTGGACCTAGGGTTTGCCCCCTTCCCACTCTCCATGCGCCTTGGGCCTTGGTGGGGGGGCGCACCAGCCCACCTGGGGCTGGTCCCCTCTCACACTTGGCCCACACAGCCTTCTGGGGCTGGTGGCCCCACCTGGTGGACCCCCCGGACCCTCCCGGTGGTCCCGATACGTTACCGATAGTGCCCGAAACTTTTCTGGTGACCAAAACGGGACTTCCCATATATGAATCTTTACCTCCGGACCATACCGGAACTCCTCGTGACGTCCGGGATCTCATCCGGGACTCCGAACAACATTCGGTAACCGCGTACATACTTTCCCTATAACCCTAGCGTCATCGAACCTTAAGTGTGTAGACCCTACGGGCTCGGGAACCATGTAGACATGACCGAGACAACTCTCCGGCCAATAACCAACAGCGGGATCTGGATACCCATGTTGGCTCCCACATGTTCCATGATGATCTCATCGGATGAACCACGATGTCAAGGATTCAATCAATCCCGTATACGATTCCCTTTGTCTATCGGTATAGCACTTGCCCGAGATTTTATCGTCGGTATACCGATACCTTGCTCAATCTCGTTACCGGCAAGTCTCTTTACTCGTTCCGTAACACATCATCCCGTGATCAACTCCTTGATCACATATTGTGCACATTATGATGATGTCCTACCGAGTGGGCCCAGAGATACCTCTCCGTCATACGGAGTGACAAATCCCAGTCTCGATTCGTGCCAACCCAACAGACACTTTCGGAGATACCTGTAGTGCACCTTTATAGCCACCCAGTTACGTTGTGACGTTTGGTACACCCAAAGCATTCCTACGGTATCCGGGAGTTGCACAATCTCATGGTCTAAGGAAAAGATACTTGACATATAGAAAAGCTTTAGCATACGAACTACACGATCTGTGCTAGGCTTAGGATTGAGTCTTGTCCATCACATCATTCTCCTAATGATGTGATCCCGTTATCAACGACATCCAATGTCCATGGTCAGGAAACCGTAACCATCTATTGATCAACGAGCTAGTCATCTAGAGGCTTACTAGGGACATGGTGTTTGTCTATGTATCCACACATGTATCTGAGTTTCCTATCAATACAATTCTAGCATGGATAATAAACAATTATCATGAACAAGGAAATATAATAATAACCAATTTATTATTGCCTCTAGGGCATATTTCCAACAAGTGTCACTACTACATTCTTCTAGCTATAGTTTCACTTCATATTGTAAGTGAAAGTGCACATAATTTATCACTTTGTGTTCTATTTGTTTCCCAACTTGCACACTAAGTTTGTCCTATATTCATGTTAATTATGAAGGTACACAACTTATTTGAGTGCATGTAGAAAGAAGCATACTGGCCATGTCGTCCTTCGTTAATCATTAAGATGTTGTACTATATTTTTGAGCCACAACCAGATAGACAAGAGATGATTTTGAACCAGTGATACTATTATGTATGGATTAAGTTCACATATAATTCAAGGAAAAAAATAGAGAACAAGCAACTTTCATGAATTCTTCATTATAGATGCAAACTATTATTCTTAACACAATAAACTAAATAACATTATTGATAGTGAAGGAGTCTTAACTTTATTTTTGTGATTGCTCAAGCTAATGAGCTATACAAATGTGACACAGTGATCTCATTCAACCTTGATGTAATCTCTAAGAACTTACCAAACATCCCGCAGCAACGCGCGGGGTATCTTCTAGTTTTTTAAAGTATGAGGTAGACAAGTTTGCGAAGTTTCGGTTATGTGTTGATGGGGGGTTGTTACAATGGAGTAGTAGTGTGATATTAGGTTGCTTTTATTTATGTAGTTCCGCTCTTTGTATCAATCATGCCAGATTGCATAACCAAGATTTTGGAACATCATAGATGCGAATTCAAGTAGTACACCTAGGTCCTTTGTTATGGTATTCGAGTTGCTTCGATGTCAAGTGTTGATTCCATAACTTTCTAAGTGGTGTTCTTATATTTTCTACGGGAGTGCTAATCCTTATGATCAACTGCAATTGTTCTTCAACCGATGTGCTTCTCTTCGAGATAATTCTAATCTTCATCATTTGCAAGACCAATCCTCGGCTTTTCAACCGTTATTCTTTTCACCCGTCTCGAGCATTAACTTTTCCCCACCCTCCACCCTCTTTTTCTTTATCAAGTGAGAGATGATCAAGTCAAGTGTTCTTTTCTTCATGTGAAGCTCTTCATCCAAGTCTGCCTACCTTAAAAAAACATTTGTCTGCCTATTTTTTGACATCAAATCAATTATGCTTGATGTTACGCACGGGCAATTTCTTTTTTTCTTCTTCTAGATCGAATTATGTTCGTTTCAGATTCCGAATGAAAAAAAGATTTCGAAGGATCGGTTCTCTCTCTCCTCGGGGTGGGGCCCGCATGTCGGGTCCCAGGCCCGGAAAGCAACAAGCGAGCGGCCCACGCGGCCGAGGAGTAGGCTAGCGTGTGGGACGGGTGCGGCTCTCGGCTCGCCACGGCCGAGGAATAGGCCCCGTCGCGCCGACGCGGGCGACACGAGCGCCTTCTTCGTGGCGACGCTGGTGCTGTGGGCCGTGTCGGTGGGGTTCGAGATCGGCGCCCGGGGCCGCCGCGAGCTGGTGGCAGTGGCCGCCGGCTTCGCCTTCTTCCAGGCCGCCAACACCGCCGTCTCCGGCGACCCGCTCTTCGTCAACACTGCCGTCTGGCTCCTCCACCCCTCCCTCACCTCCGCCTCAGGTCCGGCCTCCCCCCCCC
>LR738711.1:855774953-855798275 GCA_902687465.1 Secale cereale | reverse complement strand
TCCGAACCCCGCAGTCGTTCCGCGCTTTTCCCGTACACGTGCTTTGGGTAGAAGAAAGCGTACGCCTAGTTGACCTCCAGCAATTCACGAATTTGGGGATAGAGAGGGCACAGCATGAGTTAAACTCGTTGACGCTTGATGCAATCTATTCGGCCCTGGACAAAAGGGAGCAGCATGAGCTATGCACCATTAAGATTTGTCTCCATTTTGAGCTTTGATTGGTTGAAATTGTGCAAGATTTCTTAAAGACCATACTGCTTGCTACCTTGCTGTTTATGGAGGTTGAAAAGTTTCAGTTTCCAAGTAAATGTGGACCATGCAATGGCCTTGCGTGCAAATACTTCCATGTTTTTTCATGCCAAATTGCCAACCCTTCAAAGAGTGGTAATGGCATAACGTGTGTTTAGAGGATTTCACTAGTTGGGTGGCTAATATCTCTATTTTGTCTGCTAGTTGGGCGGCAAATCAGCACGTACTGCCTAAACGCCAATTAGGTGGGCCTAGGAGGGATAAATTGGCTAACAGGAAGGGTGTCATCTAGTGCCTGGTGGCCCTCTAGGTGCACTAGGCGGCTGACTTTTAGAACACTACCTTTCTCACAAGTCACAACATTACTTTTCATGTACTTATTGCCAGTAAATCTGTTGCACAGAATTGACCATGGCTAAGCAAAAAACAAAAAGAGACAGAAATGGAAATTTTATGTCCTAGATGGTCGGATATGTGCCATTAGATTTAGAGGTGCTAAATCTTTCTCTCAAGATAGTTAGAAAGTTGTAGAGCCTTCCCTCTGCAGTATGTAAAACTGTTGACCCTTCTTTTAAACGTAATGATGGCTTGTAGGTGTAATGTATATTCTCAAAAGCTTACTCTGTCATTTTTTGGTAAATTTTTATGTCTTCAGTATGTTCCATTGATGCTGCAATATGTTATTTTAGTTAATTCTTATTAGGCTTGTTGATCGACTTTATTTCACTCCTATCTCGATGTGCAGTTATCTTTGTTCTGTTGTGCCAATGTTGTACCAAGGGCCTTGAGAACATGTTTCAGCATGAATAATTAGTTGATAGCAGTTGGATACTTGGATACTTGGATTGCAGCATATTCTGCTAAGTGCTTTTCATGTGGCTACTTTGCTTATGACCAATTGGATATGATCCGCTACCGTCTATACAGTGGATGGATTCCTGGAATTCTCATGCATCACCTTATTCTGCTCATTTGCTTTACGCTGGCTCTGTATCGGAATGAGACAATCAACTACCTGATTCTCACTCTTCTGTGCGAGGTACATATATATCTTCTCATATTTCCTGGCATTTTATTTTGTTGACAAAGTTGGTTTACTTGGTCACTTTATATAGTTTTGTCTTATCATTTGCCATGGGGTTACTGTTTACCCAGTTTTCATTTGAGGAATAAGTGTGTATACTCGTCGAGAAAATCCTTTCCTTGCACTTATAAGTTGCATTGCACCTAAATTGTGACTAACAGACCATCTTAGTGGCCTTTGATGTAAATCAGTAAACTAGCATTGCTTTTCAACTCAGGATTGCGAGCTGCTGGCACAATCATGTCCATAGCCAGTAGATGGCCACATTAATAAGTTGCAGCAAACTTTATTGAAGTAAATGAGGATACAAAGAGAACATACAGAAGACCTTACATTTTATCAATTCATCACAATTTAGAACAAACAATATGGTCAGTCCATTCAGTATGACCTTGTGAGATTAACTGTTTTGATTGCCCAGCTGGGCTTTGAACCACTCAATAGTGGCCATTGCAGTTCCTTCTTCAAATTGCTAGAATACAATATTTGGAGGTCTTGCACGGGTCGACGCATCGCATTGCTAGAATAGAATATTAATGAGGCATTGATGTCTCATCTTAAGAACATCGGTATCGAAATAAGTAGTTCAGTTCAGTCTCCACTGTAATCAGTGGGCAAGGTGTACATTTGGTTGCAGCAACTAATCTGAAGTTAGTAGGTATACACTTTTCTTTCACTCGTGAGTATTTGTACTATGGAAAAGGTCTGGGTACATTGTACCAAGGAAATACTAAATGTCAGCAAAAATAGGAGTACACTCTACCCTGGAAGCACTATTGTCAGCTAAAAACTTGTGAGCCGATATTTTACCCGAATAGTAAATTTCAGGAAAAAAAATGTGACATACATTGTACCATGGAAATACTAAAATGTCAGTTAAAAAAGTAGGTCTCGCCGGGATTTGAACCCAGGTTGCCAGATTCAAAGTCTGGAGTGCTAACCACTACACTACGAAACCATTTGTTGAGTGTGGTACACTGATTGTTATATTTCTGTCATTTAGTTTACAGCCAGAATATTTTCCTTAACTTGATGGTTCCTGTTAATTCTCCTTCCCTTTTTTTTGGACTTATTCCATTTGCCACTTGGCAGCTAAATGGAGAAGGAACACCTGACGACTACCTTCTTTTTCCAATAAATTTTAGCCGAAGGCTCCATACTTCCATAGCGTGGTCATTGAGCTGCCATTAGGTTTTACTAGGTGTTTAGTGTTTGTTTGGTGTTTTTTCTCTTCTTCATCATTAAGCTTCAAGGATACTATATATTATGCACTTAAGAACACACAACATACGAGAGGAGATGCATTGGGAGAACCATTGGATAACAAAATTTATGTAGCTTCATCATGATTAGTCAGTAGTGGGTTTTCCACAATTTGTTCTATGGACCTTAAAAAATAAGCACATGGAAAAACACTGTTACTATTAGCACCACCCTCGTCGTGGTAGGGTCGCCATCTCAGATATCTCACTTCTGTGGATCAGTAGTTCAGTTCAGCCTTCACTGTAAGCAGCGGGGAAGGGGTACATTTGGTTGCAGCGTCCAGCAACTAATCTGAAGTTAGTAATATAGGTACTGGATGTGCCTTTCTTGATAGTTTACTGTAAATTTTGTCAAGGTTATAGTCACACCAATGTAAATCAGAAGACAGAGGTATGTTTCAAGTGCTATTAGTCTCTAGACTGAGTATTTGTACCATGGAAGGTCTTGATACATTGTACAAGGGAAATACTAAATGTCAGCAAAAATAAAAGTATATTCTACCCTGGAAACACTAAATATCAGCAAAAAATTCAAGTCAATATTTTTTCCTGAATACTAAATATCATAAAAAATGTGAGTACATTGTACCATGGAAATACTAAGATGCCAGCTAAAAAAGTAGGTCTCGCCGGGATTTGAACCCAGGTCGCCAGATTCAAAGTCTGGAGTGCTAACCACTACACTACGAAACCATTTGTTGAGTGTGAACCACTGATGGTTATATTTCTGTAATTTGGGTTACAGACAAAATATTGTTTCTTTGCTCGATGATTCCTGTTAAATTTCCTTCCCTTTTCCGGACTTGCTTCTGTTTGGCACTAGGCAACTAAATGGAGAAAGGAATATCCGACAAAGAGGAGAGGAGGGGCTAGCCGGCTAGCGTGTGTGGGTGCGGCTCTCGGCTCGCCATGACGGAAGACGGGATGCCGGCCCGTAGCGCCGGCGCGAGCGACAGGATCACCTTCTTCGCTGCGACGCTAGTGCTGTGGGCCGTGTCGGTGGGGTTTGAGATCGGCGTGCGGGGCCGCCGTGAGCTGGCGGCCATGGCCGCCGGCTTCACCTTCTTCCAGGCCGCCAACATGTCCGTCCACGCCACTCTTCATCAACACAGCCTTCCTGCTCCTCCACTCTCCCCTCACTTCGGCCTCAGGTCTGGCCCCTCTCTGAATCCTCACATTCCGCCCTGTAGCTTTTCCCATACATGCGCTTTAGGTTAATCGACTAGAAGAAAGCGTACGCCAGTTGACTTCAAGCATTTCGTGAATTTGAGGATAGATAGGGTGCGGCAGATTAATCAGTTGATAAACTTGTTGATGCTTGATGGAATTTGTTCGACCCTGGAGTCCTGAACAAAAGGGAGCAGCATGAGTTACTTACTCAGAGTTAGTCTTGTTAGTTACTGTGATACTGCTTCCTCGTGCTATCGAGAATTGTCTCCATTTGAGCTTGGATTGGTTGAAATTGTGCAAGATTTCTCAAAGCCCATATTGCTTGCTAGTTTATAGCATGTTCGGCTTCTAGAGGTTGTCTGGTTCCAACTTCCAGGTAATGTGGCAACCATGCAATGGCCTTGCGTGCAGATACTTCCATGTTTTTCATACAAAATTGCCAACCCTTCAAAAGAATGGTAATGGTATAAAGTGTGTTTAGAGGTTGGACGGCGAATATCTCCACTGCTAGTTGGGCGGCAAATACCTCCATTTTGTCTTCTAGTTGGGCCTAGTGCCTAAACACCAATTAGGTGGGCCTAGGAGGGACAATTTGGCTAGCAGGAAGGGTGTCACCTAGTGCCTGGGGGCCCTCTAGGTGCACGAGGTGGCTGACTTTTAGAGCACTACCTTTCTCACAACATTAGTTCTCATGTACCACTACTTCGCAGGTACTCACTCTGTCTCAAAATGTAATACGTTTTCTGATACAAAGGGAGTATAAAAAACACCTTATATTTTGAGACTGAGGGAGTACTTATTACCAGTAAATCTGTCGCACAGAATTGACAACGATTAAGCAAAAGGATAGAAATGGAAATTTTATGTCCTAGACGGTCAGATATATGCCATTAGATTTAGAGGTGATGTTCTTTCTCTCAAGATAGTTAGGAAGTTGTAGAGCCTTCCCTCTGCAGTATGTAAAATTGTTGATTCTTCTTTTAAATGGATGACTCGTAGGTGTACTGCATATTCTCGAAAGCTTACTTTGTCTCCTTTTGGTAAACATTTATCTCTTTTGTTTGTTCCATTGATGCTTCCATATGTTAATGTTATTAATTCTTAGGCTTGTTGATCGACTTTATCTCACTCCTATCTCGATTTGCAGTTATCTTTGTTCTGTTGTGCCAATGGCGTACAAGGGCCATGAGAGCATGTTTCAGCATGAAGAATTAGTTTGTAGCAGTTGGATTGGAGCATATTCTGCTCTGTGCTTTTCGTGTGGCCACGTTGCTTATGGCCAATTGGATATGCTCCGCTATCAACTATGTAGTGGATGGATTCCTGGAATTCTGCTGCATCAACTTATTGTGCTCATTTGCTTTACGCTAGCTCTGTATCGGAATGTGACAATCAACTACTTAATTCTCACTCTTCTATGCGAGGTACATATGTCTCTTCTCATATCTTCTGGCATTTAATTTTGTTGACAAAGTTGGTTTACTTGGTCACTTCAAATAGTTTTTTGTCTTATCATTTGCCATGGGGCTATTATTTACCCATTTGTCATTTGAGGAATAGGTGTGTACTCAAGAGAGAATCCTTTCCTTGCACTTATAAATTGAGTTGCACCTAAATTGTGACCAATAGACCATCTTAGTGGTCTGTGATGTAAATCAGTACACTAGCATTGCCTTTCCTACTCAGGATTGCGAGCTGCTGTCCATAGTTGGTAGATGGCCACATTAACAAGTTGTAGCCCAAAATTTATTGCAGTAAACCTGTTGCCGGGATGATAATACAAAAAGAACGTAGAGAAGACCTTTCACTTATCATTACAATTTGGAGCAAATGACATGATCGGTCCATTCAGTATGACCTTGAAGGTTAACTGTTTTGATAGCCCAGCTGGGCCTTAAAGCACTCGGTACTGGCCATTGCAGCTTCTTCATGTTCACTAACATTGCTAGAATACAATATTTTGAGTTCTTGCACGGGCTGGCGCATCACATTGCTAGACTATAGAATATTAATGAGGCATTGATGTCTCATTTTAAGAACAACGGTATCGAAATAAGTAGTTCAGTTCAGTCTCCACCGTAATAAGTGGGGAGCGACTAATCTGAAGTTAGTAGGTATACACTTCTCTTTCACTTGTGAGTATTTGTATGTTCTGGGTACCTTCTACCAAGGAAATACTAAATGTCAGCAAAAATAGGAGTACATTCTACCTCGGAACACTAAATGTCAGTGGAAAATCGTGAGTTGATATTTTTTCCTAATACTAAATGTCCAGAAAAAAATGTGAGTGCATTGTACCATGGAAATACTTAAATGTCAGCTAAAAAATTAGGTCTCGCCGGGATTCGAACCCAGTGTTACAGTATATGTGGATTGTCTAGCCCTTTCCATCAGTTCGGACTTTTGGTTGCGTTGGCTAGTGCATGAAGCTTATCATGGTATCAGAGCTAAGGTCTTGAGTTCAAGTCCTGGCTTTCGCAATTTATCTAAAAAATTGCTGATGCCCCCCTTTGTGTCCACGTATAGGCCTCTTGAGTCATACGTGAGTTTCGCGCGCCGTCGCTCTCTTCCGGTTGCACGTGTTGACTTGTCTTCCCCGTCACACGTGAGAGGGGGTGTTACAGTATATGTGGATTGTCTAGCCCTTTCCATCAGTTCGGACTTTTGGTTGCGTTGGCTAGTGCATGAAGCTTATCACCCAGGTCGCCAGATTCAAAGTCTGGAGTGCTAACCACTACACTACGAAACCATTTGTTGAGTGTGGTACACTGATGGTTATATTTCTGTCATTTGGCATACAGCTAGAATATTGTCCTTTACTTGATGGTTCCTGTTGAATTTCCTTCCCCTTTTTTTGGACTTACTTCCATTTGCCACCGACAAATACTTTTTTTTCAATTCATTTTAGCCAAAAGCTCCATTGTGTGGGTATGATAATTTTGTCTCATTGAGCTGCTATTAGGTGTTTAGTGTTTATTTGGTGTTTTTTCTCTTATTAAGCTTCAAGGATATATATTATGCACTTAAGAACACACAACATATGAGAGGAGATGCATTGGGACAACCATTGGATAACAAAATGTGTATAGCTTCAACATGATTAGCCAGTAGTGGATTTTCCACAACTTATTCTATAGCACCTTAAAAATAAGCACATAGCAAAAACATTGTTTCTATTAGCACCATTGTCATCGTGGTTGAGTCGCCCTTCTTAACGTCTCCGATATCTCACTTCTATGGTCAGTAGTTGTAACCATACCTCCCCCTGCACCTCTTCCATCTAGCTCATTGCCTGCCGCTATCATCTCATCTTACCGCTCTGACTATCCTAGGACTGAATCTGCGCATAACTGGTCCACCCCCTTCAACAACTTTACGAAAGAGGTAATGCCGGAATGATGATACATGGAGAACACAGTGAAGACATTTCCTATCCTTAGTTCCTTACAGTTTGAAACATGTGGTCGGCGGTCAGTATGACCTTGAAGGTTAATTGTTTTGATTGTCCATCTTGGCTTTAACCACTCACTATTGGCCTTTGCAGTTCGTTTTTCATGTTCACACACATTGCTAGAACACAAGATTTTGAGCTCTTGTACGTATCTGCATCACATTGCTAGAATAGAATGTTAATGAGGCATTGATGTCCCATTTTAAGAACAAGGGTAGAGCATCTATTGAAATAAGTAGTTCAATTCAGTTTCCAGCATAAGCAGTGGGGAAGTGGCACATTTGGTTGCAGTGTCTAATCTGAAGTTAGCAAGAGGTACTGAATGCCCCTTTCTAGATAGTGTACTGTAAATTTTGGCGAGGTTATAGTCACACCAATGTAAATCAGAAGACAGAAGTATGTACAGAAGTATGTTTCAAGTGTTATTAGCCTCTAGACTGTGAGTATTTGTACCATGGAAGCTCTGAGTACATTGTATACCAGGGAAATACAAAATGTCAGCAAAAATAGGAGTACATTCTACCCTGGAAGCACGAAATGTCAGCTAAAAATTGAGAGTCAATATTTTTCCCAAATACTAAATGTCATAAAAAATGTGAGTATATGATACCATGGAAACACTAAAATGCCAGCTAAAAAAGTAGGTCTCGCCGGGATTCGAACCCAGGTCGCCAGATTCAAAGTCTGGAGTGCTAACCACTACACTAGGAAACCATTTGTTGAGTGTGACTCACTGATGGTTATATTTCTGTCATTTGGCTTGCAGACAAAATATTGTTTCTTTACTCACACGTACTCTTAAATTCCCTTTAGTTTTTTGGATTTGCTTCTGGTTGCCACTTGGCAGCTAAATGGAGTAAGGAATATCCGATGAATGACTTATTTCTCTTTTCTTTTCAATTCATTTTAGCCAAAGGCTCCATTGCATGGGTACGATCATTTTGTGTCATCGAGTTGCTATTAGGATTTACCAGGTATGAGGTACAATAAGTTGGAAAAAGTAATATGGTCGATACATTTTGTGTGGCCTTGAAGGATAATTGTTTTGATTGCCAGATGTGCTTTCAACTACTCACTAGTGGCCATTGCAGTTCCTTCTTAAGCCATTGATGTTCCATAATCACATTGCTAGAATACAATATTTTGAGTTTTGGAACGGGACTGCAACACATTGTTGGAATAGAAAATTCATAAGCCATTGATGTTCCATCTTAAGAACATGAGTATACACATCTATGGAAATAAGTAGTTCAGTTCGGCCTCCACCATAAGAAGTGGGCAAGGGATACGTTCGGTTGCAGTGATTAATCTGAAGTTTGTGTCTATAGGTCCTGACTGTGCCCTTATTGATAGTGTACTGTAAATTCTGGCAAGGTTATAGTCATACCAATATACTCCCTCCGTTCCTAAATATAAGTCTTTTTAGAGATTCCACTATGGACTACATTCAGAGCAAAATGAGCAAATCTACACCTAAAATATGTCTATATACATCCGTATGTAGTTTGTAGTGGAATCTCTAAAAAGACTTACATTTAGGAACGGAGGGAGTAAATCAGAAGACGGGTGTTTTAAATGATATTAGCCTCTAGACTGAGTACTTGTACCATGGAAGGTCTGGGTACATTGTACCAGGGAAATACTAAATGTCAGGAGTGGAGTACATTCTACCGTGGAAACACTAAATGTCAGCAAAAAAAAAACTGTGAGTTGATATTTTTCCCCAATACTAAATGTTGTAAAAAAATGTGAGTACATTGTACATGGAAATACTAAAATGCCAGCTAAAAAAGTAGGTCTCGCAGGGATTCGAACCCAGGTCGCCAGATTCAAAGTCTGGAGTACTAACCACCACACTACGAAACAAATTGATGGGTGTGATGCACCGATGGTTATATTTCTGTCATTTGGCTTACAGACGAAATATTGTTTCTTTACTCAATGCTTCCTATTAAATTTCCTTCTGCCTGGTGGACTAGTTCCGATTGCTACGTGGCAGCTAAATGGAGCAAGGAATATCTGATGAATGACTTATTTTTCTCTTCTCTTTTCAATTCATTTTAGCTAAATACTTCATTGCATGGGTGTGTCATTTTGTCTCGTTGATTGCTATAGGATTTACTAGGTGTTTGAGGTATGATAATTTGGAATAAGTAATATAGTTGGTCCAGTCAGTACGACCTTGAGGGATAATTGTTTTGATTGGCCAGCTGTGCTTTCAACCACTCGCTAGTGGCCATTGCAGTTCCTTCATGCTCATTTTGACTGTACAAGTCTACATCACATTGCTAGAATAGAATATTAGTGAGGCATTGATGTCCCATTTTAAGAACAAGGGTACGCCCATCTAGGGAAATAAGTAGTTCAGTTCAGTCTCCAGCGTAAGTAGTTGGGAAGGGGTACGTCCGATTGCAGCTACTAATCTGCAGTTAGTAACTACAGGTACTGAATTTGCCTTTCTTGATAAAAGGGCAGCTCGATGCACGTAGCTCCCGCTTGCGCAGGGTCCAGGGAATTTGCCTTTCTTGATAGTGAAATGTAAATTTTGGCGAGGTTATAGTCACACCAATGTAAAACAGAAGACAGAGGTATGTTTCAAGTGTTATTAGCCTCTAGACTGAGTATTTGTACCATGGAAGCTCTGAGTACATTGTACCAGGGAAATACTAAATGTCAGCAAAAATAGGAGTACATTCTACACTGGAAACAATAAATATCAGCAAAAATTGAGAGTCAATATTTTCCCCAAATACTAAATGTCATAAAAAAAAATGTGAGTACATTGTACCATGGAAACATAAAATGCCAGCTAAAAAAGTAGGTCTCGCCGGGATTCGAACCCAGGTCGCCAGATTCAAAGTCTGGAGTGCTAACCACTACACTACGAAACCATTTGTTGAGTGTGACTCACTGATGGTTATATTTCTGTCATTTGGTTTGAAGCAAAATATTGTTTCTTTACTCGATGCTTCTTCTTAAATTTCCTTCTGTTTTTTTGGATATGCTTCTGGTTGCCACTTGTTAGCTAAATGGAGCAAGTAATTTCTGATTAATGGCTTATTTGTCTTTTCTTTTCAATTCATTTTAGCCAAAGGCTCCATTGTGTAGGTACGATTATTTTCTGTCAGTGAGTTTCTATTGCTATTAGGATTTACTAGGTGTATGCGGTACAATAATCTGGAAAAAGTAGTATGGTCGATACATTCTATATGGCCTTGAAGATAATTGTTTTTATTGCCAGACGTGCTTTCAACCACTCACTAGTGGCCATTGCAGTTCCTTCTTCATGTTCAATCACATTGCTAGAATACAATATTTTTAGTTATTGTATGGGTCTGCAACACACTGCTAGAATAGAAAACCCATTGGTGTTCCATCTTAAGAACATGGGTATGCGCATCTATGGGAATAAGTAGTTCAGTTGGGTCTCCACCATAAGAGTGGGGAAGGGATACGTTCGGTTGCAGTGACCAATCTGAAGTTTGTGGCTATAGGTACTGATTGTGCCTTTATTGATAGTGTACTGTAAGGTTATAGTCACACCAATATAAATCAGAAGATAGGGATATTTTAAGTGTTATTAGCCTCTAGACTGAGTCTTTGTACCATGGAAGGTTTGGGTACATTCTACCGTGGAAACACTAAATGTCAGCAAAAAAATTTGTTAGTCCATATTTTTCCCCAATACTAAATGTCATAAACAAATGTGAGTACATTATACATGGAAATACTAAAAATGCCAGCTAAAAAAGTAGGTCTCGCCGGGATTCGAACCCAGGTCACCAGATTCAAAGTCTGGAGTGCTAACCACTACACTACGAAACCATTTGTTAAGTGTGATCCATTGATGGTTATATATCTGTCATTTGGCTTACAGACAAAATTTGTTTCTTTACTTGATGCTTCCTGTTAAATTTCCTTCTGCCTTTTTGGACTAGTTCCGGTTGCCACTTGGCAGCTAAATGGAGCAAGGAATATCTGATGGGTGACTTATTTTCTCTTTTCTTTTCAATTCATTTTAGCTAAATACTTCATTGCATGGGTACGTCATTTTGTCTCGTTGATTGCTATAGGATTTACTAGGTGTTTGAGGTATGATAATTTGGAACAAGTAATATAGTCGGTCCATTCAGTATGACCTTGAAGGATAATTGTTTTGATTGGCCAGGTGTGCTTTCAACTACTCGTTAGTGGCCATTGCAGTTCCTTCTTCATGCTCACTCACATTGCTAGAATAGTACAAGATTTTGAGTGTACGGGTCTGCGTCACATTGCTAGAATAGAATATTAATGAGGCATTGATGTCCCATTTTAAGAACAAGGGTACGCGCATCTAGGGAAATAAGTACTCCCTCCGTTCGGAATTACTTGTCTTGGAAATGGATGTATCTAGAACTAAAATACATCTAGATACATCCATTTCTGCGACAAGTAATTCCGACCGGAGGGAGTAGTTCTGTTCAGTCTCCAGCGTAAGTAGTGGGAAAAGGTACGTTCGGTTGCAACTACTCCCTCCGTCTCAAAATTCTTGTCTTACATTTGTCCAAATACGAATGTATCTAGTTACACTTTAGTATTAGATACATCCGTATCTAAAAAAAATTAAGACAAGAATTTTGGGACGGAGGGAGTACTAATTTGAAGTTAGTGACTATAGGTACTGAATTTGCCTTTCTTGATAAAAGGGCAGCTCGGTGCATGTAACTCCTGCTTGCGCAAGGGTCCAAGGAATTTGCCTTTCTTGATAGTGAAATGTAAATTTTGGCGAGGCTATAGTCATACCAATGTAAATCAGAAGACAGAGGTATGTTTCAAGTGTTATTAGCCTCTAGACTATGAGTATCTGTACCATGGATGGTCTGGGTACATTGTACCAGGGAAATACTAAATGTCGGCAAAAATAGGAGTACATTCTACCCTGGAAACACTAAATGTCAGCTGAAATATTGTGAGCAATATTTTTCTCCAGTACTAAATGCCATAAACATGTGAGTACACTGTACCATGGAAAAACTAAAATGCCAGCTATATGAGTACATTCTACCCTGGAAACACTAAATGTCAGCTGAAATATTGTGAGCAATATTTTTTTCCAGTTCTAAATGCCATAAACATGTGAGTACACTGTACCATGGAAAAATTAAATGCCAGCTAAAAAAGTAGGTCTCGCCGGGATTCGAACCCAGGTCGCCAGATTCAAAGTCTGGAGTGCTAACCACTACACTACGAAACCATTTGTTTAGTGTGACCCACTGATGATTATATATCTGTCATTTGGCTTACAGACAAAATATTGTTTCTTTACAGGCTTATTAAATGTTCTACTGTCTTTTTGGACTTGCTTCTGTTTGCCACTTGGCAGCTAAATGGCGCAAGGAATATCCGATGAATGACTTATTTTCTTTTTTCTTTTCATTTGCGTGGGTACGATCTTTTTGTCTCATTGCGTGGGGTACAATCTCCACCGTAATGGAACTAAGGTATACGGCTATACGCATCTATGGAAATAGGTAGTTCAGTTCAGTCTCCACCGTAAGCAGTGGCGAAGGGATACGTTTGGTTGGAACTACTAATCTGAAGTTAGTAACTGTAGGTCCTGAATGTGCCTTTTTGAAAGTGTACAATATTTTGAGTTCTTGCACAGTGGCTCCTTCAGTCTGAAGTTGGTAACTGTAGTTGCCTTCCAGTGCACCGCTTCTGAATCCTAATGTCTGACATAGGTACTTTGGTATTTCAGACCACGTACGAGAATCTCCGTCAGGTGGTAGGCCTAACGTCTATATGATCAAGGATGCCTGAGTAACTTTCTAGAAGTCTTCTGCACCAAATCTGGAGAGCTAAGCTGATGAGCTGATTAATTCAGACCAAATCTGTAGAGGCATGAACAAAATGCCTTTCATGCTTGTTGAACTGAACTGCTACCCTCGGTGCTTTCCACCATTTTTGTATCTATAGTTTTTTTTTTTGGATGAATTGGTGCGGCACCCTACCTCGTCGGGATGTTTTTTTGGTGATAGATGCTACCGATAGGGATAGCTAAGCTGATGACTGATTGGTTCAGGTGCCAATATTCAGAACTGAATTGGATGCCCTTCATGGGTGTTTTCCACCAGTTTGTGTCCAATATAAGTTTGCTTGTTCCGAATGAACCAGCATGCCCTCCTGTCTCATCTGTTTTTCTTTTTGCTAGTCTTCTGATGATGCTAGTATAATTCTTTCTGTGACTCGATATGGTGCTACCTGTAATTCCCCTGCCCCCTGCTTTCAGGTTCTCCCGTGTTCATTTCACCCACTGCTCACCCTGAATTCTCAGCCAGTCACAATTGCATCCTCCCGACTTCCCGAGGAGATTCAAATCCGACTCGGATGCAGATCCAACTCGTAAAATACGGGTTCTGAATATTGGTACTGCTGGATTTACATTTTCACATTTTGTGTTACAAATGGGTCAGTCCATGAAGTATTCTCTACCGACAGAGATCATACTATTTGTTGGTTTGTGCTGCCGACTTGAACTTGGTGCCGCGATCGGCGCCAGATCCATATGCATGCGTGGTTGACTGCTGATCGTGGCACCGTCAGCGTTCCTGGCTGGGCTTCTGGAGTCAGAATTCTGCTTTGGACTTTTTGATTACCCCCCAGTACATGCCAAAACTCCGAGGACCTCAAAATTGTCTGCACTGTGCGGTGTTGCATCTCGTATCGTCTCGGCATTTTTCATGGTCGTCCGCAGTTTTGTGCAAGGGCATGCGTGCTATAGTAGTAGTCTTAAAAAACGGGCAACCGTTCGCGGCGCAGTTACGTTCACCGCTGAAGTCTACCGAGGAATCGTGTCGTCGTATACGAGAATAGTTTTTTTTTTTTTTTTTTTGCGGGGAACAAGAGAGAGCTTTATTAAACAAAGGCGTTCGCCGGGCAGTCAGCCAGGAGGCTGCTGACCAGGAAGCTCGGAGTGGTGTCCAGCCAGCTTTCAGTCCCATTCAGCGTACAAGCACGCTTAGCATATAAGTGTGCGGGACTGTTAGCGGATCGAGTTACATGAGTAATACTGAATGAAGAAAAACTATGAGAGAGCTCTCTAACTTCAGCTAGAATAGGTGCTACAACCGAACGGTCGGTATAGCCAGTTCCAGAGGTCAACTGCCTCTAGACAGTCGGATTCCAGTTGCACGTGCGTGTAGCCGTGGAGACGGGCAAGGATGGTACCCTCGCGAATGGAGAGCACCTCAGCAATGAACGGATCAGTAACCCCTTGGTGGGGTTTGCACCATGCACCCAAGAATGCCGAGGAAGAGCGAGCTAGCCCTCCAAAGCCTGTAGTGTGTGTCTCTCGGTGGATCGCTGCATCAGTGTTGATTTTGATGAAGTTTCCCTCGGGAGGTCGCCAGCCATGGCCTGGTATTGGTATAAAAGCCCGTCCGGGTATATCCAGCAGCGCAAGATCTTCGCGAATTCTCCTGACCGAGCTGGCGGGATCAATGATCTCCTGGTCATGCGTATATCTATTGTGGGACATCCAAATCGCCCACATCACCGTGATGATCGTGGCGCGATCCTTATCAGATAGCTGCCGATCACACAATATATCTCTTGCCCAAGAGTTTGGGTGAAGCTGCGGGAGCCGGATCTCGAAGAGTAGCCTCGCCTCCTCCCAGAACCGCCTTGCGTGAGAACAATGGATCAGAGCATGCATTAGGTCCTCATCCATGGCAAGGCACAACTTGCAAATACTTGTTCCTTTGATATGTCGGTGTTTGAGTGTACACTCGTCCGGGATGATTCCACGAACCACCCGCCACCAAAAAACCCTAACTTTAGGGACCACTTTTAGTTTCCAGAGAGCACTCCACATCTGTTGTTCGTCCGTTGATGGTTCCGTTCTAGAGCTGCACGCTCTCTTTGATTCATTAGAGCTCGATAGGCTGTTTTAACAGAGTAGATTCCCGATCGTTCGTGTGCCCATGCTAGATAATCTGCACCGCCGCCTTGCCTGAGGGGGATATTCAGGATTGCCTCTGCATCCGGTGCGATGAAGGTTGAGCGAATGAGATCACGTTTCCAGGTCCCATTGTCATGATCAATGAGTTCACCGACTGTGAGGATCGGCGTGTTGGGAGGCCTGAATAACGGTGTCATAGTGACAGTCGATGGGATCCATCGGTCGTTCCAGACCGAGGTGGATGCACCATCACCGATCCGCTTAATGAGGCCAGTTTTGAGAGCTTCTCGTCCAGCGACAATGGCTCGCCAAGTGGCTGATGCTGATTTTGGGGTGGTGGCTTCCATGAACTCGGAGTCCGGAAAGTACCTCCCCTTCATCACTCTTGTACAAAGGGCTTCCGGGTTTGTCATAAATCTCCAACCATGTTTCCCTAGCAGGGCTAGGTTAAACTGTCGAAGGTCGCGGAAGCCCATCCCGCCCTTCACTTTTGGTGTGGCAAGTTTGTCCCACGCTATCCAGTGCAAGGAGCGTCGATCCAGCGAGCTCCCCCACCAAAATTTTGCCATACTCGATCGCAAGTTCTTGCATACCTTCTTTGTAAGTAGAAAGCAGGTCATACTGAAGGTTGGAATTGCCTGGGCAATAGATTTGATCAAGGTTTCTCTACCTGCACAAGCAAACAATCTTTCTGACCAGCCCTGCATCTTGTCTTTTGCCCTGTCTACTATATGGTCGAACGTACCGCTAGTAATTCCGCCAACAGCAGTGGGTAAGCCAAGATATCTTTCTGAAAAAGCTTCTGAATGAACATTTAGGATCTGTTTCAGACTTCCTTTGAGAGCAGCCGGTGTGTTGGGGCTGAAGTAGATAGAACTTTTTGCTCTGTTGACACATTGACCGGAAGCCTCTCCGTAGATCCTGAGAATCTCATTTAGTCGAGACGCACTCTCAGGACTCGCCTTGATGAAGATCAGACTATCATCAGCGAATAGTAAGTGACTCACCCACGGTGCTCTGAAGCTGACTCGGATACCACGATCAATGTAGTTCCCATAGTGCTTCAACAGCGAAGAAAATCCTTCGGCACATAGCAAAAAGAGATATGGCGATATAGGGCAGCCCTGCCGAAGACCTCTGGAGGGAGTAAAAAAAGGCAGCAACTCCCCATTCACTCGCACAGAGAATCGAACTGAGGTAACACATTTCATAATTAGCCTTACCAAATTGCCGGCGAAACCAAGTCTCAGTAGCATAGCTTCGAGAAAATGCCACTCGACGCGATCGTATGCCTTCATCATGTCAAGTTTAATGGCACACGAGTAGTTTCTTCCTTTCTTCCGTCTTTTCATCGTATGAACACTTTCATATGCCACCAGGACATTGTCCGTGATCAGTCGACCCGGAACGAAAGCACTTTGTTCTTCACTAACAATCTCGTCCATACATGACCGCAATCGGTTGGTAATCGCCTTGACAGCGATTTTGTAGAGAACTGGGCATAATGCAATGGGCCGATATTGTGAAATATTTTGTGGATGACGTACCTTTGGTATTAACGTGATGGAAGTATCATTTAATCCAGCTGGTAGCTCACCACCATTTAGAAAATCAAGCACTGCCGAAATAATGTCTTCTTTCAACAGGTTCCAGTGGCGCTGATAAAACCCTGCGGTGAATCCGTCTACCCCGGGTGCCTTCGACGGAGCCATTTGAAAGAGGGCAGTAGTTATCTTCGAGGCATCATACGGTTTGGACAGCAGGTCATTCATGGCCGGTGTGACCCGGCTAGGCACATGTGATAACAGTTCATCACTATTGCTAAAACCTTGGGAGGTGTATAGTGCTTGATAGAAAGCAAGGATTTCCTCCTTGTCTTCGTCTCCCGTGGCACAAACCGAGCCATCCGATCGCTGCAGATTTGCGATCTTATTGATGCGTTTACGTTGCTTTGCTTGTGCCTGAAAGTAAGCCGTATTGCGGTCCCCTTCCCGCAGCCAGGGGACACGAGATCTTTGTTTCAACCATATCTCCTCCAGTCGCATCGCTTCTCGGAGCTTTGACATGGTTGCCTTTTCCTCATCAGATGGGCCACGTCCCACAGAACGGAGACGTAGTCTATCAAGCCGTTTTCGAAGCTGCCTGACATTTCTGCTCAGGCACCCGAACTCACGGACGCCCCATGGTGCTAGTGTACGCTGTAGGGCTTCAAGCGAGCCCATTATGCCATACAAACCTGGCTGCCGAACTTGACCACGCCAAGTGTCAGAAACCATCTGCTCATAATCACTGTGGGACTGCCATACGTTCTCATAACGAAAGGGTTTGTGCAGATATGGGTTGTTGTTGGAGTTTTGCCGTCGTAGATCAACCACCACAAAGCAATGGTCGGATTCTACTGAGCACACATGGCGCACACGAGTGTGTTCAAATCTCTGTCTGAATTCCTCGTTGGCAAAGGCCCGATCCAGTCGGGCTTTAACGTTAGCATCTCCAGATTGCCGGTTATCCCAGGTGTATGGAACTCCTGACCAACCGAGGTCCTGGAGAGCACAATCATCCGTGGCATCACGGAAAGCTCTCATTTGCCATTCCGGTCGCGCAGCGCGACTGAAATGCTCATTCCCATAAAGAGTTTCGTTGAAATCTCCCATACATAGCCATGCTGAATGTGGCAGGCCATGTAGGGTACGGAGGAACCGCCAGCTATGGTGTCTATTCTCAGCTCGTGGCGCTCCATAGAAGCCAGTACATCTCCAAGACGCGGAGTTATCCTGGCAATCGCGCACCTCGACATCAATGTGCGCCGAACTGTAGTTCTTGAGCTCGACAGAAACATCTTTGGACCAGTAGAGACCGATGCCCCCACTGAGTCCATCGCTGTCCACTGCGAAACAGCCAGCAAACCCCAAGGTCTGCTTCAATTTCTCAACACGCTTCCTGTTGATCTTCGTCTCCATAACAAAGACCAACACAGGCCCTTCTTGCTTCACGACATTGCGAAGCTCACGAACTGCTTCGGGGTTCCCAAGCCCCCGGCAGTTCCAACTTAGACAGATCATTGGGACGGGCAGGGCTGTCCAGCAGCCTCTGCCGAAGTTCCTGAATTGCTTGGTGTGGGTTTCTTCTTTTTCGGTTCAGTCACCGCATCACCATCCTCCTTGCCATCGCCCTCTAGGGCCAAAGATTTCACCGTGGTGTCCTGCATCTCACTGTCTGTTGCAGCGTGGTTTGTCAGGAGAGGAAGATCCACTCGACGGTAAACTTGTGTGGTAGGTCCGCCTTTCCGCTTAGGTGTAGCTTTACGTTTCATGGGCGAGGTTACCTCCGCTCCTCCATCTGCTGCAGTGCTGGAATTCCTGGTGTCATTCTTACTGGATCTTGTCTGTTGGGGCTTCGAAGAACTCTCAGAGGATGCAGCTCCCTTTTTCTCTTCCGGCGGCCTGAGTCCTTTGCCGAACGGCAAGTCTCCGTTCTCATCTCTTGTGCCAGGCGACGGGCAGAATAAGTCAGAGTGGCCTAGGCGGCCACAGGAAAAGCAGAAGTGGGATATGTTTTCGTACTGGATATCGAAAGGATCTGTAGTACCCCTTCTTGCCGAGTCAATCAAAATCCACCTCCTGAGGGGTTTGGCTACGTCCAAAGTGACGCGAGCTCGCAGGTAGCCGCCCTCATGGTCGAAGTGAATCGAAGTGGCCTCCTTATCAATCTGTTTTGCAATAGCTTTACACCATGCGTCGTTCCGCAGATTGAATGGGAGATTAACAACACGAGCCCAAACCTTTAATTTGTCGAACTTGAGTTCAGAAGGGCACATGCACTCGTCGAAATTCGACAATACGACTGCATTCTTGCTGATGTGCCATGGGGATCCATCCCATACACGATCACGATCGCGCCGCGTAGCGAACTCCGCGACGAACATATTCTCCCCTACTATGCGGAAGATCAGGCCCTTAGGGTTACCCCACGCAGCCCGAAGAGCGTTGGAGATTGTGTTGATATGCAGTTTGTTGCGGTGGAGGATCTTCCCGGCCACCATCCATCTCTCTGGCGCCTCCTGTACGCGATCATCTAGAACCAGAGGCGTAGCCTCCTCCTCAGAGATATCGAGTTTCCCCGGCTGTTCCTCCAAGCGAGCTTTGGCTGATCCAGGCGACGAGGCGCCCTTTGTCGCCGCGCCGCCGTTACCGAACGATGTCGCCATCTCCGGCCGGCGGAAGTCCCGGTGCGCCCCGCCGATCTGGTCCGCGGGCGCCGTCAGTTCCGCCAAACCCTAGTCGCCAGAGCGTTTTAGGGTTTCCGGAAAAGCGTACTAAAGTTAGTCTCTCGTATACGAGAATAGTGAGATATTGAGATATCTACTGTTTTGAGGCGGACGTCTTGTATGCAAGCAGTTTGGCGTATCTGGCTTCACAAATTGAGAGTCGTGATGTGCACGGCCACACGCGCCATGCTATTCAGTTAGGAACGAGATGCACACCGGTGGCCTTTTAACTTGGCGGGTAGGTTCACTCTAGTTCATGAACCTGAAATCGTTAAGAAAAAAGTCCAAAACAAACCTTGAATTTATAGACGAAAGCTAAACCAAACCCTGAACTCGCAATCCCTGAAACCAGCACACCAAACTCTTTAATCCCGGTCTATTTTAAACCTTGAAAAGACTTTGCCAGTATTTGCTGAATTGGGCCGGCCCAGTAGCGCAGTCGCTCACACGCGCACACTAATTCATTTTTTCTTAGTTTTTCTTTTACATTTTCATTTTATTTTTTATTTTTTCACATGTCTAATTTTACTCAGTATCCAATGTACATTTTTAACGCATACATTACATATTTGATAATTTTTTGATATTTTCAAATACATTATGGACATTTTAAAATTAAATATTTTCAAAACTCTTTTGAATACATGGTAATATTTTTGCAAATACACGTTTTATTTTTTATTAAAGACAATAATCATTTTATAAAACTACACGAACACTCTTGTACATGGATCAACATTTTTTAATTTGCATGCACTTTTTTCAAACACATGTCACGTATATTCTGTTAAGGTTATGACACTTTTTTTTACAACATGCCAACATTTTTTACATCGTACACAAAGTGTTCGCACTTTAAAATTTTGTTCAGGTTTCAGAAAATTTTTATGTTTCAAAAAGTGTTTGCACTTTAAAATTTTGTTCTGGTTTAAAAAAATGTTTCAAAAGGTGTTCTCTTTTTGAAAGTTGTTGTTTTAAAGTATTCGAATTTTTCAAAACGCACTTTATAAAATGTTAGAAGATTTCAGAAATAAATACGTTTTCAATACTTGTTTGCCCCTAAAAAAAATCCAAAGTTCGACGCGTTGGTTTCTGATTAAATATTTTCGGCCTCTTATTATGGAAGTCATAGTCGTCTGATGTAGTAGCTAGTGAAATCAGGTTAACCATGCCAGGTCCCAAGTTCGACTCCACATCATTTTTTTCTCTTTTGGAATTATTACATCGCGTGTTAAGAAAAAGAAAGAAAGAACTTTTACGGCTCGTGATAAGAAAAAACATTATTTACGAAATAATATACGTAATTCCGAAAACGTTATTAAAAAAATGTGACACAATTCTGAAAATCCAAAACATTTGTCATAGCATGTGAAAAACGGTTGGAATTCTGAATATTTTTTACAACTGTGAATTTTTTTAAATGTGAATAGAATTTAAGAATTCCAAATGTTAAAAAAACACAAAATAAATTGAATTCGTGCCAAAAAATATATAACACGAACATTTTTTTAGCGTCTGAACAATTTTGGAAATGTGCGAACATTTTTTAATCTTCACGAAATCTTGTTGTGTTATAGTGGGCCGGCCCAAATTCTTGTCCGTGAGAGTAGCTGGTTATCCCGGCCGGGATTGTAGGATTCCCGGTGTGCCAAACAGCTCTAGGGTCTAAAATAGACTGGGATTGCAAGTTCAGAGTGCCAATTTCCGGGATTCAAAGTTAAGGGTTTGATTTAGCTTTCGTCTATAACTACAAGGTTTATTTTGGACTTTTTCCAATCGGTTAAATAGCACTAAGGATGCATTTGGTTACGTGCATCGTTTTTGTCACTTTGCATACTTGTCTCAACTGGGCCTGACTGAGTATATGCAGGCTAAAAACCAACATCTGTATGTTGATTGGTTGCCTGCATTGCATCAAGACCCAGATGGCTGCAACTTGTTTGGTTGTCTGTGTTTGTGTTTTAGGTGTGAGCAGATGCAAAGCACAACTGTTTGATTGTGTGCAAGTACTTGATCTGCTCACCCCTTTCAAATATGGTGGAGTTACCACTCATTTGACAGCATACAACATTCACACGACACACTATGATCAACAACAACACAAAAACAACAAGAACAAGCAAAGAACAGGCGGATCATAAGAGCATCTCCAGCCGTTGCGCCCTCAAGACGCGCCAAAAAAACGCCGCTTGGGGGCGAGCCGACGCTATTTTAGGCTTGGGTGCTAGTGCGTTCCCAGCCGCCGCCCCCCAGGTCGCCCCCAGGCGTCGATATCGGCCCAGTATCGGCGCTTCCAGCCCATTTTCGGCGCTGGATTGGCCCAATTTCCGGCGCAAAACGGCCCACGCTCGATGTGTTTCGGCGCTCATTCAAATAAAATCATCACAGAAGGAATTAGAATCATCACAGAAAATCAAATAGTTCACCACATAGTTCTACAAATTATATAGTTCAAACAAATAATAAAAACACTCATATTTCATTGCACGTCGAGCTAGGCGTTGCCCTCGAGCCTCCATAGGTGCTCCACTAGATCTTGCTGCAGCTGATGATGCACCTGTGGGTCTCGGATCTCCTGGCACATGTTGAGGAAGGCCGTCCATGTTGCAGGGAGATGGTGATCCACTTGTGCAAGAGGACCCTGCCTGTAATATGGTTCAGTGTCAAACACTGGCTCTTCCTGCTCGCTCTCAATGATCATGTTGTGCAAAATGACACAACAAGTCATGATCTCCCACATTTGATCTTTCGACCAAGTCTTAGCGGGGTACCGGACAACAGCAAATCGAGATTGGAGCACGCCAAATGCTCGCTCGACATCCTTCCTGCAAGCCTCCTGAACCTTTTTAAAGTGGGAGTTCTTGCCTCCTGGCACAGGGCTTGAGATAGTCTTCACAAATGTTGATCATCTCGGATAGATGCCATCTGCTAGGTAGTACCCCTTGTTGTATTGGTGCCCATTGATCTCGAAGTTCACCAGAGGAGAATGGCCCTCAACGAGCTTGGCAAAAACAGGAGAGCACTGCAGCACGTTGATGTCATTGTGAGTTCCTGGCATACCAAAGAAAGCGTGCCAAATCCAGAGGTCCTGTGTGGACACTGCCTCAAGTATCACACTGCAAGCTCCTTTGGCACCTTTGTACATCCCCTGCCAAGCAAACGGGCAGTTCTTCCATGCCCAATGCATGCAGTCGATGCTTCCAAGCATACCAGGAAATCCTCTTGCTTCATTATGTGCCAGGATCCGAGCAGTGTCTTCAGCATTGGGTGATCGCAAGTACCTCGGTCCAAACACTGCCACCACAGCCCTGCAGAACTTGTAGGTGCACTCAATGATCGTGGACTCGGCCATGCGCCCATAGTCGTCGAGTGAATCACCTGGAGCCCCGTATGCAACCATTCTCATAGCTGTCGTGCACTTCTGGATTGAGGTGAATCCAAGTGTGCTGATGCAATCCTTCTTGCACCTGAAGTAGTTGTCGTACTCCCAGAGTTCATGACTATCCTGAGGAAAAGCTTTCGGCCCATCCGATAACGGCGCCGGAAAACTTTGTCGCCGTGCAGTGGAGCGTCGGCGAAGTAGTCAGAGTAGAGCATGCAATAGCCTTCGAGCCGATGCCGGTTCTTTGATTTCCGTCGCCCCGGCGCCGAGCCGCCTCGCCTCGGCTTTACATCGCCGGCAAGCAAGCCGGCCAGGGCGGCGAGGACCATGAGGTGTTCTTCGTCCTGGGCGGCGGCGGCAGCTTCCTCCTCGAGCAACGCCGCGAGCACCTCCTTGTCGTCGGAGTCCATCGCGGCCGGGGTAGGCAAAGCACCGAACACGTAGCGGGCGTCGTGCGCAGACTCGTCGGCAGGCGCCGGAGCGGCGAGGGAAACTCGGGGAAAGTGGGGGGAGAGGGC
>LR738711.1:855681217-855774815 GCA_902687465.1 Secale cereale | reverse complement strand
GTTTCACGACGAGGAACGGCGAGATAGCGACGGCGACGGCGGAGAGGTGGTTGGCGACGCCGGGATCGGCAAGGTGTCGGGGAAGGAGAGGGGAAAACGGGGCGAATCAGTGTGACTTTTCGCCTGACAGCGGGGACCCGGGCGATTTTCCCTTCCACCGGTGCCCCCAAGCGCCCCCTAGTTCGTCGGGTTCGGCCTGGGCGCGCCGGGTCAGAAAACGGGTCGATCCGGTGGATTTCGGCGTCTTGGGGGCGCGACTGGGCCGTTTTTTCGGCGCCGGCGCTAAAAAAAGCGGCCTGGGGGCGTCTTGGGGGCGCGGCTGGAGATCTCTAAGCTACTAGGCATAAGTTTAAAATAGGAGGGCATCCCATGCCCCTGCTGGACCCTAGGGTGCTCCTCCCTGGGCAAAATATGGACATGTTCAGAGCAAAAGATAAGTTCCAACTTCACCTAAACTACTTCAGTTCATACTACTACGCATGGTTCAGAGTTTCAGACATGACAAACGAACTAGAGGGCCTGAGTAATGGCACCGATGCAGTTGTGCTTCTTGCAGCGGACCGTGCAGATGTTGGAGTTGTTGGCGTTGTAGATCTGCACCTGGAGCCCCAGGCCGGAGAGCTTGAAGACAACAAGGTCGCCGGGGACGACCTTGTGCCAGAGGCAGAAGTACTCCCAGTCACGCCCCAGCACCATGTGCCCCTTGAACATCTGCACTTGGACCCAAAACTCGCACCACTTGTTGGCGGAAAGGCTGATGACGCGAGAAGGGCCGCTGACCAGCCATTGTTTCATCACCATCCTGATTTTACGCGGGATGATGAGCATGGTGATGTCCTCCTGGTCAGCGATCTGCACGTAGAACCTCATAGGTTCCCGTGCACCCTACTCGTGGTCGGTTGTGTTCCACTCCGGCTTCATTGTCTTTTCAGCAAGATGGGCATAACTATAGCAACACATATGACGCGTGATGAAATCTAACAACTAGGCCATGATGTATGCTCACATAGCAAAGCTTACAATGATCACTACTAAGGACTAACACATTATCAGTGGTACTCTGATCAGTGCTTGCAGTTATCACTGCTTGCAGTTATCACTGCAAACATTGATCAAAAGAAGCCACCACTCACATATCCTACTTGCACCTACTATTTTTGGCATTCAGGTATGTCCTACTTGCATGCCACATGCACTCACGTACCCTAGCAACAAGATCAGCAAGAAGAGTAGCATGAACAACAGCAGCACCAAGAGTAGCATGAACCACAACAATAAGAACTAACAACAGTAGCATATACACTATTAATAGCACCAAGAACAAACAATGTGGCACTACAAACTAGCAGTTTGGCAGTAGAAAGTAACAGTCTAGGCATGTGGGATGAACAAAGTAAGCATGCACTCTTCTTCATTCCCAAAAGAGTGGATTATCATCGAATCCGGTAGAATCCGATCGAATCTAGTAGAATCCACTCGAATCAGATCAAATGTACGGGCCACAATCTAATCTAACACACTATGAACTACCCTAAGAACCCTAACTAAGAAGAAGAGGGGGATTTGACAGCTTACAGTGGGGGTCGCCAGTGTAGCATACATCGGTCGTGGTGAAAACCCCGGCGGGAAGAGGGGTGCTGCCGCCGTCGATGAAGAAGACCCGACCATTCCCAGGGCCTCGACTGTTGTAAGGGCATATTTCTCCCTGAGTAGTTTTGGTGATTGATGACAATGCATTTGCGGACTAATCGTGTGCTCTAAGCTCTTTCGGATATATCTCACCTAGGCACAAGACGATTGTGAGCCCCTCGGATTCTTTGAAAGACGGTGTTTCCTTTTTGCTCCCTTTCGGTGGCTTTGAGTAATATGAAAGCCGTACTATTAAGAGGGGGTACGCTTCGGAAATGTTTGGGTGGAATCAACACGTACACATCTTACTCTCGCACCACCTTTCCTTTGCTTCTCTGGAGCTCCGGCCGTTTCTTCTCGTATATGCAAACCATGGTTTCCTACTAGTACATCTACCTAGCAAGCGGTAGTGCCGCTCATGTAAGCGGTAGTACCGCCTTTGGGCACGGTAGTACCGCACCAGCGGTAGTACCGCGTCTTCAGGACGGTAGTACCGTGTATCTGGCCCGGCACTGCACCAAGTACGGAAGTAATTTTTTACTTCCGCATTCTACGCGGTAGTACCGCTTAAGTCAAGTGGTAGTACCGTGTCGTGTTTTGCTACTACCGTATTTCTGCGGATGTAGCTACGGATGTATTTTATTTCATCCGTGCTTGTCCTCGGCCTGCTTGTCTCTACCTTGCGGTAGTACCGCAAGGACGAGCAGTAGTATCGCTCAGGCAGTACTACCGCCCGTATGCCTTCGCAACAGAGTACTTTCTGGCTAGTACTGCTCCAGCGGTAGTACCGCACCCAGAGCGGTAGTACCGCTGGCCAAGCGGTAGTACCGCAACTTACGTGCGGTAGTACCGCGCTCTGCGGGCAGAAATGTGGGATAACGGTTGGATTTGTTCTCCCACTATATATAGGGAGTCTACTTCCCCAAGAAGACTTACCTCTTCCACCCCAAAGCTCCATTGTTGCTCCAAGCTCCATTTCCGCCCGATCTCTCTCCCTAGCCAATCAAACTTGTTGATTTCCTCGGGAGAGCTTGAGGAGGCATCGATCTACACTTCCACCAAGAGATATTTGATTCCCCCCACTAATCCTTGCGGATCTTGTTACTCTTGGGTGTTTGAGCACCCTAGACGGTTGAGGTCACCTCGAAGCCATATTCCATTATGGTGAAGCTTCGTGGTGTCGTTGGGAGCCTCCAATTCGGTTGTGGAGATAGCCCCAACCTTGTTTGTAAAGGTTCAGTTGCCGCCTTCAAGGGCACCACTAGTGGAATCACGACACCTTGCATTGTGTGAGGGCGTGAGGAGAATACGGTGGCCCTAGTGGCTTCTTGGGGAGCATTGTGCCTCCACACCGCTCCAACGGAGAGGTACTTCCCCTCAAAGGGAAGGAACTTCGGCAACACATCCTCGTCTTCACCGGTTCCACTTGTGGTTATTTCTTCCCTTCACTTGTGCAAGCTTTACTTGTTTATCTTATATAGCTTGCTTGTGAGGTTGTTATCTTTACTTCCTATTAGTTGTCATCGTAGTAGCTTATCTAGACAACTTACTTTGACGCTTAATTAAAAGTGGTTAAGAAAAGCTAAAAATTGTTAGTTGCCTATTCACCCCCCCCTCTAGTCAACCATATCGATCCTTTCAATTGGTATCAGAGCCTCGTCTCTTTTTAAGGACTTTACCGTCCAAAGAGTATGGGTGACAACGTAGTCGAGACGGAGGGACATTCCGGTGGAACTCCGTCCTTGCCTACGTCCGATGGGGGAGCCTCGGACTCTCGTGAGGAGTTCAATGTGGCCATGACCACATTGAAAGAATCACTAGCGACCGAGGTCAAAGGCATGTTTAAAGATTTGCTTGAGGGGCTTAAATTATCCACCGCACCGTTGGAAGTGGTTCGTCCCGCTACCAACGTGTCGGAGGCTAATCCCGACAAGGGAGAAGCTAGTAGTGAACAAGCCCCGGTTACTAAGAATGGGAGTCGGATATTTGCCCACTCCGCTCCTCCTACTCACTATGGAGGACCTGTTCCCACACCGCATTTAAATTCCGTTGGGCCTCCTCCCAAGTTTATAAAAACTCTGATTTTGCTACTTGGGTGTTTCGTTTCAAACGTCATATAAATCATTGCTCTACTAATCTTTGGAGAATCATTGAGCAAGGTTTTTATCCGCGTGATCCCGACAACATGACTCCGAGAGAAATTGCGGATCATCAATTCAACGAGTTCGTTCTTTGCATACTTCAAGATGTTACTCCTCCTGAAGACATTGCACATCTTCAACCCTTCACTGTGGCCAAGGAAGCTTGGGAGCATGTTGGCACTATGTACAAGGGGAGCGCTAGCATTCAACGCTCTAACTATGAAGTTGTGCAAGATGAAGCCGATGAGTTTGCTATGATCGAAGAAGAAGATCCTCGTGAACTTTATCAGAGATTAACCACTCTTGCGGTCTCTCTTCGAGATCACGGGAGTAAGGACACAGATGACAATTGGATCAAGCGCAAGTTCCTCAAGGCCATGATGCCGTATCATAAGGCCATGTCCTCTGTCATCCGTCAAAGACCGGACTTCCACCACTTGTCATCAAATGAAGTGTTGGATGAGTTCGTTTCCATGAGGATCTTGGACATGACCGCTGACAATGCGGTCTTAAGAGCTCAACGATCAAAGAAGCCTAACCTCGCCTTGAAGGCCAAGGCTTGTGTGTAAGAAGAGGAGGTGGATGATGATGATGAGAGTAGCCCCGAGGACACCAAATATGCCTATCAGGAGCACATGGCTCTTGCTTCACGGCAATTTTGGGGCAACAAGAAGAACACAAGACCCAACTTCAACAAGAACAACTCAAGTGGCAACAAGGGCAAGCAACGAGTGAGGACTTGCTTCAATTGTGGGAATGTTAGCCACTTTGTTGTTGATTGCCCATATGAGAAAAGAGAGGACTTTGGAGGCAAGCTTATCCGGAAGGACAAGGCCAAGTCTTATCCCAACAAGAACAACTTCAACAATAAGACCCCTCCTAAATGGTTGGTGGCCCAAGAAGAATATGTTGAGGATGATGATAATGATGAAGATGATGAGGTGGTCACCATGACCACAATTGCTATTGCTACTACTCCGCGCTCATCTCTCTTCAACTCACCCAATGAGAACATCGCCGCCAAGTGTCTCATGGCCAAGGCCTCCAACAAGGTAACCCCAAACATCAATACTACCATCATTTCTAATCCTTCATTGACGGATTGTATTGATGAGAGTGAGGGAACTAAGGAGGGAGAGAATGAATTTGAGGTGTTCATGAGAAAACTTAAGGGCAATCCCAAGAAGCACTTTGTTGCTCTCTTGGAACAACTCGGTGAGGCCAATGACATGATCGAGGCTCACGAGGAGACCATTACTAAAATGGAAGGACATAGTCGAGACTATGCCGATGAGATATCGGATCTTTCTAACGCCCTAGAGGAAGAGCGTGGTCTTCGCTTGGCTCTTGAGGAGTCACACAACGATGATCATGCTAAATTAAAGAAAGATCTTTACCATGCTTTAGTTGTCTCTCGTATGCTTAATTCTGAGAAGGCAAAACTTGAGGTTGGCCATGCTAAACTCAAGGAGGAGTTTGTTATACTCGACAAGGCTCACAAGGCCTTGAAAGGTATGCATGCTTCTCTCAAGGAGTCTCATGATCAACTCCAAGTTTCGCTAACCAAGGAAAAGGCTATCTTTCCTCGCATGGTGTTAATTGATAATGCAAATGCTACTAACCCATGTTGCGAGCATGTGCATCTTGTTGAAGAAAATGCCAAGTTGAAGAAGCAACTTGAGAAAGGCCTTGTGACATGCATACAAGGTGAGAAGAACCTCAACAACCTTTTAAGCAATCAAAAGGAGGTTGTGGCAAAGGAAGGAATTGGGTTTGTTACTAAGCCCAAGAAGAAGAAGAATGACAAGACCAAGCTACCACCCCCTCTCCGACAAACTTTTGTGAAAGAAGGAGAGGGCGCCTCTAAGAAGAAGAACTCCACCATACCATCAAACATGGCCGGCGACTTTAATCCTTCATATGTTTTATGTCGTGCTAGTGATGGTCATGTGTTTGCTAAATTTGTTGGTTCTTCTTATGAATACATTGAATGGTCCATTTGGGTTCATAAGACCCTTGTTACTAACCTCAAAGGAACCATTACCAAATGGGTACCTAAATCCAAGCATTGATCTCTTGTAGGAGTTTGCTTCCGGTGGGGGATCGTGGTTGCTCGATAGTGGAGCCACAAATCATATGAGCGGAAGCAAAGACTTGGTGGTGGATGTACATCTAGGTTCATCTATGGCCACCAACGTCGAATGGGGTGATGCTTCATCTTCTAAGGTATTGGGGCTTGGCAAGGTTGTTGTCTCTCATGATCTCACGATCGAGAAAGTCATGCTTGTTGAGTCCCTTGCATACAATTTACTTTCTGTTCGCCAACTTGCACTCATGGGCTTTGCTACATTCTTTGATGTTGATACCGTGGCCCTCCTGTGGAGCAAGACTCTTAAAGTAGCCTATGTTGGGCATGTCGAGAACGGTCTTTATGTGGTTAACTTCACGAAGCAACCCACTAAGATCGCGACATGCCTAATGGCTAAAGTTGATGTGGGATGGCTTTGGCATCGCCGTTTGGCCCATGTCAATATGAGATCTTTGCAAAGTCTTCTCAAGGGGGACCATGTCCGTGGACTAACAAATGTTAGCTTTGCCAAAGATCGTGCTTGCAGGGATTGCATTGAAAGAAAGTTACATGAGACGGCTCACCCTCCCACGACTATCATCTATTCCAAAAGACCCCTAGAGCTCCTTCACATGGACCTCTTTGGGCCTCCATCTTTTGATAGTCTTGGGGGTAGAAAGTATTGCTTGGTGATTGTGGATGATTATTCAAGATACACCTGGGTATACTTCTTCAAGAAGAAGAGTGAGACCCAACAAACCGTCATCAACTTTGCAAATGAAGCTCAACGACAACATGAAGCAAAGATTTTGATGATCCGAAGTGACAACGGCACCGAGTTCAAGAACTACACCTTGGATGAGTTTCTTAGTGATGAGGGGATGAAACATCAATATGCAGCACCCTATACCCCTCAACAAAACGGTGTAGCTGAGAGAAAGAACCGGACTCTGATGGATGCGGCAAGGACCATGATGGCGGAATTCAAATCTCCATACAACTTTTGGGCCGAAGCCATCAACACCGCATGTCATGCATCCAATCGGCTCTATCTTCGCAAAGGCTTGAACAAAACTCCATATGAAATACTTACCGGTAACAAGCCCAATCTCAAGTACTTCCGGGTGTTCGGGTGTAAGTGTTTCATTCTCAAGAAAGGTGTTCGCTTGTCTAAATTTGAATCTAGAGCTCATAAGGGCATATTTGTTGGTTATGCTACAAACTCTCATGCTTACCGTGTCCTCAACAAGTCCAATGGACTCATTGAGGAGATGAGTAACGTAGAGTTTGATGAAAATAATGGCTCCCAAGTGGAGCAGAGTGTTACTTGTGATGTAGGTGATGAAATTCCTCCTCAAGCCATAAGAAGAATGGATGTTGGATATATCCTACCCATTGAGGAATCCCTTGTGGCCGAAGGAGAAGGACAATGTTCCACTCAAGTGGAACCATCACCAACCCAAGACCCACACGCTTCCGAAGAACAAAGTGAAGGCCCTCAACCGGACGAACAAGGCCAAGTGCAAGATCAATCACAAGATGGTGCGGAGCCACCAAATGATGCACAAGGCCAAGTTCTTTCCTTCGAGCAAGATCAAGGTCAAGAGGAAGCTCAAGATCAAGATCTAGCTCCCGGCGGCGCTCAAGATGATCATCTCAGTGCTCCTCAGTTATCTCTTGAAGAGCAATTGGAGCGTCGTGCTGCAAAAGTTGCCTCCAGGCTTGCTTCCAGAGAACATCACATGGAGAATATCCTAGGAAGCATCAAAAGGGGGGTAAGCACTCGTACACAATTAGAAAACTATTGTGCTCATCAAGCTTTTGTCTCATGTGTTGAACCTCAGAAGGTATATGAGGCGCTCGAAGACCCTGATTGGCTTAATGCCATGCATGAAGAACTCCATAACTTCGAGCGCAACAAAGTGTGGCGTCTGGTAACAAGGCCAAAGGAGAACCATAATGTCATTGGAACCAAGTGGATCTTTAAGAACAAGCAAGATGCTCATGGCATTGTCATCCGCAACAAGGCGCATTTGGTGGCTCAAGGCTACTCCCAAGTCGAGGGTATCGACTACGGTGAAACCTTTGCCCCCGTTGCTCGCCTTGAATCTATTCGTTTGTTGCTTGCCTATGATTCTCATCATAACTTTAAGCTACAACAAATGGATGTGAAAAATGCATTTCTTAATGGTCCTATTAATGAGTTGGTATATGTCAAACAACCCCCGGGGTTTGAGGATCCCAAGTTCCCCAATCACATGTATCAACTCGATAAGGCTCTCTATGGACTTAAACAAGCCCCACGTGCGTGGTATGAGCATCTTATCGAGTTGTTACAAGATCGTGGGTTTGAAATTGGGAAAATCGACCCCACTCTTTTTACTAAGAAGGTCAAAGGGGAGTTGTTTGTCGGCCAACTATATGTTGATGATATTATCTTTGGTTCTCCTAACAAAGCTTTCAATGATGAGTTCGCCGCACTCATGACCACACATTTTGAGATGTCCATGATGGGAGAGTTGAAGTACTTCCTTGGGTTTGAGATCAAGCAAAGAAGAGAAGGGATCTTCATCAAACAATCCAAGTATACTCAAGACATGCTCAAGAGGTTCAATCTAAGTGATGTCAAGCCGGCTACTACTCCAATGCCAACCACGTGCCAACTTGACATTGATCTCAATGGTAAAGCGGTGGATCAAAAGATATATCGTTCTATGATTGGATCCTTGCTTTACCTTTGTGCATCTAGGCCGGATATTATGTTGAGTGTGGGAATTTGTGCACGGTTTCAAGCCTCACCTAAGGAAAGTCACTTTGTTGCAGTCAAGCGAATCTTTCGATATTTGGCTCATACCCCAAACTTTGGCTTATGGTACCCAAGAGGAGCAAACTTCAACCTTGTAGGTTTCTCTGATTCGGATTGGGCGGGAGACAAAGTGGATAGGAAGTCCACTTCCGGAGGGTGCCAATTCCTTGGTTGCTCTCTCGTTAGTTGGTCTTCCAAAAAGCAAAGTTGTGTGTCTCTCTCGTCCACCGAAGCTGAGTATGTGGCAGCTGGCAGTTGTTGTGCTCAACTCTTATGGATGAGGCAAACTTTAAAGGATTACGGTGTCACTTGTGACAAAGTGCCTCTTTGGTGTGACAATGAAAGTGCCATCAAGATTTATCTCAACCCGGTGCAACACTTCAAGACGAAGCATATAGAGATTCGGTATCACTTCATCCGGGATCATATAAGGCAAGGAGAGATCGAGTTTCACTATGTCAACACTCATGATAACCTTGCAGATATCTTCATGAAGCCGTTGGATGAAGCAAGATTTCGCGAGTTAAGGCATGAGCTAAATATCATCGATTTGAGCAATGTGGCTTGAGACTTTGCACACACTCCTCACATTCAATATAGTTATCTTGTCTAGATGTAGGCATGAACATAGGGGGAGTATTGTTCTCTCAATGAACTATTCCTCCCCTCATTATGCATAAATTGATCAAGTCTTTGTCATTTTCCATAAGTAGATGGTATAAGTGCTTCGAGACGAGTATTGGTCATGGGCCCAAGGATAGTTCTTTGTGGTGCCATACCAAATAACTCAAATATAGGTGGCCTCGGCCACCGACCTCCTCGTTGGAGTAGTGTTTTGCCTTGCGTGTGTGTTTCTTTGTTTTTCTTCTCTCCTTTGCTAAAAGCCTCTTGTCGAAACGTGCAAGTTCTCGGAGGAGCGGTACTACCACAAAAAAGAGACTACGGTACTACCGCAAGTCCAGCACGGCAGTATTTTTTTACTGCCGCTGGTAGAGCGGTACTACCGCTTCGCGTGCGGTACTTCCGCCCAAGCGGTACTACTGCGATGACCGCGGTACTACCGCACTTATCCGGACGGGTGGGGTTATAAGCGGACAGGGAGAGTTCCACTCCCCCATACCCATTCATCTCCTAATCCCCACGCTGTCTCTCTCTCTCCCTCTCAAGAACGCCACCGGAGGACCTCGCCGGATCTCCTCCCTCGGTCGCTCTCCTCGCATTCCGACCGGTGGGATGGTTCCCCACCTCGACCTCTTGCCATGGATGAAGGTTTCTCCCCAAATCCCCTCTTCTTTTTGCCTAGTTGTTGTTTTTAGGGTTTGGGGAGATGCTTGGTGTTCTAGCATTCTTCGTGTTCTTATCCATGGAAGATTAGGATGTAGGAGATTGTTTTTGCACAAGAAATGCTAGTATGTATGTTGCTACCAAGTTACTATGATCAGCCATAGTACCGTTCTTTGATCTACACATTCTAGTCTAGATCCATTCGTTTCAGATCTGACCCGAGCGGTACTACCGCTGGCTAACCGCGGTACTACCGCTCTGCCGCGTAACTACGCGGAAGTAAAATTTTACTACCACATATTGTGCGGTACTACCGCAACCCTCAAGCGGTACTACCACTCACTAAGCGGTACTAATTTTTCACTTCCGTATTCGTACGCGGAAGTAAACTTTTACTGCCGCATATTGTGCGGTACTACCACAACCCTCAAGCGGTACTACCGCTCACTAAGCGGTACTAATTTTTTACTTCCGTGTTCGTCAGGCAGTACTACCGCTTGTATCATATTTCCTTCGTAGCACTTACGCATTATCCTTTCTACTCGTTTCATTTGCTTTTTGTGGCTTTTGCATTGATTCTCTTTGTGTTTCCGTCGTGTTCTTGTGTTTGTGTTTTAGGTGGTGGCTCCAGTTCCGATGTTCGTCGTACCAATCCCGTTCGTGACACCGGGTCCAAGCGGCTGCGCACCCCCAGTGATGCGCCAGAGGGCTCCAATCCCCCACGCAAGTTCAAGACCGCCGCCAACAAGAAAAAGGAATCATCTATGTCTATGGAAGAAATGCCAGCTAATGAGTTCATGGCGAGGAGGAAGCTCAATCCTTATGGAGAACCCCGGGCTCAGTTCATGGTGATGAACTTTTCTGGACCAAGCAGCAGTTTCGCATCTACACAGAGGTGCTCAAGAGCAAGCATAATCTGTATGTGGATGCTCATTGGGTGGACATGGCCCACATGCGGAGGGCTGATAACCTGGCCTACTTTGTCGAGGCTCTGGATCTGGTAGAGCAGTTTGGGATTGAGCACTTCATGACCTTTCAGAATGATTTTGACCTAGAAATCATTGCTCAGTTTTATGCTTCGGTACACTTTCATACCAAGGAAGATCGCCCAATGACTTGGATGACAAATGGTCACAAGATGACTGCGACTTGGAAGGAATTCATGGATCTTATTCAGATTGCTGACGAGGGACTCCACAACCCAATTGGAGCACGGCCTCATGCCAACCCAGAAGCTACCAACAAAGACTGTCTGTTACCGTTCTATGTGGAGAAGACTCTTGCGAGTGGCAAGAAGACATGGGTGTTGAACCCCTTTTTGGACATCATGCATAGGATCTTCCGCAACACTCTGTTTCCTCGAGTTGGGGACAAGGACAAGATTCACTCCTACCTCGTTGACATGCTGCTGATGTGTGAGGCGGCTCGCACAGCTCAGTCTCCACCCCTTGACATATCCCATATCATGTGGTGTGAGCTCCGCTTTGCGATCTACACTCGCAAGGTGCCCATCTATGGTCCGTTCTTATTTCTGCTCATCTCCAAGACTTAGGAGAAACTTTACCCTGATGAGGAGTTCGAGGCAGAGTGTATTCGTCATGACCCCATCCGTCTCCGTATCAAGACCCGTTGGGCCAACACGGCCACTCGTGAACAAGCTGCTGCAGCACAGATGGGCACTGACGAGGAGCCTGTGGAGGAGGAGCCAGCTGAGGATAACTCTGGAGGATATGCTCCCCCCCCTCGTCTGAGCCCTCTTGGGCTAAGAAGCTGAAGAAGAAGATGAAGGCCCTTTTCTGCATGCAAGCTCAAGGTCAGTACAGGGCACATGTCACTCGCAAGCAGTCTCTCCAGCGTGACAAGAAGATCATGAGGATCTTCGGTGAGAATGTGTCCAATGGATCCGAGGAGAACATCACCCCTGAGGCAGCATGGATGGCCCAACAGGGGTACAAGTGGTCTGAGTCTGACGAGGAGCAGCAGGAGGAGCAGCAGGATTCCGATGGAGAGCATGATGACTGAGATCTTCTGCCAGGGCTACCACCTCTCTTAGTTGTCCTCTTTCCCTTTGTGGTGTCTCGATGCCAAAGGGGGAGAGAGTGGGATTTGCGTCTTGTGCCGTTCTTTGTGTTTTTCGTTGGTTGAACTCTATTTGCCTGTTTGCTTTTGTGTCGTGTGCGTGAGTCTATCGTATGGTGTAAGACATATGTTCCTCTACCGTTAAACTCGTTATGTCTTTACTTTTATGTCGTGAGCAGTTAGTTTACTTTCCCTTGTTTATGTGCTCACCCCATCCTCCTTACTACTGTGCGTAGACTCTTATTCAATATTTGCAAGGAATACATTATTTGTAGAATATAAGGGGAGCTTTGATCCTAGTATGTGTGCTGTGCAGTCCAAAGCACTATCTTTTGTATGCACACATCTAGGGGGAGCTTGCCTATATTCTAGCGTCTATTAGGAACTGCATACTCTATTATATATTCTTGTGCAAATCCCATATTGTCATCAATCCACCAAAAAGGGGGAGATTGTAAGGGCATATTTCTCCCTGAGTAGTTTTGGTGATTGATGACAATGCATTTGCGGACTAATCGTGTGCTCTAAGCTCTTTCAGATATATCTCACCTAGGCACAAGACAATTGTGAGCCCCTCGGATTATTTGAAAGACGGTGTTTCCTTTTTGCTCCCTTTCGGTGGCTTTGAGTAATAGGAAAGCCGTACTATTAAGAGGGGGTCCGCTTCGGAAAGGTTTGGGTGGAATCAACACGTACACATCTTACTCTCGCACCACCTTTCCTTTGCTTCTCTAGAGCTCCGGCCGTTTCTTCTCGTATATGCAAACCATGGCTTCCTATTAGTACATCTGCCTGGCAAGCGGTAGTACCGCTCATGTAAGCGGTAGTACCGCATAGCCACACGGTAGTACCGCCTTTGGGCACGGTAGTACCGCACCAGCGGTAGTACCGCGTCTCCAGGACGGTAGTACCGTGTATCTGGCCCGGCACTGCACCAAGTACGGAAGTAGGTGCAGAAGTAATTTTTTACTTCCGCATTCTACGCGGTAGTACCGCTTAAGTCAAGCGGTAGTACCATGCCGTGTTTTGCTACTACCGTATTTCTGCGGATGTAGCTACGGATGTATTTTATTTCATCCGTGCTTGTCCTCGGCCTGCTTGTCTCTGCCTTGCGGTAGTACCGCTCAGGCAGTACTACCGCCCGTATGCCTTCGCATACGAGTACTTTCTGGCTAGTACTGCTCCAGTGGTAGTACCGCACCCAGAGCGGTAGTACCGCTGGCCAAGCGGTAGTACCGCAACTTACGTGCGGTAGTACCGCGCTCTGCGGACAGAAATGTGGGATAACGGTTGGATTTGTTCTCCCACTATATATAGGGAGTCTTCTTCCCCAAGAAGACTTACCTCTTCCACCCCAAAGCTCCATTGTTGCTCCAAGCTCCATTTCCGCCCGATCTCTCTCCCTAGCCAATCAAACTTGTTGATTTCCTCGGGAGAGCTTGAGGAGGCATTGATCTACACTTCCACCAAGAGATATTTGATTCCCCCCACTAATCCTTGCGGATCTTGTTACTCTTGGGTGTTTGAGCACCCTAGACGGTTGAGGTCACCTCGAAGCCATATTCCATTGTGGTGAAGCTTCGTGGTGTCGTTGGGAGCCTCCAATTCGGTTGTGGAGATAGCCCCAACCTTGTTTGTAAAGGTTCGATTGCCGCCTTCAAGGGCACCACTAGTGGAATCACGACACCTTGCATTGTGTGAGGGCGTGAGGAGAATATGGTGGCCCTAGTGGCTTCTTGGGGAGCATTGTGCCTCCACACCGCTCCAACGGAGACGTACTTCCCCTCAAAGGGAAGGAACTTCGGCAACACATCCTCGTCTTCACCGGTTCCACTTGTGGTTATTTCTTCCCTTTACATGTGCAAGCTTTACTTGTTTATCTTATATAGCTTGCTTGTGAGGTTGTTATCTTTACTTCCTATTAGTTGTCATCGTAGTAGCTTATCTAGACAACTTACTTTGACGCTTAATTAAAAGTGGTTAAGAAAAGCTAAAAATTGTTAGTTGCCTATTCACCCCCCCTCTAGTCAACCATATCGATCCTTTCAACTGTGCACCTCGGCCCGCCTCGGCTCGAAGATGACGTCGGCGTTGTCGAGCTCCCCTCCCCTTGCACCGGACGTAGAGGAGAAAACCCTCGTATGGGGGTAAAAATACACCCATAAGAGGGGCCAGCAAAGGTGAAGGAAATATGCCCTAGAGGCAATAATAAAGTTGTTCTTTATATTTCCTTATATCACAATAAATGTTTATTATTCATGCTAGAATTGTATTAACCAGAAACATAATACATGTGTGAATGTATAGACAAACAAAGTGTCACTAGTATGCCTCTACTTGACTAGCTCGTTGAATCAAAGATGGTTACGTTTCCTAGCCATAGACATGAGTTGTCATTTGATCAATGGGATCACATCATTGGTGAATGATGTGATTGACTTGACCCATTCCGTTAGCTTAGCACTTGATCGTTTAGTTTTACTGCTATTGCTTTCTTCGTGACGTATACATGTTCCTATGACTATGAGATTATGCAACTCCCGAATACCGGAGGAACACCTTGTGTGCTATTGATACGTCCAAAACGTATCTATAATTTCTGCTTGCTCCATTCCACTTTTGGGTGATATTGCTATGATATTCATACACTTCCATACACTTTTGATCATATTTGGACTAACTTACTAATCAAGTGCACCCCAGTGCCAGTTTCTGTTTTCGGCTGTTTTTGTATTTCAGGTTTTCACGTTTCGAGAACTGCCCAGAAAAATCCAGAAAAATTATATAAAAAATCAGCGATCCGGAAACAACAATGCGTCCGAAGGGCAGCCTGGGGGGCCACAGGGGCTCCAGGCGCCCTGTGGGCGCGCCCCCCCTGGGCCGCGCCGGGGGGGCGCCTGGGCCCCCCGAGGCCCGTCCGGTGCCCCCCTTTGGCATATATTTAGAGGGACCTCCGAAATCCTCAAAAAAGGAACTCTTTTCGCGATCCCATCTATGTTCCGCCGCCGCCGCCGCTTCCAAGATCGGGAGCACCAGGAGAACTCTTCCCGGCACCCTGCCGGAGGGGAGGATCACCACCGGGAGCTTCTCCACCACCATGGACGCCTCCCGGATGAGTCGTGAGTAGTCTCCCTTGGACCATGAGTCCATGACCAGTAGCTATGTGATGTTCTCCTCCCGTTCTTGTGCTTCACTAATTAGTCCTCGTGAGCTGCCCTACATGATCGAGGCACATATGTAATCCTTATGCTGTTGCTATGTTGAGTTTGCTGGGATCCGATGGATTATAAGATTATGTTCAGATTGATCTTGAGTAATATATTTGATTTACCTCTTTTATATTTATGTTCATAAGTAATTCTTGCATGTTCTCCGTTGTTATTTACTGCTTTGGCCGAGTAGTAGGTAGTGACTCCAAGGGGGAACGTTATGCTCGATTGTGGGTTCATGCCCCTCGATGACTAGCTTGAGTGACAGAAACATGAGTCTAGGGGATGTGTTGTTGCCACAAGGGGGAAAACAACGGTGCTTGTGCCCGCGGGTGCAAGGATTGTTTACTTTACGCAAAGTTCTTTTAATGCAGTTGTCTGTTGCATTGAGTTCACACTATGGGTGGGACTCGCAACTTAATACCAGCGAGATGTTCTGGATAGATATCTCAAGGTGGATGATTAGTAGTAGATATTGATGGATTTAGGTCTACTTACTTTGGCGTACCGCCCATGCTTTGAACCTCAACCTTTCTTGCAATGTAGTCAGCATTGGTTTGCGTTCGTGGTCCTGTCAATTGCCCAGCTGTAATTTGTTTACCTCACATAGCTGTTTTATCGTCTTTTGGGAGAGGGACATCACTAGTGAACATCATGAGACTCCGGTCCATATTACCATCATTGATCACATCCGCTATTTAGTTTTCGTTATTATTTACTATTGCAAACATTATCTATCACTACTATCATTGCTTTTAATCCTTTGTGAACTACAAGGCCGGAGGGATTGACAACCTCTCTGTACTCGTTGGGAGCAAAGTTATTTGTATCTGTGTGCAGGTCCACGTTGATTGCTAATATCTGGCGCCGTTAGCAGTTGACACCTACTTGTTGAACCTAGGAGTCTCTGGGGATTCGATCCTTGGCATCTTTGCTAAGGGAAAAACTTCCACAACACTGCATCTTACACCTTCCACTTGGGGTAACCAACGAGGGGTTAGAGGCCCATCAAGGAGTTTTTCTGGCGCCGTTGCCGGGGACTCCACTCTTCAGGATAGGGGAGTTGCATGCTATCTTTTACCTTTGCTTTTTAGTCTTGTTAGTTTACCTTTCAGTTTTTGCTTTAGTACCCTTTTATCGAAAATCACAAAAATAGTTATCTTGCTTGCTTGCTACTATGGGTTCCACCGAGAACACCAAGTTGTGTGACTTCACTAGTCACAACAACGATGACTTTATCAGCACACCTATCACTACACCTGCCACTTCAGCACCTTCATATGAAATTAAACCTGCTTTACTGAACTTAGTTATGAAAGAACAATTCCCCGGTGCTGGAGATGATGCTACTTTACACTTAAACAACTTTGTTGAACTTTGTGGTATGCAAAAGTACCAAGAAATAGATGGTAATATTGTTAAGCTTAAGCTTTTTCCTTTCTCCTTGAGAGGAGGAGCTAAAATTTGGTTTCAGTCTTTGCCTAGAAATAGCATAGATTCATGGGACAAGTGCAAAGATGCTTTTATCGGAAAATACTATCCACCTGCTAAAATTATCCAACTTAGAAGTAACATAATGAATTTTAAACAATTGGATAATGAACATGTTGCCCAAGCTTGGGAACGTATGAAATCTCTTATCAAGAACTGCCCTACTCACGGTTTGACTACTTGAATGGTTAGCCAAACTTTTTATTGAGGCTTGAACTTTACCTCGCGGAACTTGTTAGATTCGGCCGCGGGAGGAACTTTTATGTCAACTACACTTGGTGCTGCCACAAAGCTTCTCGATGAGATGATGACCAACTATTCCCAATGGCACACCGAACGAGCTCCAACAGGTAGGAAGGTAAACTCTGTCGAGGAGATTTCCTCCTTAAATGAAAAAGTTGACTTGATCATGTCTCTACTTTCGAAGCAATCTACTGTTGATCCTCGTGATGTTCCTTTAAATTCTTTGATTGCTCAAGAACAAGTAGATGTGAACTTTATCTCTAGAAACAATTTTAACAACAATGCTTGTAGGAGTAATTTTGGTAACAATCCTAGACCGTTCCCCTCTAATTCTTATGGGAACAACAATGCTTATCCTAGTACCAAGAACTCCACTACTGAACTAGAGATTATGCTTAAAGATTTCATCACTACCCAAAAAGCCTTTAATAAGAGTGTAGAAGAAAAACTACATAAAGTAGATGATCTTTCTTTTAAGGTAGACCATTTAGCCAATGAGGTAATATTGCTTAAAATTCAAACTTCTCCTCTTGAGGAGAGGAAGGTCACTCCTATTAATGCTACTCAAGTGCAAATTAATGAAAACATTAGGATGATGGCTGAACTTAAAGAGAGATGGGCTAGAGAAAGGGAGGAAGAGGAAAGAATTAAGAGCCTTCCTACCCACCACACTGTTGCTACTATCCAAGTTGTTGAGGATATCCAAACTCTTAGCTACCAAACAAGTGAACCTTAAGGAAACCACTACCACTTTACTTGATGCTAATGACCTTGATTTTGATAATTGCACTCTTACCGAAGTTATTGATTTCCTTCACAAGATGTCTAGAGATCCCCGCACTAGCACGCTTAACCTTGCCTTTACAGAGCATATCAGTAATGCTCTCATCAAAGCTAGGGAGGAGACACTTAGAGTAGAAGCCTCCATACCTAGAAAGCTAGAATATGGTTGGGATTCTATGATAAAAATTAAATTGAATGACTTCTCTTGCTATGCATTATGTGATGTTGGTGCTAGTACCTCTGTTATGCCCAAAAGAATATATGATATGCTTAAATTGAAACCTTATGATTCTTGTTCTTTTGGTGTTCGTCTCGTTGATTCTTCCATAAAGAAACCTTTGGGGAGGATCGACGATATTCTTATTGTTGTCAATGATAATTATGTTCCCGTTGATTTTACTATTATGGATATTGAATGTGATCCTTCATGTCCAATTATTTTGGGACATCCCTTTTGCGCACCGTTGGTGCTATCATTGACATGAAAGAGGGTAATATAAAATTTCAGTTTCCTCTCAAGAAAGGGATGGAACACTTCCCTCGTAAGAAGATCAAGTTACCTTTTGAGTCCGTCGTACGGGCTAGCTATTCTTTTATTCTTGATAAAACTTGATCTATGCATTATGCCTAGCTTAAAGGCATAAAAGAAAGCGCTTTTGGGAGGCAGCCCACATGAATAAAATTTTTGCTTTTGTTGTGTCTTGATGTTGTTTACTGCTGTAGCATCATCATTGTATCTTTGCTTTTCATATTTGTGCCAAGTATAGCCTCTGATTGCTAGAAAGTTCAAAAGTTGTGAGGTGCTGTCCAGGAAACAGATTATGTCCTTGGATAGAAAAATTCGTATAAAATCACCAGATCATCTTTTTGGTCTGAATTTTTTCGACAGCGTTCTCTATATAATTGTCTTTCGTGCGTTGATGGGCCTCGAACCCCTCGTTGGTTACCCCAAGTGGAAGGTGTAAGATGCAGTAAGTAGAAGTGTTTTCCCCTAGCAAAGATGCCAAGGATCGATTCCCCAGAGACTCCTAGGTTCAACAAGTAGGTGTCAATTGCTACGGCGCCAGATTAGTAGCAACCAACGTGGTCCTTCACACAGATACAAATAACTTTGCTCCCAACGAGTACAGAGAGGTTGTCAATCCCTCCGGCCTTGTAGTTCACAAAGGATTAAAAGCAATGATAGTAGTGATAGATAGTTTTTGCAATAGTAAATAATAACAGAAAGTAAATAGTGGATGTGATCAATGATGGTAATATGGACCGGAGTCTCATGATGTTCACTAGTGATGTCTCTCTCCCAAAAGACGATAAAACAGCTATGTGAGGTAAACAAATTACAGCTGGGCAATTGACAGGACCACGAACGCAAACCAATGCTGACTACATTACAAGAAAGGTTGAGGTTCAAAGCATGGGCGGTACGCCAAAGTAAGTAGACCGAAATCCATCAATATCTACTACTAATCATCCACCTTGAGATATCTATCCAGAATATCTCGCTCGTATTAAGTTGTGAGTCCCACACATAGTGTAAACTCAATGCAACAGACAACTGCATTAAAAGAACTTTGCGTAAAGTAAACAATCCTTGCACCCGCGGGCACAAGCACCGTTGTTTTCCCCCTTGTGGCAACAGCACACCCCCTAGACTCATGTTTCTGTCACTCAAGCTAGTCATCGAGGGGCATGAACCCACAATCGAGCATAACGTTCCCTCTTGGAGTCACTACCTACTACTCGGCCAAAGCAATAAATAACAACGGAGAACATGCAAGAATTACTTATGAACTAAAATATAAAAGAGGTGAATCAAATATATTACTCAAGATCAATCTGAACATAATCTCATAATCCATCGGATCCCAGCAAACTCAACATAGCAACAGCATAAGGATTACATAGGTGCCTCGATCATGTAGGGCAGCTCACGAGGACTAATTAGTGAAGCACAAGAACGAGAGGAGAACATCACATAGCTACTGGTCATGGACTCATGGTCCAAGGGAGACTACTCACGAGTCATCTGGGAGGCGTCCATGGTGGTGGAGAAGCTCCCGATGGTGATCCTCCCCTCCGGCAGGGTGCCGGGAAGAGTTCTCCTGGTGCTCCCGATCTTGGAAGTGGCGGCGGCGGCGGAACAGAGATGGGATCGCGAAAAGAGTTCCTCTTTTGAGGGTTTCGGAGGTCCCTCTAAATATATGCCAAAGGGGGGCACCGGACGGGCTTCGGGGGGCCTAGGCGCCCCCCCGGCGCGGCCTAGGGGGGCGCGCCCACAGGGCGCCTGGAGCCCCTGTGGCCCCCCCAGGCTGCCCTTCGGACGCAGTGTTGTTTCCGGATCGCTGATTTTTTATATAATTTTTCTGGATTTTTCTGGGCAGTTCTCGAAACGTGAAAACCTGAAATACAAAAACAGCCGAAAACAGAAACTGGCAGTGGGGTGCACTGGATTAGTAAGTTAGTCCAAATATGATCAAAAGTGTATGGAAGTGTATGAATATCATAGCAATATCACCCAAAAGTGGCATGGAGCAAGCAGAAATTATAGATACGTTTTGGACGTATCAACATCCCCAAGCTTAATTCCTGCTCGTCCTCGAGTAGGTAAATGATAACAAGAATAATTTCTGCGGTGACATGCTATTAACCATATAGGACTTTCTCATAGTCATATGACAAAAGCTTACTGAGACAATGATTCTAAAGTAATCAAGTTGCCTCAAGAGAAAATCACAAATGACTGAAAGTTTTACAACATGAAACTGAAACATCAAAAAGATTTGCAATGAACATGATGTGCAAATATGATAAAGTGATATCTAGCTTTCCCCCTTTAGTGATGCAAAACATAAATGCAGGGGCACCTTCAAGGTTTAAGTGATGACTAGATACAATTATTTCAGAATAAACGATATCACAATCATGCAAAAGACAATGCTACTTTGGGACAATGCACATTACACTCAGAATGACAATCATGCTCTCAGTAGTTGGTGCTTTAACATAAAACTAAAAGAATGGTTAAGTTCTAGAGCTTTTTATTTTGAAAACATGGAAGCAATTGTGTCAACGGTAGTAGTACTTCATATGTGTCATGCATAAAACATCTTATAAGTTGCAAGCCTCATGCATCGAATACTAATAGTGCTCGCTCCTTGTCCTAATTAGCTCGGATTCCCATGGGTTATCATTGCATTGCATATGTTTTAACCAAGTGTCACAAAGGGGTACCTCTATGCCACCTGTACAAAGGTCCAAGGAGATAGATCGCATTTGATTTCTCGTTTTTGATAGATCTCAACTTGAGGACATCCATACCGGGACAACATAGAAAATAGATGATGGACTCCTCTTTAATGCATAAGCATATTCTCATGAGAGATTGAGGATTAAGGTCCAAGCTAAAACTTCCACCATGATGCATGGCTTTGGTTGGCGGCCCAATGTTCTTCTCTAACAATATGCATAGTTATTCAACCCACGGTAAATCACCCTTACTTCAGACAAGATGAACATGCATAGCAACTCACATGATATTCAACAAAAGTGTGACAGTTGATGGCGTCCCCAGAAACATGGTTACCGCTCAGCAAGCAACTTATAAGAAATAAGATACATAAGCAACATATTCTTTACCACAATAGTTTTTAGGCTACTTTCCCATGAGCTATGTATTGCATGGTTAGTTTGCTTAGTGCAGGTGGAGGTTAGCAAAAGACTGGGAGCGACCAACTAAGAGAGCAATGACGGTCATAATCATGCAGAGCGACAAAGCAATATTGAATCAGGCATGGTAGTTATATCGCTACTTAGAAACAAAAGATCATCAAGGCTTGACAGACTTTCTTTACAGTCTTGAATATGCGTGAGCATACGCCAAGTCAATCAAAATAAATTCTCGAAGGAAGATATTACTAAACCACACCACATCATAGGCAAACAAACCAAGTTGGTACTCCAATAACACATTGGGAACCCCCCAGCTATTTGAGATTAACCAAAAGAAAACCTGAACTACTAAGCACCATCATGAAAGTAGCATCTTTATCATAGACACATTAACCAATGCAACGGAAGCAAACTCTCTTAATAAGGTGAACATGGTAATTAAAGAGAGTTCAAGCAACCAACTAAATGAAAGCTCTTGAAAAGATAAGCATGAATACTAAGAGCAGAGTATGATAGTAGCTATTTGAAGACAAAGAACACACACAGCATAGATAGACATGGAAATTCTATGTAATGTTCTAGGTAGAGGTGGAGCGTGTTTCTCTCCCACATAAAGGAATGTTGGGTTCCGACTCGTTATGAAAAACTAAAAATAAAACTAAAAGCAAGACGCTCCAAGCATAGCACATAACACATGAAGTGATAAAAATATAGCGAAACGAAAGATGAACTGATAATGTTGATGGAGAAGGGGATGCACGGGGGCATCCCCAAGCTTAGACGCTTGAGTCTCCTTGAATATTTCTTGGGGGTGCACGGGGGCCTCCCCAAGCTTGAGTTCTTGACACTCCTGAATCTTTTTATCATCTTCCCTCGCACACTTGAAAACTCCCTTCATACATAACTCATCATAATCTGATTAGCGAGGTTAGTACCCTTAATAAAATAATTATACCTTGCTGGAAATAAGGATATTCTTGAATTTCTACTGTTTCTCAAGATTGCCAAAAGGTTTTTGCAAAGAAAAAGCAAGTTCTCAATTTGCAAAGTGAAGGAAAGGCAAAACAGGACAGAATCTGTGAAAAACAGAACAGGAGGCAGTAATTGACCTGTTCGGGATACTTCTGCAACTCAAATCAAAAAACTCAGAACTGACGCACGAAAGACAATTATATAGAGAACGCTGTCGAAGAAAATTGAGACCAAAAAGATGATCTGGTGATTTTATACGAATTTTTCTATCCAAGGACAGAATCTGTTTCCTGGACAGCATCTCACAACTTTTGAACTTTCTAGCAATCGGAGGCTATACTTGGCACAAATATGAAAAGCAAAGATACAATGATGATGCTACAACAGTAAACAACATCAAGACACAACAAAAGCAAAAAAATTATTCATGTGGGCTGCCTCCCAAAAGCGCTTTCTTTTATGCCTTTAAGCTAGGCATAATGCATAGATCAAGTTTTATCAAGAGTAAAAGAATAGCTAGCCCGTACAACGGACTCAAAAGGTAACTTGATCTTCTTTCGAGGGAAGTGTTCCATCCCTTTATTGAGAGGAAACTGAAATTTTATATTACCCTCTTTCATGTCAATGACAGCACCAACGGTGCGCAAAAAGGGGCGTCCCAAAATAATTGGACATGAAGGATCACATTCAATATCCATAATAGTGAAATCAACGGGCACATAATTATCATTGACAACAATAAGAACATCATCGATCCTCCCCAAAGGTTTCTTTATGGAAGAATCAACGAGACGAACACCAAAAGAACAAGAATCATAAGGTTTCAATTTAAGCATATCATATATCCTTTTGGGCATAACAGAGGTACTAGCACCAACATCACATAATGCATAACAAGAGAAGTCATTCAAATAAATTTTTATCATAGGATCCCAACCATCTTCTAGCTTTCTAGGTATGGAGGCTTCTACTCTAAGTTTCTCCTCCCTAGCTTTGATGAGAGCATTAGTGATATGCTCTGTGAAGGCAAGGTTAAGAGTGCTAGTGCGGGGATCTCTAGACATCTTATGAAGGAAATCAATAACTTCGGTAAGAGTGCAATCATCAAAATCAAGGTCACGAGCATCAAGTAAAGTGGTAGTGGTGTCCTTAAGGTTCACTTGTTTGGTAGCTTCTATAGTCATAGCATCACCATTAATAGGTCCATTGAGACCAGGAGTACATTGGGTGCTAAAAGTGTGAACATCCTCAATAACTTGGATAGTAGCAACAGTGTGGTGGGTAGGAAGGCTCTTAATCCTTTCCTCTTCCTCCCTTTCTCTAGCCCATCTTTCTTTTAGCTTAGCCATCATCCTAATATTTTCATTAATTTGTACTTGAGAAGCATTAATGGGGATGACTTCCCTCTCCTTAAGAGGAGAAGTTTCAATTTTTAGCAATTTTACCTCATTGGCTAAGTGGTCTACCTTAAAAGAAAGATCATCTAGTTTATGTAGTTTCTCTTCTACATTCTTATTAAAGGCCTTTTGGGTAGTGATGAAATCTCTAAGCATGGTCTCTAGTTCAGTATTGGAGTTCTTGTTACTAGGATAAGCATTGTTGTTCCCATAAGAGTTAGAGGGGAACGGTCTAGAATTGTTACCAAAGTTACTCCTATAAGCATTGTTGTTAAAATTGTTTCTAGAGATAAAGTTCACATCTACTTGTTCTTGAGAAATCAAAGAATTTAAAGGAACATCACGAGGATCAACAGTAGATTGCTTCGAAAGTAGAGACATGATCAAGTCAACTTTTTCATTAAGGGAGGAAATCTCCTCGACAGAGTTTACCTTCCTACCTGTTGGAGCGCGTTCAGTGTGCCATTGGGAATAGTTGGTCATCATCTCATCGAGAAGCTTTGTGGCAACACCAAGTATAGTTGACATAAAAGTTCTTCCCGCGGCCGAGTCTAACAAGTTCCGCGAGGTAAAGTTCAAGCCTGCATAAAAAGTTTGGATAACCATCCAAGTAGTCAAACCGTGAGTAGGGCAGTTCTTGATAAGAGACTTCATACGTTCCCAAGCTTGGGCAACGTGTTCATTATCCAATTGTTTAAAATTCATTATGTTAGTTCTAAGTTGGATAATTTTAGCAGGTGGATAGTATTTTCCAATAAAAGCATCTTTGCACTTGTCCCATGAATCTATGCTATTTCTAGGCAAAGACTGAAACCAAAATTTAGCTCCTCCTCTCAAAGAGAAAGGAAAAAGCTTAAGCTTAACAATATTACCATCTATTTCTTGGTACTTTTGCATATCACAAAGTTCTACAAAGTTGTTCAAGTGTAAAGCAGCATCATCTCCAGCACCGGAGAATTGTTCTCTCATGACTAAGTTCAGTAAAGCAGGTTTAATCTCATATGAAGGTGCTGAAGTGGCAGGTGTAGTGATAGGTGTGCTGATAAAGTCATCGTTGTTGTGACTAGTGAAGTCACACAACTTGGTGTTCTCGGTGGAACCCATAGTAGCAAGCAAGCAAGATAACTATTTTTTGTGATTTTCGATAAAAGGAACTAAAGCGAAAATGAAAGGTAAACTAACAAGACTAAAAAGCAAAGGTAAAAGATAGCATGCAACTCCCCTATCCTGAAGAGTGGAGTCCCCGGCAACGGCGCCAGAAAATACTCCTTGATGGGCCTCGAACCCCTCGTTGGTTACCCCAAGTGGAAGGTGTAAGATGCAGTAAGTAGAAGTGTTTTCCCCTAGCAAAGATGCCAAGGATCGATTCCCCAGAGACTCCTAGGTTCAACAAGTAGGTGTCAATTGCTACGGCGCCAGATTAGTAGCAACCAACGTGGACCTGCACATAGATACAAATAACTTTGCTCCCAACGAGTACAGAGAGGTTGTCAATCCCTCCGGCCTTGTAGTTCACAAAGGATTAAAAGCAATGATAGTAGTGATAGATAGTTTTTGCAATAGTAAATAATAACGGAAAGTAAATAGTGGATGTGATCAATGATGGTAATATGGACCGGAGTCTCATGATGTTCACTAGTGATGTCTCTCTCCCAAAAGACGATAAAACAGCTATGTGAGGTAAACAAATTACAGCTGGGCAATTGACAGGACCACGAACGCAAACCAATGCTGACTACATTGCAAGAAAGGTTGAGGTTCAAAGCATGGGCGGTACGCCAAAGTAAGTAGACCGAAATCCATCAATATCTAATACTAATCATCCACCTTAAGATATCTATCCAGAACATCTCGCTCATATTAAGTTGCGAGTCCCACCCATAGTGTAAACTCAATGCAACAGACAACTGCATTAAAAGAACTTTGCGTAAAGTAAACAATCCTTGCACCCGCGGGCACAAGCACCGTTGTTTTCCCCCTTGTGGCAACAGCACATCCCCTATTCTCATGTTTCTGTCACTCAAGCTAGTCATCGAGGGGCATGAACCCACAATCGAGCATAACGTTCCGTCTTGGCGTCACTACCTACTACTCGGCCAAAGCAATAAATAACAACGGAGAACATGCAAGAATTACTTATGAACTAAAATATAAAAGAGGTGAATCAAATATATTACTCAAGATCAATTTAAACATAATCTCATAATCCATCGGATCCCAGCAAACTCAACATAGCAACAGCATAAGGATTACATAGGTGCCTCGATCATGTAGGGCAGCTCACGAGGACTAATTAGTGAAGCACAAGAACGGGAGGAGAACATCACATAGCTACTGGTCATGGACTCATGGTCCAAGGGAGACTACTCACGAGTCATCCGGGAGGCGTCCATGGTGGTGGAGAAGCTCCCGGTGGTGATCCTCCCCTCCGGCAGGGTGCCGGGAAGAGTTCTCCTGGTGCTCCCGATCTTGGAAGCGGCGGCGGCGGCGGAACAGAGATGGGATCGCGAAAAGAGTTCCTCTTTTGAGGGTTTCGGAGGTCCCTCTAAATATATGCCAAAGGGGGGCACCGGACGGGCTTCGGGGGGCCCAGGCGCCCCCCCGGCGCGGCCCAGGGGGGGCGCGCCCACAGGGCGCCTGGAGCCCTGTGGCCCCCCAGGCTGCCCTTCGGACGCAGTGTTGTTTCCGGATCGCTGATTTTTTATATAATTTTTCTGGATTTTTCTGGGCAGTTCTCGAAACGTGAAAACCTGAAATACAAAAACAGCCGAAAACAGAAACTGGCACTGGGGTGCACTGGATTAGTAAGTTAGTCCAAATATGATCAAAAGTGTATGGAAGTGTATGAATATCATAGCAATATCACCCAAAAGTGGCATGGAGCAAGAAGAAATTATAGATACGTTTTGGACGTATCATGCGTCTGTTCTGAGTTTTTTGATTTGAGTTGCAGAAGTACCGTGAACAAATCAATTACTGCCTGTTGTTCTGTTTTTCACAGATTCTGTCCTGTTTTGCCTTTCCTTCATTTTGCAAATCAAGAACTTGCTTTTTCTTTGCAAAAACCCTTTGGCAATCTTGAGAAATAGTAGAACTTCAAGAATATCTTTATTTCCAGCAAGGTATAATTATTTTATTAAGGGTACTAACCTCGCTAATCAGATTATGATGAGTTATGTATGAAGGGAGTTCTCAAGTGTGCGAGGGAAGATGATAAAAAGATTCAGGAGTGTCAAGCGCTCAAGCTTGGGGATGCCCCCGTGCAACCCCAAGAAATATTCAAGGAGACTCAAGCGTCTAAGCTTGGGGATGCCCCCGTGCATCCCCTTCTCCATCAACATTATCAGTTTGTCTTTCGTTCCACTATATTTTTATCACTTCATGTGTTATGTGCTATGCTTGGAGCGTCTTGCTTTTAGTTTTCCTTTTAGTTTTTCATAACGAGTCGGAACTCAGCATTCTTTATGTGGGAGAGAAACACGCTCCACTTCTACCTAGAACATAACATAGAATTTTCATGTCTATCTATGCTGTGTGTGTTCTTTGTCTTTTAAATAGCTACTATCATGCTCTGCTCTTAGTATTCATGCTTATCTTTTTCAAAGAGCTTTTGTTTAGTTGGTTGCTTGAACTCTCCTTAATTATCATGCTCACCTTATTAAGAGAGTTTGCTTCCGTTGCATTGGTTAATGTGTCTATGATAAAGATGCTACTTGCATAATGGTGCTTAGTAGTTCAGGCTTTCTTATGGTTAATCTCAAATAGCTGGGGGGGTTCCCAATGTGTTATTGGAGTACCAACTTGATTTGTTTGCCTATGATGAGGTATGGTTTAGTAGTATCTTCCTTCGAGAATTTATTTTGATTGACTTGGCGTATGCTCACGCATATTCAAGACTGTAAAGAAAGTCTGTCAAGCCTTGATGATCTTTTATTTCTGAGTAGCGATATAACTACCATGCCTGATTCAATATTGCTTTGTCGCTCTGCATGATTATGACCGTCATTGCTCTCTTAGTTGGTCGCTCCCAGTCTTTTGCTAACCTCCACCTGTACTAAGCTAACTAACTTTGCAATACATAGCTCATGGGAAAGTAGCTTAAAAACTATTGTGGTAAATAATATGTTGCTTATGTATCTTATTTATTATAAGTTGCTTGCTGAGCGGTAACCATGTTCTGGGGACGCCATCAACTATCACACTTTTGTTGAATATCATGTGAGTTGCTATGCATGTTCGTCTTGTCTGAAGTAAGGGTGATTTGCCGTGGGTTGAATGAGTATGCATATTGTTAGAGAAGAACATTGGGCCGCCAACCAAAGCCATGTATCATGGTGGAAGTTTTAGCTTGGACATTAATCCTCAATCTCTTATGAGAATATGCTTATGCATTAAAGAGGAGTCCATCATCTATTTTCTATGTTGTCCCGGTATGGATGTCCTGAAGTTGAGATCTATCGAAAACGAGAAATCAAATGCGATTTATCTCCTTGGACCTTTGTACAGGTGGCATAGAGGTACCCCTTTGTGACACTTGGTTGAAACATATGTAATGCAATGATAACCCATGGAAATCCGAGCTAATTAGGACAAGGTGCGAGCACTATTGGTATTCGATGCATGAGGCTTGCAACTTATAGGATGTCTTATGCATGACACATATGAAGTACTACTACCGTTGACAAAATTGCTTCCATGTTTTCAAAATAAAAAAGCTCTAGCACATAACCATTCTTTTACTTTTATGTTAAAGCACCAACTACTGAGAGCATGATTGTCATTCTGAGTGTAATGTGCATTGTCCCAAAGTAGCATTGTCTTTTGCATGATTGTGATATCGTTTATTCTGAAATCATTGTATCTAGTCATCACTTAAACCTTGAAGGTGCCCCTGCATTTATGTTTTGCTTCACTAAAGGGGGCAAGCTAGATATCACTTTATCATATTTGCACATCATGTTCATTGCAAATCTTTTTGATGTTTCAGTTTCATGTTGTAAAACTTTCAGTCATTTGTGATTTTCTCATGAGGCAACTTAATTACTATAGATTCATTGTCTCAGTAAGATTTTGTCATATGACTATAAAAAGTCCTATATGGTTAATAGCATGTCACCACAGAAATTATTCTTGTTATCATTTACCTACTCGAGGACGAGCAGGAATTAAGCTTGAGGATGTTGATACGTCCAAAACGTATCTATAATTTCTGCTTGCTCCATGCCACTTTTGGGTGATATTGCTATGATATTCATACACTTCCATACACTTTTGATCATATTTGGACTAACTTACTAATCCAGTGCACCCCAGTGCCAGTTTCTGTTTTCGGCTGTTTTTGTATTTCAGGTTTTCACGTTACGAGAACTGCCAGGAAAAATCCAGAAAAATTATATAAAAAATCAGCGTTCCGGAAACTACCGTGCGTCCGAAGGACAGCCGGGGGGCGGGCCACCAGGGCTCCAGGCGCCCTGGCGGCACGCCCCCCCTGGGCCGCGTCGGGGGGCGTCTGGGCCCCCCGAAGCTTCCCCGATGCCCCCCTTGGCATATATTTAAAGCGTGCTCCGAAACCCTCAGGACAGGAACTCTTTTCGCGATCCCATCTCTGTTCCGCCGCCGCCGCCGCTTCCAAGATCAGGAGCACCAGGAGAACTCTTCTCGGCACCCTGCCGGAGGGGAGGATCACCATCGGGAGCTTCTCCACCACCATGGACGCCTCCCGGATGAGTCGTGCGTAGTCTCACTTGGACCATGAGTCCATGACCAGTAGCTATGTGATGTTCTCCTCCCGTTCTTGTGCTTCACTAATTAGTCCTCGTGAGCTGCCCTACATGATCGAGGCACATATGTAATCCTTATGCTGTTGCTATGTTTAGTTTGCTGGGATCCGATGGATTATGAGATTATGTTCAGATTGATCTTGAGTAATATATTTGATCTACCTCTTTTATATTTATGTTCATAAGTAATTCTTGCATGTTCTCCGTTGTTATTTACTGCTTTGGCCGAGTAGTAGGTAGTGACTCCAAGAGGGAACGTTATGCTCGATTGTGGGTTCATGCCCCTCGATGACTAGCTTGAGTGACAGAAACATGAGTCTAGGGGATGTGCTGTTGCCACAAGGGGGAAAACAACGGTGATTATGCCCGCGGGTGCAAGGATTGTTTACTTTACGCAAAGTTCTTTTAATGCAGTTGTCTGTTGCATTGAGTTTACACTATGGGTGGGACTCGCAACTTAATACCAGCGAGATGTTCTGGATAGATATCTCAAGGTGGATGATTAGTAGTAGATATTGATGGATTTCGGTCTACTTACTTTGGCGTACCGCCCATGCTTTGAACCTCAACCTTTCTTGCAATGTAGTCAGCATTGGTTTGCGTTCGTGGTCCTGTCAATTGCCCAGCTGTAATTCGTTTACCTCACATAGCTGTTTTATCGTCTTTTGGGAGAGGGACATCACTAGTGAACATCATGAGACTCCGGTCCATATTACCATCATTGATCACATCCGCTATTTACTTTTCGTTATTATTTACTATTGCAAACATTATCTATCACTACTATCATTGCTTTTAATCCTTTGTGAACTACAAGGCCGGAGGGATTGACAACCTCTCTGTACTCGTTGGGAGCAAAGTTATTTGTATCTGTGTGCAGGTCCACGTTGATTGCTAATATATGGCGCCGTTAGCAGTTGACACCTACTTGTTGAACCTAGGAGTCTCTGGGGATTCGATCCTTGGCATCTTTGCTAAGGGAAAAACTTCCACAACACTGCATCTTACACCTTCCACTTGGGGTAACCAACGAGGGGTTAGAGGCCCATCAGCTATCAAACGTCACAATGTAACTGGGTGATTATAAAGATGCTCTACAAGTGTCTCCAAAGGTGTTTGTGGTGTTGGCATAGATCAAGAATAGGATTTGTCACTCCGAGTGTCGGAGAGGTATCTCTGGGCCCTCTCGGTAATGTACATCACTATAAGCCTTGCAAGCAAATGACTAATGAGTTAGTCACGAGATGATGCCTTATGGAACGAGTAAAGAGACTTGCCGGTAACGAGATTGAACTAGGTATTGAGATACCGACGATCGAATCTCGGGCAAGTAACATACCAATGACAAAGGGAACAACGTATATTGTTTTGCGGTTTTGACCGATAAAGATCTTCGTTGAATATGTAGGAACCAATATGAGCATCCAGGTTCTGCTGTTGGTTATTGACTGGAGATGAGTTTTGGTAATGTCTACATCGTTCTCGAACCCGTAGGGTCCGCACGCTTAACGTTCGGTGACGATCGATATTATGAGTTTATGAGTTTTGATGTATCGAAGGTAGTTCGGAGTCCCGGATATGATCACGGACATGACGAGGAGTCTCGGAATGTCCGAGACATAAAGATCGATATATTGGAAGCCTATGTTTGGACATCGGAAAGGTTCCAGATGAGTTCGGGCATTTACCAGAGTACCGGGGGGCTACAGGAACCCCCCCGGAGAGTGAAGTGGACCTCATGGGCCTTGGGAGAGAGAGGAAGGGGTAGCCAGGGCTGGCCGGGCGTCCCTCCCCCTCTAGTCCGAATTGGACAAGGAAGGGGGGGGCGGCGCCCCCCTTTCCTTCCTCCTCTCCCCTCCTTCCTTCCCTCCTACTCCTACTATTGAAGGGGGGAATCCTACTCCCGGTGGGAGTAGGACTCCTCCTAGGGCGCGCCATAGAGGGCCGGCCCCTCCCCCTCCTCCACTCCTTTATATACGGGGGTGGGGGGCACCCCATATACACACAAGTTGATCATTGATCTTTTAGCCGTGTGCGGTGCCCCCCTCCATAGAAACACACCTCGGTCATATCGTTGCAGTGCTTAGGCGAAGCCCTGCGTCGGTAACTTCATCGTCATCGTCATCACGCCGTCATGCTGACGGGAATCTCCCTCGAAGCTCTACTAGATTGTGAGTTCGTGGGACGTCACCGAGCTGAACGTGTGCAAATCGCGGAGGTGCCGTACGTTCGGTACTAGGATCGGTTGATCGTGAAGACGTACGACTACATCAACCGCGTTGTCATAACGCTTCCGCTTACGGTCTACGAGGGTACGGGGACGGCACTCTTGTTGGGGAACGTAGTATTTTAAAATTTTCCTACGATCACGCAAGATCTATCTACCAGATGCATAGCAACGAGAGGGGAGAGTGTGTCTACGTACCCTCGTAGACCGGGAGCGGAAGCGTCAAGTGACGCGGTTGATGTTGTCGAACTTCTTCGCGATCCAACCGATCAAGCACCGAACGTACGGCACCTCCGCGTTCAGCACACGTTCAGCTTGATGACGTCCCACGAGATCTTGATCCAGTTGAGCTTCACGGGAGAGTTTCGTCAGCACGACGGCGTGGTGACGGATATGATGTGTTCACCGGCGCAGGGCTTCGCCTAAGCTCCGCGACGGTACGACCGAGGTGTGATTCTGTCGAGGGGGGCACCGCACACGGCTAAAACATTTAACTTGTGTGTCTTTGGGTGCCCCCCTGCCCCCGTATATAAAGGAGCAAGGGAGGAGGTGTAATGCCCAGGATGGAATTATACCTCCTACGTGTCGAGGCACGACTTAAAGGCATAAGTCCATCCTAGAATGATCTCAAGTTTGGTAATCTTTGCACAACTCATGTAAAAGAGGGATAGTAAACTGAAAATAGTTGGCTTACAGTCGCCACGTCACAGAATAACAGTACAAGTCTCAAACATCATACAATAAGATCACTACAACCCTCTAAGGGCAAAAGCCAAATGTCAAAGTACCAAACTCAGATAAAAAAACAACCACAGGCGGATCGAATCCTAGTAAGAGACTCCACTACTGATCGTCCGGGTAGCGCACGTAGTAACGACTACGCTCTTCGTCGTACTCCCAATCCAGCTCGGTGCCATCACCTGGATAGCTCACAGCTGGACCTGCATCTGGTGTGTGAAGTAACTATGAGCCACAGAGGACTCAGCAATCCCGTTCTCGGGTAACAGAACTATCAAAGCCTTTAGGTGAGGGAAAAGCTGAAGAAAGAACAAGTCTGCAGCAGCAACTAGCATCTAGCTTACGCAAGTGAGAGCGAGAAGAGAAGGCATCGCGAGAAGTGATCACGAAGTGATCCTAGCTACAAGTTCACAATCATAACCCCTCCGTGTTCAACTCCCGAATCCCTATTCGGAAATTGACAGTCACGGAACACACGCTGGTAGTGTATTAGAATCATTGTGTCAAGTTATCTACAACCGGAATTAACAAGCTCCCATCTGCCACATAACCGCGGGCACGGCTTTCGAAAGTTCAAACCCTGCAGGGGTGTTCCAACTTGACCCATTACAAGCCCACGATCCGCGGAGTCGCAACTCCAAAGTGGGAAGACCCGAGTATCCTCGGAATCCCGTGCTCAAGATATACCGAGCTAAGGTAAGGCTAATCCAGCAAATCCTCCCGGCGTGTCGACACCCTGATAGTAGCCGCGCGTATCTAGGTCTCAGGACACGTCCGGATGAGCAGTACGTACAGATACCGAAGATCCCAGCGAACCGGGTGGTATCCGCAAGTGGCTCTAGGTTGGACCAACACTCAAGTCGAGCACTGGCCCAGGGGGTTGAATTAATTAAGCCTCGGGTTAATTACTCCCTCGGAAAGGTTTTAGTTGTTTAGGCAAATAGTACCAAGGTTGGGACTTGCTGGAAAAGACTTAGCACTTAGCGGTTTATCGAGGGGGTCCCATACACCCCAACCGTGTTAGGAACGCATAATCAAGGAACATAAAACCGGCTTATACGGATCCTAACGGCATGAGTGGAACAAAACACCAAGCAAAAGGCTTAGCCTTCCACCCTTGCCAATATATAGATGATTTCAATTGAAGCATTTATATAGTGTGATATAACCCAACCAAACTTCAACATGGAGCAAGCATCTTCACTTCACCTGCAACTAGCAACGCTATAAGAAGGGCTGAGCGAAGCGTACTTAGCCAAACAACGGTTTGCATAGGTAGGGTGGTTAAACATGGCAATTGGTTACAAGTAGGAGGCTGACAAGAAGAACATGGGCATCGAGGCAAAACTATAGATCGAGACTACTAGCAATAGGCGAAGATAGTAAAGTTATCGGGGTTCGGTCATCTTGCCTGAAGAGAAGACGTTCGGATCAAAAGAAGGGTCCTCGTGCTCAAACTCGTTGGAAACCTCGTGCTCAACCTCGTTGGAAAACTCGTGATCAACTTCCGGCTCTAAACAAGACAAACACACCAAGCACCAATCAACACGATGCAATGCGCACTCGAAAAACATGAATGCATGAAGGATGCACTAGTGATGCACATGGAGCACGTAAGACATCACTCAAGCAAAACACCTCAAAACAAGATAACAACCTGATATTATTAATCTACACAGAAAATCACCCAAGTTTGATATAAGATTCGCTGAAATCGGAGTTACGGGCTAAAAGTTATGCCCGAAACAAGATTTGAGCGAAAACTGAAAATTACAGCAACATAGCATCTTGGGAGCTCAAAATAATTAATCTACAGCACCCAAAAAGCATGGCAATGAACTTGAACATAAACTAGATATAATGTACAGCAACTAGGTCCAAAGTGCACCCCCAACGGAGTCACGGATCAATAGCAATGATCTTGGACATATTGAACTTTGAAATAAAATTCTGGCAGCAGAATTTTATTGAAAGTTTGGAGCAAAAGATAAACATGCTACAGCCACTCAAATGGACATGTGAGGACATGAATGGAAAGACAACAATATATACTTCAAGGAACAATCAAAATCCACCCCAAAACTATCATGCTTTGTCCTACAACATCACACGAACATGGCATCGGAACGTTACAGATTTCAGACTTAGTGAAATTTCACTAAGTCCTAAAACAGCAACATTATCATAGCATCAAAAAGAGCATGTTTAAGACACCTCGAAATTAAACATGGCAAAGGGTAAGCACCGCATCAAAACACATATGACGGTGATCCCGAAACACACAAGCATGCATCATTGCGGTGAACACACCGATTACAACGAGCTCAACAAGATAGCATTTCATAACAAGTGAAAACACAACATATGAGCATGGCATCTTGCAACGATGATAACAAGGAAACAATAAATCTACCATGCAACCTATCACACACAACACGTAGTTCGTGACAAGACGAACACGTGGACATGTCATTTGCATCGTTTGGACAAACGAGCTAAAAGATATCACATGTCAAAGGTGGCATGAAAATAACACATAGCAGCAGTTTATATCATGATGCCCTCTTGCAACAGCAAAACAAGTGTCAAGATGACATCTAACATGCATGACTACAACAGGTAAAACGTAGAGGGCATCTCCACGAACATCTGGACATGCTACACGCGCAAAACGGAGCAACAGGCACCAATCTAGAGCAGTCTGAAGATTGCATCTCATATCAGGATTTAAAGGACTTAGGGAAAAAAAGGGGGTACCTCTCCAGATCTGGATCTGGAGGAACAGTAGCGGGCTGAACAGCTACAGTGGCGCGGCGGCCCGATCTGGAAGGAACAGTGCGGCGGGATCTGGGCTTCGCGCAGCGGCGGCCCACCGCGGGAGGAGGTGGCGCCCGGCGGGAGGCCGGCCTGGAGGTGGAACTGTTGCGGTGGCCCACGGCCTGGTGGGGTGCGGCGGCTGGACCGCGGAGGCGGCGAGGCCCAGCCGACACCGCGGGAGGGAGGCGGCCCGGTCGGGCGCGCGCGCGAAGGCGGCGGTGCTGGGCCAGGGTGGCCGGCCCGTTCGCGGGGAAGTGGCGAGGCCCTGGCGCTCGCGGCGGCGATGGAACGACGCAGGCGCGGGTGGCGCGCGGAAGAGGCCCGGGGATCTGGTCCCCAGCGAGCCGAGGGGGCGGCGTACGGGCCCGGCCCGGAGGAGGCGACGATGGCCTGCGGGCTCGATCTGTCGCCTGGCGCGGTCGAGGCTCCGCGTGATGGAGCGACCGAGCGCTCGGCGAGAGCGTTGACTTCGGCGCTGGGGTCGCCCGAGGGAGATCTCGGTCGGCTCGGCTGGCCTGGATCGAAGGATCCTCGGGATCCGGCCAGATCTGCGGGAGGGATTTGGGGAACTGGAGTAGAAAAGAAAAAAAAGGATAGGAACTAGAGGAGGAAGAAGAAGGGGATAGAGATGCCCAAAATAGACTAGGGGGGGTCTATTAGTAGCAGAAAAATTGGGTTAGGAGGAGTTTAGGGGTGCTAGGAGCCCTCCGATCGCGATCCGACGGATCCGATCGCGGGGGTTGATTTAAAGGGCCTAGACGGAGATAAAAGAAAGCAGTAGGGGTGTTTCCGGGACACGAAGTAAGGGCACTTCGGACCCACACGGACAACGGAGGGAAAAAAAACAACGGAGTCCAAACGAGACGAGATTTGAGAGGCGGGTTGCACACAACAAAACAACAACACACAACACAACCTCACGGCACACCGGTAACGAAAAACGCCCGAACAACAAAGTAGGCCTACGGGACGTCACGGACACGTGAGGGAGCTCCGGAACGCGAAACGGACAACGGGAAGAAACACACGGAACCGGATGCAGCCCACAACACAAATGCAATGCAATGCACATGTTTACATGATATGAATGAATGCCACACACTCACACAACAAAACGACGAAAGCCCGAAAGACAAAGAACCCGAAATGGAAATAGATGAAGCCGGAGATATATTATTAGCCCAAAAGGGAAAGTATTACATCCGGGGCATTACAAACTCTCCTCTACTACAAAAAGATCTCGTCCCGAGATCTAGGACTGGAAAAAGGAAGGGTACTCGGAACGAAGATGATCTTCTCGTTCCCAGGTAGCTTCTCGGTCTGTGTGATGTGACCACTTGACTTTCAGAAACTTGATGGACTTGTTACGAGTCTTGCGTTCGGTTTCTTCGAGAATTGCAACTGGATGCTCTCGGTAGGAAAGGTCTTGTTGAAGATCAATCTCCTCAAACGGAATCATTCGCTCAGGTGCCTTGAAGCATTTGCGAAGCTGAGACACATGGAAGACATCATGAACATTTGCAAAGTTGGAAGGGAGCTCGAGCTGATAGGCTAGATCGCCTCTTTTGCCAAGAATTTTGAAAGGCCCGACGTATCTAGGAGCAAGCTTTCCTTTGATACCGAACCTCTGGGTTCCTTTCATCGGAGACACTCGGAGATAGACATGATCACCGATGTCGAAAGCCAGATCACGATGCTTTCCGTCATAGTAACTCTTCTGACGCGACTGAGCGGCCTTGAGATTCTCACGTATGACTTTGCACATTTCTTCGGCTTCAGAGATCAAATCATTGCCAAGAAGTTGGCGTTCACCTGTTTCAGACCAGTTGAGAGGGGTACGGCACTTTCTGCCATAGAGAATTTCAAACGGTGCTTTGCCTGCACTTGCTTGAAAGCTGTTGTTGTAAGAGAATTCGGCAAATGGAAGACAGTCTTCCCATTTCATGCCGAAGGAGATGACACAGGCTCTGAGCATATCTTCAAGGATCTGATTCACACGCTCGACTTGACCACTAGTCTGAGGGTGAAAGGCAGTGCTGAACCTGATCTTCGTGCCCATGGCGGACTGAAAGGAGTCCCAGAACTTTGATGTGAACAAGCTGCCACGGTCTGAGGATATCACTTGAGGAATGCCATGTAGGGACACAATTCTGGAAGTGTACAGCTCTGCAAGTTGAGCTGCATTGATTGATTCTTTGACTGGGAGAAAGTGAGCAACTTTGGTAAGCTTGTCAATCACCACAAAGATAGCATCATTGCCTCGCTTGGATTTTGGAAAACCAGTGACGAAGTCCATTTCAATGTGGTCGAACTTCCACTCAGGAATAGGAAGAGGTTGGAGAAGACCGGCTGGACGTTGATGTTCTGCTTTCACTCTTCTGCATACATCACATTCATTCACGAATTGGGCAATTTCCCTTTTCATGCGTGTCCACCAGTAAGACTGCTTGAGATCTTGATACATCTTGGAACTGCCAGGATGAATGGAAAGGAGAGAATTATGAGCTTCTTCCATTATGAGCTTCCTGAGATCACCTTTGGGAACAACGAGTCTGTCCTCAAAGAACAAGGTATCTCTCTCATCAACACGGAAGCACTTATATTTTGGAGTGCCCTTTGCAATCCCATGTTTCACCTTCTTCACCATGGTATCACTGAGCTGGGCCTCACGGACTTGATCTTCCAAGGTAGGAGCAATCTGGAGATTAGCAAGAAAACCCTGCGGAACAACCTGAAGGTTGAGCTTCCTGAATGCTTCACAAAGCTCACGCTGGTGTGGCTTGATAAGAAGGCTGTTGCAATATGCCTTTCTGCTCAAAGCATCTGCAATCACATTCGCCTTGCCTGGAGTGTACTCAATGCTGGGGTTGTACTCTTGGATCATCTCTACCCAACGAGTCTGGCGGAGGTTCAGATGCGGCTGTGTGAAGATGTACTTCAAGCTCTTGTGATCAGTGAAGATGTCGACCTTTCTGCCCAACAACAGATGTCTCCACGTAATCAGAGCATGTACCACAGCTGCTAGCTCGAGATCATGTGTGGGATAGTTCTTCTCAGCTGGCTTTAGCTGACGAGAAGTGTATGCCACAATTCTCTTCTCTTGCATAAGCACACCACCAAGGCCTTGAAGAGAAGCGTCACAGAACACTTCATAGGGCTTGGATTCATCTGGAGGAATCAGAACTGGAGCTGAGACAAGCTTCTCTTTGAGGGTTTTGAAAGCCACTTCACACTCGGGAGACCAAAAGTATTTGACATTCTTCTGAAGGAGGTTGGAAAGAGGCTTGGCAATCTTGGAGAAGTTCTCCACAAACCTTCTGCAATAGCTGGCAAGACCCAGAAAACTGCGGAGCTGCTTGACGTTCTGAGGAGCTTCCCAGTTGACAATTGCTTCAACTTTCTCGGGATTAACCGCAATACCGTCAGCTGAGATAATGTGGCCCAGGTAGAGAACCTTATCGAGCCAAAACTCGCACTTGGAGAACTTGGCATAGAATTTATGCTCTCGGAGTCGATCAAGAACCAGACGCAAGTGCTTTTCGTGATCTTCTTCATTCTTGGAAAACACCCGAATATCATCCAGATACACTAGCACAAACTCGCCTGTATAGGGGTTGAAGATGTAATGCATCATCCTTGAAAAGGTAGGAGGAGCATTGGCGAGACCGAAGGACATGACGGTATACTCATATGAACCGTAGCTCGTTCTGAAGGCCGTCTTGGGAATGTCTTCCTCGCGAATGCGAATTTGATGATAGCCCATTCGGAGGTCAAGCTTAGAGAATACTTTAGCTCCTTTTAGCTGCTCAAAGAGTTCGTTGATGTTGGGGAGCGGATACTTGTTCTTAATCGTGTTCTTGTTCAGTGGCCGGTAGTCAACACAGAGACGCTCCGTGCCATCTTTCTTCTTGACAAATAAGACACCACAGCCCCACGGAGATGTACTCGGTCTGATGAGACCCATACGCTCCTGTTCATCCAACTGTCTCTTCAATTCCTTCAATTCATCTGAAGAGAGCTTGTATGGACGCCGACAAACAGGTTCGGTGCCCGGCTCGAGTTCAATGACAAACTCCACCTGACGGTGTGGAGGCATGCCTGGAAGTTCTTCTGGAAAGACGTCTTGATATTCATTCACCACTGGAATTTGCTCTATGGCATTAATTTCACCCTTATCATTAAGAGAGAAAAGCCGAATAGTATTATCCCTGGAGGCGAAGATAATCACATCTTCATCAGAATGAGTCAATTTGACTTCCTTTTGAGCACAATCAATGTGAGCATCGTGCTGAGAAAGCCAATCCATTCCGAGAATGAGGTCGATGTCAGAATGACCAAGAACCATCGGAGAAGCCAAAAATCGATAATCACCCATGCGAATAGAAATATCCGGAACATGCACCCGAGAGGTCATTTGCAAACCCGGAGAAATAATGCTCAACGGCTTCGGCATCACTTGAGTGGTAAATTCATGCTTAGCAACAAAAGGTCTTGAAATGAAGGACAAAGATGCACCCGAATCAAACAATACTTTAGCTGGAAAAGAGTTCACTGAGAGATTACCCAGAATGACATCAGAAGAAGCCTCCGCTTGTGCTGCATTCATCAGATTGACCCTTGCAGACTTTGGATCATGCTTGACAATAGCTGAACTCATAGGTGGAGGAGGAGGAAGACGCTTCGGATTCGGACATCTGTTGGCATAATGACCCTTCTGGCCACACTTGTTGCACACCACTTCAGAGAGAGGACGGAACTGAGAGCCACTGGACTTGGAGCCTTGAGACTGAAACTGCTTCTTCGACTGGTTGCTTGGGTTGGGTGGGTGGGAGAAACCACGACCACTAGAGTTCTTGTTGTTGGAGTTGTTGAAGTTGCTGGAGTTGTTGTATGGAGATCGAATCAATGGAGGAGGAGGAAGCCAGAATTTCTGTTGTTTCGCAGCCAACTGAGACGATGAGGTAGAGTGAACAGCATCTCGAATTCTCTTCTTAGAAGCCTCCATCTTAAGCTGAGCTGCTTCTTGTTTCAAAGCCATGTTATAGAACTTATCGAATTCGTCTGGCTCGAACAGAGTGAGAGCAAGCTGAAGTTCATCTTTGAGACCTCCACGGAACTGATAGATTTTGCTCTTTGCATCAGGAATGTCTTGCTTTGCATAGCGAGCGAGGTTTTGGAACTTGACATTATACTGATAGACTGTCATGGAGCCCTGCTTGAGGTTGCGGAATTGCTCACGCATACCCTCGATGACACTTGTAGGAATGTGATGCGAGCGGAAATCCTTGCAGAAGTTCTCCCATGAGATCACTTGACCCGGCCTTGAGTCTTTGTACTGCTGCCACCAATCTGTTGCTTGATCTTTCAGCTGGAAGGCTGCAAACTTTACATAGTCATCTTCTTTCACGTTACTGCACTCAAAATGCTTCTTGATATCGGTCAGCCAATCTTCAGCATCGAGAGGGTCGACACAGTAACTGAAAGCTTTAGGATTGTTGGCCAAGAACTGGTTGAGGGTAGCATGGTGCTGCTGGAAGAAGTTGCCTTGGTTCATTGGAACACCCTGATTAGCTTGATTAGCTTGCATAGCCTGCATTTGCTGCATCATCTGCATCATCAACTGAGTGTTCTGAGCTGTAGTCTGCATAATTGCTCTCCAAGCCTCAGGCGGAGGAGGAGGTGAAGGAGGACGTTCTGGAACCTCTTCCACCTCTGGGTTGGCATTCGGAACCTTTTTCGGAGCCATCCTGTAAGAGATGGCCACGAATCAGCAATTGATTGACAAAAGGAATAAGCTGAATCAATGGAATGAATTGCAACAAGTCTTCACAATAATCATTCGAACAATAAGAACGAATGAAATCATCCGAACAAGAGGAACGAATGAATTTCTTAGTTAAATGATAACATCAGTCTTCACGAGAAACCACATAGGGATCAAAAGGATAAAATAATAAAACAACAAGGTACGGAAAGGAACAAACACAAGAGAGGAGTTTCGTTCTAACATCTTTGTGCTGAAAGCATATGAACGCGTTACGAAAAGGTTTTGCAATCCCCGGATCAGCATAGCCAAGGACCCTTTAAGATGCAACTCCTGATAGTAACCTCGGTCATATAACTCCTTCACTCAATGTCGAACCCCGAACTCACTAACCTGCATTCGTTGGAAGAATGCCTACGATCTACTGGATAAAACCCACCTATAGTTTTCCGAAAGATTCCAGTTATGCAATCAGGTGTTGGGGATACACGGGAAGCACCGCGCAATCAACTCTAACCTACATCCAGGTGTATCCATCCTTCAACACATAACCAGTCTTTCTCGGAAACTGTGTACCTCGGACCTTCGAAAAGCATCCACTATAACAAGCTATGGCAATACTCCCGAACTACCTCCCCAGTACTGGGTGATGTCGGGGTTATCTTGCCACTGGCCGTATAGGGGAGATTTTCGATGTCGGCCGTCTTAAGTATTTAGTACTGTCACGATATGCTTGTTACAATGATACCCCGAAGCTCAACTCCTCGGTAACAGGAGGCATCGGGAACAATATCCTTGTCACAAGAACATCGAAACAATCCCAGAATACTCGCGGGATTCCTAAAAAAAAATTTGTGCAAATTTTGAAGATAGGAGAGACAAGAGTAGACGTCAGGAGTCCTCACCAGAGAGAAAGGGGATGAGAAGCAAAGAAATCCTACTCTCCGATATAATATAGGACTCAAAAAGTTTTTAGTGTGTGCCTAGACTCAACCGTCAACGGTTCGATCAAACAGTGGGGGCTCCTAGGTCGGAGAAGGCTCTGAATACCAACTTGTAACGCCCCGGACACACCCGCCGGTGGTCGTTACTCCTGGCGGGATCTAGACTGGCCTCACATATCAATACTAGTCTTTTCTGCGCACTTTGTCCTCACTCATGCGCACCCGGGAGCAACTTCCCGGTCGGTCACCCATCCTGAAACTACTCCAAGCTGAGCACGCTTAACTTTGGAGTTCTATCCGAATGGGCTCCCGGAAAAGAAGGAATTCCTTATTGATATGAGTAGTCTATCATCCCTAATAAGCCAGGCTATCACATACACCCTCACTCAGAGGAACCGACGTCCACGTCGGGCCACAGGAACGTTCCCTCTTGGCACAACCGTCTGTGCTTCCAGGACAGCACATGTGCCATGCCATGTGCCACGACGGGTCACAAACGTCATGCACAACATGACTGCAAACTGTCCGCAAACATCCGTGTAACTGCGAGGGTCGGCTCTGATACCAACTTGTAATGCCCAGGATGGAATTATACCTCCTACGTGTCGAGGCACGACTTAAAGGCATAAGTCCATCCTAGAATGATCTCAAGTTTGGTAATCCTTGCACAACTCATGTAAAAGAGGGATAGTAAACTGAAATTAGTTGGCTTACAATCGCCACGTCACAGAATAACAGTACAAGTCTCAAACATCAAACATTAAGAGCACTACAACCCTCTAAGGGCAAAAGCCAAATGTCAAAGTACCAAACTCAGATAAATAAAACAACCACAGGCGGAGGAGGACGGGAAGGAGGATGCTCTGGGACCTCTTCCACCTCTGGGTTGGCATTCGGAACCTTTTTCGGAGCCATCCTGTAAGAGATGACCACGAATCAGCAATTGATTGACAAAAGGAATAAGCGGAATCAATGGAATGAATTGCAACAAGTCTTCACAATAATCATTCGAACAATAAGAACGAATGAAATCATCCGAACAAGAGGAACGAATGAATTTCTTAGTTAAATGATAACATCAGTCTTCACGAGAAGCCACATAGGGATCAAAAGGATAAAATAATAAAACAACAAGGTACGGAAAGGAACAAACACAAGAGAGGAGTTTCGTTCTAACATCTTTGTGCTGAAAGCATATGAACGCGTTACGAAAAGGTTTTGCAATCCCCGGATCAGCATAGCCAAGGACCCTTTAAGATGCAACTCCTGATAGTAACATCGGTCATATAACCTCTTCACTCAATGTCGAACCCCGAACTCACTAACCTGCATTCGTTGGAAGAATGCCTACGATCTACTGGATAAAACCCACCTATAGCTTTCCGAAAGATTCCAGTTATGCAATCAGGTGTTGGGGATACACGGGAAGCACCGCGCAATCAACTCTAACCTACATCCAGGTGTATCCATCCTTCAACACATAACCAGTCTTTCTCGGAAACTATGTACCTCGGACCTTCGAAAAGCATCCACTATAACAAGCTATGGCAATACTCCCGAACTACCTCCCCAGTACTGGGTGATGTCGGGGTTATCTTGCCACTGGCCGTATAGGGGAGATTTTCGATGTCGGCCGTCTTAAGTATTTAGTACTGTCACGATATGCTTGTTACAATGATACCCCGAAGCTCAACTCCTCGGTAACAGGAGGCATCGGGAACAATATCCTTGTCACAAGAACATCGAAACAATCCCAGAATACTCGCGGGATTCCTAAAAAAAAATTTTGTGCAAATTTTGAAGATAGGAGAGACAAGAGTAGACGTCAGGAGTCCTCACCAGAGAGAAAGGGGATGGGAAGCAAAGAAATCCTACTCTCCGATATAATATAGGACTCAAAAAGTTTTCAGTGTGTGCCTAGACTCAACCGTCAACGGTTCGATCAAACAGTGGGGGCTCCTAGGTCGGAGAAGGCTCTGATACCAACTTGTAATGCCCAGGATGGAATTATACCTCCTACGTGTCGAGGCACGACTTAAAGGCATAAGTCCATCCTAGAATGATCTCAAGTTTGGTAATCTTTGCACAACTCATGTAAAAGAGGGATAGTAAACTGAAAATAGTTGGCTTACAGTCGCCACGTCACAGAATAACAGTACAAGTCTCAAACATCATACAATAAGATCACTACAACCCTCTAAGGGCAAAAGCCAAATGTCAAAGTACCAAACTCAGATAAAAAAACAACCACAGGCGGATCGAATCCTAGTAAGAGACTCCACTACTGATCGTCCGGGTAACGCACGTAGTAACGACTACGCTCTTCGTCGTACTCCCAATCCAGCTCGGTGCCATCACCTGGATAGCTCACAGCTGGACCTGCATCTGGTGTGTGAAGTAACTGTGAGCCACAGAGGACTCAGCAATCCCGTTCCCGGGTAACAGAACTATCAAAGCCTTTAGGTGAGGGAAAAGCTGAAGAAAGAACAAGTCTGCAGCAGCAACTAGCATCTAGCTTACGCAAGTGAGAGCGAGAAGAGAAGGCATCGCGAGAAGTGATCACGAAGTGATCCTAGCTACAAGTTCACAATCATAACCCCTCCGTGTTCAACTCCCGAATCCCTATTCGGAAATTGACAGTCACGGAACACACGCTGGTAGTGTATTAGAATCATTGTGTCAAGTTATCTACAACCGGAATTAACAAGCTCCCATCTGCCACATAACCGCAGGCACGGCTTTCGAAAGTTCAAACCCTGCAGGGGTGTTCCAACTTGACCCATTACAAGCCCACGATCCGCGGAGTCGCAACTCCAAAGTGGGAAGACCCGAGTATCCTCGGAATCCCGTGCTCAAGATATACCGAGCTAAGGTAAGGCTAATCCAGCAAATCCTCCCGGCGTGTCGACACCCTGATAGTAGCCGCGCGTATCTAGGTCTCAGGACACGTCCGGATGAGCAGTACGTACAGATACCGAAGATCCCAGCGAACCGGGTGGTATCCGCAAGTGGCTCTAGGTTGGACCAACACTCAAGTCGAGCACTGGCCCAGGGGGTTGAATTAATTAAGCCTCGGGTTAATTACTCCCTCGGAAAGGTTTTAGTTGTTTAGGCAAATAGTACCAAGGTTGGGACTTGCTGGAAAAGACTTAGCACTTAGCGGTTTATCGAGGGGGTCCCATACACCCCAACCGTGTTAGGAACGCATAATCAAGGAACATAAAACCGGCTTATACGGATCCTAACGGCATGAGTGGAACAAAACACCAAGCAAAAGGCTTAGCCTTCCACCCTTGCCAATATATAGATGATTTCAATTGAAGCATTTATATAGTGTGATATAACCCAACCAAACTTCAACATGGAGCAAGCATCTTCACTTCACCTGCAACTAGCAACGCTATAAGAAGGGCTGAGCGAAGCGTACTTAGCCAAACAACGGTTTGCATAGGTAGGGTGGTTAAACATGGCAATTGGTTACAAGTAGGAGGCTGACAAGAAGAACATGGGCATCGAGGCAAAACTATAGATCGAGACTACTAGCAATAGGCGAAGATAGTAAAGTTATCGGGGTTCGGTCATCTTGCCTGAAGAGAAGACGTTCGGATCAAAAGAAGGGTCCTCGTGCTCAAACTCGTTGGAAACCTCGTGCTCAACCTCGTTGGAAAACTCGTGATCAACTTCCGGCTCTAAACAAGACAAACACACCAAGCACCAATCAACACGATGCAATGCGCACTCGAAAAACATGAATGCATGAAGGATGCACTAGTGATGCACATGGAGCACGTAAGACATCACTCAAGCAAAACACCTCAAAACAAGATAACAACCTGATATTATTAATCTACACAGAAAATCACCCAAGTTTGATATAAGATTCGCTGAAATCGGAGTTACGGGCTAAAAGTTATGCCCGAAACAAGATTTGAGCGAAAACTGAAAATTACAGCAACATAGCATCTTGGGAGCTCAAAATAATTAATCTACAGCACCCAAAAAGCATGGCAAGGAACTTGAACATAAACTAGATATAATGTACAGCAACTAGGTCCAAAGTGCATCCCCAACGGAGTCACGGATCAATAGCAATGATCTTGGACATATTGAACTTTGAAATAAAATTCTGGCAGCAGAATTTTATTGAAAGTTTGGAGCAAAAGATAAACATGCTACAGCCACTCAAATGGACATGTGAGGACATTAATGGAAAGACAACAATATATACTTCAAGGAACAATCAAAATCCACCCCAAAACTATCATGCTTTGTCCTACAACATCACACGAACATGGCATCGGAACGTTACAGATTTCAGACTTAGTGAAATTTCACTAAGTCCTAAAACAACAACATTATCATAGCATCAAAAAGAGCATGTTTAAGACACCTCGAAATTAAACATGGCAAAGGGTAAGCACCGCATCAAAACACATATGACGGTGATCCCGAAACACACAAGCATGCATCATTGCGGTGAACACACCGATTACAACGAGCTCAACAAGATGGCATTTCATAACAAGTGAAAACACAACATGTGAGCATGGCATCTTGCAACGATGATAACAAGGAAACAATAAATCTACCATGCAACCTATCACACACAACACGTAGTTCGTGACAAGACAAACACGTGGACATGTCATTTGCATCGTTTGGACAAACGAGCTAAAAGATATCACATGTCAAAGGTGGCATGAAAATAACACATAGCAGCAGTTTATATCATGATGCCCTCTTGCAACAGCAAAACAAGTGTCAAGATGACATCTAACATGCATGACTACAACAGGTAAAACGTAGAGGGCATCTCCACGAACATCTGGACATGCTACACGCGCAAAACGGAGCAACAGGCACCAATCTAGAGCAGTCTGAAGATTGCATCTCAGATCAGGATTTAAAGGACTTAGGGAAAAAAAAAAGGGGGTACCTCTCCAGATCTGGATCTGGAGGAACAGTAGCGGGCTGAACAGCTACAGTGCGCGGCGGCCCGATCTGGAAGGAACAGTGCGGCGGGATCTGGGCTTCGCGCAGCGGCGGCCCACCGCGGGAGGAGGTGGCGCCCGGCGGGAGGCCGGCCTGGAGCTGGAACTGTTGCGGCGGCCCACGGCCTGGTGGGGTGCGGCGGCTGGACCGCGGAGGCGGCGAGGCCCAGCCGACACCGCGGGAGGGAGGCGGCCCGGTCGGGCGCGCGCGCGAAGGCGGCGGTGCTGGGCCAGGGTGGCCGGCCCGTTCGCGGGGAAGTGGCGAGGCCCTGGCGCTCGCGGCGGCGATGGAACGACGCAGGCGCGGGTGGCGCGCGGAAGAGGCCCGGGGATCTGGTCCCCAGCGAGCCGAGGGGGCGGCGTACGGGCCCGGCCCGGAGGAGGCGACGATGGCCTGCGGGCTCGATCTGTCGCCTGGCGCGGTCGAGGCTCCGCGTGATGGAGCGACCGAGCGCTCGGCGAGAGCGTTGACTTCGGCGCTGGGGTCGCCCGAGGGAGATCTCGGTCGGCTCGGCTGGCCTGGATCGAAGGATCCTCGGGATCCGGCCAGATCTGCGGGAGGGATTTGGGGAACTGGAGTAGAAAAGAAAAAAAAAGGATAGGAACTAGAGGAGGAAGAAGAAGGGGATAGAGATGCCCAAAATAGACTAGGGGGGGTCTATTAGTAGCAGAAAAATTGGGTTAGGAGGAGTTTAGGGGTGCTAGGAGCCCTCCGATCGCGATCCGACGGATCCGATCGCGGGGGTTGATTTAAAGGGCCTAGACGGAGATAAAAGAAAGCAGTAGGGGTGTTTCCGGGACACGAAGTAAGGGCACTTCGGACCCACACGGACAACGGAGGGAAAAAAAAAACAACGGAGTCCAAACGAGACGAGATTTGAGAGGCGGGTTGCACACAACAAAACAACAACACACAACACAACCTCACGGCACACCGGTAACGAAAAACGCCCGAACAACAAAGTAGGCCTACGGGACGTCACGGACACGTGAGGGAGCTCCGGAACGCGAAACGGACAACGGGAAGAAACACACGGAACCGGATGCAGCCCACAACACAAATGCAATGCAATGCACATGTTTACATGATATGAATGAATGCCACACACTCACACAACAAAACGACGAAAGCCCGAAAGACAAAGAACCCGAAATGGAAATAGATGAAGCCGGAGATATATTATTAGCCCAAAAGGGAAAGTATTACATCCGGGGCATTACAGGAGGGGCCGGCCAACCTCTATGGTGCGGCTAGGGAGGGGACTCCTACTAGGAATAGGATTGCAATCCTATTCCTAGTAGGATTCACCGAAAGGAAGAAGGGGGAAAGGATTAGGAGAGGTGGCGCCCCCCCAATCCTAGTCCAACTAGGATTCCTAGGTGGGGGCGCCGGCCAGCCCTATGGGCTGCCTCTCTCTCACCCTTTAGGCCCACTATGGACCATCCCCTCTCGTAGGGGGTTCCGGTAACCCCCTCCGGCATTCCCGATAAATCCGAAACTTTTCCGGTATACTTCCGGTGTCCGAATATAGCCGTCCAATATATCAATCTTTATGTCTCGGACATTCCGAGACTTCTCGTCATGTCCGTGATCTCATCCGGGACTCTGAACTACCTTCAGTACATCAATACTCAAAAACTCATAATACCGATCGTCATCAAACGTTAAGCGTGCGGACCCTACGGGTTCGAGAACTATGTAGACATGACCGAGACTCATCTCTGGTCAATAACCAATAGCGGAACCTGGATGTTCATATTGGCTCCTACATATTCTACGAAGATCTTTTATCGGTCAGAACCGCATAACAACATACGTTGTTCCTTTTGTAAAACGGTATGTTACTTGCCCGAGATTCGATCGTCGGTATCTTTATACCTAGTTCAATCTCGTTTACCGGCAAGTCTCTTTACTCGTTCCGTAACACATCATCTCGTGACTAACTCATTAGTCTTTTGCTTGCAAGGCTTATTGTGATGTGTGTTACCGAGAGGGCCCAGAGATACCTCTCCGACACTCGGAGTGACAAATCCTAATCTTGATCTATGCCAACACCACGAATACTTTCGGAGACACCTGTAGAGCATCTTTATGATCACCCAGTTACGTTGTGACGTTTGATAGCACACAAGGTGTTCCTACGGTATTCGGGAGTTGCATAATCTCATAGTCATAGGAACATGTATAAGTCATGAAGAAAGCAATAGCAGTTAAACTAAACGATCATAGTGCTATGCTAACGGATGGGTCTTGTCCATCACATCATTCTCCTAATGACGTGATCCCGTTGATCAAATGACAACTCATGTCTATGGCTAGGAAACATAACCATCTTTGATCAATGAGCTAGTCTAGTAGAGGCATACTAGGGACATACTGTTTTGTCTATGTATTCACACATGTATTAAGTTTCCGGTTAATACAATTCTAGCATGAATAATAAACATTTATCATGATATAAGGAAATAAATAATAACTTTATTATTGCCTCTAGGGCATATTTCCTTCAGTCTCCCACTTGCACTAGAGTCAATAATCTAGCTCACATCGCCATGTGATTTAATACCGATAGTTCACATCGTTATGTGAATAACACCTATAGTTCACATCGCCATGTGACCAACACCCAAAGGGTTTACTAGAGTCAATAATCTAGTTCACATTGCTATGTGATTAATACCCAAGAGTAATAAGGTGTGATCATGTTTTGCTTGTGAGAGTAGTTTAGTCAACGGGTCTGTCACATTCAGATCCGTATGTATTTTGCAAATTTCTATGTCTACAATGCTCTGCATAGAGCTACTCTAGCTAATTGCTCCCACTTTCAATACGCATCCAGATTGATACTTAGAGTCATCTGGATTTTGGTGTCAAAGTTTGCATCGGCGTAACCCTTTACGACGAACTCTTTATCACCTCCATAATCGAGAAACATATCCTTTGTTCTTTTCAGATACTTTAGGATGTTTTTGACCGCTGTCCAGTGATCCACTCCTGGATTACTTTGGTACCTCCCTGCTAGACTTATAGCAAGGCACACATCAGGTCTGGTACACAGCATTGCATACATGATAGATCCTATGGCTGAGGCATAGGGAATGACTTTCATTTTCTCTCTATCTTCTGCAGTGGTCGGGCATTGAGTCTTACTCAACTTCATACCTTGTAAAACAGGCAAGAATCCTTTCTTTGACTGATCCATTTTGAACCTTTTCAAAATCTTATCAAGGTATGTGCTTTGTGAAAGTCCAATTAAGCGTCTTGATCTATCTCTATAGATCTTGATGCCTAATATGTAAGCAGCTTCTCCGAGGTCTTTCATAGAAAAACTTTTATTCAAGTATCCTTTTATGCTATCCAGAAATTCTATATCATTTCCAATTAACAATATGGCATCTACATATAATATTAGAAATGCTACAGAGCTCCCACTCACTTTCTTGTAAATACAGGCTTCTCCAAAAGTCTGTATAAAACCATATGCTTTGATCACCTCATCAAAGCGTATATTCCAACTCCGATATGCTTGCACCAGTCCATAGATGGATCGCTGGAGTTTGCATACTTTGTTAGCACCTTTTGGATCGACAAAACCTTCTGGTTGCATCATATACAACTCTTCTTTGAGATATCCATTTAGGAATGCAGTTTTGACATCCATTTGCCAGATTTCATAATCATAAAATGCGGCAATTGCTAACATGATTCGGACAGACTTTAGCATCGCTACAGGTGAGAAAGTCTCATCGTAGTCAACTCCTTGAACTTGTCGAAAACCTTTCGCAACAAGTCGAGCTTTGTAAACAGTAATATTACCGTCTGCGTCGGTCTTCCTCTTGAAGATCCATTTATTTTTGATGGCCTGTCGATCATCGGGCAAGTCAACCAAAGTCCATACTTTGTTCTCATACATGGATCCCATCTCAGATTTCATGGCTTCAAGCCATTTTGCGGAATCTGGGCTCATCATCGCTTCCTCATAGTTCGTAGGTTCATCATGGTCTAGTAACATGATTTCCAGAACTGGGTTGTCGTACCACTCTGGTGCGGAACGTACTCTGGTTGATCTACGACGTTCAGTAGAAACTTGATCCGAAGTTTCATGATCATTATCATCAACTTCCTCACTAATTGGTGTAGGAATCACTGGAATAATTTCCTGTGATGTACTACTTTCCAATCCGGGAGAAGGTACAATTACCTCATCGAGTTCTACTTTCCTCCCACTCACTTCTTTCGAGAGAAACTCTTTTTCAAGAAAGGATCCGTTCTTAGCAACGAATATTTTGCCTTCGGATCTATGATAGAAGGTGTACCCAACAGTCTCTTTTGGGTATCCTATGAAGACACATTTTTCCGATTTGGGATCGAGCTTATCAGGTTGAAGTGTTTTCACATAAGCATCGCAGCCCCAAATTTTAAGAAACGACAACTTTGGTTTCTTGCCAAACCATAGTTCATAAGGCGTCGTATCAACGGATTTAGATGGTGCCCTATTTAACGTGAATGCAGCTGTCTCTAAAGCATAACCTCAAAACGATAGTGGTAAATCGGTAAGAGACATCATAGATCGCACCATATCCAATAAAGTACGGTTACGACGTTCGGACACACCATTACGTTGTGGTGTTCCAGGTGGCGTGAGTTGTGAAACTATTCCACATTGTTTCAAATGAAGACCAAACTCGTAACTCAAATATTCTCCTCCACGATCAGATCGTAGGAACTTTATTTTCTTGTTACGATGATTCTCTACTTCACTCTGAAATTCTTTGAACTTTTCAAATGTTTCAGACTTGTGTTTCATTAAGTATATATACCCATATCTGCTCAAATCATCAGTGAAGGTCAGAAAATAACGATACCCGCCGCGAGCATCAACGCTCATTGGTCCACATACATCAGTATGTATGATTTCCAACAAATCTGTTGCTCGCTCCATAGTTCCGGAGAACGGAGTTTTAGTCATCTTGCCCATGAGGCATGGTTCGCAAGCACCAAGTGATTCATAATCAAGTGATTCCAAAAGTCCATCTTTATGGAGTTTCTTCATGCGTTTTACACCAATATGACCCAAACGGCAGTGCCACAAATAAGTTGCACTATCATTATTAACCTTGCATCTTTTGGTTTCAATATTATGAATATGTGTATCACTACAATCAAGATCCAGTAAGAATAGACCACTCTTTAAGGGTGCATGACCATAAAAGATATTATTCATCAAAATGGAACAACCATTATTCTCTGATTTAAATGAATAACCGTCTCGCAATAAACAAGATCCAGATATAATGTTCATGCTCAACGCTGGCACCAAATAACAATTATTTAGGTCTAAAACTAATCCCGATGGTAGATGTAGAGGTAGCGTGCAGACGGCGATCACATCGACTTTGGAACCGTTTCCCACGCGCATCGTCACCTCGTCCTTAGCTAATCTTCGTTTAATCCGTAGTCCCTGTTTCGAGTTACAAATATTAGCAACCGAACCGGTATCAAATACCCAGGTACTACTACGAGCATTAGTAAGGTACACATCAATAACATGTATATCACATATACCTTTGTTCATCTTGCCATCCTTCTTATCCGCCAAATACTTGGGGCAGTTCCGCTTCCAGTGTCCAGTCCCCTTGCAGTAGAAGCACTCAGTTTCAGGCTTGGCTCCAGATTTGGGTTTCTTCGTTGAAGTAGCAACTGACTTGCTATTCTTTTCGAAGTTCCCTTTCTTTCCCTTTCCCTTTTTCTTGAAACTAGTGGTCTTGTTAACCATCAACACTTGATGCTCCTTTTTGATTTCTACCTCCGCAGCTTTGAGCATAGCGAAGAGCTCGGGAATTGTCTTTTGCATCCCTTGCATGTTATAGTTCATCACGAAGCCTTTATAGCTTGGTGGCAGTGATTGAAGAACTCTATCAATAACACTAACCTCGTCAACATTGCAACCAAGTTGAGTCATATGATTGTAGTACCCACACATTCTGAGCAAGTGTTCACTGATAGAACTATTCTCCTCCATTTTGCAGCTGTAGAACTTATTGGAAATCTCATATTTCTCAATTCGGGCATTTGCTTGAAATATTAACTTCAACTCCTGGAACATTTCATATGCTCCATGACGTTCAAAACGTCGTTGAAGTCCCGGTTCTAAGCCGTAAAGCATGGCACACTGAACTATCGTGTAGTCATCAGACTGTGACTGCCAGACGTTCAAAGCGTCTGCATCAGCGGAAGGGGGCTTGTCACCTAGCGGTGCTTCAAGGACATAATTCTTCTGTGCAGCAATGAGGATAATCCTCAGGTTACGGACCCAGTCCGTGTAATTGCTACCATCATTTTTCAACTTAGCTTTCTCTAGGAATGCATTAAAATTCAAAGGAACGGTAGCACGGGCCATTGATCTACAACGACATAGATATGCAAAAACTATCAGGACTAAGTTCATGATAAATTAAAGTTCAGTTTAATCATATTAATTTAAAGAACTCCCACTTAGATAGACATCCCTCTGGTCATCTAAATGATCACGTGATCCAAATTAACTAAACCATGTCCGATCATCACGTGAGATGGAGTAGTTTTCAATGGTGAACATCTTATGTTGATCATATCTACTATATGATTCACGTTCGACCTTTCGGTCTCCAGTGTTCCGAGGCCATATCTGTATATGCTAGGCTCGTCAAGTTTAACCCGAGTATTCTGCGTGTGCAAAACTGGCTTACACCCGTTGTATTTGAACGTAGAGCTTATCACACCCGATCATCACGTGGTGTCTCGGCACGACGAACTTTCGCAACGGTGCATACTCAGGGAGAACACTTATACCTTGAAATTTAGTAAGGGATCATCTTATAATGCTACCGTCGTTCTAAGCAAAATAAGAAGCATAATAAGATAAACATCACATGCAATCAAAATATGTGACATGATATGGCCATCATCATCTTGTGCTTTTGATCTCCATCTTCAAAGCACCGTCATGATCACCTTCGTCACCTGCTTGACACCTTGATCTTCATCGTAGCATCGTTGTCGTCTCGCCAACTATTGCTTCCACGACTATCGCTACCGCTTAGTGATAAAGTAAAGCAATTACATGGCGATTGCATTTCATACAATAAAGCGACAACCATATGGCTCCTGCCAGTTGCCGATAACTTTACAAAACATGATCATCTCATACAAAGCCGTATAACTCATCATGTCTTGACCATATCACATCACAACATGCCCTGCAAAAACAAGTTAGACGTCCTCTACTTTGTTTGTTGCAAGTTTTACGTGGCTGCTACGGGCTTAGCAAGAACCGTTCTTACCTACGCATACAAAACCACAACGATGTTTCGTCAAGTATGTGCTGTTTTAACCTTCACAAGGACCGGGCGTAACCACACTTGATTCAGCTAAAGTGAGAGAGACAGACACCCGCCAGTCACCTTTAAGCAACGAGTGCTCGTAACGGTGAAACCAGTCTCGCGTAAGCGTACGCGTAATGTCGGTCCGGGCCGCTTCATCTCACAATACCGCCGAAGCAAAGTATGACATGCTGGTAAGCAGTATGACTAGTATCGTCCACAATCTCATTGTGTTCCACTCGTGCATATCATCTACGCATAGACCTGGCTTTGATACCACTGTTGGGGAACGTAGTATTTTAAAATTTTCCTACGATCACGCAAGATCTATCTACCAGATGCATAGCAACGAGAGGGGAGCGTGTGTCTACGTACCCTCGTAGACCGGGAGCGGAAGCGTCAAGTGACGCGGTTGATGTTGTCGAACTTCTTCGCGATCCAACCGATCAAGCACCGAACGTACAGCACCTCCGCGTTCAGCACACGTTCAGCTTGATGACGTCCCACGAGCTCTTGATCCAGTTGAGCTTCACGGGAGAGTTTCGTCAGCACGACGGCGTGGTGACGGATATGATGTGTTCACCGGCGCAGGGCTTCGCCTAAGCTCCGCGACGGTACGACCGAGGTGTGATTCTGTGGAGGGGGGCACCGCACACGGCTAAACAATTCAACTTGTGTGTCTTTGGGTGCCCCCTGCCCCCGTATATAAAGGAGCAAGGGAGGAGGGGCCGGCCAACCTCTATGGTGCGGCTAGGGAGGGGACTCCTACTAGGAATAGGATTGCAATCCTATTCCTAGTAGGATTCACCGAAAGGAAGAAGGGGGAAAGGATTAGGAGAGGTGGCGCCCCCCAATCCTAGTCCAACTAGGATTCCTAGGTGGGGGCGCCGGCCAGCCCTATGGGCTGCCTCTCTCTCACCCTTTAGGCCCACTATGGACCATCCCCTCTCGTAGGGGGTTCCAGTAACCCCCTCCGACATTCCCGATAAATCCGAAACTTTTCCGGTATACTTCCGGTGTCCGAATATAGCCGTCCAATATATCAATTTTTATGTCTCGGACATTCCGAGACTCCTCGTCATGTCCGTGATCTCATCCGGGACTCTGAACTACCTTCGGTACATCAATACTCAAAAACTCATAATACCGATCGTCATCAAACGTTAAGCGTGCGGACCCTACGGGTTCGAGAACTATGTAGACATGACCGAGACTCATCTCTGGTCAATAACCAATAGCGGAACCTGGATGTTCATATTGGCTCCTACATATTCTACGAAGATCTTTTATCGGTCAGAACCGCATAACAACATACGTTGTTCCTTTTGTCAAACGGTATGTTACTTGCCCGAGATTCGATCGTCGGTATCTTTATACCTAGTTCAATCTCGTTTACCGGCAAGTCTCTTTACTCGTTCCGTAACACATCATCTCGTGACTAACTCATTAGTCTTTTGCTTGCAAGGCTTATTGTGATGTGTGTTACCGAGAGGGCCCAGAGATACCTCTCCGACACTCGGAGTGACAAATCCTAATCTTGATCTATGCCAACACCACGAATATTTTCGGAGACACCTGTAGAGCATCTTTATGATCACCCAGTTACGTTGTGACGTTTGATAGCACACAAGGTGTTCCTACGGTATTCGGGAGTTGCATAATCTCATAGTCATAGGAACATGTATAAGTCATGAAGAAAGCAATAGCAGTTAAACTAAACGATCATAGTGCTATGCTAACGGATGGGTCTTGTCCATCACATCATTCTCCTAATGATGTGATCCCGTTGATCAAATGACAACTCATGTCTATGGCTAGGAAACATAACCATCTTTGATCAATGAGCTAGTCTAGTAGAGGCATACTAGGGACATACTGTTTTGTCTATGTATCCACACATGTACTAAGTTTCCGGTTAATACAATTCTAGCATGAATAAAAGACATTTATCATGATATAAGGAAATACAAATAACATCTTTATTATTGCCTCTAGGGCATATTTCCTTCAACTCTCCCCTCTCGTTGCTATGCATCACCATGGTCTTGCGTGTGCGTAGGATTTTTTTTGAAATACTACGTTATCCAACAAAAGGACGGCGCCGGCGGGTATTGGATCCCCGCGATGTTGGAGCCGATGGAAAGGACCAGCGGCTCCGTTGGCGGAGCCGGAGCGACCGGCGCCGGCGCTGCATTAGCCCGGGGCGGCGGCATGGTGCAGAAAGGGAAGGGAGCTCGCAGTGTCGCCGCTAGTCTACGCCGGCAGCGGAGAGGCCGACAACCCACCTCTCTTGGATGGGATTGCTGTCGGTGATGATCGGAGTGGGTGGGGCGTGGCGATACGGCGGTGTGGCCATCGGAGAAACCGAACAGACGATGAGGTGAGGGAGAGGGAGTGGGTGTGCACAAGCGAGGGAGGTGGCGGGAGGGTCGTGGGGAGTTATGAGCAGCCGCGTCTCGTCTCCCGCGCGTCCCAACGCGTGCAGGCGCTCGCCACGCGTGGCTCGAGCGAGCCTGGCTCGCAAAAAATGGCTGATTCGGCCGTTCCTCCGGAGTCAGGCTCAGGCCTGCTTTGATGTTCGTGCGGGCCAGGTTTTTGATGCGGTCCTGGCAACCAAACGGGCCAGATTCTTCCTGCGCGGTCCTGGCCCGACCTAATGCGACTAACCAAACGCGTCCTAAAGCTGGCAGTCGAACTCAATGTTCTTCCACACTTGGACGTCAAGCAATTTTTTTTTCTGAAACGGACTCGAAAAAACTTCATTCTAACACAAGAAGAGATATCAGGCCAACTCCAACACCCCATCCGGACGTTCGTTTTGTCCGGATTTCATCTATTTGGGGTGGGAATGGGGAGGCGGATGTACGTGTCGGTCCGGGCTGGCGTCGAGGCGCCCAACGCGCGGTCCCAACCGCAACTTGTTCACGGTGGACAAAGAAAAAAACATGCAAAAGCAAAATAAGGCATTTTATAACAGCATGCGCCTGGAATGGGTCGAGCTGGACCAAAAACGAACAAGTTTTAAGGATAATTTGCACGTTGAGCCGGGTTGTATGTCCGTTTAACACCAAACGGACGCAGCCCGACAGTACGGGGTCTAGTGTCGGAGTTGGTCTCAGGCCAACTCCACCGCGCGACCCTATCCTGTCCGGCCCCGTCCGTTCGGGGTAAAACGGACGAATAGCGCGGCCCAGCGCACGGCCTCAAACGGACAAATGTCTAGATTTCGTCCGTTTTCGACCCATCCTCGGCCCAAACTTGCGTTCGGTTTGGGGTGAAACGGACGCGCGCGGACGGCCTGGACGCACGCCCTTGTCCCTCCCGTGGCCAGCCTGTCGGGGACACTAGCAGTCCCTCCGCTCCCAATGCTTCCACCCTCTCTCTCCCGCCCCGCCCCGCCGCAGGCGCCGCCGCTATTCTCTGGTTGCCTCCCCACCGCGCAGCCTCCGGTCGTCCCTACCATACCACTTCGCAGCATGGCCGCCACCACGCCCGTGCTTTGGCCGTAGTTTTGGCCGTCGATCGGAGGTTTGGCCGTCGCCGTCTTTGCCGGCCGCAGAGGGGACAGGACCGCCGGCGACGCACCACGGCGGCCTCGGCAGCTTCCGACGAGAGCTCCAGATCGGCCTGTAGCCTGCCGGCAACCACCCCTGCTGCGTCGCGGTGATCATCGCGGCCTGTTCGCCACCACGACCTCAAGGTGTTCGGCATTTTGCCCACAAAGGTATGGACAGTGGAGACGAGTTTTTCTTCCATCACTTCCTTTGTTCATCGGACGATTCATCGTTGGATGATGAAGATCTTGTGGTGGCTGCACTGGTCGTTCACGACCACATTCAACGGCAGCTTCCTCGGTACAGGGGGTCACTCCCAGGCCGTGCTCCCAACCTGAACCGCAATACTGAGAGAGGCCACGCCCTGCTCTATGCTGATTACTTTGCCAACACCCCGCTCTTCAAGCGGGATCAATTCCATCGCCGTTTTCGAATGGCAAGACATGTGTTCAATCGTATCCGAGAGGGAGTGGTTGCTCATGATGTTGGAAATATGCCCTAGAGGCAATAATAAAAGAGTTATTATTATATTTCCTTGTTCATGATAATCGTTTATTATCCATGCTATAATTGTATTGATTGGAAACTCAAATACATGTGTGGATAAATAGACAGACTTTGTGTCCCTAGTGAGCCTCTACAGGACTAGCTCGTTGATCAAAGATGACCGCGGTTTCCAGGTCATAGACATGAGTTGTCATTTGATAACGGGATCACATCATTAGGAGAATGATGTGATGGACGAGACCCAAACGTTAAACATAGCTTTTGATCGTGTCAGTTATCGCTATAGTTTTCTGCATGTCAAGTATAAGTTCCTATGACCATGAGATCATGTAACTCACTGACACCGTAGGAGTGCTTTGTGTGTGCCAAACGTCACAACGTAACTGGGTGACTATAAAGGTACTCTACAGGTATCTCCGAAGGTGTCTGTTAAGTTGACATGGATCGAGACTGGGATTTGTCACTCCGTGTGACGGAGAGGTATCTCCGGGCCCACTCGGTAATACGTCATCTCAATGAGCTCAAAGTGACTAAGTGGTTGGTCACGGGATTATGTATTACGGTAACGAGTAAAGAGACTTGCCGGTAACGAGATTGAACTAGGTATAGAGATACCGACGATCGAATCTCGGGCAAGTAACATACCGACGAGACAAAGGGAACTGTATACGGGATTGCCTGAATCCTTGACATCGTGGTTCATCCGATGAGATCATCGAGAAACATGTAGGAACCAATATGGGTATCCAGATCCCGCTATTGGTTATTGACCTGGGAGTGTCTCGGTCATGTCTACATGGTTTCCGAACCCGCAGGGTCTACACACTTAACGTTCGGTGACGCTAGGGTTGTTAGTGAGAAAAGTGTATGGTTACCGAAGGTTGTTCGGAGTCCCGGATGAGATCCCGGATATGACGAGGGTCTCCGGAATGGTCCGGAGACGAAGATTGGTATATAGGATGAAAGGTTTCGGAGTACCGGAAGTGTTCCGGGGAGCATCGGGAAATCGGCGGAGTACCGGAAGGGGTTTCGGAGGGTCCGGAAGTGGTTCTGGGCCTAGTGGGCCACAAGGGGGAACACCACAGCCCTCAGGGGGATGTGCGCCCCCCCCTGGGCCCTCTCCTCATGCGGCTAAAGGGGTGGGACACCCTAGGGCCTGGCCGCGCCCCCCTGCCCTGGCCGCCGCCCCCTCCCCTTGCCCTGGCCGCCGGCCCCTAGGGGGAAACCCTAGGGCGCCCTCACCTCTCCACCCCCCCTATATATAGTGGGGCAAAGGGAGGGCAGCCAATACAGTTTGTGCCTCGGTGCTGCCCTCCCTCTCCCGTTACATCTTCTTCTCCCGCGGTGCTTAGGCGAAGCCCTGCTGGAGTTCTTCTCCACCATCACCACCACGCCGTCGTGCTGCCGGTTCTCCATCAACCTCTCCTCCACCCCTTGCTGGATCAAGAAGGAGGAGACGTCCCCGAGCCGTACGTGTGAAGAACGCGGAGGCACCGTTGCTTCGGTGCTAGGTCTTCGGCGATCTGAATCGCGACGAGTACGACTCCATCATCCGCGTTCATAACGCTTCCGCTTAGCGATCTACAAGGGTACGTAGATCACACTCCCCCCTCGTAGTTGCATCTACTAGATTGATCTTGGTGAACGGTAGGAAAATTTTTGTTTCCCATGCAACGTTCCCCAACAGTGGCATCATGAGCTAGGATCTTGCGTAGATGCTTTCTCGAGTAGATCACAAAAGGGTTTGTGGCGTTGATGTTTAAATTGCTGCCCTCCTTAGTCTTTCTTGATTCAGCGGTATTATAGGATGAAGCGGCCCGGACCAACTTTACATGTCCACGTACATGAGACCGGTTCCATCGACAGACATGTGACTTTTGTTGCATAAGATGGCTGGCGGGTGTCTGTCTCTCCTATCTTAGTTGAATCGGAATAGAACAAGGCGGTCCTTGTAGAAGGTTAAATAGCAACTTGAATATCACCGTTGTGGTTTTGCGTAGGTAAGAAGCGTTCTTGCTAGATACCCATAGCAGCCACGTAAAACATGCAACAACAAATTAGAGGACGTCTAACTTGTTTTTGCAGGGTATGCATGTGATATGATATGGCCAATGACATGATGAATTATATTTGATGTATGAGATGATCATGTTGTAATAGTTAATATCGACTTGCATGTCGATGCATACGGCAACCGGCAGGAGCCATAGGGTTGTCTTTAATTTTTGTATGACCTGCGTGTCAATCATTAAGCGCTTTGTAATGCTTTACTTTATCGCTAAACGGTAGCAATAGTAGTAAGAGCATGGTGGGCGCCGACAACCCCGATGACGACACGATGATGGAGATCATGATGATGGAGATCATGGTGTGGCGCCGGTGACGATGGAGATCATGCCGGTGCTTTGAAGATGGAGATCAAAAGCACGAGTTGATGGCCATATCATGTCACTTATGATTTGCATGTGATGTTAATCCTTTTATGCATCTTATCTTGCTTAGGACGACGGTAGCATTATAAGATGATCCTTCACTAAAATTTCAAGATAAAATTGTGTTCCCCCCGAGTGTGCGCCGTTGCGAAGGTTCGTCGTTTCGAAGCACCACGTGATGATCGGGTGTGATAGACTCTACGTTCGCATACAACGGGTGCAAGCCAGTTTTGCACATGCAGAACACTCGGGTTAGACTTGACGAGCCTAGCATGTACAGACATGGCCTCGGAACACGGAGGACCGAAAGGTCGAGCATGAGTCATATAGTAGATATGATCAACATGTTGATGTTCACCATTGACACCACCTCATCTCACGTGATGATCGGACTTGGGTTGGTGAATTTGGATCATGTCACGCTCGAATGACCAGAGGGATGTCAATTTGAGTGGGAGTTGTAAATAATTTGATTAGGTAATAACTCACTTATCATGAACAATAGTCTAAAATGTCTTTGCAAATTTTTGTTGTAGATGGCTCGCGCAGTAGCTCCCCTGAATTTTAATGCGTTCCTAGAGAAAGCTAAACTGAAAGATGATGGGAGCAACTTTGTGGACTGGCTCCGCAATCTGAGGATCATCCTCACAGCTGCCCAAAAGGTTTATGTCCTAAATGCACCGCTAGGTCACCCCCCCCCCGCTCCTACAACCCCTGCAGACGTTTTGAACGTCTGGCAGTCGCGTTCGGATGACTATTCGATAGTGCAGTGTGCCATGTTGTACGGCTTGGAAGGAGGACTTCAAAGGCGTTTTGAACGTCATGGTGCATATGAGATGTACCAGGAGTTGAAGTTCATCTTTGAAAAGAATGCTAAGATCGAGAGGTATGAGACCACCGATAAATTCTTTGCTTGCAAGATGGAGGAGAATTCGTCTGTCAGTGAACACTTACTGAAGATGTCTGGGTACTATACCCGCATAGCTGATCTGGGACTTGTGTTCCCGGATGAGGCTATCATTGACAGAATTCTCCAGTCACTCCCGCCAAGCTACAAGAGCTTCGTGCAGCAGTACAACATGCAAGGGATGAATAAAACCATCGCCGAGCTGTTTTCAATGCTGAAAGTCGCTGAGGCAGACATCCAGAAGGAGTATCAAGTGTTGATGGTCAATAAAACCACCAGTTTCAAGAAGAATGGCAAGGGCAAGAAGGGTAACTCTAAGAAGGGTGGCAAAGCAGTTGCTAATCCAGTGAAGAAACCCAAGGCTGGGCCCAAGCCAGAGACTGAGTGTTTCTATTGCAAGGGGAATGGACACTGGAAGCGGAACTGCCCCAAGTATCTGGCGGACAAGAAGGGGGCCAACAACAACAAAGGTATATGTGATATACATGTTATTGATGTGTACCTTACCAACTCTCGTTGTAGTGCCTGGGTATTTGATACCGGTTCGGTTGCTCACATTTGCAACTCTAAACAGGAACTGCGGAATAAACGGAGGCTGGCGAAGGACGAAGTGACGATGCGCGTGGGAAATGGTTCCAAGGTTGATGTGATTGCCGTCGGCACGCTCGCTCTTCGATTACCATCGGGATTAGTTATGAACCTGAATAATTGTTATTTAGTGCCTGCGTTAAGCATGAACATTATATCTGGATCTTGTTTATTGCGAGACGGTTACTCATTTAAATCAGAGAATAATGATTGTTCTATTTATATGAGTAATATCTTTTATGGTCATGCACCCGAAGTTAGGGGTTTATTCTTATTGAATCTCGATAGTGATGATACACATGTTCATAACATTGATGCCAAAAGATGTAGAGTTGATAATGATAATACCACTTTCTTGTGGCACTGCCGTCTGGGTCATATCGGCGTGAAACGCATGAGGAAGCTCCATGCTGATGGACTTTTGGAGTCTCTTGATTTTGAATCACTTGACACGTGCGAGCCGTGCCTCATGGGCAAGATGACAAGGACCCCGTTTTCAGGGACAATGGAACGGGCAAGTGACTTATTGGAAATCATACATACTGATGTGTGCGGTCCGATGAGTGTAACGGCGCGCGGTGGATATCGTTATTTTCTCACCTTCACTGACGACTTAAGTAGATATGGGTATATTTACTTGATGAAGCATAAGTCTGAAACTTTTGAAAAGTTCAAGCAATTTCAAAGTGAAGTTGAAAATCATCGTAACAAGAAGATCAAGTTCCTACGATCTGATCGAGGGGGAGAATATCTGAGTTATGAGTTTGGTGATCACTTAAGAAAATGTGGAATTGTTTCACAGTTGACGCCACCTGGAACACCACAGCGTAATGGTGTGTCCGAACGTCGTAATCGAACCCTATTAGATATGGTACGTTCTATGATGTCTCTTGCCGATTTGCCACTATCGTTTTGGGGATATGCGTTAGAGACAGCTGCATTCACTTTAAATAGGGCTCCATCTAAGTCCGTTGAGACAACACCGTATGAACTATGGTTTAGTAAGAAACCGAAGTTGTCTTTTCTCAAGGTTTGGGGTTGCGATGCTTATGTCAAAAGGCTTCAGCCAGAAAAGCTCGAACCCAAAGTGGACAAATGTGTCTTCATAGGATACCCAAAAGAAACTGTTGGGTACACCTTCTATCTCAGATCCGAAGGCAAAGTGTTTGTCGCTAAGAACGGGTCCTTTCTCGAGAAGGAGTTTCTCTCGAAAGAATTGAGTGGGAGGAAGGTAGAACTTGATGAGGTTATTGAACCTTTGCTTCAACCAGAGAGTAGCGCAGCGCAGAAAGATGTTTTTGTGGAGCCTGCAGAGGTTGAAGAGGAAGCAAATGATGATGATCAAGAAGCTTCTGATCAAGTTACTACCGAACCTCGTAGGTCGACAAGGGTACGCACTGCACCTGAGTGGTACGGTAACCCTGTCTTGGAGGTCATGTTGTTAGACAACGGTGAACCTACGAGCTATGGAGAAGCGATGGTGGGCCCAGATTCCGACAAATGGTTAGAGGCCATGAAATCCGAGATGGGATCCATGTATGAAAACAAAGTATGGACTTTGGAAGTATTACCTGAAGGGCGGAAGGCCATTCAGAATAAATGGATTTTTAAGAGGAAGACGGACGCTGACGGTAATGTCACCGTGTATAAAGCTCGACTTGTGGCAAAGGGGTTTTCACAAGTTCAAGGGATTGACTACGATGAGACTTTCTCACCCGTAGCGATGCTTAAATCCGTCCGAATCATGTTAGCAATAGCTGCATATTTCGATTATGAAATTTGGCAGATGGATGTCAAAACAGCGTTCCTTAACGGTTTTCTTAAGGAAGAGTTGTATATGATGCAACCAGAAGGTTTTGTCGATCCAGAGAATGCTGACAAAGTATGCAGGCTTCAGCGTTCCATTTATGGGCTGGTGCAAGCATCTCGGAGTTGGAATCTTCGCTTTGATGAGGTGATCAAAGCGTTTGGGTTTATACAAGTTTACAATGAAGCTTGTATCTACAAGAAAGTGAGTGGGAGCTCTATAGCGTTTCTAATATTATATGTGGATGACATATTGCTGATTGGAAACAATATAGAATTTTTGGATAGCGTGAAGGGGTATTTGAACAAGAGTTTTTCGATGAAGGATCTCGGTGAAGCTGCTTTCATATTGGGCATCAAGATCTATAGAGATAGATCAAGACGCTTGATAGGACTTTCACAAAGCACATACCTTGATAAAGTTTTGAAGAAGTTCAAAATGGATCAATCCAAGAAGGGGTTCTTGCCGGTATTGCAAGGTACAAAGTTGAGTAAGACTCAGTGCCCAGTGACTGCGGAAGATAGAGAAAAGATGAGTGTCGTCCCCTATGCTTCAGCCATAGGCTCTATCATGTATGCAATGCTGTGCACGAGACCAGATGTCAGCCTTGCCATAAGTATGTCCGGAAGGTTTCAAAGTAATCCTGGTATGGATCACTGGACAGCGGTCAAGAATATCCTAAAGTACCTGAAAAGGACTAAGGATATGTTTCTCGTTTATGGAGGTGATCAAGAGCTCGTCGTAAAGGGTTACGTCGATGCAAGTTTTGACACTGATCCGGATGACTCTAAGTCTCAAACCGGATACGTATATATTCTCAACGGGGGAGCGGTAAGCTGGTGCAGTTCCAAGCAAAGCGTGGTAGCTGATTCTACATGTGAAGCGGAGTATATAGCTGCCTCGGAGGCGGCAAAGGAAGGTGTCTGGATGAAGGAGTTCATGACAGATCTTGGAGTTGTGCCTAGTGCACTGAACCCAATGACTCTGTTCTGTGATAACACTGGTGCCATTGCTCTAGCCAAGGAACCAAGGTTTCACAAGAGGACCAGACACATAAAGCGACGCTTCAATTCCATCCGCGATTCGGTCAAGGAGGAGGACATAAACATTTGCAAAGTACACACAGATTTGAATGTTGCAGATCCGTTGACTAAGCCTCTTCCACGGGCTAAGCACGATCAACACCAAGACTCTATGGGTGTTAGATTCATTACCTTGTAATGCTAGATTATTGACTCTAGTGCAAGTGGGAGACTGTTGGAAATATGCCCTAGAGGCAATAATAAAAGAGTTATTATTATATTTCCTTGTTCATGATAATCGTTTATTATCCATGCTATAATTGTATTGATTGGAAACTCAAATACATGTGTGGATGAATAGACAGACTTTGTGTCCCTAGTGAGCCTCTACAGGACTAGCTCGTTGATCAAAGATGAACGCGGTTTCCAGGTCATAGACATGAGTTGTCATTTGATAACGGGATCACATCATTAGGAGAATGATGTGATGGACGAGACCCAAACGTTAAACATAGCTTTTGATCGTGTCAGTTATCGCTATAGTTTTCTGCATGTCAAGTATAAGTTCCTATGACCATGAGATCATGTAACTCACTGACACCGTAGGAGTGCTTTGTGTGTGCCAAACGTCACAACATAACTGGGTGACTATAAAGGTATTCTACAGGTATCTCCGAGGGTGTCTGTTGAGTTGACATGGATCGAGACTGGGATTTGTCACTCCGTGTGACGGAGAGGTATCTCCGGGCCCACTCGGTAATACGTCATCTCAATGAGCTCAAAGTGACTAAGTAGTTGGTCACGGGATTATGTATTACGGTAACGAGTAAAGAGACTTGCCGGTAACGAGATTGAACTAGGTATAGAGATACCGACGATCGAATCTCGGGCAAGTAACATACCGACGAGACAAAGGGAACTGTATACGGGATTGCCTGAATCCTTGACATCGTGGTTCATCCGATGAGATCATCGAGAAACATGTGGGAACCAATATGGGTATCCAGATCCCGCTATTGGTTATTGACCTGGGAGTGTCTCGGTCATGTCTACATGGTTTCCGAACCCGCAGGGTCTACACACTTAACGTTCGGTGACGCTAGGGTTGTTAGAGAGAAAAGTGTATGGTTACCGAAGGTTGTTCGAAGTCCCGGATGAGATCCCGGACATGACGAGGGTCTCCGGAATGGTCCGGAGACGAAGATTGATATATAGGATGAAAAGTTTCGGAGTCCGGAAGTGTTCCGGGGAGCATCGGGAAATCGGCGGAGTACCGGAAAGGGTTTCGGGGGGTCCGGAAGTAGTTCTGGGCCTAATGGGCCACAAGGGGGAACACCACAGCCCTCAGGGGGCTGTGCGCCCCCCCCCCCCTGGGCCCTCTCCTCATGCGGCTAAGGGGGTGGGACCCCCTAGGGCAGCCGCACCCCTTTGGAGTGGGGGGCAAGGCACCTAAGGGGGGAAACCCTAGGGCCTGGCCTTTGGCCGCCGCCCCCCCTGCCTTGGCCGCCGCCCCCTCCCCTTGCCCTGGCCGCCGGCCCCTAGGGGAAACCCTAGGGCGCCCCTCACCTCTCCACCCCCCCTATATATAGTGAGGCAAAGGGAGGGCAGAAAACACAAGTTCGTGCCTCGGTGCTGCCCTCCCTCTCCCACAACATCTTCTTGTCCCGCGGTGCTTAGGCGAAGCCCTGCTGGAATTCTCCTCCACCATCACCACCACGCCGTCGTGCTGCCGGTTCTCCATCAACCTCTCCTCCACCCCTTGCTGGATCAAGAAGGAGGAGACGTCCCCGAGCCGTACGTGTGAAGAACGCGGAGGCACCGTTGCTTCGGTGCTAGGATCTTCGGCGATCTGAATCGCGGCGAGTACGACTCCATCATCCGCGTTCATAACGCTTCCGCTTAGCGATCTACAAGGGTATGTGGATCCTACTCTCCCCTCGTAGTTGCATCTACTAGATTGATCTTGGTGAACGTAGAGAAAAAAATTTTGTTTTCCATGCAACGTTCCCCAACACATGACCCATACTTCGAGTGCAAGACGGATGCCCTTGGTAAGCTTGGATTCTCCTCTTACCAGAAATGCACCGCGGCGATCTGGTGGATGAGTATGTGCGGATGAGTGAGACAACATGTCTGATGTCAATGTACAAGTTATGCCAGGCTGTGATCGAGGTGTTTGACCCTGAGTACTTGAGGCAGTCAACTGTCGCTGACACACAGAGACTGTTGGCGACTAACGCAGCTAGAGGCTTTCCAGACATGCTTGGCAGCATTGATTGTATGCACTGGGAGTGGAAGAACTGTCCATTTGCTTGGCAGGGCCAGTACAAGGGGCATGTCAAAGCGTGCACTATCATATTAGAAGCGGTGGGATCGCAAGATCTTTGGATATGCCATTATTTCTTCGGCATGGCAGGTTCTCACAATGATATCAACGTGCTGCATCGTTCACCAGTCTTCGCGAGGCTTCCAGATGGCCACTCCCCACCTGTCAACTTTGAGATCAACGGCCACCATTACAACAAGGGATACTATCTAGCAGATGGTATATATCCTCAGTGGTCAACTTTTGTGAAGACAATCTCGAAACCCCTAGATGAGAAGAGAAAGAGATTTGCCAAAATGCAAGAGAGTGTTAGAAAGGATGTGGAACGTGCTTTTGGTGTGCTTCGGGTATCGTTCGAAACCCTGCACTGTCATGGGATGAAAGGAAGCTTTGGGAGGTGATGACTGCTTGTGTGATCCTGCACAACATGATCGTCGAGGACGAGCGTGATAAGAGTATCTTCGACCAAGGATTTGATTATCAAGGTGAAAATATTGAGCCCCTGCACCAAGACCCGGCCACATTTGAACAGTTTGCCCAGTTCCACCGTGAGATGCGTGATTGGAACACTCATTTGAATCTTCAAAATGACTTGGTTGAGCACGCGTGGGATCACATTGGCAACCAATATATGTATTGGTCCATTTTATATTCAGTCAAGACAATTTCGGTTGTAAAACTATTTTATTGAAGACAATTTCAATTGGGTTGTAAAACTATTTTAACTTTCAGACAAATATTTGGGTTGGAAACTAGTCTTGATGCAAATTTGGCCCTGACGGATAGGATTGGGCAAATGAATGCGGTCGCGCGTTGGGCGCACGACCACCGTATCCCAGAACAGACCCGCACACGATCCCAAATCCCTACCCAAACGGACAGAATCCGGACAAAACGGACGTCCGTTTAGGGTCGCGCGATGGAGTTGGCCTCATGTCGGTAACCAGGGCTTCCGGGACGGCGACGAGAGGCACTTTGCGACACGTCGACAGCCCCACCATCACCAGCTCCTCCACCCCCAACGCCTTCGCCTGCCTCTTAGGCTGGCCACGGCCGCGGTTTGTACAGATACAGGTTCTGTATTGTGTTACAATTTGGTCAGGCCATGATTTTCTCTGTACCTCAACTCACTACATCCAGATATCGTACTGATGCTAGCGAATTCTGCCGACTTTAGCAATCGCTGTCGCGACTCCCGCGAGAACTCACAGCTGTGATTGACCGCTGATTGTGGCTCTGTTTTACCGCTGACCAGCGTTCTTCCCCGCTTTCAGTGTTATGTCAACGTTCCTGGTTGGTCACAGATTCAGAATTCTGCTTTGGACCTTGTGTTTTCATCAGTCGATAAACGCCAACGCTCCTGGAGACCTCAGAATTGTCTGCTCCGAACTGAATAGACCTGCATGGTCCGAGTTGCATGACACGATCCCGGCATTTTTTCATGGTTATCTGCAACGCAATTTTCTCCCTGGCGTTTCGTCTCTGGCCTTGGCGATGTCTTCGTGACGCTATCGACCAAGCAACAACTGCGCGCCCGGAAACAAAACCATTTCCCGCCACTAGCTGAGCTAGACGCCGTAGGTTTCGAGCCCGACGACGGCGACTCGCGCTGCCTCCGACGACGACAACTCAGTTTCCTGCGCCGTGGCCGTGGCAGAGTCTCAGAGCGGCAGGCAGCTTTGACCCCCATCCGTGACCCGGGTGTGAACTGGCTGACCCGTCGTCCTCCATCACTCATCAGTCGCATCTCAAGTTGCAGTGATCAGCCACCGCCCTTTTACCCGTCCCTTGTCTCGCTGCGCGGCTTCACGCGCTTGGGTCAGCCGTGACCCCTGCTGCTGGGCCGTTGACAACCACACTACCCCGACGGACGACGACGGTGGTGAGCTCCGGCCTGGCCTAGGCGGCTTGGCATTTAGCCGGGAAGATGCCATTTGCGGCGGTGATGAGCGCGAGCGTGAGAGCGATCGCCGGTCTTTGCAGGTCGGTTTCCATGCATGCACCGTCTGGTCTTCGTCCCCGGTCCGCTTTCAGGCAATCTTCGGTTGATCGGAGGACGTCTCCAACTTGCACCTAGCAGATTTCCATAGGTATTAGGATTAGGGACTAGCTAGCTGATGGCTGCGGCTTCGTCATGCGTGCCGACTCCTGTCCTCGAGAGGAGGGTAAAATCGACTAGCAATTTAACTGACACATGATGTGTATTATATGTCATAAAAATACGCCATATTTGAAATGGTATTTATTTTCGTGGTGTATTATATGCCATTTTTTGCTTCCCCTAAAAACAGTTTATTTATAGTATGTATACAACTTTTTTTAAATATAAGATTACTATTAATTTTGGGTTTTTTAAGCTTATTAATTTCTGCTTTTACGGTCAAAACAGTATGTCATATTGTCAAACAACTTTTGGCAAATGTTTATGTTACCCCCTCAGTATCAAAATATAAGACTTTTTGAGCCTAAGAACGGATCATATTTTGATACGGAAGGAGTAACTTGTAATGTTAAACATGATTTTCCTTTTTGAAACTTCAGCGTGTGTATTATCAATACAAGATGTTTGCAACTACTGGTAAATCGTTGTCCTTCTCATCGTGTTTTCTTATGTTTCCTTGGTTTAAGCATCCCATATGCCCCCTCATAGTCTTTATTTTTAACACAGTATAACCGAAATCGCTCACATATATGAGCATACACTCATCCCTATAAATGCACGCATGCACACCCTATCTCTATGAGCATCTTCGAGAGACTGAGCCGACATATCACACATACATCTTTGTTGTCAACGACGGGAACGTCTCCTCCCACTGAACGCACATTGCGGAAGACCTGAAATAAATCCAAAAAAATGCGAGCACCAATGTCAAGTTTAGGATTTGAACTCTAATAGGCTAGGGATGTCGCTGCCCTCGTAACCATCTGACCACATGTTGGTTCGTGTATGCCCTCATGGTCATCTGGCATGCTTCCACTCCTGTTTCCTAAATCATGTCAGTCATGCCTCTAAAACTAGGTGCATAATTAGCACCATGATACTTTTTTACTCCTGTCATCATCCGTCTTGAAATATAATAATTATGGATTTTTTTTCATAGTCAAACTCTGCAAAGTTAGATCAAATTTATAGAGAGAAAAAATGTACCAACGTTTGGTATTTTAGATGTTGATAACTAGATTCATGGATATGTTTGAAACATATAAAGTAACTATAGTTGTCTCCTACATGTTGCACTAATTAAATAACAATTATCTGTGAGATCGTCAAATCATCCACTGAAATAATAATTCCTGCCAAAGGAACACCGAAAAAAATCCAATGTTACCCGCGAAAAGAAAATGTTGAGTAGGTTCTCGCGCACCTTCATTTATTAACACTCCCACCGGTTTGAGTTATTGCAAGCAACTGAACCTGTTCATATTGCGGATCACATACATCGAATGATTATTCCGACAGCCGTGCGTTGATCAAACTAGTTTGGCGTATGCATTGACCACGGATGCGCATAGGCGACGGCGCTAGCTGGGCGGCGCTGCAGGTCAGATCGATTGACCATCATTTTTTGAAGCCGTATGTTACGTAGAGCTTCACCACTGCCTAATTAGCTAGCTAATTAAGCATGCTGGTTAAAATACCTGAGGTCACATGAACATTCCAAGCCCGTGCTACGCTTGTGGGTATAGAGGCACTTATTATGATTTCGACTTGACGTTTGATGATTTTTCACTCTAAAACTGAGGCACTACGTCGAAAAATATTTAGATGTTGCTACTTTTAAGTAACAGTTACTTTTTCTTGGTTAATGAAAAATCGCCGCATCAGAAATCTAATTTAGACTAGAGATGTAAGATGTGTCCCACAAAAACAAATCATGATATACTCATGCAGAAATGAAAACATTTTAAAGAAAATAAACTGATATGTATTTCATATCAAGCTACTACATGACAGACTATAGAAAAATCAAACCTTCAAAATGTCATTTTATTGTTGCTATTTTTTTAATGTTTCAGTCTTCAAATGACCCAGGAGACCCTTGTAATAAAGTAGAGTGGCCCGGGAAGCCATGCAACCTCAATCTATTACTCCTTCCGTTTCTAAATATAAGTCTTTTAAGACATTTCAAATGAACTACAACATACGGATGTATGTAGACATATTCTAAAGTGTAGATTCACTCATTTTGCTTCGTATATATATAGTCACTCGTTGAAATCTCTAGACAGACTTATATTTGGGAGCGGAGGGAGTACATTTTTTAGGGTTCAAATTCATTATACTATAGTGACACATGCGCATGGTTAAAGATAAGTATGCAAATCCCCTAAAAAGATAAGTATGGCAATGAGTTGTCAACAAACAATTTTCAATTTGCAAAGCTTAAGTTAATTCCTAAAAACTTCCATGTAAAAATTGCAAGTTTTTTAATAAGTACCCTCTCCGTCCACAATGTAAAATCTTTTTGCAAGATGAACATAGCTTGCAAAAATGTCTTACATTCTGAGACGGAGTAGTACTTCCTTCATTTTTTCAACTCTGCATATAGGATTTGCCTAAAGTGAACTTTGTAAAGTTTGACAAACTTTATAAAAAACATATCAACATTCGCAATACGAAATCAATGTCATTAGATGCATCATGAAATCAAATTTTATATCATATAACTTTTTGTAATGCAGATGTTGATATTTCTACTATAAATTTGATTACATTTTACGAAGTTTGACTTCAAGACAAATCTTATATGGGAAGTACAAAGAAAGGAAGGGAGTGGTACCAAGTTGGTTTTCGTTTTCCAGATACTTGCTCTAGATGCTCTGAATGCATAACGGACCGTGTCAATGAGGACAACTCCGAAATAATCCATTTCTTGCGGTGAAATAAAGGAGAAACTTGCAAGTGCATCAGACAAGTTCTAGAATAGTAGACCATCGTCCATCATGTTCCCAGGCTTCCAGTTGGCTAGCTCTAATATGAACAGGACATCTTTCCGGCCGTTCTTGCAGGCGCGCATGCACCAACATGGCGCCCTGCCATGCCATGCCAGCCTCGGGCATGCACTCGAGTAGTAGTCCAATTGACCTGAGAGGCGTGGTGTTTTTCGTGCTCCCAAAGTCTTCGTTCCTGACAGGCGCACCCGGGTCCCAGCAAACATGTACATGTGTCAGTGACAAGGCACGCCTGTGGTACTGTTCCAGAGGAAAGAATAGTACAAGATTCTTTTCCTTTGACGGAGAAATAGTACTACTCCCTCTGATCTGAAGAAGAGAAAAACTTGTACGTGCTAGATTCGAGGACAAGCATGCGACGCAACAGGAGTCTTGGCAAAATGTCAAAAAGGAGACGTGTGTGCCATGCATGCAAAAGGGAGAAGACGAAGAAAAAACGGAGCATCGCTGTAGCAGCCAGCATCTCTAGCATGCATGCAAGGGCTTTTATCATCTCCGTTTCTTGGGACTTCAAATCCGCCAGCATGGAACGTTGAAGTTTGAGGCACGGCCATGAACCCAAGCTTTCAACTCTCGAATCCCAACAGTACTGGTGCTCTCACAAATTAATAACTACTCCCTCTTTGTCTCCCCTTTCATGGTGTCTTACGATCAACGGATGATTTTGTAATGTGAGCGTGTGCGTGTTTGGCAGAAGGTTTGACGACCAAAAGGTTAGGAGTTTGACGACAAGAGATTGCTTCAAGGCGTCAGCTCCCAACCAGTACTATTATAAGCTTAATTCAGCACAAGCTGCACTAATAAAACATATTCATGTCTATTCTTTTGGGTTCATACGTCACCGTGTGTTTGGCCAAACCAAACCGTTGCCTTGTCTTTTGGAAACAACTCTTGAATTGTTCTCTCTCTTCATGTTTTACTAATTGCCATGGCTTGCTGTGTACACTTTGAGTAGCATATTCATGTACTACCATCATGGCCAGAAAATGTCAAACAGTTTGACGAGTGTGGCTGCTTTGCAGGCCTCCCCTGGCTCCTCGGCAAAGGAGATTTGACCTTGCGAACTGAATTTCGCATCTGCCGAGGAGTTTGCTTGCCATGTCTTTCCTCTTGACCACACAGGCTTATCTACACTGTAGCAAAGTTGAACTCTCCATCCTCTCTTTCTCTGCTACTGCTAGAGCAGCAGAATTTTTCCATCGTCAAAGGCCCTTGCTTGATTTTTTTTCGGAGCCCTTCGTTGAAGAAGAATAAGTTCCCCGGAAAAAAGAAGAAGAATAAGTTGGGACCCCTTTGAGTGAAATGAGTGCTATAACTTAGAAAAAAAATACCATATTAAAAAGGTTTGAGACTGGTGTATGGGCATATTTAATCATATTCGTACCTTGTGCCAGACTGGGTTTTAGGCCGGGCTTTAGAAATCCTGACAAACGCCCTCCGGTCCTTTTTACTTCGCATATTAGATTTGCGTTAAGTGAAATTTTGCAAAGTTTGACTAAATTTATATTTAAAAATATCAACATCTACAATATCAAATATATATACTATGAAACTACATTTCGTAATGAATCTGACAATGTTGATTTAGCATTATAAATGTTGATATTTTTTCTATAAGTTTGATCAAAGTAGAGATACTTTGACTTCGAACAAAACTTATATGCAGACTAAAAAGGACCAGAGGGAGTATAAACTCCAAGCCCGGCCTAGCCCGTAATTTATAAAATTTACACATTTTATTTAACTTAAACGTTTTTATATATGAATGGTGTTGTACTAGGCGTAATTGGTCATGTTGTGTTGTTTGTGTCTCGTCATTTTTGGTGATGTAAGGGTCACAGTGAGTGCGCGTAGCCAGGCCCAGGCTACACTGGGAAAAAAATTCTATGATACCAGGTCTCACGGATTAGCAGGTGAGACCCATCCTGATGGATGACACGTGGCTTTCACAAATCACAAAGCATTGGGTGCTTTGTGATTTGTGAAAAGCCACGTGTCATCCATCAGAAGAGGTCTCACGTGCATTATATGAGACCTGGTCTCATATTTTTTTTCCGCTACACTGGCCATGGCCTGGGGCGTGGCAACAAGCTCCTTTGTTAATTGCAGGTACTATAGGTACTATTCACCACTATTCATTACTGTAGCATGAGCTTGGTCCGGGTCATCGCTTGATGCTGGCTACGCAACCGGTCACAGTGTAATGGTCATGTCATTTTCAGCGTTGTGTTCTCCTCCTTCTTAATAAATGACATGCGGTTCTCTTGCATGGTTAGAAAGAAAATCATTTTTAGATATTATAAAAAGTTTGAGTACACATACTTTTCAAATGAAATTTGCGTATTTCAAGCTTCACCAGTGCTTTCGGAAAGAAAAGAAAAGCGATAATTCCCAAACAATAACCTGTGAGGAAATCACTACATGAATTCTACGTTACTCAACTTGTACTGTAACATATTGTAATGCACTTTATTTGTGATTTTCGCATAGCCCGCAAATAATCATGTTGTTTTAAACCAAAATTTACAAGAACAAGTTCTACCTTATAACGACAAGCATGGTTTTCTTCCCGTACGTTTCGAAACTTTGATCTATTTTGCCCCCTACAAGTTTTATAGAATCAGTCCATATGTGCCAATGTTCTAGAAATTCACTTGGGCACCCCAAAAAAAGTACAAAAACGAGAACCTTCCCATACAAAGTATGTGTCCGTGTGAAAGTGACATCTTTGCCCGTGATGACCGAGATGGTGACTGGTCGGTTCAGCTTTGCCACCAAACGAAACAAGAATTGTAAAACAAAAAAGAAATATTTCCTGGAAGAAATCCACGTGCGTGCTTCTTCTTTTTGATTGAAGGACTGATTTGAAATCCACATGTGATGGTTAGCTCCTACTTATTAAAGCGGCGGAAGTGATCTATGATTGTCCTACTCCCACCTGTCAAGCCGTCTCTGACATTCCACCAAGCTCCTCTTTTTCCCCTCTCACGCCCATGTGCTTCTCTCGTGCAGGTTCAAGCAGGTCCCATGGAGGGCACTCATCACTGCTGAGATAGGGCGGCGGCGGGCGAGAGGCAGGAACGTCGCCGCACGCGTGCCTTGTCAGCCAGGCAGTAAGATATGCGCCTCGCCGGTCGCCGTTGTGTTGATCCGAGGACGGTGGGCGTCGTTTGACCGTACGTCGCCACCGCCCCGTGCCCCCGTCACCGGTACGGTAGCGACCACTTCCCCATTGCAGTCCAAACAAATAAGGAAATGGGAGGAGGAGAATCACTACATGCATAGTATTTGTGGCATCTCCAACGCCGACCCTTAAATCACCCGCATGCGTCCGGACCGTTGGGTCTGGACCGTAAAATCATCCATCGCAAGTCTGCATCGGTATGGCAGAGCAGTTTGGCTGTATTTTCTCTCGTAGACCAAAGATAAACGTAGGGCTTTGCGGATGACCTGACAGCTACCGTGCCCCCGTCTGACAGCCTTGGCCCACAAAAACAACCCACCCGCCAGTCCTGCGCTTTCCATCGAACGCCTACGCCACTCGCCGCGCCGCATTCATGAAGGACTAGAGTATGCGGCGGCCGACACCGATGCCGTGATTTGACCGGACAGGTGGGCGGCGTAGACGGACGCTGCCTCTCAGTGCCGCCATTGAAGCTGCACGCCGGCCGAAAGAGCAACGCCGGGCTGAACACAACTCCTCGCTGCATTCAAACTACCACATGCTGCCCGTCTTCCTCGACTATATGAGCCAGGCAACGATCTGCTCCACCACCGTTGACGATCCAGGCGACTTGCGGATGCAGAAACTCCAAGACGGTGTGGTCGTTCAGCAACTCGCTGCTCTAAGCTAGCTCGCCGAGGAGCGACGAGTTGCTCCAGGCCAGCACACGTGGGAGCACGGCGGCACGAGCATCGTGGCTGCCGTGGATGACGTCGTGTCATACCATTCCTCCTTTGCCCAAGACCGTGCCATCCACCGTCAACGTACGCGTAACCGCGCCCTACCGACCGAGAAGGAAGATGGCTTCGCGGAGATGGACGAAACGGTGGGCGACACATCTACGACAACCGCCATCATCAAGGAGAAGTAGAACACGCGAGGCCTCTGCGCCCTTGGGCCCCATGAAGGCCACCACCGAGGCGATGCCGGCGTACATAACCGGTGTCTTGCCCGATCACAGGCCATCGTCGTCCCTTCCCCTCCGCTAAAGCACATCGCGGGGGTTCCACTCCGGAGAGCGGCGCTGCCAAACGTGGAGAAGCGAGCCGTCCTTTGCATTGACGCATATACCTCCGGGGCTCACGACATTCCGGCGAGTGGGCTGCAGAACATGGGGAAGAGCTGTAGACTAGTCAAGCGTATCCGTGTCGTGCGCATGGATATCCGCCAACACCGATCGTAGACTAGATTTACCTTACTCCGGTATAGTTTTTAGATAAAATTGCCCAAAATGTAATGAATGTCGTTCGGTTTATATGAAATCCGCTGTGTTGGCTCGAATTTCATGCGGTTGATTCAAAAAATTGTTCAAATGTACGTGGCCAGCGTTAGATGGTTGCCTCCTCCATCCGTATCCACGGACTGATCCATTTGTCCGCGGATAGATGCGGGAGAAAGTTCGCGGGTCGCCGCTGGAGATGCCCCTGACTATTGTAGGGACCATTGGCAAACACCCGCGTGCCTCTTGGCCATTGCTTGCATCACAATCCTCGGGAGAAAAAACGGCCATGACGGGGCCTACCGAAAGAGGATACCGCTACAGTTGGGTGGGTCGCTTGATCTTAATCTGTGTGCAGCGATGGTGGGCGGTCGATGAGTCGATCTCGCACGAGGAGAATGTGTGCGCCGCAATCGCAAGTGCCCCTCAGCATACGCATCGATCACAAGTCACAAAGGACTAGATCGATCGACAGTGAGTCCCGTACTACTGGTAGGTTGGTACCATCCGGAAGTGGCCAAAACTAAGATTGGCACGCAGATCCGTAGGCCCCTTGATCATCCGTCTTCCATTTCATCGCCGCCTTTATCCAGGCCAGGGCATTAATCCTAGCGATCCATTCATCCTAGTAGCTCCTGGTGGAGATGCTTACTGATCTGATCTCATCCACGCCAATGTGTTGATGTGATACGCATCGTCGGCTCCCTCCTCGGATAAGGAAATTAAAGTGTACGCTTCCATATATGATTCCTTGGCCGCGTGCAATCATTGAGATATCCATTTCGGATGATGATGATGATGATGTGCAAGTCACTTTGCTTGCTAGCTAGCCTTTGATTCCCGTCTTTTTTTGCCAGGCCGATCGATGCAATCAGTTGTCACTGCAGGAGTGCCGAGGGTATGCGGATCGGAGACCAAATCTTGCGCGGAATCATTGTCCTTTGTGCTCCGTTTTGTCCCGTTCTGCCACATTCGTTGCATCGTATCGTATCCTACAGTAGCATATCCAGGCTTCGTCTATGGAAAATCAGAAATGGTGCTCGGAGTGACCATGCCTGGAGCTGCAGTGCTGCAGTACTGCCTCGGAGTCGGAGGCGAAGAACTGATTTGCATCCAAAAAACACATGACCGTCATGGAACACGTTCCGGGATAAAGAAACTGCATCAACAGATATACGTACTACATGTGGCATGGAACACACCTACTCCACACACGTACGCCCGCAAGATTTGGATGCCTACATACACCCGTATCTACAGATATACGTACTACATGTTCTGCTATCTTTTCAGTTTTGTCATGTTCGTCCTTACGTGACTTGTACTTTGATCTTTATAATACCAAAAAGGCTTTTATCCCGCTTTATATATAAAGCATCAACCACACTTTACAGCCATCGCCACAACAAAGAAGGAAAAACACACCAACACACACAGGGCAAGATACAAGAATGTTGAGAACAGCTACACCTCCCGACGCAACTCCAAGCCATCTACAGGAAAGAAGAGAGAGCGCCGCTAAAAGTTGCCGGGGGCCTCAACCGTGAACGAATCACAGCGAAGGGTCGGAGCTGTGCACGACGAATCGATTACTCCAAGGCGGGGCCTTCAACAAGGTCATGGCACCTAAGTACCGCCACCGCCTGATCCAGGGATCGAGGTTTCCCCCGGAGCAACACGGAGTAGGAAGAGGAACCACGACGACGCCTTCAAGAAGGATACGACGCCCGTAGGCGCCGCCGCCGCCGACCTAGCAAAGCCAGAAAGAGTTTTCACCCGGCAAGCCCTCTTCTCCTCCGAGAGGTAGTGCCGCAAGCACGCTGCAGAACCACCGCCACCGACCGTCATACCCAAGCTACCACGCCGCCCGCACGACCATGGTAACCGGCCAACATCCGAGCCGCGAGCTCCACCCACGAGCATCGCGCCTCCCACCACCGAGGCCGCCGCCCCGGCATCCGAGACCATCCCTCGACCGCCGCCGCCGCACACCGACATCGTCAACCGGTGAAGGGGCAGCAAAGACCCCCTCTTTCCACCCCAAACAAGCTCCTTTGACAGGAGCAACCGGCAGCCAGATCTGGGCAGGGAAAACGCCAGCGGCCAGCCATGCTGCAGCCACCCGAGACACCCGATCTGGCACCTCCAAATCGCGGCGACGGCGAGTCCGGGAGGCACCCCTGCCTCCCCCTCACGGCGCTCTTACCACCCACCGGCCAGCCGAGCCACACCAGAGCACAAGAGGAGCCGCCACCAGCAGCCGATTCATGCGCCACGACGGCCGTAGAGGAGGGGGTCGAGCATACCGCCGTCGCGCCGCCACCTCCGCCAGCCCGCGCCGAAGAAGAGGCAGCCACCCACGACCTGTGCTGGCCACATCCCTTGCTGCCGGAGGATAAGACGACCGGCCGCCGCCGCCGCCGGCACACACCGCCACCATGCCGCAGATACATCTCCAACGTATCTACTTTTCCAAACACTTTTGCCCTTGTTTTGGACTCTAACTTGCATGATTTGAATGGAACTAACCCGGACTGACACTATTTTCAGCAGAATTGCCATGGTGTAAAAATTTCCACCATGCTTGCCAATTACACTTTTAAAGGTGGAATACCTAAGAAACTAGGAGATCCAGGAGTACCTACTATACCTTGCTTCATTAAGAGGAACTATGTTAAAGCTGCTTTATGTGATCTTGGAGCTGCTGTTAGTGTTATGCCTCTTTATTTATATCGTAGACTTGACTTGAGTAAGTTGACACCTACTGAAATATCTTTGCAAATGACTGATAAATCAACTGCTATACCTGTCGGTATTTGTGAGGATGTGCCTGTTGTGGTTGCAAATGTTACTATTCTAATGGACTTTGTTATCCTTGATATTCCCGAGGACGATAGTATGTCTATTATCCTTGGTAGACCCTTTTTGAATACTACAGGGGCTGTTATTGATTGCAACAAAGGCAATGTCACTTTTCATGTCAATGGTAATGAGCATACGGTACACTTTCTTAGGAAACACCCTCAGGTCCACAGTATCAATTATATTGGGAAAAGTTCAACGATTACTGTTGGAAGTTTTGAAATACCTCTCCCTACTGCCAAGAAGAAATATGATATTCTTGTTATTGGGGACATACATATCCCCATTGAGGTAACCTAGTGTTATTCGAAATTTTTTCGATTTCATGTTATTCGGAAATATTTTATTGATAAGACTTGATCAACCTTATTAATGGATTCCTTTTGATGAGCATGAGATGGGTGAATCTAGATAGCACAACCTTCTGTATCCTTTTTTTTACTTTCTGTTAATTAGATTAAATAAAGCAAAAATATTATTATCTGTCTATTTCCAGACTTATCCATGCAATAAAAAATACCCTGAAAATAAAAGTTCTCCAAATTCCCTGAAAATGAAATATGATTTTTTCTAGAATATTTGAAAATATTTGGCACAGAGAACACAGTAGGGGGAGCCAGCACCTGGCCACGAGGGTCCAGGGCGCGCCCATCCTCACTGGGCGCGCCCCCTGCCTCGTGGGCCCCACGTTGCCCCCCTCCACTTATTCCTGCACCCACACATTCCTTCCTCCCAAAAAATCACTATCCAGCTCAAGCACGAGTTCTAGCTCATCTTCCTGCCATTTTCGATCTCCTTGCTCAATGCTCCATTCACAAAACTGTTTGGGGAGATTGTTCCTTGGTATGTGACTCCTCCATTCGTCCAATTAGTTTTTTTTCTAGTGCTTTATTTATTGCAAATTTTTGCCGATGTGGTGACCTTGTTCTTGAGCTTGCATGTTAAATTTCTTTGGTCCCAAGTAGTTCTAATGCATGATATAGTCTCTAGGCACTTGTAGGAGTTGTTGCTATCAATCTTGTTGAGTTTAGTTAACTTTTATTTTGAGTTACTAAAAATTTCAGAAAAATGCATAGGAAAATCTTCCAAGGTGGTTACTCAAAGAAGCAAGGACCAAGGCTCGCGATGAGTGAGCCAGACGATGAATTACTGAGGGAAGCTCAAGTGCGGCCTTGTGAATGGTGGTCAGAGGAGTTTATGGTTCAAGCAGGCATTAAGGAGGAGTTTGACGCATATGTGCATAATGCTGACCTCGAGGGCTTCATACTAGATAAGTGCCCTCAGTACCATTACTTAACTGATACATTTGTGAGAAGGTTTAAATTTTCATCTTCACGTAATTCTCACACTATCGTGTTTGATCTATATGATAAATCTTATACCATGGACCTAGAAGATTTTAATGATGCTTGTAAGCTCCCATAGTGGGGCAATATTAGTGAACCTCGCAAATCTGAATATAAAGACTTCCTTACTAGTATCACTGTGGGGGAATCTAGAGAGATCACACAAGCTACCATAGGGAGCATTTATTTTCCTGCTATTCATTATTTTGCTCTCTTCATTGGTAGAAGCATTAACGGTAAGGATGAAGCTTGCCACATGTGTGTACCAGATCTTAGTGTTCTCAAGAGTGCTATGTTAGGAGATAGGCAATATAACTTCGGGGCCATTGTTGCACGTAGGTTACATCATAATGGTTTAAACGGAGATTTATTTGGTGGGATTTATGCCACCCGCATAGCCAATCGTCCTGGTGTGCCTATACATGAAAATGATGCACCATTACCACCTGCTTATTTAGATTATAATGCTATGGTAAGCCATCGGTTTGTGGAGAGGGATGAACAATCCCTCCAGTATCGACTAATCTTTGACATGCGTCACGGTGTCCATATTGCTCTCCCTGCTCCTACCTTATTTGACTTTCAGGCAAAAGGGAGATATACTATAATCAGGGAGGAGGCAAATGAATACCAGGAGACGATGAGAGCAGCCTGTCTCCAAGCTGCAGCTCAACAGGCAGTAGCTGCTGCATCTCAGTACAACCCCAACTATAACTTTGGATATCCGTCAGGCCAGTACTGGCCATAGACCAACTTAGGCCAAAACCCTAAGCTTGGGGGAATACGTATTTCTCACCGACATTACATTCATGTTCACACACTTATTCCCGTAGTCGGTGCTCACACTCTTTCATTGTACTATCCATGCTAGTTTCAATTCTTTTCTTAGCCTCTTCTTGTGTGTTAGAAAAACCTTAAGAAAAACAAAAAATTGGTTGTAGCTTTTAGCTAGTTTACTTTCCATGCCTGTAGTAGTAGTAATTAAAAGAAAACCCAAAAAGATTTATCGTTCTTCTTTTGTTTGTTGGGAGCTTTCCTGTGTAAATAGTTTCTTTTCTTTGGGGGTCAAGAGGAGAAGACGATGATGAAAATGTTTAGTGGCTCTCTTATACTTTATTGTTGATTTAACCTTGAGCCATATTACTTTGTCTCCTCTCTTGTATTAAATGCTCGCATTTTCCAGCTTAGTCCAATGCATGTGCACTATTATTATTATCCACACCATTCGGTCTGTAACACCCCCTTGTATTAAGCACTGTGACATTATGATAATCATGCCATGTCATGTTCATTTGCAATGCTAATCACAGTGGTTAATCATAGCAACTCAAAATTGCCCCTGAAAATTCAAATTCAAATTCAAGTGCAAAATGAAGTTGCTCCAAAAATTATGGAAAAATGTTCATCTCATTGCAAATATTCCAAAACAAATGTTGTTGAGGAAAACAACATCACCCTCAACTCCATTAATGGGCTAGTGCATTTAAACAGTGCCAAAACAGCACATTAAATGCCTTTTTATTATTGTAAATTTCAAAAATGATCCAAATTAGTCCAAACCAATTTTTGGTGATGAGGAATATTGCAACATCATTTTAGGAACAGCTTACACTGTTTGCAAAAATCATTCGATGGCCCTACCTTTTCCTTTTCTCTCTGTTGATGAAATAAAGGAAAACGGAATTTAAACAGAGAGAAAAGGGCTAGAAGACCTTACCTGTTACGGCCCAGGCCGGCCCAGCCCGCGGGAACAGTGTCCCCTACCTGCTCCCGCCGCCGTGTCGACGCCGCCGCGGTCGCGCCCGCCGCTGCCGTTCCCCGCTCGACACCGGGGCGTAGCAGGTGAGGGGAGGCGATAAGGCCACGCCCGAGCCCTCCCCCCTGGTCGCCTCCTCCATTCTCCCCTCTCTCCCTCGCTCGGCCCCCTCTTCTTCCCCATCTCCCGAGCGCAACCGCCGCCGTGCTCCGCCGTTAGCCGCGGCCACCGTGCACCTCGTGCCGCGCGGCGCTGTCCAGGAGGACCGCGGAGCTCGACCCCTTCGACTGGTGCACGCAGCTGGGACGAGGAGGCACGGCAACCACCGAACGGCGCCGTCCCCTTTGCTTCGGCCGCCGTCGTTCTCCCTCGACTCCGGCGACGTCTACTGCTACTAAACCCCCAAGGGCCACCGTGTGTGCCGCTCGGTGAGCCACCGTCCCTCCCCACTCTCTTTCCTCGCTCCGGCTAGCCCGTAGCAGTCGCGCCGCTCGAGCCCGCACGCATCGCCGCGGACCTCGTCGCCGGCGAGGTTCCGGTGACCAAATGGTCACGGGCGTTTGTCCAGCAGCCTCACCACGTGGCGTAGATTCCCCCCACGCCCCTAGATCGAGCTAACACCCACGGCTTCGCCGTTTCCGACGAGCACCCGAAGCCACCGCCGCCATAGCTCGTCGCCGGCGCCGTTTCCGGCCACCTCCGGCCCAACGGCGACCACCACTAGATGCGGCACTTCCTCCCCGTTCGAACGCGCCCAGCCACGGCCCGAACGGGCCCCTGTACGCGATTTCCGACGAGCTCCCGAAGAGCGCCGCCGCGTTTTCGTGCTCGCCGGCGTTTAAACGCCGGCCGGCCGACGTGGCTGACCTGGGGCCACCCCCAGGGTCGCTGCCAGTGGCCCCCACGGGCCAGTTGACCACGTTGACTGGTCAACTGCGCTGACTGGGCGTCCTGACCCACTGACACGCGGGCCCCACCGCACAGATAATTAATTAAAACGTTTTTATAATTAAAAGTTAATTAGTTAACTGTTAAGTCACTGACATGTGGGGCCCAGCAACTAATTAATCACTGTTTAGTTAAATTAAACCCTGTTAGAATCACTGTCTATGACAGGTGGGACCCACTGGTCAGGTTTGACCTGACCAGTGCGGCTGTTGACTGCTGACGCAGTGATGGCATCATGCTGACGTCATAAATCTTTTCTGTTAATTAAAATAATTCCAGAAATTCAAATAAACTTTGAAAATTCATATCTTTTAAACCGTAACTCGGATCGAAAAACTTTCTATATGAAAGTTGCTCAGAACGACGAGACGATTCTAACCGTGCTATCTGTTTCCGTGTCGGGACCCTCTACGGAGGTGAACCCGCAACTTTTAGCCTGTTTCCGGTAGATGAATAGTGCACATACACCGATTAATAATTCCAGATAAATCCTAAAAATAACTAATATGACCTAGACATGTTTTTAGGCAACCCTGCACTGCACGTTAGCTTAGCACGCTCTGTGTTGCATATGTTTTGTGTATTTATCTGTTTCTCCCCCCTCTTCTCTCTCGGTAGAGCCCGGCGCTGACGCAGATCCCGAGACCGACGCTGTCCCGGTGATTGGTTCCCCCTCCGACGACCTTGCTTTTGCCACCGAGCAACCAGGCAAGCAACCCCCCCTTGAGCATTTCCGATATCGCCTATGTCTATTCTCTCTTATTCTTGCATTAGAATTGCTGCTACTGCTACTGCTCCTATTACTGTTGCATAGCCTGTTTTTGCTAAACTGTTGATACCTGTCTTTATTCATAAACTGCTTAGTATAGGTTGGGTAGCACTGCTATGGTCCCACACTCTCGTAGTTGCCTCGCATAGTACCCTTGCCTCGATCAAGCGATCGAGCCCCTTCCCCTGACCTTCTTCACATCACCGCACAACCCCCCCTAATATGCTCGACTCCGCAGAGTTAACATCAGGTGACGAGGGTGATACCTCCGAACTCACTTCCGATGTTGTCCCTGTAGTATAGCTAGCTCGTCGTGGGTTACCGAGGGTGATTCCTCTTCCCACTTCCGACTTAGCTTTTGTCGTGCATCCGTTATTGTGATTACCGCCGAGGGTGATTCCTCTGGTACCACCTTAACGGGACTTGTCGTTTAGGAGTCCAACGAGGGTGATTCCTCGGATTCCTCTTCGGCATAAAAACCACACGGATGCCCTGGATTACCATACCGTGTTTAAAGACGTATCGATCCCCGAGGCCGGACGTCGCCAGGAACAAAGGCGTGCGGCCAGAGGTATCGTGCGTCTGATGACACTTTGAAGTTACTACTACACATGTTGGATAGAGACGGGTTGACCCTGAGGGGTACCCGCGAGTGCCTTTGAGGCGTGAGCTGTGGAGTCGGGTGACCAGAGAGGGTACCCGCGAGATAACTACGAAGCGTGGCCGGTCCGTAAGGTCCTTGTCACAAGTCTTCGAGACGGGACGTCGGGGCCACCGGTGTGGTGGCAACGCTCGTTACCGCGCGCTCCCAATACACTAAGCGATTTGGATATTTGATCCGAGGGGCCTTCGGGTCCGATAGCACTAACCACCACGTGGGTGTGAGTGGGTGCTCTGCGTCGTATACATCAGCCGGAGTCGTCACGACGTCAGCGATTGAGCGGCCCGTTCGGATTGGACTTAGGATGCAACTGCGCTTGTATAAGGGGTTGCTAGGTCTGCTACCGAACGGCCACGCAACGTGCAGGAGTGTCCGGGGCGACGGCCATGACCCCCGGGGGCATAGGATTAGTCCGACGTGCTCGATCCTCTCTGGCGGTATCCGGTCGGGTTGCGTCGTATTGTTTAGCCGAGGGCGGGCACGACCTGATGGTGTGTCCGGCCGGAGTTAAGCGAGCGTGGTGGGTAACTTGGTGCACCCCTGCAGGGAAGAAACAATCTATCGATAGCCTGTCCTACGGTAACGGACACTCGGAGTTGTATCCACTTCGGTACAACTAGAACTGGTGACTTGAGATATGAAGTTGATATTACTATAAACCCATTACATTATGATGAACTATTCTGTTCCCTTCTAATTGCTGCAAGACCCTGAAGATGCTAGTCTTCGTCAGGACTAGGCTTTTCCCCTCTCTACTCTGGCTTTCTGCAGTCTAGTCCACCCACATAAAGCCTCCTTTGAAAATAATGCATTGCTAGTATAGATCTGATGTAAGTCTTGCTGAGTACTTTGGATGAGTACTCACGGTTGCTTTGCTTCCTCTTTTGTCCTACCCGCATGATAAGCCAGACGACGTAGCCGTGGTGCCAGCAGCCCCTGTTGACGACTACTACTACCAGCCCGAGGCTGGCTACTACTACTACCCGGCCGGCGAGTACTTCTACGAGGAGCCGGCGGACGACGACCAGGAGTAGGATCGGAGGTCCCAGGCAGGAGGCCTGCGCCTTTTCGATCGTAGCTTTTCTTTTGCCCCGCCTCGTATGAGGCCTATCTGAACTTGTGTTCTATGTCTGTACCCAGACATCTGATGCTTCCGCTAACTATGTGTGTGACACTTGTTATGTATTCGAGCCCTCGAGGCCCCTGGCTTGTAATATATAACTTGTATGTATTTATTTATGTTTTAGAGTTGTGTTGTGATTCCTTCACGTGAGTCCTTAGGCTTGATCGTGTGCATTGCGTGTATGATTAGTGCACGGTCGGGCCGGGGTCGTCACAGGTTGGTATCAGAGCCGACTGCCTGTAGGAACCCCCTTTCCAACTCCTTGGCCGAAGTCGAGTCTAGAGGTCCAAAAATGTTTTACTAACTTGGCTGTGTGGCTTATGGCCCCACGTCGCCAATTGGGTGGTATAGTATCTTTTATTCCTCGTCTTTACTCTGGGACTCTTCTCTCTCGTCTATTCGGGTTAAGTTTTACTAACTCCATTAGGTTCTCGTTTTCACATCTACCGGAGAGCTGGATATCAGTGCGGTTTCTTATCATTGACCTGAATAGTCTGATAATCACTCCTTTCCATTTGTTTGTTTAACCTTTCCTATCAAGTTCTGTTTAATTATCATCGGAACTTGACAAGTCTGATTCTTCTTCTTTCAGATGAATCCTCTGTTTCCACCTCGCCCGGAGACTCAGCTTGTGCTTCGCACCTGGGCTCGAGATGCCCCTGGGTTTCCGGCCATTCTAGTCGCTCTTCTAATCAGACTGGGCTACCGCTGGTACCCCGAGTACATGGTCTACGAGGAGTATCGCGAGTTCAACCAGGAGCAGTATTATGCTGAAGTTCGTATCTATGACCGGCAGGATGACTCAGACACTGAGCTGTACCGCTTTCGCGGTAGTGGCGTGACGGTTGCGATGGCAGTCCATGATGCTGCCTACGCTGCTATCGCACGCCTCCGAGGAGAGCACAGAGATAGCTTGGATGCTTCTGAGTTTCGGTACATTCCGTATGCACCTGCTGGAGATGAGACTGGATACTACTCAGCTATCTGTGCCCCGTACGAGAGTCGACGTTATGACCCGCAGGTTCTGATTCAGCACACTCAGGCGCTGGATCGAACTGCTCGGGCCCTGGCGGTTGAGTTGTCCATCACTCGGACAGTTCTCTACCAGACGTTGACGCAGTTGGTACCGGCTGTCCAAGCAGGGACACTTCCTCAGTCTATCCTTTGCCCGCGCAGGATCAACACACCTCCAGGTGTCGAGTGGCCTGCGGTTGGAGGTCACACGCCAGTTCGTGGACCGCTGATTCCCGACCGATACCGGGTTCTGCATCAGAGTGCACATGGAGCTCAGGATCCTTCTGCGATCGAGATCCGCCGTCCGCACTTGCAGTTACCCCGTTTCAGTTCCTTTCTCCGACGTTGATGTAGCCTTTGCTATGTCTCGTTGTGTACTTCTTACCGCGGTCTGCGCGCCGCCTACTATGTCTAGTTTCTGATTTTGCGCCGTTATGCTGCCCGTTTGTAACCGACGCTATGTACGAACCGTATGTCATGATGTGTATGATGTGGTATTAATGCACTTCCCTTATGTCGTGCATATTTACTTCATTGTTGAATTCATGCAACGTGTATCCTTGTCTCTAAACCACCCCTGTTGGAATTATCAGGATGGCTGGTAACGATGACCCACCTCCACCTCCGCCTCCGCCTCCGCCGCCAGAATATATGGCTGCCGTAATGCAGACCCTTGACATGCAGCGTCAGGTGCTGCAGGGTATGCTCAACCAGATACCCCAGGTCAACGCCAATGCTCAGCATCAGCCAGCCGCTATCACTCTGCAAGAGTTTCTGTGGCTCAATCCAACGGTATTTCGCAGTGCCGCCAACCCCTTGGATGCCGATGATTGGCTGCGTGACATCTTCTTTGAGTTGGATTCTGCCGCCGTGTCCCCTGACAACTATGTCAAGTTCGCGACATATTTCCTAAAGGGTCCGGCGGCCCAGTGGTGGGACACTCACCGGAACACAGTGCCTGCTGGAACTGTCATCACCTGGGCAGACTTCAAGACTGCCTTCCGTGCTCGGTACATCCCTGAGGGTGTTATCGACCGCAAGCGCACGGAGTTCCGTAACCTGATTCAGGGCAACAAGTCAGTTGATGCTTATCAGCGGGAGTTCCTGGAACTGTCCCGCTATGCTGAGGAGGATATCGCTACTGACGCAAGACGCCAGGAGAAGTTCAGACGCGGACTTCATCATGATATTCTGCTTGCTCTAGTGGCACTGGACTTTCCGGACTTCGCCACTCTAGTGAACAAGGCCATTCAGGTTGAAACTGGACTCAAGCTACACAAGGATGCTCTTAAGCGCTCTCGCGAGTCGGGCTCATCTTCGGGCTCGTCTTCTCAGAAGCGCCGCATCTGGATTCCTCAGAGCATGTATCGTCCCAACGCTCCTGTATACAGGCCATCTTATGCTGCACCTCGTCTGCCTCCTCCACCGCCAATGCAGTACAGGCCTGCAGCCCCAGCACCTCGAGCACCTGCGATTCGTCCAGAGAGTGGACTCTGCTTCAAGTGTGGCCGTCCGGGTCACCGTGCCAAAGACTGTCCACAGGCTCAGGGTCAGCTAGCTCTTCCATCTGCTGGCCGTGGCAGTGGACGTGGAGTTCCTCCGCAGCGCAACAATAATATCAGGCCTTCGTATGCTCGTGGTGGTCAGCTTCACCACGTCAATCTGAGTGAAGACCCAGAGCAGCCAGCCACAGTGATGGGTACACTTCTTGTCAACTCAGTATTTGCTAATGTTTTGTTCGATACTGGTGCTTCGGATTCGTTCATTTCTGAACCTTTTGCACTCAAGCATGAAATTGAATTTGACACACTGCACCAACCAGTAAAAATACAAACCTCCGCGGGTCCTTGCCGATCTACCCTCTTCTGTCCTCAAGTTAGTGTTGAGATGGAAGAAATGAAGTTTCAGGCACACCCCATTGTCCTGAATTCTTGCGGCATAGACCTTATCCTGGGTATGGATTGGTTGAAGGCTCACGAGGCCCAAATTGATTGTGCCACCAAGACTGTACGTCTTCGGCACCACTCGAATCAACTCGTGAATTGCCGCGCTCGTGTATCCCATAATGCCGAAGCTCAAATCTATGCCTTGAATGCATTGAATGCTTCACCACTTGAAGGGCTCGAAAGCATACCAGTTGTATGTGATTTCCCGGATGTCTTCCCAGAAGAACTTCCAGGAATACCCCCTGCTCGAGCCGTCGAATTTGTTATTGACTTGAAGCCGGGTACTACTCCTATTGCGAAGCGTCCTTACAAGATGCCACCGCATGAGCTCCTTGAGCTTAAGGAGGAAATCGACAAGTCTCTCAAAAAGGGCTTCATCCGTCCTAGTTCCTCTGCCTGGGGAGCATCGTCTCTTTTCGTCAAGAAGAAAGATGGTACGAATAGGCTGGTACAAGATTACCGACCTATCAACCAGGCAACCATCTAGAATAAATATCCGCTTCCTCGGATCAACGACTTATATGATCAACTGGCTGGATCATCGGTGTTTTCTAAACTCGACTTGAGGTTGGGTTATCACCAGATCCGTGTTCGCGAAGAGGATATTCCAAAGACTGCATTTGTTACTCGATATGGATCGTATGAGTACACTGTCATGTCTTTTGGACTGACTAATGCTCCAGCTACCTTCTCCCGCCTGATGAATTACATATTCATGGATTACCTCGACAAGTTCGTCGTGGTATATCTGGATGATATTCTGGTATTCTCAAAGAACAAGGAAGAACACGCCGAACATCTTCGCCTTGTTCTGGAGAAGCTGCGAGAGCATCAGCTTTATGCTAAGTTTTCCAAATGCGAGTTCTGGATTTCTGAAGTAACCTACCTTGGACATGTGATTTCCAAGGATGGCATTGCCGTTAATCCGGAACGGGTTCAGGCTATTCTTGACTGGACTCCTCCGAAGAATGTCAAGCAAGTGAGAAGTTTTCTCGGCCTTGCAAGCTATTGTCGACGCTTCGTCGAGAACTTTTCCAAGATTGCCAAGCCCCTGACTAATCTGCTTCACAAAGGCGTCAAGTTTGAGTGGACAGATAAATGCCAGGAAAGCTTTCAAGCTCTTAAGGACAAGCTCGTTTCTGCACCAGTGCTTGCTCCTCCAGATTCTCGCAAGGACTTCGTGATATATTGTGACACCTCTCATCAAGGATTAGGCTGTGTCCTAATGCAAGAACGAAGAGTAGTTGCTTATGCATCGCGTCAATTGCGTCCGCATGAAGAGAATTATCCCGTGCATGATCTTGAACTTGCTGCAGTGATCTTTGCATTGAAGCTATGGCGACATTACCTTCTCGGTAACCGGTGTGAGATTTATACTGATCATCAAAGTTTGAAGTATTTATTCACTCAGCCGGATCTTAATCTCCGCCAACAGCGATGGTTGGAAACTATTTCTGAATACGACTGCGGTATTTCTTATACCCCTGGCAAGGCTAATGTGATGGCCGATGCCTTGAGTCGCAAGTCATACAGCACTAACCTCAAGGTTAAGCGAGCTCAACCTCGTCTTTATGAGGAATTGCGCAAGCTGAATCTGCATATCGTTCCACATGGTTCGCTTAATGACCTTGTGATACAGCCGGATCTTGAGAAGGCTGTCAAGGTAGCGCAAACCAAAGATGCTCACGTTGATGTTATAAAACAGGAACTGCATCTTCCGAAATACAGGGATTTTTCAATATCCGAAGATGGAACCTTGTATTTCCGAGGTCGTATTATGGTAACTCGTTTCGACCTAATGACTGACAAGGTCATGAAGGAGGCACATGATACACCACTGTCTATTCATCCTGGTAGTACTAAGATGTATTGTGATCTCCGCCAAAGGTACTGGTGGCCTAATATGAAGCGGGATATTGCTCGTTATGTTGCTGAATGCGATGTCTGTCGTCGCGTGAAGGCAGAACATCAGAAGCCTGCTGGACTTCTGCAACCTCTTCCTATTCCGCTGTGGAAATGGGATAAGGTGCAGATGGATTTCATTACTGGCTTTCCTAAGTCCCAGAAGGGTAACGATGCCATTCTTGTCGTCGTCGATCAACTCTCAAAGGTTGCACACTTCCTGCCAGTCAAGGAGACTATCACTGCTAGCCAGTTAGCAGAACTGTATATCTCCCGAATTGTATCTCTCCACGGAATTCCGAAGGAGATCAGTTCGGACCGTGGCACCCTGTTCACTTCCAAGTTCTGGGAAAGTTTTCAAGAAGCTTTGGGAACTCATATCCACTGGAGTTCAGCTTATCACCCCCAGTCCCAAGGTCAAGTTGAACGAGTCAATCAAGTGCTTGAAGATATGCTGCGAGCTTGTGTTATATCATTCGGTAAGAAATGGGAAGAATCCCTTCCATATGCCGAGTTCTCGTATAACAACAGCTATCAAGCAAGCTTGAAGATGGCTCCTTTTGAAGTTCTGTACGGACGTAAGTGTCGAACCCCTCTGAATTGGTCAGAAACTGGGGAACGACAAGTTATTGGTCCGGACATTATTCAACACGCCGAAGAGCAAGTCCGTATCGTGCGAGAAAATCTCAAGGCGGCTCAGGACCGCCAGAAGAGCAATTATGATCGCAAGCGATGGGGTCTGACTTATCAACCAGGTGATCAAGTTTATCTTCGTGTCACCCCTATGAAGGGCACACACCGTTTCGGTATCAAGGGCAAGTTAGCTCCGCGCTACATTGGTCCCTTTCCCGTGGTTGCTAGACGTGGATTCGTGGCTTACAAATTGCAATTGCCTCCGCAATTCTCGCATATCCACGATGTGTTCCATGTGTCGCAACTCCGCCGATCTTTCAAGGAGTCCCCGCATCGTGCTGTGGATCACGAGATGCTCGAGCTTCAAGATGATCTGTCTTATAAGGAGCATCCGATCCGCATTCTCGATCAAACTGAACGTCGGACCCGTCAGAAGACAACCAAGTTCCTGAAAGTGCAGTGGTCAAATCATACTGAAGATGAAGCCACTTGGGAACGCGAGGAAAATCTTCGGGCGGAATACCCCGACCTCTTTACCTCTACCTCCTAAATTCTCGGGACGAGAATTTCTTTTAGAGGAGGAGAATTTGTAACACCCCCTTGTATTAAGCACTGTGACATTATGATAATCATGCCATGTCATGTTCATTTGCAATGCTAATCACAGTGGTTAATCATAGCAACTCAAAATTGCCCCTGAAAATTCAAATTCAAATTCAAGTGCAAAATGAAGTTGCTCCAAAAATTATGGAAAAATGTTCATCTCATTGCAAATATTCCAAAACAAATGTTGTTGAGGAAAACAACATCACCCTCAACTCCATTAATGGGCTAGTGCATTTAAACAGTGCCAAAACAGCACATTAAATGCCTTTTTATTATTGTAAATTTCAAAAATGATCCAAATTAGTCCAAACCAATTTTTGGTGATGAGGAATATTGCAACATCATTTTAGGAACAGCTTACACTGTTTGCAAAAATCATTCGATGGCCCTACCTTTTCCTTTTCTCTCTGTTGATGAAATAAAGGAAAACGGAATTTAAACAGAGAGAAAAGGGCTAGAAGACCTTACCTGTTACGGCCCAGGCCGGCCCAGCCCGCGGGAACAGTGTCCCCTACCTGCTCCCGCCGCCGTGTCGACGCCGCCGCGGTCGCGCCCGCCGCTGCCGTTCCCCGCTCGACACCGGGGCGTAGCAGGTGAGGGGAGGCGATAAGGCCACGCCCGGGCCCTCCCCCCTGGTCGCCTCCTCCATTCTCCCCTCTCTCCCTCGCTCGGCCCCCTCTTCTTCCCCATCTCCCGAGCGCAACCGCCGCCGTGCTCCGCCGTTAGCCGCGGCCACCGTGCACCTCGTGCCGCGCGGCGCTGTCCAGGAGGACCGCGGAGCTCGACCCCTTCGACTGGTGCACGCAGCTGGGACGAGGAGGCACGGCAACCACCGAACGGCGCCGTCCCCTTTGCTTCGGCCGCCGTCGTTCTCCCTCGACTCCGGCGACGTCTACTGCTACTAAACCCCCAAGGGCCACCGTGTGTGCCGCTCGGTGAGCCACCGTCCCTCCCCACTCTCTTTCCTCGCTCCGGCTAGCCCGTAGCAGTCGCGCCGCTCGAGCCCGCACGCATCGCCGCGGACCTCGTCGCCGGCGAGGTTCCGGTGACCAAATGGTCACGGGCGTTTGTCCAGCAGCCTCACCACGTGGCGTAGA
>LR738711.1:855659544-855681207 GCA_902687465.1 Secale cereale | reverse complement strand
CCCACGGCTTCGCCGTTTCCGACGAGCACCCGAAGCCACCGCCGCCATAGCTCGTCGCCGGCGCCGTTTCCGGCCACCTCCGGCCCAACGGCGACCACCACTAGATGCGGCACTTCCTCCCCGTTCGAACGCGCCCAGCCACGGCCCGAACGGGCCCCTGTACGCGATTTCCGACGAGCTCCCGAAGAGCGCCGCCGCGTTTTCGTGCTCGCCGGCGTTTAAACGCCGGCCGGCCGACGTGGCTGACCTGGGGCCACCCCCAGGGTCGCTGCCAGTGGCCCCCACGGGCCAGTTGACCACGTTGACTGGTCAACTGCGCTGACTGGGCGTCCTGACCCACTGACACGCGGGCCCCACCGCACAGATAATTAATTAAAACGTTTTTATAATTAAAAGTTAATTAGTTAACTGTTAAGTCACTGACATGTGGGGCCCAGCAACTAATTAATCACTGTTTAGTTAAATTAAACCCTGTTAGAATCACTGTCTATGACAGGTGGGACCCACTGGTCAGGTTTGACCTGACCAGTGCGGCTGTTGACTGCTGACGCAGTGATGGCATCATGCTGACGTCATAAATCTTTTCTGTTAATTAAAATAATTCCAGAAATTCAAATAAACTTTGAAAATTCATATCTTTTAAACCGTAACTCGGATCGAAAAACTTTCTATATGAAAGTTGCTCAGAACGACGAGACGATTCTAACCGTGCTATCTGTTTCCGTGTCGGGACCCTCTACGGAGGTGAACCCGCAACTTTTAGCCTGTTTCCGGTAGATGAATAGTGCACATACACCGATTAATAATTCCAGATAAATCCTAAAAATAACTAATATGACCTAGACATGTTTTTAGGCAACCCTGCACTGCACGTTAGCTTAGCACGCTCTGTGTTGCATATGTTTTGTGTATTTATCTGTTTCTCCCCCCTCTTCTCTCTCGGTAGAGCCCGGCGCTGACGCAGATCCCGAGACCGACGCTGTCCCGGTGATTGGTTCCCCCTCCGACGACCTTGCTTTTGCCACCGAGCAACCAGGCAAGCAACCCCCCCTTGAGCATTTCCGATATCGCCTATGTCTATTCTCTCTTATTCTTGCATTAGAATTGCTGCTACTGCTACTGCTCCTATTACTGTTGCATAGCCTGTTTTTGCTAAACTGTTGATACCTGTCTTTATTCATAAACTGCTTAGTATAGGTTGGGTAGCACTGCTATGGTCCCACACTCTCGTAGTTGCCTCGCATAGTACCCTTGCCTCGATCAAGCGATCGAGCCCCTTCCCCTGACCTTCTTCACATCACCGCACAACCCCCCCTAATATGCTCGACTCCGCAGAGTTAACATCAGGTGACGAGGGTGATACCTCCGAACTCACTTCCGATGTTGTCCCTGTAGTATAGCTAGCTCGTCGTGGGTTACCGAGGGTGATTCCTCTTCCCACTTCCGACTTAGCTTTTGTCGTGCATCCGTTATTGTGATTACCGCCGTGGGTGATTCCTCTGGTACCACCTTAACGGGACTTGTCGTTTAGGAGTCCAACGAGGGTGATTCCTCGGATTCCTCTTCGGCATAAAAACCACACGGATGCCCTGGATTACCATACCGTGTTTAAAGACGTATCGATCCCCGAGGCCGGACGTCGCCAGGAACAAAGGCGTGCGGCCAGAGGTATCGTGCGTCTGATGACACTTTGAAGTTACTACTACACATGTTGGATAGAGACGGGTTGACCCTGAGGGGTACCCGCGAGTGCCTTTGAGGCGTGAGCTGTGGAGTCGGGTGACCAGAGAGGGTACCCGCGAGATAACTACGAAGCATGGCCGGTCCGTAAGGTCCTTGTCACAAGTCTTCGAGACGGGACGTCGGGGCCACCGGTGTGGTGGCAACGCTCGTTACCGCGCGCTCCCAATACACTAAGCGATTTGGATATTTGATCCGAGGGGCCTTCGGGTCCGATAGCACTAACCACCACGTGGGTGTGAGTGGGTGCTCTGCGTCGTATACATCAGCCGGAGTCGTCACGACGTCAGCGATTGAGCGGCCCGTTCGGATTGGACTTAGGATGCAACTGCGCTTGTATAAGGGGTTGCTAGGTCTGCTACCGAACGGCCACGCAACGTGCAGGAGTGTCCGGGGCGACGGCCATGACCCCCGGGGGCATAGGATTAGTCCGGCGTGCTCGATCCTCTCTGGCGGTATCCGGTCGGGTTGCGTCGTATTGTTTAGCCGAGGGCGGGCACGACCTGATGGTGTGTCCGGCCGGAGTTAAGCGAGCGTGGTGGGTAACTTGGTGCACCCCTGCAGGGAAGAAACAATCTATCGATAGCCTGTCCTACGGTAACGGACACTCGGAGTTGTATCCACTTCGGTACAACTAGAACTGGTGACTTGAGATATGAAGTTGATATTACTATAAACCCATTACATTATGATGAACTATTCTGTTCCCTTCTAATTGCTGCAAGACCCTGAAGATGCTAGTCTTCGTCAGGACTAGGCTTTTTCCCTCTCTACTCTGGCTTTCTGCAGTCTAGTCCACCCACATAAAGCCTCCTTTGAAAATAATGCATTGCTAGTATAGATCTGATGTAAGTCTTGCTGAGTACTTTGGATGAGTACTCACGGTTGCTTTGCTTCCTCTTTTGTCCTACCCGCATGATAAGCCAGACGACGTAGCCGTGGTGCCAGCAGCCCCTGTTGACGACTACTACTACCAGCCCGAGGCTGGCTACTACTACTACCCGGCCGGCGAGTACTTCTACGAGGAGCCGGCGGACGACGACCAGGAGTAGGATCGGAGGTCCCAGGCAGGAGGCCTGCGCCTTTTCGATCGTAGCTTTTCTTTTGCCCCGCCTCGTATGAGGCCTATCTGAACTTGTGTTCTATGTCTGTACCCAGACATCTGATGCTTCCGCTGACTATGTGTGTGACACTTGTTATGTATTCGAGCCCTCGAGGCCCCTGGCTTGTAATATATAACTTGTATGTATTTATTTATGTTTTAGAGTTGTGTTGTGATTCCTTCACGTGAGTCCTTAGGCTTGATCGTGTGCATTGCGTGTATGATTAGTGCACGGTCGGGCCGGGGTCGTCACACGGTCGTGCGAGTGAAAGGCAATAATGATGATATATGATGAACTAATTGAGATGAGAAAAGCTGGTATGAACTCGACCTCTCTTGCTTTTGTAAATATGATAGTTCATCGTTCCCGATTCAGCTTGTTATGAATGCAACATGCTTGCAATGACAATTAGAGATCATAGCTGCTTATGCCATGCTTAATTAGCTAAGAGTTTATAATGGTCTATTTTGCGTGCCAACATGATATTAAAATGGTTGTGATGTGGTATTATAGGGTGGTATCCTCCTTTGAACGATTCAAGTGGTCTGGCTTGGCACATGTTCACGCATGTAGTTGAAACAAAATCAACATAGCCTCCACGATATTTATGTTCATGGTGATTTATATCCTGCTCATGCTTGCATTCATTGTTGATTAATTTAATGCATGTTCATGACTGTTGTCGCTTTCTAGCTGGTCGTTTCCCAGTCTCTTTCTAGCCTTCACCTGTACTAAGTGGGAATACTGCTTGTGCATCCACTTCCATAAACCCCAAAGTTATTCCATATGAGTCCACCATACCTTCCTATATGCGGTATCTACTTGTCGTTCCAAGTAAATTTGTATGTGCCAAACTCTAAACCTTCAAATGAAATTCTGTTTTGTATGCTCGAACAACTCATGTATCAACTAGGGTTGTCTATATCTTCCATGCTAGGTGGGTTATTCTCACGATGAGTGGACTCCGCTCATCATTCATGAGAGAATGGCTGGTATCCGGGATGCCCAGTCCCATGCTCAAATCATAATAATTAAACAACCCCCCCCCCCAAGGCTGTTGCTGGTTTGGACGGTACCCATTGTTTCGGGCTAGCCGTGGAGTGTGCTTGTTGGTGGTTGCGGGAGTATAAACTTTACCATTCTGTTTGGGAACCGCCTATAATGTGTGTAGCATGGAAGATATCGATATTCTTGGTTGTTATGTTGACAATGAGAGTATACCACTCAAAATATCATTCATCTCTATTTAAAAATCGAGCTCTGGCACCTCTACAAATCCCTGCTTCTCTCTGCGAAGGGCCTATCTATTTACTTTTATGTTGAGTCATCATCCTCTTATAAAAGAGCACCGGTTGGAGAGCACCGCTGTCATTCGCATGTATTGCTATTAATTTGCATTGAGTATGATTGTGACTGGATCTCTTTTACCATGAATTACAATGTCTAGTTAGTCCTTGATCCTTAAAGGTGCTCTGCATTTATGTTTTGCGGTCTCAGAAAGTGCTAGCGAGATACCATCTTGTTATATCATATTATGATTGTTTTGAGAAAGTGCTGTCATCAGAGGTTTATTATATTGCTCGCTAGTTGATTATGCCATTGATATGAGTAGACACGAGACCTGAAAGTTATTGTGAATGTGGTTAGTTCATGATCCTTGCTGAAAACTTGAATGCTGGCTTTAGATATTTATAACAACAAGAGCAAACATAGTTTGTCAAAGTATTTCTTTATCACTTTCAGTTTATCAACTAAATTGCTTGAGGACAAGCAAAGGTTTAAACTTGGGGGAGTTGATACGTCTCCAACGTATCTACTTTTCCAAACACTTTTGCCCTTGTTTTGGACTCTAACTTGCATGATTTGAATGGAACTAACCCGGACTGGCGCTGTTTTCAGCAGAATTGCCATGGTGTTATTTTTGTGCAGAAATAAAAGTTCTCGGAATGACCTGAAATTCAATGGAGAATTATTTTGGAATATATAAAAAATATTTGTGGAAAGAACCAAGCCAGGGGGCCCACACCCTGTCCACGAGGGTGGGGGCGTGCCCCCTCCCCCTGGGCGCGCCCCCTTCCTTGTGGGCCCCCTGTTGCTCCACCGACATACCTCCGGACTCCATATATTCACTTTCGGGGAGAAAAAAATCAGAGAGGAAGAATTATCGCGTTTTACGATACGGAGCTGCCGCCAAGCCCTAATCTCTCTCGGGAGGGCTGATCTGGAGTCCGTTCGGGGCTCCGGAGAGGGGAGATCATCGCTACTACCTCTTGAGCTTGCGTTGTATTCCCTCAAAGAGGAAAGGGAGATGCAGCACAGTAGCGTAAGTATTTCCCTCAGTTTTTTAGAACCAATGTATCAATCCAGTAGGAGACCACGCGCGAGTCCCTCGCGCCTGCACAAACAAATAAGAACTTCGCAGCCAACGCAATAAGGGGTTGTCAATACCTTTACGGTCACTTACGAGAGTGAGATCTGATAGAGATGATAGTTATATTTTTGGTATTTTTTGGTTTAATAAAATAGCAAATAAAAGCAAGAAAAGTAAAGTAGATGTAGATTGATATGTTGAGAATAGACCCGGGGGCCATAGTTTTCTCTAGTGGCTTCTCTCATGATAGCGATATTCTACGGTAGGTAAATGAATTACTGTCGAGCAATTGATAGAAAAGCGAATAATTATGAGACTATCTAGGCATGATCATTGTATATAGGCAACACGTCCGAGACAAGTAGACCGAAACGATTCTGCATCTACTACTATTACTCCACACATCGACCGCTATCCAGCAGGCATCTAGTGTATTGAGTTCATACGAACAGAGTAACGCCTTAAGCAAGATGACATGATGTAGAGGGATAAACTCAAGCAATATGATGAAAACCCCATCTTTTTATCCTCGATGGCAACAATACAATACGTGCCTTGCTGCCCCTACTGTCACCGGGAAAGGACACCGCAAGATTGAACCCAAAGCCAAGCACTTCTCCCATTGCAAGAACTATAGATCTAGTAGGCCAAACCAAACAAATAATTCGAAGAGACTTGCAAGGATATTATGAGCACACATAAAAAGTTCAGAGAAGAACCAAATACCTTTCATAGATAACCTTGATCATAAACTCACAATTCATCGGATCTCGACAAACACACCGCAAAAAGAGATTACATCGAATAGATCTCCTCAAAGACCGAGGAGAACTTTGTATTGAGATCTAGAGAGCGAGAAGAAGCCATCTAGATACTAGCTATGGAGCCGAAGGTCTGAGGTAAACTACCCACAACTCATGGTGAGGGCGATGATGATGATGATGAAGGCCTCCGTGATGGATCCCCCTCCCGGAACAGGCTCCAAGATGGGATCTCCACGAGAACAGAAGCTACGGCGGTGGAATTAGGGTTTTGTCTCTGCGTATGGAGTTTCTGGGGTACGTAGGTATATATAGGAAGAAGGAGGGCACCAGGGGCCGTGTGGGCCAGCCTCGAGGCAGGGGGGCGCGCCCCCACCCTCGAGGGCTGGCTCTCCGTCCCCTGACTTGGTCCCGAAAATTCCCGAGCGTGATTTCCTCCAAAAATATCTCTCGCGAAGGTTTCATTCCGTTTGGACTCCATTTGATTCTCCTTTTCTGCAAAACCCTGAAATAGGCAAAAAACAGCAATCTGGACTGGGCCTTTGGGTTAGTAGGTTAGTCCCAAAAATGATATAAAAGTGAATGATAAAGCCCATTAAACATCCAAGACTTCATAAATAATAGCATGGAACAATCAAAAATTATAGATACGTTGGAGACGTATCAGTCGCCATCGTCATCATCAACCTCCCTCCATCACCAATTCCATGATGCTCACCGCCGTGCGTGAGTAATCCCATCGTAGGCTTGCTGGACGGTGATGGGTTGGATGAGATTTACCATGTAATCGAGTTAGTTTTGTTAGTGTTTGATCCCAAGTATCCACTATGTTCTAAGATTGATGTTGCTATGACTTTGCCATGCTTAATGCTTGTCACTAGGGCTCGAGTGCCATGATTTCAGATCTGAACCTATTATGTTTTCATGACATATGTGTGTTCTTGGTCCTATCTTGCAAGTCAATAGTCACCTACTATGTGTTGTGATCCGACAACCCCGAAGTGACAACAATCGGGACCACTCTCGGTGATGACTGTAGTTTGAGGAGTTCATGTATTCACTATGTGTTAATGCTTTGGTCCGGTACTCTATTAAAAGGAGGCCTTAATATTCCTTAGTTTCCACTAGGACCCCGCTGCCACGGGAGGGTAGGACAAAAGATGTCATGCAAGTTCTTTTCCATAAGCACGTATGACTATATTCGGAATACATGCTTACATTACATTGATGAACTGGAGCTAGTTGTGTGTCACCCTAGGTTATAACTTTTACATGAGGACTCGCATCCGACATAATTCTCCATCACCGATCCAATGCCTACGAGATTTTCACATATTGCTTGTTGCTTATTTACTTTTCCGCTGCTACTATTACAAAAACTACAAAAACACTACCGTTACTTTTATTGCTGCTACCGTTACTTCCATATTACTTTGCTACTAAATTACCTTGCTGCAGATAGTAAGTTTCCAGGTGTGGTTGAATTGATAACTCAGCTGCTAATACTTAAGAGTATTCTTTGGCTCCCCTTGTGTCGAATCAATAAATTTGGGTTGAATACTTTACCCTCGAAAACTGTTGCGATACCCTACACTTGTGGGTTATCAGCCGCCCGTTGCGCCGTCGCTGCAAACAAACCGCAGTGGCGCCCAACGTCAGCACCATGCCCCGGCCCGGGCTGTTGACCCGTGCCAACCACCCCGCGTGGGAGGACGAGGATGCCCCGCCACCGCCACCGCCGACCGGCCTTTGCCCGGCCGGACCCCCTGGCGGCGAGGGGGGAGGAGGGAGGAGGGGAGGGGAGACCGGCGACGCGATCTAGGGTTCCCTCCCCGTCGCCACGCGGGGGCGACGAGGGAGGGAGGAGTGGGTGTCGTCGTTCGTCACTCACAGATTCTGTTTTCGATCGATCTTTATAATATAAATGAGACACGTATTACCATGCAAAAAAAGATTTGGATGCCTACATACACTTGTATCTACAATTTTTGCACAAAAAAGGAGAAACATATTTAGCCGACACACCTCCTAGCAGTATGCCTACACGACAACCTGAAGGCATATACGATCATCACCCGCAAAATTGCATCGGCATCCGTCCGCGGACCCGTGGAGGGGGGATCGGTCCGCAGACACGGATGCGGGAGCCAATCATCCAACGCTGCACATATACATTTCAACCAATGTTTAAACAAAATTGGCAAAATGCATGCAAACACAACGGATTTCATTCAAGTTCGGTCATAATTTACATAAAGAAAATTGATATTTCAACCGTTTAACTAAAAAACTAGAAAAATAATACTAAACCCAGTAACAATAACTACCTTATAGGCGTCGCCGCCCTGCCCTGCCGCACCACCGTCATGGTCCCTCCACCAGTCGTACGACGCCGGAGGGTCGTGACAGCCTTGTCCGGCGGCTAGCAGGCGCTCGCGTAGGAGCCGCTGCCTCCTGCTACGCGATGTGGAGGGCCCCCGCGGCCACTGCCGATGCAGCCTTTAGAGGCTGGGCGGCGGTCTTGCCATGACAGGGGTTGGCGTAGCAGTCGCTAAGCGACCTCTCCTCACCTTCAAGGCGGCGGCGGCGCCTAGCGGTCGTCTCCGTGGTGGTGACAGAGCGGTCGAGGGTCCACACGGCAGCTGATCGGGGTCGTTGAGGACCCAATCTGACGCCACGTCAGTTTTGGCGAAGATGAAACTATGGCCAACGTTGCGGCGGTCGTACTGTGCTTGTTGTCTTATCGTGCACTCCTTGTCGGGGACGATGATCCTGGAGCCCGAGGGGCTGCAACCGCACCCGCCTCTGAGGTAGTTGAGGATGTGGCCCCGCGGCTTCGTGATCTCAAACGACAGCTCCTCTTTGACGGTGCGGCGGCGATGGCGGGGCGGTAAGGCAAGCATGTCATTGCGGGCGTACCGGCTGTACGAGGGCGACGTCGGCTCGTCTTGACATGGCATACGATCTGTACGCCGCGGTTGGGCGGGGGAAACAACGGCTCGTCCTTGATGCCGAGTCCGATTTGGACGCCGTGGTAGCGTTGGGGCAGGGGCGACGCCGGCTCGTCCTTGACCCGCTGGAGTGGGAACACCGGCTGGTGCTTCACGTGGTGTTACAACAGGGACAATGACTCGTCCTTGACACGTGTTAGCGATGGTGGCGACGATCCCATGTCACGGACCGAACGCTCTGTCATTAACTCGACCCGACGACCGAATTCTTCATTCGTCACAATGGCCTCTACTATGGCGGCTGGTCCTCCTCGTCGCCAGAGGAGATGACGATATCCTCCTTGCCGGAGGAGCCGGGTGTTGTCATGGGAACGAGTCTGACAGTAAGAGTAGGGAGTTGGAAGGAGGCAGAGTCCTAGCTACGACAAGGTTGTGACAAGGGATTTACGAGTTCAGGCCCCTCTGTGAGGAGGTAACAACCCTACGTTTCGGTGCCGCGGAGGCTTGTCGACTGTATTATGTTGAAGTTACAGAGGGTGCAGACCCTTGTGCCTGAGGGGAAGTGTGGCTTATATAGAATGTGCCTGGCCTCTCCAGCCTCCAGTTACATAAGGGTTCAATGAGAATTAAGTCTTTAACATTACTGATAACGTCTATACTAAATGGTCTTTATGGCTACTGTCAGATTCAGGGCTCCGCAAAACCCGTTAAGTTCGAACACAGGGGCGTGAATGAAGATCTCTCCCAGTCACGTCTACCTAGCGCCTCGCCCTCGTCTCGGTGGAAAGATTCAAGCAAACGACAGACAGAACACACAAGAGTTTATCCAGGTTCGGGCCACCGCGTGGTGTAAGACCCTACTTCCTGCTTTGGTGGATTAGCCTCGGGCGAGCCGGGATATGAGCTAGTACAATGGTTCCTGAGCTCAGGAGGCGAGCTTAGGAGGGTCAGGAGCCATGTGTTCTTGCTCGTTGCGTGGTGGCGGAGTGTATCCGTCGATCCCCTTTGCAGTGGGAGCTCTAGCTACTTATATAGGCGGCCAAGGTCCTCTTCCCCCAAAATGTTTAGGCGGGAAGGGATCCCACAACGGCCATTTTTGAGCGGGAACACAAGGACGTCCCTACCCTTACAAAAGCAGTCTTCTCCTGCAAAAGGATCAGGCGATGACGCGATGGTGGCCTCGACGATGACATCCTCTTTGCCGTCCTTGCAGCCTTCGGTCTCGTTGCACCAATGAGGGAACCTTTGCCCCGCTCCTCGGGAACCAACGGCTGCGCTGTCCCCCTTGCACCGAAATGGCAACTGCGCCGCTGGCGGACGCTGGTACCCGCTGGCGTGGTGTGTCACTACTAACATCACTGCCTCCTCCTGAGGCAGGCTCGGCCTTGGATTCTCCGCCCCTCCGGAGCGCCTTGCCGAGGCCGCTCCCGAGGAGGTCCTGACGTCATTCTCCTCGCGAGGCTTGGCTCCCTCGCGAGGGTCTTGGATAGCTGGTCGATCAGCTGGGCCGTACCAGGCCATAGTAGGAGCTCGTCGCAGCCCGCAGACAGGCAAGTCTGGGTACCCTGGTTCCCAGTACGCCGACAGTAGCCCCCGGGCCCAAGGCGCGTGCGGAGTTGGCTTCGGGGCGAAGCCTTAGTCGAGGACGAAGCGCCGCGGGCCCCAAAGGCTGCGGGCCAGGCTGGCATGCGACGGTTGGATGGGACGTGGGTGGCCCCGCCTCCCACTCAGTCTTGGTAGTTGTGCGCCTTGCCAATCGCACGACCGGTAGGGCTTCTTGCTGCTGCCTCTGCTTTCTGCCTCCCAATCGCCCCTTTCTCTGCTTGCCTTCTCCGCCCCTCCCCCTTGCCGTCATGCTACGAAGGGCGAAGAGGAGGGGGGATAGCGAGCCTGCCGCGTCGCCACCAGCGCTCGAGCTGGCGCTGGGTCGCTCCGCCATAGTGAACCAGGAGGGTCTGGACAAGGTGCGTCGCACCTTGGCCGATGCATCTAACGAGTGGGGACCGACCCGGGTCTGGCTTGCTTCCCGGCCGGTGGCGAAGTTTGGTGCTAACGACATCCAGCTTCATCTCCATGCTATCTTCGGGGCTCTTCTTCCCCCTTTCTCTGCCTTCTTCTACACAGTGATCACGCATTACCAGATTCGGGCGTTATACTTGGACCCTGGGTCCATCATCCTTCTTTCCGTCTTCGCGTTCCTGTGTGAGGCTTTCGTTGGCGTTTCCCCTTCTGTGGCCTTGCTTCGCCACTTCTTCGCTCTCTCCTTGGTTGACAGGGGGCAGCGCTCGGGGTGCGTGTCGTTGCGCGCGGTGGAAGCGACTGCTGCCTCTGGAATTGACTTCTCGCTTCACCCAACCACAGAAGGGTTTCGCCGCCAATGAGTGTTTGTTGACACCGCCGCGTACAACCCTCAATTCCATCTTCCTGATGCACCGGTGGTGCCGAACTCAGGCTGGGGGCACGAGGCCCTTTCAGATCGACGGGCGGAGCCAGTGATGCGCCGACTGGCCAACCTGAGGAGAAGCGGATTGACCCTGGCGATGGTGGTGAGAGACTTCCTCGTCCCCCGTGTCGCCCCACTCCAGCGCCATTCCAACCCAATGTGAGTTCTTGATGATCGCGCGCGTCTTCAGCGGAAGCATCTCCCTCCTGATACGCTCCAGGGGCTGATGCGGCTGCTCGTTGGTGGAGTGCCTGAAGCTCGCCCTGGTTCCGCGGTTCCCTTGTACTTGGCTCCTGTAGCCGGAAGGGCTCTCGCTGAAAGGATGCCCCGCTTCGATGCGTGGGGGCTGATCCCGGGAGGCACCCCCGATCCTCGTGATGATTCCTCGACGGTATCCGGGCTCGCGAGCCCGTCCTTCCCTTCCGGGGCGGACGCACCTGGCGGAGCCCCTAGCCTGGGGTCGACTCCGTCCCTGGAGCGAGTGGACGAAGCTCAGGCATCGGTGTTGGCGGAGGTGGCGGAAGGTGCTGAGGCGCCGCTGACTCCTGAAGCAGCCGAGGGGGAAGCGTAGCGGCCTCCGGTCGAGGCGAGTCCGGGAAGCGCCACCTCAGGGAGCGGGGCGCCGGCCGCGGGCGCCTGCTGCTACCTTGCTCCGGGACTAGGCATATCTGCCTCAAGCAGCCTCTAGTCGTCCTTCGCGACGCTAGGCAAGAGGCGAAGGTTGAGGAGCATCTTCGGCCCTGCCCCGAGGGCCCTGACGAGGATGAAGCTGATTGTACCAAGCAGGTGCGTGTCCTTCGGCTCTCCCCATCCTTCTCAATGTGGTTCTGCTGACCTCTTGCTCCGCAGGGTCTCTCCCGCTTCGTCTTCGAGTCGCCCGACGAGGCCTGCAGGAGCCTCCGCTTGCATTCCTTCTCCAGACCATGCCGGGCCTTCGAGAGGCCTCGCACGGGCTCTTGAAATCGTTCCCGGGTCCTATCGCACAGGTCGTGCTCCCAGCCCCCAATTGTCCCTAGGGCAAGGCAGCTTTTGGTACGTCGGGAGCCCGCTCCGTGTCCCGGGTCATGCCTTCACCATGGGTCAGCAAGCTCTTGAGGCAGCTCGGGCAGCTATCCGCCCGTCAGGACCACACCTGCTCCTTGCGCCGGAAGTACCATGCGCCCCCGGGGCTAGCCCTGAGGCACACGCTGAGCACGAGGGAGAGGGGGAGCCCCCTTTGGGTGACGCGGGTGCCGGGGACGAGCCCGGTCGTCCTCTGGAACTTGCACTGCGCCGGAGCGTGGTCCGCCATGACCTTGTGCGGGAGGCGTCGGACGTCCTGAAGCGTCTCGAGGTCGAGGTTGCTGAAGTAGATGGGCGCGTTGAGGCCGAGGGTCTGCTTCTAGCGAGGGGTTGGCGCCAGCTGAAGACCGCCGTCAACTTGAGCCAGCTGCAGCACGAAACTGCCCTAAGGAAGGCGGAAACATCGGCCGCCGCGGCTCAGGAGGCTTGCGACCGTGCCTTGAAGGAGGCCCGAGACGTCGAGCGCTGCTGCGCGGCCGCCGAGGAGCGTGAGCGCGATCTTGAAGCCTCAAACGCCACGCTCGAGCGCCAGGTTCGTGCTCGAAGGGTTGCCCTTGCTGCACCTATGGTTGATGATGATAGTCCAGCGGGCCTCTCGGCGTGGGAGGAGGCGCTGGCACTTGAGGTGATGGAGCTGAGCATGGAGCGCGAGCGCCTGGAGACGATGGAGCACCAGCTAGCCGAGGTCGAGGGCAACCTTGATGATCGCGAGGTCGTGGCGAAGAAGGCTGCCAGGAAGGCGGAGCGTCTTCGGAAGGATTACCGTGAGAAGCTGGGGCTTCACGAGACTCGCTTCGCTGACAAGCGCAAGGAGCTCCAGAAGGAGATCACGACACTTAAGAGCAAACTGGCGGATGCCGAGCGTCGCCTGCAGGTGTCGGAGAAGGCTCGCGTTGCAGCTGAGCATCGCGAATGGGCGTCGAAGAAGGCTTGTGCCGAGGCGGAACACCGCGAGCGAGCGTCGGCGAAGGCTCGCACCACCGCCAGGGCGGAATTGTCCTGCTTTCACCAGCAAGTGGAGGACATTTCCACCCTGGCGTCTCGAACTTCTGAGGAGGCCGCCCGAGTCCGTGGAATGCAGCACACCCGCTCGGAGATGTTTGAGGCCCTGCGGCACCGGGCCGGCCGGGCCCTAGGAGAACTTCTTGGTTCGGGGGTCGCCGCCCCCCTGATTAATGATGACGCCGGGTATCTCGGGTTCTTTACCAGGGTGGTGGAGCATCTTGAAGGCCGGGTCAGGAAGGCTCGATAGCTCGTCGAGGAGCAAAGCCGCGACGTCCTGAGGAGCGCGGTTTCCCGCATCTTCGGCAACTTGCACCGTCTTGACCCTCATACGGACTTCGAGGCCCTGCTGGAGCCTGCGCCCGAGGTGGTCGCCGGCCCCTCGGAGAATTGGGTGAGCGACCACGTGGACGCGTTGGTGACGGAGCTTGTTCCGGCTATCGAGGATGCGCCGGTGCCTGGGGGGAGCGACACCGACAGTTTCGGCGAAGGCGTCGATGCTTAGTCCAGTTCTTGCTGTAAATTTTGCTTTTGGTTGTGGCTCCGGAGTCGGGTGAGATGGGTGTCACAAGGCTTAAACTTTTGATGATGTAATTGAACACTGTAAGGATGGGTTTTAGGCACTCCCTTGCTTGTCCCTGAGGCTGTGGCCTTAAGCCTTTGTCGTGTGTCAGGACCGAGCGCCCGCCGACCTCGTCCGAGCGCGCCTCGCGAGTACCTGCTGTGAGCGCAAGAGTGGTTGGCGGTCCATCTACGGACCAGACAGAACGTGCGCCCATGCCTCGGCCCCTGCTCGCGAGGAGTGACAGGGCGGGGTTGCGGACGCAGCCCAGCTTGGATGAGCAAGACGAAAAAACGGACTGGCGAGGAAACACGGCGGAAATCGCAAAACATAGACGAAAATTCTCCCTTTTATTCAAGAAATGAGTTGCGCGGTGGCGAGATCGGCTTGAGAAAGCAGATACAGAGGGAGCAAATGCGAATGGCAAAAAGGAGGGGCCGCGTCCGGCCCCTGAGCAGGTCTTCAGTCTTCTCCCCAGCGCGGAGCATAGGGCTACCACCGGCGGACGTGGGCATAGCCATTGGGGGGCAGTGTCGACGGCCAGAGCGGGGCATGGTGCTTCCACTCAGCGTGGAAGGGAGCCCCCGAGGTCCTAGGGCGACGCTCCGGAGACTCTGGGGCGTGTACAACCCCACTCATTATTACGCGAGAGTGTCACGAGCGGAGATCTTCTGACCTGCCCGCCTCTTCGCTTTGAGGGCCCCGCCCCGCACTAGTCCGCTCCCTCATGAACTCACCCGAAGGTGGCATTCATGAAGTGGGACACTGCGCATGATGGGGGGATGGGACCTTGGCCATAGGCCCCCCTCCGAGCACCAGGCACGCCGCTCATGCGATCTCCGAGTGCGCTTCGCCCCTGAGGGCTAACGTCGCTCAGAGACGCGATGTCCTGAAGTGCGAGGGGGACCCCGCCCTACCCACGCTCCTAATGGCCCCTGAGTCCTTCCTGATCAGGGTCGGGCCCAGCGGGTACGGGATTTCGTGAGCAGGGGGACGGAGCCGCGGTCTTGGGCCCTCCTAGTGCGCGTAGGACGGGCTGTCGTACCGCCTCCGGACGCACCCTCCGCAGCCAGGGGGATGGTACGCCAAGAGGCGCGGCGTCTTGAGGTTGAACGGAGGGGGAAAAAGGCCCCTCCCCGCGCGCATCATACCCGCCGCCAGCGAACCCCTGGTGAAATCCAGGGAGGGCTCATGCACGACGGGTCACGCGCGGGGGGACGAGGGCCTGACCCGGGCCTTCCCTTCCCTTTCTATCTTGACGTGGCAACCAGAGTATCCTCTTGGCCTGCCGAGGCCCGAGGCCAGAGACATTGTTGGCCCGAGGCCTACGGATGGTGCTGCGAGTGCCGGCCCCCGCAGGCACCTGCGCGCGTCTCATTCGCGCTCCATGGCCATGGGCGATGATGATGAAGGATTGAGGGCTAAGAGCGGGGGATCTGCCTCCCGACCTTCCGCTCCTGAGCCCCCTTGGGCCGGCGCCTGGTTGCATCCGATGTTTGGCGTAGTCCTGGGGTCGCCCCCTGGTTGTTCCTCGACGGGGGCGGTTCCCGAATACAAATGGTTTCGAGGCAGAGGGGCGGCGTCATATGCAGGGTTCAGCGGATCATACCCGATGTCGCCCTCGTAGGTCGCCGCGGGTCTTGACCATACGGGCGACCGAGTGTGGCTGGGGCGGCACCCGGTCCCCGACGTCGTCATGTGGAAGCAGAATGGCTCGGCTCCGGTGCTTGCGGCGTCGAGGACCTCGGCCACCCTGAGGAGTAGCGCGTCGTGGCCGCTATCGAGCAACCGGCACCTTAGCAGTTCCCATGCCACCAGTATCGCGGCCCTCATGTTCGCCATTTCGCGCCGGTCCCGCGAGCTTACCGCCGCGTGCTCGGCGGCCCGTGCTGCCACACGGTCTTGGCATCGAGTGGGCGGTGGGTGCTGCCGGTCCTCTGGCGGCGGGTTGGTGATGCTCATCGTGCCATCGGCCCCGAACAAGGACGGGTGACGGCGAGTCCCACGGCCGAAGGGCGATGCCTGAGCGGCGCGGACGCCACGGGCTTCCGCACGCGTCTGGTGCGCCTCCGCCATCCTGGTCGCGGTTTGTTGGAGCTGGGCGACGCGGGATTGATGGACGGGAGCGGGGCGAGGTCGTCGAAGAGGCGAGATTTTGACACGCCCCCTACCTAGCGCGCCAAATGTCGGATTCAGGGCTCCGCAAAACCCGTTAAGTTCGAACACAGGGGCGTGAACGAAGATCTCTCCCACTCACGTCTACCTAGCGCCTCGCCCTCGTCTCGGTGGAAAGATTCAAGCAAACAACAGACATAACACAGAAGAGTTTATCCAGGTTCGGGCCACCGCGTGGTGTAAGACCCTACTTCCTGCTTTGGTGGATTAGCGTCGGGCGAGCCGGGATATGAGCTAGTACAATGGTTCCTGAGCTCAGGAGGGTCAGGAGGCAAGTGTTCTTGCTCATTGCATGGTGGCGGAGTGTATCCGTCGATCCCCTTTGCAGTGGGAGCTCTAGATACTTATATAGGCGGTCACGGTCCTCTTCCCCCAAAATATTTATGCGGGAAGGGATTCCACAACGGCCATTTTTGAGCGAGAACACAAGGACGTCCCTACCCTGACAAAAATAGTCTTCGCCTGCAAAAGGATCAGGCGATGACTCGGTGGTGGGCTCGACGATGACATCCTCCTTGCCGTCCTTGCGGTCTTCGGTCTCGTTGCACCAATGAGGAAACCTTTGCCCCGATCCTCGGGAACCAACGGCTGCGCTGTCCCCCTTGCACCGAAATGGCAACTGCGTCACTGGCAGACGCTGGCATCCGCTGGCGTGGTGCGTCACTACTAACATCACTGCCTCCTCCTGAGGCAGGCTCGACCTTGGATTCTCCGCCCCTCCGGAGCGCCTTGATGAGGCCGCTCCCGAGGAGGTCTTGATGTCGTTCTCCTCGCGAGGCTTGGCTCCCTCGCGAGGGTCTTGGGTAGCTGGCCGATCAGCTAGGCCGTACCAATCCGTAGTAGGAGCTCGTCGCGGCCCGCAGACAGGCAAGTCTGGGTACCTTGGTTCCCAGTACGCCGACAACTACGGAGTGAACGTCTGTCTGTTGCTCTTCAGATGTGGCCTTTGGGATCCTGGCCGTCGAGTGAACTCTTGCGATGTCGAGTGGAGATGAGTCATCCGCTCGCCTCTTTGCCCCTTCTCCTCTTCCATTGCCTCGCTAGAGCTTGTCACCGATGGCAAAAGGCGGACCTGCGAAGAAGGTTGCGTCCAAGGGCAAGAAGCCGACGATGGGATCGACCTTGCAGTCCGGTCTGCCGCCTGGTTGGATCCAGGGGGACTGGATCTGCTCGACAGTCACCAAAGAGGACTTGGATGGCCTCGCCGTCGATGGACTCATCGCGCCTGGGTCTTGGAGACTGCCGGGGAGGGAGACGGAGCCCGAGCCATGCTAGGGCGAGCGTGTTCTCCTCAGCACCCACGTCGACTGAGGTCTTTCTCTGCCTCCTCACCCATTTTGCCGAGGTTTCTTCAATTTCTTTGGCGCTTCGATCCATCACTTCCCCCAACACCATCTCCTACCTTCCTGCATTCATCACGATGTGCGAGAGTTTCTTGAGGTGCCAACGTCATTGGGGGTTGTTCAAACATATCTTCACCTCCCGATCTCAATCGGTGAAGAAAGCCAATCTGACTAACAAAAAGACACATGTGATTCAGATGTGTGGGGGGCTAGGAATCCAGGTGAGAGGTAGGAGTACATTCCCTCCGATGATGTTTCCCAAGTCAGTCAGGGGTTGGCAGCCGACTTGGTTCTACTGCAAGGACATTCTGACTCCTGGCTATCCGACTGGACTTCCCCCCTTCTCTTTAGATAGAAACAATCAAGCCCGTTCCATGCAAGTTACTGCGGAGGAGAAAGGTGAAGTTGCCATTTTGGTCGACACCATAGTTGCTCTGGTTCAGGGTGGGGTGATGGGCATGGACATGTTGGAGGTGTTCTTGAGTCGCCGCATCCAGCCTTTGCAAGCTCGTGACCATCCCATGTGGATGTACTCGGGCCCAAATGACACCGCTCGAATCCACCCGAAGGAGGTTAACTAGAAGACGGTGGCCCAGTGGCTGACGAGCATCATTGGGAACAAGGACAACCCGCGTGGATCCAGGTGGATCGTACCATACGACATCGAGCATGCTCCAGGGTGGGTTAGGCGCTACTCTATCGAGTGATATTTTCTCTTGTGTTTTTTCGTATGCCACTGTTCTTGGGCTCGTATCAACTCGTCGACTGGTGTATTGCAGGTCTTCATGAACATTTATTCTATGCCGAATGGAGAGCAACAACTGGAGGATGGCGGGAGTGAGGACGGGATTCCCAGCGTCGACTATGTGGAAGAAGACAACGAAGACACCTCTTACTCGGACAACAACGATGAGGTCGAGTCGCCGCCCCACATTGAGAGGCACTCCAAGCAGATGCAAGACCCCGCGGGTGGCCAAGGCAAGGTGGTGGCATCGAGTGCCAAGACCTCAAAGCGCAGTCGGACGTCCACCCCGGAACCGACTGAGAAAATTGCGAAGCAAGCCAAAGTCGCCGCCGCCAAACCTTGGAAGGCCCTGCCCAAGATTAAAGTGGATGTTCCCGTTACCTTGGGGTGAATGTTTCTCCCTTTTATCTGTCTATTATTGTCGTGAATTCTTGGTTTTATTCTGACCAAGCGGGATTTTGCATTTTCAGGGCAGCCACTTCTGCCACGTCTCACATGGATATCGATGAGGAACAAGGCGATGCGGAAACTGCCCACGTCGTCACTTCACGAGCAGGTCAACTTGAGACGAGCGAATTTGCCTTTTGCTAACCGATTAGATTGGTCAACTGAGATCTTGTTCGACGAAACCACTGGGCCAACAGAGATTATCCAGCTTCCGGATGACGATGATGATGAGGCCTAGAGGAGCATGGGGAGGAAGGGGAGACCTTCGAGCAGGAGGGCGCCTGCCAGTCGCACGCCTCGCTTGTTTGATGAGCCTGTTATTCAGGAGCTCGGAGGCTCATCCCGGGCTGCGGTTTCTTTTGCTGATCCCCTGTCGACTGACCAACTACCCGCGTCGACTGTTCATGCTTCAGGCCTGGCCGGGCAGCCATCAGTTCCGAGCGCATCAATGGTGTCGCCAGCTCCAACTCCACCACCAGTTCCAACTCCACCACCAGCTCCACCTCAGTTCGCACTGTACAATGTCCCTGAGGATCAGGCGGGTGCTGCCAAGGAAGCGATGATCCAAGCTGGACTGATGGTGGATCGACTGAAGGTGGTGAATGAAGCCGTCAAAGGCGCCTATGATGCCAGCTCCTCCCTTCAAGCTAATATCCGAGTAAGTGGGATTGTAAGTTGATTTCCTATTGTTTTTCTGAAGCTTCAGCCTTGTCTTTGCTTTGCCTCTAAGAGATGCCAGTATATGAACGTTTTGGAACCTTCAATGTGCATCTATTATAGGTCTGCACCTTGAGTCCGTCTGTACACCCACTGGGTGTTTTAGTTTTTCATGTAGCTTTGCTCACTCCGAACGGCAGGCCGTGTCGAGTGAGAAGTCAAAACCAGTGGGGGCACGCTGAGTCCACCCAATGGGTGTAGTCCACGAGACCGCCGTCGACCGCGGGCAGTCGGCGAGGGTCTTATACTTGTAATTTCAATCGGTAGGTTTTCCTTGATACGCAATCAGAACCAGTGGGGGCACGCTGAGTGCACCCACTAGGTGTAGTCCCCGAGACCGTCGTCGACTGCTGGCAGTCGACTAGGGTCTTAGAGCTCTGATATCACCTTTTTGGGGGACTCGAATCGGACGGACCTCTCCGAGTGACAAATCTGAACCAGTGGGGGCACGTTGAGTGCACCCACTGGGTGTAGTCCCCGAGACCGTTGTCGACTGTTGGCAGTCGGTAGCGGTCTAATAATGGTCTCTCTATATTTATGTCGATTAACTAGATCCGTCCATCCTTTGCTTATTCCTATCGACTGACTAGTCCTTCAACTTATTGCAGAAATCCTGTGGACTTGGGAGTCAGTACGTTGCTATGGAAAAGGAGAAAACCTCTCTCGAACTTGATTTGGAGGCCACCAAGAAGAAGCTGGAGCATTCTCTGACTGAAGTGAGGACCATGGGAGGTAAAGTTTTCGTCGACTCAAAATTCCATTGCTTTCCCATTCTACTCCTTGAATTTAGTAATTCCACTCGGGCAGATGTGCGTAGTCAGAATCATCGGTGCAAGCTCGACTCTGGGTTGCTGTTTCTTTAGAAACCATGAAGAAGGCTCTGGAGGCGAAGGATACAGACCTCGCTGCTGCTCAGAAGATGGCCAAGGAGAAGACCGCAGAGGCAGATCGGAAGCTGGCTTCAGTCGACAAGCTTGAGGAAGAGAACGCAGCCCTGAAGGCTGCGGTTAATGAAGCGCAGAAGGAAGCTGCTCAGCTACGGGACGAGAAGATCGCATTATCCGACAAGGTCGACCAACTCACTCTGAAGAGGAATGAGTTGGAAGAGTATTTGGGGAGCCTTCCTCAGAAGTTGTACATCTCGCTTGAAGGTATGTTGTACTGAGAACACCCTTGAAGCAATATTTCTTGAGAGTATTGTCGACTCACACTTTTGTTCTTCATGCAGAATTCTGCCAAAACTTTGACCGGGAAACAGAGAAAATCAAAACTGGGTTAGACCCTAGCAAGTCACTTGTGGGAGATGTCGCCGCCATGAACGTACTGCGACTCGAAGCGCGCCTTGAGGCGTCCTGGGATACATCAGTCAACTGAAGACCTCACTCGCTGGGATAGACAAGGGGCTATGGCCAGAAGAGCGGCTCCAGAACGATCTTGAGTCACTAATGACTCGACTGTATGAGCTCCCAGGCCGAGTGAGGCATGGAAGAATTCCGCCGCTCGCTGCGGGGCTGATGTGGCGCTCTCGCTTGTGTGTGTCCATTGCAAAGATGTCAAGATAAACTGAAGACTCTCAAGGTGGCAAACACGAAGAAGCTCCAGTTCCAGAGTTTCATGGAAACTTTCTTGGACGCGGCCACCCGGATCGCAGATGGCATCGACTTGGACACCTTCGTCGAGCCTGCCAGCCCTCGTACGGAGTGAAAACTTATTATGATTCGACTCAATTTGCCTCGGGATGTCGAGTGATTCTATAATCGTTAAAACTCCTTTGGGACTGATGATCGAGTACTTTTGCTCATGATTGTGAACTCGGCTAGATTTATTTGAACTCTGTTGTTTTTATCAGGATGCAGCTACTTTTATCTTCTAGTTCATTGACTTTGAACTTCCAGGGCCGTAACTGAGTCTCCGAGTAAGTGGCTTGCACTTCACTCGGAGCGAAAGTTGTACTTGTGGCGCAGCTCTGAGTACTACCCGACGTTGTACTTGTGGCGTAGCTTCGAGTGCAACTTGACATTGTACTTGTGGCGCAGCTTCGAGTACAACCCGACGTTGTGCTTGTGGCGTAGCTCCGAGTGCAACTCGATGTTGTACTTGTGGCGCAGCTCCGAGTACCACCCGACGTTGTGCTTGTGGCGCAGCTCTGAGTGCAACTCGACATTATACTTGTGGCGCAACTCCGAGTGTAACCGGACGTTGTACTTGTGGTGCAGTTCTGAGTGCAACTCGACGCTGTAC
>LR738711.1:855521575-855659378 GCA_902687465.1 Secale cereale | reverse complement strand
AGCTCCGAGTGCAACGCGACGTTGTACTTGTGGCGCAGCTTCGAGTGCAACCCGACGTTGTACTTGTGGTGCAGCTCCGAGTGCAACTCAACATTGTACTTGTGGTGCAGCTCCGAGTGCAACTTGACATTGTACTTGTGGCGCAGCTCCGAGTGCAACCCGACATTGTACTTGTGGCGCAACTCTCAGTGCAACCCGACGTTGTACTTGTGGCGCAACTCCGAGTGCAACTCGATGTTGTACTTGTGGCGCATTTTAGAGTACAACCTTTGGGTGTTTAGACGATTCTAATTACTTAGGTGAATCTGGTTCGCAGCTAACCACCGAGTGGGAGGGACGCTCTCACTTAGAGTGTTTTCAAAACTTAGGTGAATCTAGTTCACAGCTAAGCCCCCGAGTGAGGCACTCTCACTCACAGTGTTTTTGAAACTTAGGCGAATCTGGTTCGCGGCTAAGCCCCCGAGTGAGAGGGGTGCTCCCACTCGGTGTGTTTTTAAAACTTAGGCGAATCTGGTTCGCGGCTAAGCCCCCGAGTGAGAGGGACGCTCTCACTCGGAGTGTTTTTGAAACTTAGGCAAATCTGGTTCGCGGCTAAGCCCCCGAGTGAGAGGGACGCTCTCACTCGGAGTGTTTTTGAAACTTTGGAAAATCTGGTTCGCGGCTAAGCCCCCGAGTGAGAGGGGTGCTCTCACTCGGAGTGTTTCTGAAACTTAGGCGAATCTGGATCGCGGCTAAGCCACCGAGTGAGAGGGACGCTCTCACTCGGAGTGTTTTTGAAACTTAGGCGAATCTGGTTCGCGGCTAAGCCCCCGAGTGAGAGGGACGCTCTCACTCGGAGTGTTTTTGAAGCTTAGGCGAATCTGGTTCGTGGCCAAGCCCCCGAGTGAGAGGGACACTCTCACTCGGAGTGTTTTTGAAACATAGGCGAATCTGGTTCGCGGCTAAGCCCCCGAGTGAGAGGGATGCTCTCACTCGGAGTGTTTTTGAAACTTAGACGAAAACGGATTTCACAGCTAAGTCACCCATGGGGGGGGGACACATATGCAGGTACGAACATCAAAGATTATAGGACTGCATGAGTCGAGTCTTGATAACAAACGAAAGGACTTTTATTACATCTCGACTATGTGAGAATCAGGTGAAAAAGCGACGAAGCAGATCAGCGTTCCAGGCACGTGGTTCGTCGATTCTCTTCTTTAGGTTGTATAGGTGGTAGGCCCCGTTATGCAACACCTTGGTGATGACGAAGGGGCCTTCCCATGCGGGGGCTAGCTTGTGGGGGCACTGCTGATCCACTCAGAGGACTAGATTCCCTTCGTGAAAGGTTCGACTTCTGACATTCCTGGCGTGGAACCGACGGAGATCTTGCTGGTATATCGTCGATCGAATCAAAGCCATCTCGCGCTCTTCTTCGAGGAGATCGACGGCATCTTGGCGCGCCTGTTCCGCCTCAGCTTCTGAGTAAAGTTCCACTCAGGGTGCATTGTGAAGGATGTCAGTCAGCAAGACCGCTTCAACTCCATACACCATAAAGAACGGTGAACACTCGGTGGATCGATTCGGAGTCGTCCTCAGACCCCACAAAACAGACGGCAGTTCGGTGACCCAGGCGCCCACTGCATGCTCAAGGTCGCGCATGATTCGAGGCTTTAGTCCTTGGATAATATGACCGTTTGCTGTTTCTGCTTGCCCATTTGACTGCGGGTGAGCGACGGACGCATAGTCCATCCGAGTGCCTTGGGAAGCGCAAAAATCTCTGAACTCCTCCGAATCAAAATTAGAATCATTGTCCGTGATGATGCTGTGTGGAACTCCAAACCTGAAGATCAGCTGTCTCACGAAACTGATGGATGTGCGCGAGTCCAACTTTTTGATGGGCTTGGCTTCGATCCACTTGGTAAATTTGTTGACTACCACCAGCAAGTGAATGAACCCACTTCTGCCACTGCGCAAAGGTCCAACCATATCCAGACCCACACGGCAAAGGGCCAGACGAGCGGAATCGTCTTCAAGGCAGATGCAGGCTTGTGGGACATGTTGGCGTAGAATTGGCACCCTTCACAATGCTTTACGATCTCTATGGCCGCTTCATTGGCGTGTGACCAATAGAAACCGGCTCGGAATGCCTTAGCCACTATTATTTGAGAGGATGCATGATGGCCGCATGTTCTTGAGTGGATCTCTTCCAAAATCAGCCGACCTTCTTTTGGAGAAATGCGTCGTGGGCCACTCCAGTAATACTTTCCCTATAGAGTTGCCCATTCATGTCTGTGAAGGCCTTGGACCTATGGACAATCTGGTGAGCCTTGACTTCATCTTCTGGGGGCTCTTGCCTGAGCAGGTATGCAATGTAAGGTACGGTCCAGTCGGGGGTGATTACCAGGACTTCCATGACCAGATCAGTAACAACTGGGATCTCGATTTCAGTCGGGTCAGAAGAGCTTTTTGCCTGAGGGGGCTCTTCAGTGAATGGATCATCCTGTACTGATAGTGAGTAGAGGTGTTCGAGGAAAACATTGCTAGGAACAGGCTTCCGAGTGGAACCTATCTTTGCCAACTCGTCAGCTTCTTGGTTCTTGGCACGAGGGACGTGATGAAGTTCCAGAGCTTCAAACTTTTTCTCCAACTTCATGACCGCGTTGCAATATCCCGTCATGGAGGGGCTTCTGATATCCCATTCCTTCATCACCTGGTTGACTACTAAATTCGAGTCGCCAAAAACCATCAAGCGGCGGATGCCAAGTGAGATGGCCATGCGTAATCCATAGAGGAGTGCTTCGTATTCGGCTTCATTGTTGGAAGAGTTAAAGTGGATTTGGAGGGCATAACTGAGTCGGTCGCCTCTTGGTGACACAATGACCACACCTGCAACGCATCCATTGAGCATTTCGGATCCATCACAGAACATGGTCCATTGTTCCGAGTGAACTTGAGCTGGCTACTGCTGCTCAATCCATTCGGCCAAGAAATCGGCCAACGCCTGAGATTTAATCGCTTTCTTTGCTTCAGACTTGATTTCCAAAGGGAGAAGTTCAATTGCCCACTTTTCCACTTGACCGATAGTGTCCCGATTGTTCATGATTTCAGATAGTGGAGCATCGCTAACAACCAAAACCGAGTGGTCTTGGAAATAATGGGCAACTTTCTTCGCCGTCAAGTAAATCCCATATACGAGTTTCTGGTAGTGTGGGTGCCTCTGTTTAGATGGGGTAAGGACCTCGGAAATATAGTACACCGGGCGTTGTACTTTATATGCTTTGCCTTCTTCTTCTTCTCGCTCGACTGTAAGCCCTGAGCTGACCACTTGGCCAGTGGCTGCTATGCATAAGAGCAGAGGTTCTTTGCTGTTCGGGGCAGCAAGCACTGGCTGGGTGGACAGCAGGTCATTGAGCTCCACAAACGCTGCTTCTGCTTCTGGAGTCCATTCGAACTTGTCTGACTTCTTCATCAGTCGGTAAAGCGACAACGCCTTCTCTCTGAGGCGGGAAATGAACCGACTCAAAGCTGCTAGGCAACTAGTGAGCCTTTGGATGTCATGCACTCGCTCCAGGCGTTTCATTCCGACTATCGCACTGATCTTTTCAGGATTAACGTCGATTCCTCGTTCGGAAATGAGAAAACCGGGTAACTTACCTCCTGGCACTCCAAATGTACACTTGGACGGGTTCAACTTGATGTCATACCTCCTCAGGTTGGCGAAGGTTTCTGCGAGGTCAGTCAGCAGGTCGGAACCTTTGTGTGACTTAACTACGATATCATCCATATAAGCCTCTATGTTCCGACTGATCTGAGTGAGCAGGCACTTCTGGATCATGCCCATGAACGTAGCTCCAACATTCTTGAGACCGAATGGCATAGTGATGTAACAAAAGCACCCGAATGGGGTGATGAAGGCCATCTTTATTTCGTCTGGCCCAAATAGTAGAATATGATGGTATCTGGAGTACGCATCGAGAAAAGACAGTCGCTCACACCCCGTAGTCAAGTCAATGATCTGACCGATGTGGGAGAGTGGGAAGTGATCCTTCGAACATGCCCGATTGAGATGCTTGAAATCGATACACATACGAAGCGAATTATCCTTCTTAGGCACCATGACTACGTTTGCGAGCCACTCGGAGTGGTAAATCTCGCGGATGAACTCAGCAGCTAGGAGTCAAGCCACTTCTTCACCAATTGCCTTCCTTTTCTCTGCGGCGGACTGACGGAGATGCTCTTTGATGGGTTTAACTTTTGAATCGACGCGCAAACGGTGCTTAGCCAGCCCCCTGGGCACAACTGGCATATCTGATGGTTTCCATGCAAAGATGTCCCAGTTCTCAAGGAGGAACTGGATGAGCGCGGCTTCCTATTTGTCGTCGAGCATAGTCGAAATATGAGTCGGCGCAGCATTGGGATCCTCCAGATGAACGTGAATCGGCTTCGTTTCTCCTGCCGACTGAAACATGGATTCAAAAGCAGGCTTCCTGGCGCGAAGCAATTCACTCGGATCAGCATTTTGCTCATATTCTTCGAGTTCCGCCACTACCATCTACTCATCGGCAATCTTGCAGCCTTTCTGAAGACATTCTTCTGCCCTCTGCCTGTTGCCAGTGACCGTGATCATGCCCCTAGGCCCGAGCATCTTGAGCTTGAGTTAAACATAACATGGGCGGGCCATGAAACGCGCGTACGCTGGCCTACCCAAGATAGCGTGGTATGCACTGCGGAAATCCACCACTTCAAAAGTCAGCTTTTCCTTTTGGAAATTCTTCAAGTCACCAAAGGTTACGTCCAAGGCGAACTGACCGATCTCGCTTTCTTCCCTAGGATGACCCTGTGAAAGGTCATGTTGCTTTCATTGAGTCTGGACATCGGGATGCCCATCCCCTAAAGGGTTTCGGCATATAAGATGTTGAGGCCACTGCCCCATCCATGAGAACTTTGCGCAGTCGAGCGCCTTCGACAACCAGGTCGGCCACCGGAGCCTGTCGTCCCGGAGTCGCTACATGAGCAAGATGATCCAACTGATCGAAAGTGATCGCTGTCTGAGACCATTTGAGATACGTAGGGGTTGCCAGAGCAACCATGTTGACGTCGTGGTTAATTACTTTCAGTCAACTCTTGCTTTCAACATCGGCAAAAATCATCAGAGTGGCATTGACTTTCGGGAAATCGGTTTTGTCCTCGTCTTCCTCCTTGTCTGAGCCTTTCTCGCTCGACTGTCCTTGGAACCGTTGAACAAGAAACCCGCACTGCCGAGTGGTATGCTTGGAGTAAACAAGGTTACCTTCTTCATCCTTCTTGGTGTGTATGGGGCATGGGAGATCCATAACATCTTTCCCCGACTGGTCTTTCATTTTCTTGGGAATCCACGGCCCTTTGGGCTTCCCCTTGATTTTGTTCTGAGGAGTGACCGCTGCGGCTTCAGTCTGAACATTGGCATCAGCCTTGCGCTTTTGTTTTCGACCGGTATTTCGGTCGACTGCCTTCCCCTTTCCACTGCGTTGGCGATCTTCCTCTTCTCCGTTGGCATATCGAAGGGCGATTTCCATCATAAAATTTAGAGACATGTCGCCGGAGCAACCAAACTTCAAGATGAGTTCCCTGTATCTAACGCCTTCCTTGAATGCACACACAGCTTGGTGTTCGGAGACATTTTTCAACGCATGGTGCAGGGTGGTCCAACACTGGATGTAATTCCTTAGAGTTTCATTCGGCTTCTCGATGCAGTGTTGTAATTCACTCAGTCCAGCTGGCCGCTTGCAAGTCCCTTCAAAAGTTCTGACAAACACTCGGGCTAGGTCATCCCAATATTGAATACTCGAAGGTGCTGTTTTGATTGTTCCATGACAATATTCTACAACTTTTATATACTTTTGGCAACTTTTTATACTAATTTTGGGACTAACATATTGATCCAGTGCCCAGTGCCAGTTCCTGTTTGTTGCATGTTTTTTGTTTCGCAGAATATCCATATCAAACATAGTCCAAACAGGATAAAAACGGACGGATTTTTTTTGGAATATTTATGAATTTTGGGAAGAAGAATCAACGCGAGACGATGCTTGAGGGAGCCACGAGGCAGGGGGCGCGCCCTGGGCCCTCGTGGCCACCACGTAAGGCAGTTGGTGCCCTTCTTTCGCCGCAAGAAAGCTAATATCCGGATAGAAATCCTGCCAACAATTTAGCCCAATCGGGGTTATGGATCTCCGGGAATATAAGAAACAGTGAAAGGCTAGAATCTGGGAATGCAGAAACAGAGAGAGACAGAGAGACAAATCCAATCTCGGAGGGGCTCTCGCCCCTCCGCCGCCATGGAGGCCATGGACCAGAGGGGAAACCCTTCTCCCATCTAGGGAGAAGGTCAAGGAAGAAGAAGAAGAAGGTGGGGGGGGGCTCTCTCCCCCTCTCTCCCGGTGGCGCCGGAATGCTGCCGGGACCATCATCGTGTGACGGTGATCTACACCAACACCTTCGTCATCTTCACCAACATATTCATCACCTTCCCCCATCTATCTACAGCAGTCCACTCTCCCGCAACCCGCTATACCCTCTACTTGAACATGGTGCTTTATGCTTCATATTATTATCCAATGATGTGTTGCCATCCTATGATGTCTGAGTAGATTTTAGTTGTCCTATCGGTGGTTGGTGAATTGCTATGATTGATTTAATTTGCTTGTGGTTATGTTGCGGTCCTTTGGTGCCCATCATATCAGCGCGCTCGTGGATCACACCATAGGGTTAGTTGTATGTTGATAGGACTATGTATTGGAGGGCAAGAGTGACAGAAGCTTCAACCTAGCATAGAAATTGATCCATATGGGATTGAAGGGGGACCAATATATCTTAATGCTATGGTTGGGTTTTACCTTAATGAACATTAGTAGTTGCGGATGCTTGCTAATTGTTCCAATCATAAATGCATAGAATTCCAAGTCAGGGATGACATGCTAGCAGTGGCCTCTCCCACATAAAACTTGCTATCAGTCTAGTAACGTAGTCAATTGCTTAGGGACAATTTCGCAACTCCTACCACCACTTTTCCACACTCGCTATACTAACTTCATTGCTTCTTTACTCAAACAGCCCCTAGTTTTTATTTACGTGCTCTTTATATTCTTGCAAACCTATCCCACAACACCTACAAAGTACTTCTAGTTTCATACTTATTCTAAGTAAAGCGAACGTCAAGCGTGCGTAGAGTTGTATCGGTGGTCGATAGAACTTGAGGAAATATTTGTTCTACCTTTAGCTCCTCGTTGGGTTCGACACTCTTACTTATCGAAAGAGGCTACAACTGATCCCCTACACTTGTGGGTTGTCAGGTGCCAACTGGTTGAGCCACGCCCTCGCCGAGCCCTCAAGCATGAAAGGTAAATGCTTCATGGCCACCTCATCATTTCCTCCACCGATCTGGACTGCCACTCGGTAATCCTCCAACCAGGTGTCTGGCTTCGACTCACCAGTGAATTTGCTTACTCCCGTCGCCAACCTGAAGTTGGGGGGAATCACAGCCGATCGTATAGGGCGACTGAAACACTCGGGCCCAGAGAGGAAAATCCCACTCCCACCTGGGCGATCTCTGACCATGCCCTCTTTGTGAGCTCTATTTCTGTCGACCAAACCTTGCACGAGGAGTTACCTCGCATCAAAACCGGGCTCTCCGGGATCGATTGGAAACCTTCGGCCGTCGCCGTGAGGGCGTCTATCTTCAGGCCACCGGGGCCCGAACGACCCACTCCTCAGAGGGGGTGTCGGCACTCGGTTACGGTCATCGCGATGATGATGGGGATCGTACTGCCCGTGGCCTCGACCCACATGCCGTTCTTGATCGTAATTGTATCTTTCCCTCTAGGGAGGTGACCTTGGAATGAACACCGACTGATCGGTCTCGGCGCTGACAGATGTGTTGTGAATCTGGTTGCGCGACTGGGATACAGCGGAATTCTGCTCACCAGCCGCTCCGAGCAACGTGCGAATCTGCTCCAAGCCTCTGCCAGCCTCTGAACGGGATGGCTGGATCGAACCTGCTATACTGGTAGCTGCTACGACATTTTGGATCGGTGTGCGGTATACCTGACATCCACCGCGAGATCCAGTCGGAAACAATTGTCGATGCCCTCGCCTGGAGCTCGGAATCCGCGTGCAGGAGCGGTCGTCGAGTGCTCGCTGGAGATTCTCTAGCCGAGTGCGTTCAGCCAGGGTGGCCAAATGCACAGACTCCAGGGCCAGCGCCTCGGTCATATTCCCAACAATGGGGGTTCGGAGGGTCTGCTCGTCTCTGAGCCGCGCAACTTCCCTTTGCTCGACACTGAGGGGCTTTGGATGATAGGCACCATCATCGTGTGAGGGACTGTCGCCATCTTCACTAAGGGAGTCCTGGATCGGGGGGTCCTCATGTGGCCGGACAAACTCCTGGTGGGCCGGACTGGTGGGCCATGAAGATTACTACAGAAGATCATCTCTCGTATCCGGATAGGACTCGTGTGTCCATGTAATGGCAAGTTTTAGGTTCAGATGTAGATTTTCCTTCCTCAGCAATATAACATGTACAAACCCTAGGCCCCTCTGGTGTGTATATAAACCGGAGGGTTTTAGTCCGTAGGGCTAGAACATCATCATAATATCCTCATAGGCTAGACTTAGGGTTTAGCCTTTACGATCTCGAGGTAGATCAACTCTTGTATTCATATTCATCCATATTAATATAGCAAGAAGTAGGGTATTACCTCGATCAAGAGGGCGTGAACCTGGGTAAACATCGTGTCCAAAGCCTCCTGTTACCATCGATCGTCAGACGCATAGTTCGGGACCCCCTACCCGAGATCCGTCGGTTTTGACACCGACATTGGTGCTTTCATTGAGAGTTCCACTATATCGTCGACGGAAGGATTGATGGATCGCGTCATCAACTGCAATGGCGACGCTGAGGGAATTTTTCCTCCTACCGAACTCTTTGTGTTCGGCGGCTTTGCGCTCCGTGCCAACACTGAAGGCCACCTTGAGCAGATCGTGAGCTACGCCCCTGGCTATCACGTCAGATTCGGAAGCTTGAACTACGTCGCTGATATCCGCAGAGACTTGATCTTCGCCGGATTCAAGCCAACGGCAGCCTCTCTCTGTCACCACGATGATCATGACCTAACTCTGTCATTAGACCAGGAAATAGTGCCTGCAAGGGTTCTGGCTCTAGATCCAGAACAGATCGCCTCCCCCGGAGATGGGAAGCTCAACCCCACCACGGGAGCCATGGACTCAACGGCGTTGGAGCCGCGCACGGACCCGACTATGAGCGAGGTCTGCTACCGGAACCCCGGGCTTAACTCCGGTCTCTGATTCCGAACTGCGCGTAATCGGGCCCTTCAAATCCGATCAGGCGCCTATCGCCGAATTCTGTGCTGCAGATATTTTCCAGCACTCACCCCTTGGCGACATGTTAAGGTCCTTAAGATCTCTCTCCTTGGATGAGAGCACATAGCCGAATTATATCCGGTTCGAACTGGAGGCTGACGGATAATTTCGTTCCCCACCTACCACCCACTTGGTAGCCACGGTTGAAGATCGAACCGATCTACTTGACTACGCTTCCGAAGACTTCGAAGGGATGGACCTCGAAGCTGAAGCGGATCCAGATCAAAGCCGGCCCATAACCGGGAGGTGGAAAGCTACATCTTCATACGATGTGTATAAGATGGATACACCCAAAGAGGCGGAAGGCGACGGCGAAAACAATCCCATAGAGATAAGCCCGCCGAAGAACCTCCCAAACATCGGCACCCAAAACGCTGAACTAAATCCCGTAAAGGAAAGGACAGCAACACCATGACAAAGGACGGTGAGATTCTGGAACAAGCCGAAGACCCCACAGACCCTGCGATAGAGCAGGAGGAGCGAGGGGACGACGAACAGAGTCCGAAGCCGTAGTCCGATGACAGCGATGCCGAAGATGATGACTATGAACTGATCTTCGAAGAAGAGGCTAGTCTGGATGACGATGAGTATACCATCTCAGAAGAACCCTCTGAACAAAAGCGCTTCCATCGGCGGCTTATAGCCACCGCACGGAGCCTGATAAAGCAGCAGAGACAGCTTCGAGCTGCACAGGACACGCTCAATGATAGATGGAATGAGGTGCTAGACGCCGAACAGAAACATGGCTTTAACGGCCAAACCAAAGGCTATCCCAAGCGCAAGCTGCTGCCCGAATTTGACGACGAGGCCGTTGCGCCCGTCCCACCGAAGAATAACGCCGCCGACAAGCCGGACCGACCACCTCGCGGACGGAACAGAGTCGCTAGCAGTGGCGTCAACAAGCCCGCACCACCACCCCATAAAGGAAAGGAGGGTGCGGCCCAAGTTCGAAAACACGATCTACGTGAGGACCTTAACAAAAAAGCTAGCAAGACCAGGTCTATATTCGGACCTAGGGACCGGGCTCTCGCACGGGACGATGGCTATCAAGCCAATCGCGCCGGTGACATACCAGTTCAGGTCAATACCGAACACCACAACCATCGGACATATGCCATGATATAGCAAGATACAGTGGAGCTTCACACACTCTATGCTTCACCGATGAGGTGCTGGGTCATGATTTCCCAGAAGGGTTTAAACCCGTGAACATCGAAGCGTACGATGGAACGACGGATCTCGCCGTCTGAATAGAGGACTTTATTGTTCACATCCACATGGCTCGTGGAGATGACCTCCACGCCATCAAATACTTACCCCTCAAGCTGAAAGGACCAGCTCGGCACTGGCTAAACAGCCTCCCAGAGAACTCCATTGGGAGTTGGGAAGAACTTGAGGATGCTTTTCAAGCCAATTTTCAAGGGACTTATGTCCGGCCCCCGAACGCTGACGATTTAAGTCACATTATCCAAAAACCCGGGGAGTCAGCCCGCAAGCTTTGGAATCGGTTTCTCACTAAGAAGAACCAGATCGTCGACTGTCCGGACGCCGAAGCCTTAGCGGCATTCAAGCACAGTATCTGGGACGAATGGCTAGCCAGACACCTTGGACAGGAAAGCCGAGGACAATGGCAGCCTTAACTACACTCATGACTCGCTTTTGCGCGGGTGAGGATAGCTGGTTAGCTCGAAGCAGTACCAGCGACCCTGGAACATCTGAAGACAGGGATGGCAATGGAAAGCCACGACGTCACAAAAATAAACGTCGAAACAATTCTATAAGCCTAGATGATACAACGGTAAACGCCGGATTCAGTGGCTCCAGACCCGGTCAACAGAAGAAGCCATTTAAAGGCAACAAAGATGGTCCATCAAGTTTGGACATAATATTAGCTAGGCCCTGCCAAATCCATGGCACCCCAGAAAAACCTACGAACCATACCAACCGTAACTGTTGGGTTTTCAAGCAGGCTGGCAAGCTAAACGCCGAACACAAGGGGAAGGAGCCTCAGAGCGAAGATGAGGATGAACCTCGCCAGCTGAATACAGGGGGGCAGAAGAAATTTCCACCAGAGATCAAAATAGTGAACATGATATATGCCACTCATATCCCAAAGAGGGAGCGCAAGCGCGCACTCCGAGACGTCTATGCCGTTGAGCCTGTCGCCCCCAAATTTAACTCATGGTCAGCCTGTCCGATCACTTTAGATCGCAGGGATCATCCGACTAGTATTCGGCATGGGGGTTCGGCTGCTTTAGTGCTTGACCCAATAATAGATGGATACCATCTAATCCGAGTCCTTATGGACGGCGACAGTAGTCTCAATCTGATATATCAGGACACTGTCCGCAAGATGGGGATTGACCCTTCAAGAATCAAGCCAAGTAGCACGACCTTTAAAGGAGTGATACCGGGCGTTGAAGCCCGCTTCACAGGCTCTTTAACACTGGAAGTTGTATTCGGTTCTCCCGACAACTTTCGAAGCGAAGAACTAATCTTCGATATAGCTCCGTTCCGAAGTGGCTATCACGCACTACTCGGAAGAACGGTCTTCGCCCGCTTTAATGCAATCCCGCATTATGCCTATTTAAAGCTCATGATGCCTGGACCACGGGGCGTTATCACGGTCAATGGAAATATGGAGCGCTCTCTCCGTACTGAGGAGGACACTGCAGCCTTAGTAGCCGAAGTCCATAACGGCATATTTAAGCCGGATAATCTATCTATAGCGGACATAATTAAACGTGTCCGGCAAATGCCTCAGTGCGGCAGCTCAGATGAACCTGAGCAAGATTGACAACTACGCCCCCGTCGACTGCCCCATAAGGCGATACCATATATGCCTCGAGTACATAATTATGCCTTAAAAAATTCCTTGGACGACGAGCGGGGGCACCTGCATATAGTCCATATTTTAGCTAGACCCTATTCGGACTTTAAACTTATCTCCTTTTGGTTCATTAAATGAAGCAGACTTGCTATGGCCACACCGGATTGACTTCTTCGTTTCCATGTTTATTTCTTTTTTCTATAGATGGCCATCGTACTCACACCTTCAAGGACACATTATAGAGGAGAAAACGGCGCAAACGTGCAGCAGGGACCCGCACTAAGGTTTCTTCTTAGATTAAGACCCTGTGTAAACCTTTTTTCTCTTTCTTATTATATACCTTCTTGGCATGTAAAATGTCCAAAGGTTATCGGCATTATCTGTAAAGTTTGCGGCTCGTCGTACTATAGAGGGATATTAATAGAGCAGTTTTATTCGTATTATGTCCAGAGTTTTATTCACTCGTCACGAAATGTTCTTTTCCCGCATCAGATTGCCATGTGTGCCTTGTCAATAAGGGTTTATTACCAGGGGTTGTATTCAGCCCTAGTATATTTCGAAAAGACCGAACACCTATAGGGAGTGTTTGGTGTCCTCGATGTTTGCATTATATGCATCAGTTCCGAATCATGTCTTGGGTCAATAGTTGGGTTGCCCGGCTCCTGTGTTTACCCCTACGTTCCCGACTGTTCGGCTAGGGTGTAAAGGGAGTACTACTGCGATAGTACTTCTGGCTAGTCCGGTTAAGTACCTCAGTAGAGAAAGCCGAAAACTGACTGTCATGATAAGCGAGAACCTGGTATGCAATCCAGTGACTTAGTCTTATACTAAGATCGATAGAGATCTACCCCGTGTTATACGAAGGGTTGTTTTTTCGCCCAGCCAGGTGCAAAAGGATACCTTAATTCGGAAATATTATATCCGCACCAGGGACTAGTACCTAGCCCCACTTGTCAAACTCCTACGACTAAGTGAAAGCAATAACGCCGCATAGTCTGATTGCATGGTTCGCTCCGCATACACCTCCTATACGGACCAAGACATTGGATAAAGAGTGTATATGCATATGACCGAACACCCCAGTACTATGTGCTTGGGACTGAAGCCGACGACTAGAAACTTTCAGATTTAGATAAACTGTCACACAGGAGGTAAAAAGACGCTGATATTATAAATAGCGCAAAAGTTATATACACTGGATTCATAAGCATAGTCTTTACATCCGGATACAATAAGTCGAAAACAACATCTTTCGAACACTGGCCTTCTACATGGCGGGCGCCCTCGATGATGTCCTCGAAGTACTTCTCCGGCTTGCTATGCTCCTTGCCTGCGGGCGGGCCAGCAGTAGCTATTTTCACTGCGTTCATCTTCGCCCAATGCACTTTGACGCGAGCGAAGGCCATCCGAGCACCTTCTATGCAGGTCGAACGCATTAGTGCATCGACACGCGGACTCGCCTTGACGAGCCGCTTCACCAATCTGAAGTAATTACTTGGGATTGGATCAGCGGGCCATAGACGAACTATCAAGTCCTTCATGGCCGAACCCGCGATGTTGTGCAGCTCGACGAGCTGCTTCATCTGGACATTGAGGGACACTGTATGTTGTGGCGCATAGAACTGCGACCAGAACAATTTCTCCGTGTCATTCCCCTCCTGGGCACGGAAGTATTGCGCGACGTCTGCGCTGCTCCTTGGAAGATCAGCAAACGCGCCTGGAGAACTCCACAATCGTGTCAGCCAAATATACTTCGGCCCTCCGAAGATGCTCTGTAAGAGAAATATCTCACCAGATGCTATCTGCCGTGCTTGCTTGATTTCTTCACAGGTGTTTCGCGCCTCGTCTCGCGCGTCCTGGGCAGACTTTACTATCGTGGACAGCTCGGATGCTTGTTCCAAAGTCTTCTTCTCCAACGCCTTACATTTAATGATGGCGTCTTTCGGTTCGACCTCGACTTCGGACACCCGAGCCCGGTGCTTTGATACGTCTCCAACGTATCTATAATTTTTTATTGTTCCATGCTATTATTTATGACGTTTTGGATGTTTAATGGGCTTTGTTATACACTTTTATATTATTTTTGGGACTAACCTATTAACCCAAAGGCCCAGTCCAGATTGCTATTTTTGCCTATTTCAGGGTTTTACAGAAAAGGAATATCAAACGGAGTCCAAACGGAATGAAACCTTCGGGAGAGAGATTTTTGGAGCGATATCTTCACGGGGGACTTGAGAACCACAGAATAGGGCACACGTGGCGTCCACGAGGGTGGGGGGCGCGCACCCCTGCCTCGTGGGCTCCATGTTGGTCCCCCGATGCTCTCCTTCCTCCTATATATATATATCCATGTACCCCAAAAACATCAGAACAACAGAGAAAACCCTAGTTCCACCGTCGCAACCTTCTGTTCCCGTGAGATCCCATCTTGGGGCCTGTTCCGGAGCTCCGACGGAGGGGGGGGGGGGTTTCCACGGAGTGCTTTTACATCAACACCATCGCCTCACCATGAGTTGTGAGTAGTTTACCATAGACCTTCGGGTCCATAGTTAGTACCTAGATGGCTTCTTCTCTCTTTTTGGGTCTCAATACCAAGTTCTCCTCGGTCTTCGAGGAGATCTATTCGATGTAATCTCTTTTTGCGGTGTGTTTGTCGAGATCCGATGAATTGCGGGTTTATGATCAAGATTATCTATGAGAAATATTTGGTTCTTTTCTGAATTCTTTTATGTATGATTATAATATCCTTGCAAGTCTCTTCGAATTATTGGTTTGGTTTGGCCTACTACATCTATAGTTCTTGCAATGGGAGAAGTGCTTGGCTTTGGGTTCAATGTTGCAGTGTCCTTTCCCAGTGACAGTAGGCGCAGCAAGGCACATATTGTATTGTTGCCATCGAGGATAAAAAGATGGGGTTTATATCATATTGCTTGAGTTTATCCCTCTACATCATGTCATCTTGCTTAAGGCGTTACTCTGTTCTTATGAACTTAATACTCTAGATGCATGCTGGATAGCGAACGATATGTGGAGTAATAGTAGTAGATGCAGAATCGTTTTGGTCTACTTGTTACAGACGTGATGCCTATATATAATGATCATGCCTAGATATTCCCATAATTATTCGCTTTTCTATCAATTGCTTGACAATAATTTGTTCACCCACCGCAGAATTCTGCTATCATGAGAGAAGCCACTAGTGAAGCCTATGGCCACCGGGCCTATTCTCAACATATCAATCTACAATCTACTTTACTTTACCATTTTTACTTTCTGTTCTTATATCCAAAAATACCAAAAATATCAAACTATCATATCTACCAGATCTCACTTTCGTAAGTGACCGTAAAGGGATTGACAACCCCTTATTGCGTTGGCTGCGAAGTTCTTATTTGTTTGTGCAGGTGCGAGGGACTCGCGCGTGGTCTCCTACTAGATTGACACTTTGGTTCTCAAAAACTGAGGGAAATACTTATGCTATTGTGCTGCATCACCCTTTCCTCTTCAAGGGAATACAACGCAAGCTCGAGAAGTAGCAAGAAGAATTTCTGGCGCCGTTGCCGGGGAGGCTTACGCAAAAGTCATATACCAAGTACCTATCACAAACCCTTATCCTTCGCATTACATTTATTTGGCTCTCATTTTCCTCTCCCCCACTTCACCCTTGCCGTTTTATTTGCCCTTCTTTTGCCGTGTGTTTATCGTTCGCTTGCTTCTTGTTTGCTTGTGTGTTGGATTGCTTGCTTGTCACTATGAGAACAATACCAAAACGCGTGACTTCTCCAATACCAACAATAATGATTTTATTAGCACTCCTATTGCTCCTATTACGGATGCTGAATCTTGTGAGATCAATGCTGCCTTGTTGAATCTTGTCATGAAAGATCAATTTTCTCGCCTTCCTAGTGAAGATGCCGCTACCCATCTAAACAACTTTGTTGATTTGTGTGATATGCAAAAGAAAAGGGATAGAGATAATGATATTGTTAAATTGAAGTTATTTCCGTTTTCACTTAGAGATCATGCTAAAACTTGATTTTCCTCTTTGCCTAGAAATAGTATTGATTCATGGAATAAGTGCAAAGATGCTTTTATCTCTAAGTATTTTCCTCCTGCTAAGATCATCTCTCTTAGAAACGATATTATGAATTTTAAGCAACTAGATCATGAGCATGTTGCACAAGCTTGGGAGAGAATGAAATTAATGATACGTAATTGCCCTACACATGGTTTGAACTTATGGATGATTATTCAAAACTTTTATGTTGGGTTGAATTTTGCTTCTAGAAATCTTTTAGATTCAGCCGCAGGAGGCACTTTCATGGAAACTACCTTAGGAGAAGCTACCAAACTCCAAGATAATATTATGGTTAATTATTCTCAATGGCACACCGAAAGATCTACAAGTAAAAAAGTGCATGCTATTGAAGAGATTAGTGTTTTTAGTGGAAAGATGGATGAACTTATGAAATTATTTGCTACTAAGAGTGCTTCTTCTGATCCTAATGATATGCCTTTACCCACGTTGATTGAAAATATTAATGAATCTTTGGATGTGAATTTTGTTGGTAGGAATAATTTTGGTAACAATGCTTATAGAGGAAACTTTAATCCTAGGCCTTTTCCTAGTAATTCCTCTAATAATTATGGTAATTCCTACAATAACTCTTATGGAAAGATGCCTTCTGAATTTGGAACTAGTGTTAAGGAGTTTATGAATTCGCAAAAGAATTGCAATGCTTTGCTTGAAGGAAAAAATGCTTAAGATTGATAAATTGGCTAGAAGTGTGGATAGAATTACTCTTGATGTTGATTCTTTGAAACATAGATCTATTCCACCTAAGCATGATATCAATGAGTGTCTGAAAGCCATGAGAATTTCCATTGATGAATGCAAAGAAAGAACCGCTAGGATCCGTGCAAAAAAGGAGAGTTATATAAAAGCGTGTTCTTCTAGTTATCATGAAAATAAAGATGAAGATCTGAAAGTTATTGGCGTGTCTCCTATTAGATCCTTGTTTTCTACTATGAATCTTGATAAAGATGGGATTGGATACGAGTCTACTTTGACTAAAAAGTGTCCCAATGATTCAGAGTTTTTAGATCTTGATGCTAAATTTGTTAAAAGTGGGATTGAAGAGATTAAAACTTTGCATAGTGATGAACCCACTACTTTGGATTTCAAGGGATTCAATTATGATAATTGCTCTTTGATTGATTGTATTTCCTTGTTGCAATCCATACTAAACTCTCTGCATGCTTATAGTCAAAATAAAGCTTTTACCAAACACATAGTTGATGCTTTCATGCAATCTTATAAAGAAAAACTTGAATTAGAAGTTTCTATCCCTAGAAAGCTTTATGATGAGTGGGAACCTAATATTAAAATTAAAATTAAAGATCATGAATGCTTTGCTTTGTGTGATTTGGGTGCAAGTGTTTCCACTATCCCAAAAACTTTGTGTGATTTGCTAGGGTTCCATGAGCTTGATGATTGTTCTTTAAATTTGCATCTTGCGGATTCTACCATTAAGAAACCTATGGGAAGGATTAATGATGTCCTTATTGTTGCCAATAGGAATTATGTGCCCGTAGATTTCATTGTTCTTGATATAGATTGCAATCCTTCATGTCCTATTATTCTCGGTAGACCTTTCCTTAGAACGATTGGTGCAATTATTGATATGAAGGAAGGAAATATTAGATTCCAATTTCCGTTGAGGAAAGGCATGGAACACTTTCCTAGAAAGAAAATTGAATTACCTTATGAATCTATTATGAGAGCCACTTATGGATTGCCTTCCAAAGATGGCAATACCTAGATCTATCCTTGTATCGTGCCTAGCTAGGGGCGTTAAACGATAGCGCTTGTTGGGAGGCAACCCAATTTTATATTTTTTGTTTTTGCTTCTGTTTAGGAATAAATATTTCATCTAGCTTCTGTTTAGATGTGGTTTTGTGCTTTAATTAGTGTTTGTGCCAAATAGAACCTTTGGGAAGACTTGTGTGAAGTTTATATGATCTTGCTGTAAAAAACAGAATCGTTAGCGCTCGCTAGAACAGTCACCAGATTTTACTAGAGTGTGCTATTTAGTTGATTCTTTTTGCAGATGATTAATAGAAAAATTCCTCATGTTTACCAATTTATTTAAATTTTTTTGGAGTTACAGAAGTATGCGAAAGTTACAGATTACTACAGACTGATCTGTTTTTGACAGATTCTGTTTTTCGTGTGTTGTTTGCTTATTTTGATGAATCTATGAGTAGTATTGGGGAGTATGAATCATAGAGAAGTTGGAATACAATAGGTTTAACACCAATATAAACAAAGAATGAGTTCATTACAGTACCTTTGAGTGGTGGTTTGTTTTCTTATACTAACTGTCGTGGTTTTTTCACGGCAGATGTCCTAGCAAAAGGACTTAGTCGTGAGGCCATCGCTACGGGTTAGCTTAAAGGGGTTAAAGATGACAAGGACACATGGGTTTTATACTAGTTCGGCCCCTTTGATGAAGGTAAAAGCCTACGTCTAGTTTTTTGTAGTATTGCTAGGGTTTCGATGACCAGGGAGCGAATCCACTTTGCCTGTGTCTCGAGCTGTTGTTCTTTGCCTTTGAACCGTCGCCGGGTCATCCCTTTATATACAAGGTGACGCCCGGTCCGGTTTACAGAATCCCGTGGCCGGCTCATAAATGTGTCCGGCTCGGTCTCTATCCTTCCTATCTTACATCACAAGGTACACACAGTATGGCGGTTTACAAATCATGGGCCTTAACACTTGGGCTCTAAACCTCCTGGGCTAAAGTCTCTCGCTCCATGCTCTGCTGGGCTTCAGTAAAGGTATCTCGATAAACATAAACCGGCCCCTCCTGGGCGGTTTATACCTGATAGTAATATCCCTGACATTAGGCCCCAGATTGATTTGAACCTGTTCATGTCAATCTTCAAAGTCTTGTATAGATCTCCCCTTCCGCAGCTTCAAGTACTTCATAAACCAGCGTAACGTCATCTTCCCCGATCGCATTAAACCGCCGTGATGTCATTTGCCCACTTACGCTTGTACCTGTTTTTTATTTTTCATTCATTAAAAGCTCCGAAGATCGAGGCGACAGTATCGTCCCATATCTACTTTTTTGGCTCCTCGATTCCCACGCCTGCCGTTTTATCCTTCGGCTTATAAATAGGCAGAGGGGCATCTCTTCCCCCCCTTGCCTCTTCTTCTTCTTCCTCCTTGCGTCCGTTCGTACTCGAGCTCCACCGCCGTCGTCAAGCTCCGCATCTTCGTCGGGTCTTGGCCGCTGCATCAACCTGATCGGTTCAGAAACTCGCCGGCGCTTCTCCGCACCCGTCGCCTCGGGTACGTCCTCTCCTTATCCCGCTCATAGATCTTGTTTTAGGGTTCCTTCAGACGAGCTTGCGGGTAGGCGTTGTTCTTCATGGTTCTTCCTTACGGCCCCATGAATCAATGTGGATCTAGTCTTCTTGTCTCCACATCGTAGCAGCAATCCCGCTTTGTTAGTATACTTGTGTTTCTCCCTGTAATACTAGTTTAGATTGCACCTGCTAGAGCTTTCGTCAGTCCGCCGAATATAACCTGAATATCTCTGAATTTCTAGCATGCTGTAGATCCATATTTTCATTACTGTCTATGCAAAAACTGTTTCTCCGTAACTTCAGATCTGTGTCTTGTTTTACCCTTGTTGGCGGTTTAGCCTTTTCAGATTCTATAATCTGGTAGATGCCATTGTTCTAGCTGTTCCAGATATTTTAATCCGGTAGATACCATTAGGCCCCAGCCTAAACCGCCGTTTAGACCAATACCTTTATAGAGCATGCCGGTTTAAACTTGCTTAGATTATAAACCGTCTCTTCATGGTATTTTCAGACTTTTCCTTAAAAAAAATAACCACTCAAGCCAAGCAGTTTACCTCCTGCAACTTGGTCCAATCCCGGATTACCGAGGAGGATTTAGAGAAAATGGCCAAAATTGGCGGTTTAGGCCCAAAAAATGTCCTTCACTGGAGGGTTCCCGGATCAGAATGTCCTCCAGAGCCCAAAGAGGTTGTCGTCTTCTTTGATCACTTAGCCCAGGGATTTAGCCCTCCCGGGTCAAAGTTCTTTCGTGACGTGCTAGCAAATTTCCAACTTCATCCGCAAGATCTTGGTCCCAACTCTGTGTCAAACATTTGCAATTTTCAAGTCTTTTGTGAAGCTTATCTGCAAGAGGAGCCGTCTGTCAAATTGTTACGAGATTTCTTTCACCTAAACCGTCGCACGAAATTTCATGATGGTCCAAACACTGAGCTTGGCGGGATGACTATTCAGAAAAGAAAAGATGTTAGTTTTCCTCACGCCAGTCTCCACAGCCATCCAAAAGAGTGGAATCAGACTTGGTTCTACTGCTTAGATACTTCCCCGGAAGATGAGAATCCATTGCCGGGTTATCGCTCCCACCGTCTTTCGGAGAACCACACCTTTCCATAGCGGCTAAGTGCCCAGGAACGAGCTCGTTACGCTCCTCAACTCTCAAAGCTCAGGGCCTTTACGGCTAATGGTCTGACAGGGGTTGACTTTGTCCTCTGCTGGATTTCTTGGAGTATTCTCCCGCTAAGCCGGCATTCCGGTTTAATGTGTGAGTATACTGGGAATCCAAAAGATCCTTTGCGCCACACAGAAGCGGTGTTATCAGAAAACGAGATCAATGAATCCGTCAAGAGACTGCTGAATGAACCCATGGAAGTTTGCAGTCACACCGGATTGGCTCCCTTCTCTGCGCTCAACAAACCACCATCGGTAAAAAAATATTGTTTTGCTTTGTTTTAATTCGTCTGCAACACTTGTCTTGAAGTGTCTTTATTGGGCAATGATCCTTTCTGGAACAAGAGGGCCCAGGATAAACCGGCGAAAGCACCTCGCCAAAAGACCAAGGCTATCAAGAAAGCCGTTAAGAATAAAAACACTGCGGCATCTCGATCCAATTCGGGAGATGATGAACCGGCCTCCGAGGTACTACCTGATTCTTTTGACTTCCTTGTCTTTTCTTTATCTACATTTTTATTAACAATGACTGTACCCAGGGACTCGCGGAAGGCAGTAAAGCGAACGATGTTGAGGTAATTACTCTTTCTCCCGGTTCAGAACCGCCGCCATCACAAAAAATCCGTCAGACAAGCCGGAAAGTACAGTTTTCTCATCCTTTCGCTTATCTGGATCCAAACTTTATTTTGAAGAGACAGCAACACGAAGCTCGCCGCACCACACGTCATAGCGGTCACGCTATTGAATCCACCTGGTTACCGCACACTCCAGCTCGGAGGCGCCGTTCCGAGGTTTTACACACTCCAGACGCTCTTTATCCCAAAGCAGGTCTTATTCGACAACCCCTTAATCCATCTGATTCGAATTATCAGGAAACTCCTCATTCATCTTCTGGCGAATCAACAGCCATGCAGATTCCTCCCCTCAAGACTGTTCCTGGGTAAGATGTTTTTCACTTTGTCCGGTTTAGCGTTTATCTTTGACTCTCCTGATTTTCATTATCTCCAACTTTGGCAGTAAACCCAAGCCTAGCAAAAAGGCCAAACTGAATAAGCCGATGGGCGATGATGCGAATCTTGAACCGGCTGAGGATCTTGAACATACTGAAGAACCTATTGACACCTTGAATGATGATCCTTTTCCCACGGATCATGAAGTCTTTGTCGAGCAGGCAAACATTCCAATGGATGATGATAATGAACCGGTCGATCCCATCCGAGCCAGCCCTACTCCTGCGAGCCCAGCTAAGGGCGCGGCCGCTTCAACTGAAGAGGTTGAAATCACTGGGACCAGTTTTACTACTCCTAGTGAGCCTGTCCCTTTGTCCAAGCATACTGCCAAGGATGAAGTTCTCAGCAAGGAAAAAGGCAAGTGGAGTACTAATTTGTCCAGCTACGCTAAGCTCAGCGCCCAGGAACTCCATTCCGGCTATCTAAACCGGCTGTACACTAGCCGTGATCATGAAGCTGGATTGGTAAATTTAATGAAGGAGCGCTATGAGGTAACCTCTCTGCCATTGACTTGTCCTCTATTTCTGCTTCCATCTTGTAACTTTATCCTTACTCCATCGTAGCCCCCAAGTGCCGGTTTAGCCTTTTAGGGTGAACCGGGACTTTAGTAGATCCAGTAGATAGTCTCTTTTGCACATGTGTAGCCCCCAAGGTCCGGTTTACTCCTGTAGGATGAACCGGGACTTCAGCTTGTATTCTGTTTTGAATGATGTTACATTAGCCCCCAAGTGTCAGGCGTATAACTTGTTATGTGCTTGGGACATGACTGAAAAAGGGTCAGTTTAACTGCAAATATACATTAGCCCCCAAGTGCCAAGTGTATAACTTGTTATGTGCTTGGGACTTGTCTGAAAAAATATATAATGTACTTTCATTTTGGCAGACTGACTTAAACCAGAAAACCTCTGAAGTGACCGAGCTCCGGGATACCTTGAAGTTCCAAGAAACTGCTGATATCAAAGTCAAAGACGAGCTGACACTTGATTTAGCAAGTATAGAAAAAGCTGAAGAAAGACTTTGAAAAAGAGCGGTCAGACTGGGATGCTGAGAAAGCTACCCTGGAGACAGAGGCGGAGTCAGGATTTAGACATAGGGGGGGCCAAACAGCGACGAAGCGAGCAAATATTATGCCTCCCATACTACCCAATATACTCAAAGATCATTCACATTTAACTTAGCTTGGGCACATAAGTTGAGAGAGATTAGTAAATGATGTGATATGTGAACCTCGGCTAGTTCGCTGGCCGTACCATGAAGAATTGGAGGGTGAAGCTGCCTATGTCAGTGTATGAATCAGATCTAGATCGAAGACCAGAGGTAGGCAGCGACGGCATAGGACGGCAGGGCTCAGCGAAGGCATAGATTACGGAGATAAGGCCCACCGCCAGGAGATTTAGCGGAGGCCCATGCTGCAATCTTGGCATGACTTAGAAAACGATTAATTTGTGGGCTTTGTACGTGGGCCTTTTTTTCTTTCTCCAGTATTCACGTAAGGATAGGGGGGGCCAAGAACGTTGTACGCGCAAATCTTATCGCTAATTAACCGCTGATCGAGATGTTCGCTCGATCGTTGGGGGGGGGCCTGGCCCCTGCTCGTCCCCCCTTGGCTCCGCCACTGCGTGGAGACGAGGGCCATTGATGCAGAGGCTGCTCTTAATCCGGTGATAGAGGAATTGTTCGGATTAAAGCAGCAGATAAATGCCATGTCGACTGCCATCTTTGGTAAGTACTATTAACATAGCCCTGAACATTGCAGTTTTGTACCGTTCCGGTTTAACTCATATTTTTTAATGCAGGAAGACGCATTACTCATCTTGGCGATGATATGCGAAGGAAGTTGAAGGCCGCATATACTCTGGTTATATTCCGGCGCTCAGAGGGCTGTCTGTGCTGCCTCGCATAACAAACCGACTCCCACCACAATCAAGGGTACTTTGGAAAACCTGTCCATTCCGCATGCCCGCCTCGTGGAGCTGAAGAAGTCGTCTACAAGGGCGGGTGCTCTGATGGCTTTAACTCAAGCGAAAGCTTGGGTGCCTGATTTTGATCCGGCAGAGGCGATGAACGGCTACCCAAGTATGAAGGAAGACTGATTAGCCTTCTCCAGCAATGACTTACGTGCGTTAACCAAGGAAATGCGGCCTCTGGCTAGCAAACTAGCTGACGAGGCTGATCTGTCTAGATATCATCCATGATATGATGCTGAGAACGTGCGGGCAGAGCTTCCGGCTTATGAGATTGAAAATCTTATTCTGCCCGTCCGTAAGCACACTTTTGCTCCTGACATTGATCCGTCAGACCTCGTGAATGATGAAGTTTATTTCCGAGCGTTGGCCAAGATTGACTGGACCACTACTGACTTCCAGCAGCTGGAAGAGACCGTCGAAGAACTGGAGTGAGCTGATCCCCAACCTTCACGTCAGGCTGACGCCGAGTCTTAAACCAGTGCCGGTTTAAATTTTATGTCCGAGTACTTGAGAAAAACTGATATTCTTTTGGGCTCTCCAGCGCCTTGTAATAGGATAGCTGAAATACTTTATGTTGTCACATACTATCCTTTGTATGAGATTGCTTCAGTTGGCAACTTCTTAATTATGTCTTGCTTATAATGCCTTTGATGGTTTGTTTTACCTGCTTCTGCATAAAACAATGTTTAAAGTGTCCTAGCGGTTTATTGTCGGACGGGTCATAATGCCCAAACACATGGTTTAAGTTTATAACTTGAACTGTGTATAAAATATAAAGTATGTATCATACCTGTAATTAAGTGTGTCACGACGAACCTTAATTCGGTAGGCAAAGATAATGATCCAAGGTGCAAGTGTTGATGACTCCCTTGATTATTTGCCGGTTCATTGTGAAACTGAACCGGGTTATGATGAACTCCGGTTTAACTGTAGTTAGTACTGGTGTTTGTAACCCAGACTAAGGCTCTGTAAACGTAGGTGTAGTGGTAACTTATAGTCATCCACTTCCTGAATTAATGTACTTGGATGGACACCAATGACCTTGAAGATAAATTTTTTATGAAAAATAAATAATAATTTTTTGGGCAAATAAGACCATGTAGTCGAGGCTTTTTACGAGCTGTCAGGCTCCAAATTTGAGGCTTTTTATGAGCTGCTAGGCTACTGTCATTAAACGTTTTGCAAAGCCTGTTAAGATGGTCCTCAATCCTTAACCAAATTATCAATGTTAATTTTACACAGGGTCTGTAAAGATTGACTTGTGTAAATACTTAATGATCGCCAATTTAACGTTACCAAGTTCAGGGTCTGTAAAGATTGACTTGTGTATACGTTCGACGGGTCGTACCAGGTTTACCTGGGCGGAGTGAATTACTTAATGCATGCAGGATAATCTGGGGTTTTAGGTGTATACACCAGGCTTCCAAGCCATGGCTTGATAGCCTACTACAAGGGTTGTCAACTCCTTGACGCTTTGCATCAGGAGCCCCTAGGTAGCATTTGAGCTATGCTCCTCGGGGCCTATGTTCGAGTTGTGCTAGGCATCAAAACTCTCTTTTGCCCCTCATCATCATGTGGAAATTGCCGAAGCAACCAGAGCTATGCTCTTATGATGGCCTTGACGTGGTCGCCGGTTTAAGAGGCCATAGGAACTCCCTTGTACCCAGAAGCCCCCACGTGACAAACTCTTATGCAAAAAAGGCGGCTAATACCCCGCTTTATCGGGGACACCGATTTATTATATTGATCATAATATATACACTGCAAAGTTCTGTACATAAAGCGGAGCCTATGGCTCAGGTGTAGTAAGGTCGAAGAAGAGCGATGTTCCACGGCCGTCTTGTCTCCTCCTCCGCCGTACGTGAGTCCTTATGTTCTCGAACGTCGACAAGGTAGTATGATCTGTTGTGCAAGTTCTTGCTGAGCACAAAGGGTCCTTCCCAAGGTGGGGATAACTTATGCATGTCTGTCTGGTCTTGGATGAGCCGGAGCACCAGATCTCCTTCTTGAAACGTTCTGGTTTTAACCCGGCGACTGTGGTACCGACGCAGATCTTGCTGATAAATCACCGATCGAGCCGTTGCCGTGTCCCGTTCTTCATCCAGCCGGTCTAATGCATCTTGTCGTGCCCTTTCATTATCAGCTTCGATGTAAGCTGCCACTCGTGGCGAATCATGACGGATATCGCTAGGGAGGACCGCTTCAGCTCCATATACCATGAAGAAAGGCGTGTACCCTGTAGACCTGTTAGGTGTAGTGTTGATGCTCCGTAGCACAGAGGGTAATTCCTCCACCCAACAACCCGGTGTCCTCTGCAAAGGGACCATAAGCCGGGGTTTAATGCCTCTCAAGAACTCTTGATTGGCTCTTTCAGCTTGACCATTAGACTGAGGGTGAGCTACTGATGATACATCAAGGCGGATGTGCTCTCGTTGACAGAACTCCTCCATATCCCCCTTGGATAGATTGGTACCATTGTCAGTTATAATGCTGTGTGGAAAGCCAAACCGGAAAATCACTTTTTTGATGAACTGAACCGCCGTTGCTGCATCACACTTACTGACTGGTTCCGCTTCAACCCATTTGGTAAACTTATCCACTGCCACCAAAAGGTGGGTCTTCTTATCTTGGGATCTCTTGAAGGGTCCAACCATATCAAGCCCCTAAGTCGCAAACGGCCAAGTAATTGGAATCATCCTCAACTCCTGCACCAGTATATGAGCACGCCGTGAGAACTTCTGGCAAGCATCACATTTTCTGACCAAGTCTTCTGCGTCGGCATGAGCCATCAACCAGTAAAACCCATGACGAAATGCTTTAGCCACCAAAGATTTTGAACCAGCATGATGACCACAATCTCCTTCATGGATCTCTCTGAGAATATCACAGCCTTCATCTGGCGATACACAACATTGAAATGCCCCAGAGACGCTGCGACGATGTAATTCTCCATTGACAATAGTCATTGATTTGGACCGCCGGACTATCTGTCTAGCCAAGACTTCATCCTCTGGTAACTCACCTCGGTTCATGTACGCCAGGTAAGGGAGCATCCAATCCGGAACAGCATGAAGCGCCACGACCAATTGTGCCTCTGGATCAGGAACAACCAAGTCCTCTTCTGAAGGTAACTGCACCGACGGATTGTGTAATACATCCAGGAAGGTATTGGGTGGAACCGGTTTACGTTGAGAACCCAGCCGGCTTAACGCATCAGCCGCTTCATTCCTTTGCCGGTCTATATGATCCACTTGATAACCCTTGAAGTGTCCAGCAACAGCGTCTACCTCTCGTCGATATGCTGCCATAAGTGGATCTTTGGAATCCCACTTGCCAGACACTTGTTGAGCCACCAGGTCTGAATCACCAAAATGTTTAACCCGGCTTAAATTCATCTTCTTGGCCATCCATAGACCATGGAGGAGAGCTTCATACCCAGCTGCATTGTTAGTACAAGGGAACATCAACCGGAGGACATAACAGAACTTATCACCTCGTGGGGAAGTTAATACGACTCCAGCCCCCGAGCCCTCTAATTGCCTGGATCCATCAAAGTGAATATTCCAATACCTGTGATCCGGATTTTCCTCTCGTGCTTGCAACTCTGTCCAATCGTTGATGAAGTCCACCAGTGCTTGGGATTTTGTCGCAATACGAGGCACATACTTCAAACCGTGAGGACTAAGCTCAATGGCCCACTTTGCAACCCGACCAGTCGCCTCCTTGTTCTGGATTATATCCCCCAGAGGAGCTAAACTGACCACAGTGATTGGATGGCCTTGGAAGTACTGCTTTAGTTTCCGGTTTGCCATGAAGACTCCGTGCACCAGTTTCTGCCAATGCGAGTATCGCTGCTTTGATTCAATGAGCACCTCGCTGATATAGTAAACCGGCCGTTGAACCGGATATTCTTTGCCTGCCTCCTTACGTTCTACCACAATGGCAACGCTTACAGCATAGGCGTTAGCAGCCACATATAACAACAGCGGCTCATTATCGACTGGCGCAGCAAGGACTGGCGGTTCCGCTAATTGCGTCTTCAATTCTTCGAACGCACCATCAGCAGCATCACTCCAGACAAAGTGATCTATCTTTTTCATCATCTGATAAAGCGGGATAGCCTTCTCCCCCAAACGGCTGATAAACCGGCTGAGCGCCGCAATGCGGCCCGTCAAGCGTTGGACATCGTTGATGCACGCCGGTCTAGCCAAGGATGTAATTGCCTTGATCTTCTCCGGATTAGCTTCAATTCCTCTGTTTGATACTAAGAACCCCAGGAGCTTGCCTGCTGGAACACCAAAAACACATTTGTCTGGATTAAGCATCATTTTGTAAACCCGGAGATTATCAAAGGTTTCTTTCAAGTCTGTTATTAATGTTTCCTCCTTCCTGGATTTCACCACAATGTTATCCACATATGCATGAACGTTCCGCCCAATCTTTCCATGGAGGCAGTTCTGCACACAACGCTGATAGGTTGCTTGGGCACTCTTAAGCCCAAACGACATAGATACATAGCAGAAGGCTCCAAAGGGAGTTATAAAGGCCGTCTTCTCCTGGTCCTTAACAACCATCTTGATCTGATGATAACCTGAATATGCGTCCAAGAAGCTTAGGCGCTCACAACCCACCGTAGCATGAATGATCTGATCAATACGGGGGAGGGCAAAGGGATCAGTTGGGCAAGCCTTGTTCAGATCTGTGTAATCAGCACACATTCGCCAAGTGCCATTTTTCTTAAGCACCAGCACGGGATTAGCCAACCACTCTGGATGAAACACCTCAATTATAAAGCCTGCTGCTAAGAGCCTAGCCACTTCTTCAGCAATAGCCTTGCGCCTTTCTTCATTGAAGCGGCGCATAAATTGTTTTACCGGTTTGAACTTAGGATCAATGTTGAGAGTGTGCTCAGCAAGTTCCCTCGGTACACCTGGCATGTCAGAAGGTTTCCATGCAAAAATGTCCCGATTCTCACGGATGAACTCGATGAGCGCGCTTTCCTATTTTGGGTCTAGGTTAGCACTGATGATGAACTGCTTTGATGAATCGCCCGGAACAAAGTCAACCTGCTTAGTCTCTTCAGCTGATTTGAACTTCAAGGACGGATCATGCTCCATGGTTGGCTTTGTCAGCGGAGACATATCTGCCGGATCAACATTATCTTTATAATTTTTTAGCTCCTCAGTTGCACAAACTGCCTCAGCATAAGCTGCATCGCCTTCTTCGCACTCCAAAGCAATCTTGCGGCTCCCATGGACCGTAATGGTTCCCTTATGGCCTGGCATCTTGAGCTGTAGATAAACATAACACGGCCTTGCCATGAATTTAGCATAAACCGGCCGCCCGAACAGGGCGTGATATGGGCTCCTGATCTTTATCACTTCAAAGGTCAAAGTCTCAGACCTGGAATCATGCTCATTGCCAAAAGTGACCTCCAAGTCTATCTTACGAACTGGATATGTCGATTTACCGAGCACCACACCATGGAAAACTGTGTTGGATTGTCGAAGCCTTTTATTTGTCAGCCCCATGCGCCGAAAAGTCTCATAATACAAGATGTTGATGCTGCTGCCTTCGTCCATAAGTACCTTGGTAAACTTGTAGCCCCCTACTTGGGGTGCCACCACCAGAGCCAGCTGACCCGGATTGTCAACCCGGGGCGGATGATCCTCTCGGCTCCATGTAATGGGCTGTTCTGACCAACGCAGGTAGCGTGGCACCGCCGGTTCAACGGAATGTACCGCCCTCTTGTAAACCTTCTGATCACGCTTACACAGGCTTGTGGTGAAGACGTGATACTACCCACTACTCAACTGTTTCGGATTACTCTGATATCCGGACTACTGCTGCTCTCGATTGCCCTGATTGTTATAACCACCCTGACCATGCTGCTGGTTATGCTGATTGTTATAATGACCCTGACCGTGCTGCTGGTTATATTGATTGTGCCCGTTTTGGTTGCTGTGATTACCTTGGTACCCTGAACCGGACCCATTGCCTTGATAACCCGGCCCATGGAAGCCAGGGCCTGATCCGCCGGACGGTCCATGATCATACTAGGACCGGTTCATGATTTCCTTCATAATAAAACCGTCCTTCCAGAGATGCGTAGCTGGTTTTTCCGCCGTACCGTGCCTCGGGCAAGGGATGTTCATCTGGTGTTCCAGGTTGATGGGCGGCCTCCCATTCCGCGGGGGCGGTCTACCCTTGCGGCGCTGGTCATTCTCCTGAGCATTGGTATTGGCCACAAAATCCGAGCTACTATCCGCTTTACGCTTACCGTTGTATCCCTGACTCGCCAGGTTGGGCTGTGGCGCTTTACCATTCTTCTTTGCCTTCCCTGACTTATCATCATCAGAGTTTGGGTATTTGGCACTATCTGAATCCGCATATTTCACTAAGGCGCTCATGAGCGTCCCCATGTCATCACAATTACGTTTGAGCCGTCCCAATTTTAGCTTCAAAGGTTCAAACCGGCAATTGCCTTCCAAGGTTACAACTGCTGTGCTCGGGTTGATGCTGTTAGAAGAATGTAGGATCTCTGACACTCGACGTACCCAATGGCTTGCCGACTCGTTCTCTCCTTGAACACAGGCAGCTAAATCAACGACAGACATTGGCTGTTTGCACGTGTCTTTGAAGTTATTGATAAACCGGGGGCGCAATTCAGCCCATGATCCGATAGAATTGGGTGGCAAGCCCTTCAGCCAAATGCAAGTTGTACCCTCCAACATCACAGTAAAATACTTGGTGCACGCTGCATCGTCTACATCCAGCATCTCCATTGCCATCTCATAGCTTTCAACCCATGTCTCAGGAGATAGGTCCGCAGTATAGTTGGGCACCTTGCGCGGTCCTTTGAAATCCTTGGGCAGTTTCACGTTGCGCAAAGCGGGAGTAAGACAAGGCACTCCCAGGGAGCTAGATATAACCCCCGGTTCAACTGAGGTAGAAGGACGAACCGGCGTTGCCTGACGGGCTTCGTGCTATGTTGCTAACTCGGCCTCCCGGCGCCGCCTGCCCTGATCCACCATGTTCTGAGCGTTCGTGTCTCCTCCTGCCGGATCATCCCTCCGCAGCGGGTTACGTCTCCGTGCGCTGCTTGATACGGCCGGTTCATCCAGACGCCTAGTGTAACTCTGGCTTGGGCGAGGAGTGGAGTGAATTCTCTCACGGCTGTGAGAATAAGCTTGATGTTGGGTTAACGTTGTTCCAGCAACTCCCTGGCCCGCCGTGCCTCCACTGCTATGGGGGACGTTCCTTCAATGGGAAGGGTGGCCAGTTGTGAAGCGGCAGCCACTATGTTATCCAATGGATTGGAGTAGTGACCGGGAGGGGTGGGTACATGCTGTGACGGGACGACCTGGCGGGTTGGCTCCGCGGCTTGTGGCTGAAGTGATGCTCCTGTGCCCGGCGCTCCTCCTCGGTTTACCTTTGGCTGGTTACTTGTTCCTGCCCCTGGCGTGCTAAAAATGTTCCTTGCTTCGTAAACCGATGGTAGGCGAGATTGTTGCCTTCTCCTCATTACCTCCTATGAAGCGGTCTGATCCAACATGAGTCGATAAGCCTGAGTGTCCAGCTCGGCCTGCTTCGCAACCATCCTGGTATTCTCAGCAGCTAGGTCCAATTTGGCTTGATCTATCTGGCTTTTCACCTGAGGGATTTGTGCATCATGCTGTGCTTTATCGGCCTGGGCTACCTCTGCTGTTAACAGCGCTGTCAAAGTATCGACCAAGGTGGACAAAGTCTCGACCGGTGGCGGATCAGGGCCTCCAGCCCTAGCCCCCATCTGATGTTAGCACTACTGTAGTTGATGACTCCTGCATAGGTTGTGATCCGGCCATGAAGACGGCAACCAGTTCGGCGGATCAAGGGGGTCCGGAATACTGCCACCATCGGAACAGCCCTCAGACCGGCCATCCTGCAGCAGGTATAAAGATTCTGTCTCTCCGGAAGACGACTCATCACTGGAATAGATAACAGTCTCACCGCCAGAGTCCGATCTGTCTTCCGCTTGTCCTCCATGAACTGCTCCGACGAAAACGCGCTTCATGGCGGGCCGAATCCGGGTAGATCTCGCAGGCTGAGCCGGCTCGATGATGCTGGGGAAGATGTCCGGCTCAGGGCCCGGTTCACCGATCTTGCCAAAGGGGACCCGGTACCCTTATTCAATTGAATCGGCCTTGGGGCCCCAGCCTGCATTGTCGACGTAGATCCTGCCGCGACGACTCTTGGTCATCCGGCCCGCTGCATAGCCCTTGAGTCCTTCAAAGCTGCCCTTCAAGAACTCGAAACCATCGTGCGATAGCCCCACGGTGTGCGCCAACTGTCATGGTTTTGTCACGGCAGATGTCCTAGCAAAAGGACTTAGTCGTGAGGCCACCACTACGGGTTAGCTTAAAGGGGTTAAAGAGGACAAGGACATAGGGTTTTATACTAGTTCGGCCCCTTCAATGAAGGTAAAAGCCTACGTCTAGTTTGGTGTAGTATTGCTAGGGTTTCGATGACCAGGGAGCGAATCCGCTTTGCCTGTGTCTCGAGCTGTTGTTCTCTGCCTTTAAACCGTCGCCGGGCCGTCCCTTTATATACGAGGTGATGCCCGGTCCGGTTTACAGAATCCCGTGGCCGGCTCATAAACGTGTCCGGCTCGGTCTCTATCCTTCCTATCTTACATCACAAGGTACACACAGTATGGCGGTTTACAAATCATGGGCCTTAACACTTGGGCTCTAAACCTCCTGGGCTAAAGTCTCTCGCTCCATGGTCTATTGGGCTTCAGTAAAGGTATCTCGATAAACATAAACCGGCCCCTCCTAGGCGGTTTATACCTGATAGTAATATCCCTGACACTAACGGAGCTCACGAGATTTTTGTCTAAGTTTTGTGTTGTGAAGTTTTCAAGTTTTGAGTATTGCTTTGGTGGACTATGGAACAAAGAGTGGCAAGAGCCTAAGATTGGGGATGCCCAATGCACCCCAAGGTAAAATTCAAGGTCAACCAAAAGCCTAAGCTTGGGGATTCCCCGGGAAGGCATCCCCTCTTCCGTCATCATCTATCGGTAACTATATCCGGAACTATATTTTTATTCACCACATGATATGTGTTTTACTTGGAGCGTCATGTATAATTTGAGTCTTTGCTTGTTAGTTGGCCACAATTATCCTTGCTGGACACACCTTTTTGAGAGAGATAAATATGGCCTAGGAATTGTTAGAACACTCTATGTGCTTCACTTATATCTTTGAGCTAAATAGTTTGCTCTAGTGCTTCACTTATATCTTTTTGAGCACAGTGTTAGTTTTATTTTGTAGAAATTGTTGATCTCTCATGCTTCACTTATATCCTTTTGAGAGACTATTAGAACAGCATGGTATTGTGCTTTGGCTATAAAACTAGCCTTAACATGATAAGCATCCAAGATGAATGTAGTAAAAACTTTCATACAAAGTGCATTGAATATGATGAGAAGTTTGATGCTTGATAATTGTTTTGAGATATGAGGATAGTGATATTAGAGTCACGCTAGTGGATTTATTATGAAATTGAGAAATACTTGTGTTAAAGCTTGTGATTCCCGTAGCATGCACGTATGGTGAACCGCTATGTGACGAAGTTAGAACATGAGGTATTTGTAGAGTGTCATCCTTTGTGTGGAGGTCGAGGGCGCGTGATGGTTAACTCGTACCAACCTCCCTCCTAGGAGCATGCGTTGATTGCTTTATTTTGATGACTCGTAAATTTTTGCAATAAGTATATGAGGTCTTTATGACTAATGTTGAGTCCATGGATTATACACACTCTCACCCTTCCACCATTGCTAGCCTCTCTTGTACCGTGCAACTTTCGCCGGTACCATACACCCACTATATACCTTCCTCAAAACAGCCACCATATACTTTCCTCAAAACAGCCACCATATCTACCTATCATGGCATTTCCATAGCCATTCCGAGATATATTGCCATGCAAGTTTCCACCGTTCCGTTCATACGACACGCTTCATATTGTCATATTGCCATGCATGATCATGTAGTTGACATCGTATTTGTGGCAAAGCCACCGTGCAAAAAATTTCATACATGTCACTCTTGATTCATTGCACATCCCGGTACACCGCCGGAGGCATTCATATAGAGTCATACTTTGTTCTAGTATCGAGTTGTAATATCAAGTTGTAAATCAATATAAGTGTGATAATCATCATTATTAGAGCATTGTCCCGAAGAAAAAAAGGAAAAAAAGAAGGAAAGGCCAAAAAAAATAAAAAAGAAAAAAATGAAAGAAAAGAAAAAAGGGACAATTGCTACTATCTTTTTCCACACTTGTGCTTCAAAGTAGCACCATGTTCTTCATGATAGAGAGTCTCATGTTTAGTCACTTTCATATACTAGTGGGAACTTTTATCATATAACTTGGCTTGTATATTCCAACGATGGGCTTCCTCAAATGACCTAGGTCTTCATGAGCAAGCAAGTTGGATGCACACCCACTTAGTTACTTTTCTTGAGCTTTCATACATTTTTAGCTCTAGTGCATCCGTTGCATGGCAATCGCTACTCACTCACATTGATATCTATTGATGGGCATCTCCATAGCCCGTAGATACACCTAGTCGATGTGAGACTATCTTCCACCTTTTTGTCTTCTCCACAACCACCATTCTATTCCACCCATAGTGCTATATCCATGGCTCACGCTCATGTATTGCGTGAAAGTTGAAAGGTTTGAAAGAATTGAGTATGACAACAAGTGCTTGGCTGAAACCGGGGTTGTGCATGATATGAATATTTTGTGCGATGAAGAGGGAGCATAGCTAGACTATATGATTTTGTAGGGATAACTTTCTTTAGCCATGGTATTTTGAGAACACATGATTGCTTTGTTAGTATGCTTGACATATTATTATTTCTTATGTCAATATAGACTTTTGTCTTGAATCTTTCAAATCTGAACATTCATGCCACAATAAAAATAATTACATTTAAAATTATGTTGGTTAGCATTCCACATCAAAAATTCTGTTTTTATCATTTACCTACTCGAGGACGGGCAGGAATTAAGCTTGGGGATGCTTGATATGTCTCCAACGTATTTATAATTTTTGATTGTTCCATGCTATTATTTATGATGTTTTGGATGTTTAATGGGCTTTGTTATACACTTTTATATTATTTTTGGGACTAACCTATTAACCCAAAGGCCCGGTCCACATTGCTGTTTTTTTTTACCTATTTCAGGGTTTTACAGAAAAGGAATATCAAACGGAGTCCAAACGGAATGAAACCTTCGGGAGAGAGATTTTTGGAGCGATATCTCACGGGAGACTTGAGACCCACGGAATAGGGCACACGTGGCGTCCACGAGGGTGGGGGTGCACCCCTGCCTCGTGGGCCCAACATTGCTCCCCCGATGCCCTGCTTCCTCCTATATATATCCATGTACCCCGAAAACATCAGAACAACAGAGAAAACCCTAGTTCCACCCCTGCAACCTTCTGTTCCCGTGAGATCCCATCTCGGGGCCTGTTCCGGAGCTCCTTCGGAGGGGGGATCTTCCACGGAGTGCTTCTACATCAACACCCCCGTCTCACCATGAGTTGTGAACAGTTTGCCACAGACCTTCGGGTCCATAGTTAGTACCTAGATGGCTTCTTCTCTCTTTTGGGATCTCAATACCAAGTTCTCATCGGTCTTCGAGGAGATCTATTCGATGTAATCTCTTTTTGCGGTGTGTTTATCGAGATCCGGTGAATAGTGGGTTTATGATCAAGATTGTCTATGAGAAATATTTGGTTCTTTTCTGAAATCTTTTATGTATGATTATAATATCCTTGCAAGTCTCTTCGAATTATTGGTTTGGTTTGGCCTACTAGATCTATAGTTCTTGCAATGGGAGAAGTGCTTGGCTTTGGGTTCAATCTTGCGGTGTCCTTTCCTAGTGACAGTAGGGGCAGCAAGGCACGTATTCTATTGTTGCCATCGAGGATAAAAAGATGGGGTTTATATCATATTGCTTAAGTTTATCCCTCTACATCATGTCATCTTGCTTAAGGCATTACTCTGTTCTTATGAACTTAATACTCTAGATGCATGCTGGATAGCGGTCGATGTGTGGAGTAATAGTAGTAGATGCAGAATCGTTTCGGTCTACTTGTTACGGACGTGATGCCTATATATAATGATCATGCCTAGATATTCTCATAATTATTCGCTTTTCTATCAATTGCTCGACAGTAATTTGTTCACCCACCGTAGAATTCTGCTATCATGAGAGAAGCCACTAGTGAAACCTATGGCCCCCGGGTCTATTCTCAACATATCAATCTACAATCTACTTTACTTTACCGTTTTTACTTTATGTTCTTATATCCAAAAATAACAAAAATATCAAACTATCATATCTATCAGAACTCACTTTCGTAAGTGACCGTAAAGGGATTGACAACCCCTTATCGCGTGGTTGCGAAGTTCTTAATTGTCTGTGCAGGTGCGAGGGACTCGCGCGTGGTCTCCTACTGGATTGATACCTTGGTTCTCAAAAACCAAGGGAAATACTTACGCTACTGTGCTGCATCACCCTTTCCTCTTCGAGGGAATACAACGCAAGCTCGAGAAGTAGCATGCTTCTTGCACTCAGCCTTCTCGGCCTCCAAATCGGCAGCCGCTTTGTCAGCAGCCACCTTGTTCGCCTCGGCCTCCTTCTTGGCCTTGGCGACCTCGCCCTTGAGATCCTCGAGCTCAGTGGCGCCAACTGTGTAAAACAGAATACAATATTAGAGTTTATAAACATACTCAATTAAATTAAGTCTTATTGACATTATAAGGCCGCATACCTTGCGTTTCGTCCAAACGCTGATTGACGCGGTCGAGGTCCGCGTTGGCCAAAAGGAGCTTCTGATTTAGTTCGGCAACCTCTGCGTCTCATGTAGTTGCCGTAACTAGGGAAGCCTGCACAAACAGTTCAGCTCTGTAAGCATGCTACACTATGGATACTTTGTCCAATTCTTTTCAGAATCACACAAAGCATCAGGGGTTACTGGGTATGTATGTGCATTAAAAGCAAAAATTCTATAACAAGCATTGCATTGCTTACCTCAAAGCATGTTAAAAGGTTGTTGAAGGCTTCATTCAGTCCGCCCTTGACGGATTGATCTTCTTCATTACTGCACCCATCACGGTGCGGTGTTCTTCAATGACGAGAGCACTCTGCAGTGCTCCCTCCATAGAATCCGGCGCCTCCGGATTAACTCCGGGCGCCGCCGTATCCTCCTCCGCTCGAGGAGTTGGGTCTTCGGACCCCGGAGCCGCACTAGGCCCCGGGATAGTATTCAGTGGGGCCCCGGATTGTTTGGGCCCCATGTCTTCGGTCTCCATGGGGGGCGTTTCCCCATGGTCAGCAGCCGCCGAGGTATTATCCCCGGCCGCCTTGTCTCCTGCCCCGCCCTCGTCTACTAGGGCGGAGGGCACCCGTTGGGCCGACACCTCGGTGACCCCGCCGATCACGGGTGATGGAACCCGGGTTGGCGGGTCACTCTCCGTCTCTCCAGGCGCGAGAGAGTTCCCCTCCAATGAAATAGCATCAGGGAGTCCTCTGGGAGGGCTGTAGGACAGCAGGAGAAAAATATTAAGTAAAATACTAGAAAAATAGTAATAAACAAAGGTGCAACACTTAAGTCTAGACTGACTTACGTCTCGGGCAAGGGTTTTTCCCTGGGCTTCATCACATAGCTATGTTTGGATGAACTCAAACTAGCTCCGAGGTTTAGTTTCCTTCGGGGCGCGGCCGTACCCGCGTCAGCGACGGCCCCCCTCTTCCTCCCCCTACCTTGCGCACGGGGCATTTGTTCTTCTTCCTCTTCCTCCTCATCATCTTCCTCCGCCTCGTCAAAGGAGAGGATGTGGAGGTCCTCGGGCTTCTTGCCCATAGGAAGGGGGCTTTCTCCGCCCCCCTTGCCCTTTGTCTTCTTGGGCTTCTTGGTCGGCGCCTTGTACGGCGCCGAAACTAGCATCGTCGTCAGTAGAGGCAGTGTTGGCTCTTCGGGCAAAGGCGCCGGACACTTAATCCGGGTCGCCTTCTTCGTCCAGCCCTGTATATCACGCAAAAATTCCAATTCATGTTATCATTAAATAAAGGGAAGGGTAAATGTTCGGCAAGGATTATTGTTACCTCTCGGGCGGAAAGTTCGGTGCTAAAGCCCGCATCCTCGGTCTCTTCGGGGCATTCCTTCTGGCTCTTGAAGATGTGCTTCCAGATCTCCTTGTGCGTAGAGCCGAAGATATGCTTCAACGGCTTGTCTCCTGCCAGATTGAACTCCCATAGGGAGGAGTCCCGACTTTGGCACGGGAGAACAAGCCGGGTCAGCAGCACTTGGACCACGGAGGAGAGCAGGTGCCCCTTGGAGATCACGCCAGACACTCAGCTCACGAGAGTCGTCACCCCAGTCTGCGACCCCCAGTCCAGACCCTTTTTGGTCCAGGAGGTCAGCCTCTCTGGGGGTCCGGATATGAAAGCAGGCTCCGCCGCCCACTTGGTGTCGCGGGGTTCGATGATGTAGAACCACTCCTGCTGCCAGACCTTGTTCGTCTCCACGAACGAGCCCTTGGGCCAAGTAGCATTCAGGAGCTTGCTAATCATAGCGCCCCCGCACTCCGCGTATTCCTCGTCCACCACCTTTGGCTTCACATTGAAGGTCTTGAGTCACATGCCGAAGTGTGGGGGGGTGCAGAGAAAGGCTTCACACACCACTATGAAAGCGGATATGTGAAGGATTGAGTTCGGGGCTGATACGTCTCAAATGTATCTACTTTTCCAAACACTTTTGATATTGTTTTGGCCTCATTTTTGCATGATTTGGACTAAACTAACCCGGACTGACGCTGTTTTCAGCAGAGCTGCCTGTATGGTTTATTTGTGTGCAGGAAAACGGATTTTTAAGTCCAGAAAAATCGATGAAAAATCAGAGAAAATCCACGCACCCGAAGGAACCAAATACCAGAAGTGGGGCCAGAGGGGGGCCAGGGGGTGCCCAGGCGCCCTGTGGGCGCGCCCCCCCTGGGCCGCGCCAGGGGGGCGCCTGGGTGGGGCCCACACCCCCTGGTGCCCTACTTTAGCCCGTATTTTTCCTCCCGACGCAGAGACCCCAGATCGGAAGTTCTTTCGCAGTTTTTCGTCGCGGAGCCGCCACCACCCTCTGTTCTTCCTCGGGAGGGCTAATCTGGAGGCTGATTTGGCCTCCGGAGAGGGAAGATCGTCGCCATCGTCATCATCATCACCACTCCATCATCCCTCCATGACTTCTCCCTTCATGTGTGAGTAATTCCCCTGCTGTAGGTGAAGGGGATGGTAGGGATTGGATGAGTTAGATCATGTAATAGTTCGTCAGATTGTTGGGGGCATGTTGCCTATCATCTACTATGGTGTTTATCATCTTTGCTACAACTTGTCATTCTTAATGCTTGACACTAGGGCCCGAGTGCCATGATTTCAGATCTGAACCATATGTGTTTGCATGAATATATTTGTGTTCGTGATCCTATCTATGAGTTGTATGCACTTGTTACGGTTCGGAACCGGCGATCCCAAAAGTGACAGCTTGGGACACCAAAGGGGATGGTCCGTAGTTTGAGGATTACATGTATCCATTGAGTTCATTGCTTTGTTCCGGTGCTCTTTGACAGGAGCACCTTAATATCCATTAGTTCCTTTTGGCCCCGTTCGTAGCGGGATGGTAGGACAAAAGATGTTGTGCAACTTCTTATTGCAAGCACGTACAACTACCTATGGGATACATGCCTAATGTTTGATATTTGTCTAGATGATCATTACTTTTCCGTGTGCCGTGCCCCAAGTTAGAATCTATCTCATCCATGCAGCGCCCAACCATCCATCTCCCTAGCCTACAGTATTTTAAACCTTGCTTGTCACTAGTTGCTACTTTTGCCATTTACTACTGCTATTTACTTTTGCTGTTTACTTTTACTATTACTATCATCACTATCATATCACTGTTACTACTTATCTTTTGTTGCAAGTAAGTATATTTCAGGTGCGGTTGAATTGACAACTCAACTATTAAAGCTTATAAATACTCTTTGGCTCCCCGTGTGTCGAATCAATAAATTGGGTTATTCTTACCCGCGAAGACTATCTCGATCCCTTACGGTTGAGGGTTATCAAGTACCGTTTTCTGGCGCCGTTGCCGGGGAGCATAGCAATATTTACAAGTTTACTTGAGGTATTCTACCTGCTGCACTTTATTCACTATGGGTAAGAAAGGAGACCCCAAGGTTCCGATCTTACTATCCACTACAAGAAGAGGTACTGCTGTGAGCACTAGTGCTACGCTTGATTCACCTTCTGTTATGAGTAAGTTTGCCTCACCACCACCACATGATGCTCCTATTGAATCTGTTACTATGTCTGATACTCTTGATGATGCTTCTACTACTTTTGATGATGATATTAGTTCGCTTGGTTATGCTCTTGAGAAACAAATTGCTGCTGCTGCTGAAAAATATGGAATTGAACTTCCTGTTGCTCGCTACCCTATTGGTGAAACTTATGATTATCCTGATTTGAGTAAACTCAAGGAGAGTCTCCTTGATGATGATTACTATATGCTTGATGAAGATCTATGCAGGGAACTGACAGAGTTTGCTGGCTCTGACCCTGAAGTTATTAAGAAAATATTTGAAAAACACTCTTTGAAAAACAAAACCGTTCCTAATCCTGAGTTTGCTACATCTCCTATATGCATTGATGATCCTGATTTTGATTTCTCTGTTGATCTTTCACTTATACCTATGGTTGAAGCTGACCCCTTTTATGGCAGAGAAAATGATGATGCTATTGCACACCTAACTAAACAGGGTGAGCTAGGTAGCCTGTTTACTACAGATGAGAAGATACGATACTTTTATGTGACCAAGCTTCTTCCTTTCTCATTGAAGGAGGGTGCTAAAGCATGGTATGATTCACTTCCATGCGGTTCCATTAAGAGTCCTCAGGACTTAGCTCACTCTTTTGTTGATAAGTACTTTCCTGCTCACATGCAACATGCTGCTTTACAAAGAATTTATAACTTTAAACAGTTGCAGGATGAGTCCCTCCCTAAAGCTTGGGGGAGGTACTGCGGTCTGATTCGGGCTAGACCAGGACATGAAACCCCTAAGAATGAATTAATCGATATATTCTATGCCGGTCTAACTGATGAATCCAGGTCCTATTTGGACAGTTGTGCTGGTTGTGTTTTCAGGAAAAGAACACCGGACGATGCAGAAGACTTAATGGGCGGGATTGCCAAAAACCATGAAGAATGGTCCGTCCCTGAACCACCTCCACCAACAAAGAGGAGGGGCATGTTTGTCCTAAGCCCCGAGGATATGCGAGAAGCAAAGAAGTCTATTAAAGAGAAGGGTATTAAAGCTGAAGACGTGAAGAATCTACCCCCTATTGAGAAGCTGTGTGAGCCTACCACTCACCCTCCTATGGTAGAGGTACATTCTCTTTTAGATTTCAACGCAAGTGACATCCCTCATGGTAAACCTCCTGATCAATGTTTAGATGAGTTTGATAATTTTATTATGAAATAGAATCATTTTAATGAGAGGATAGAAAGTCAGTTGCATGATAATTCCCTTGCTATCAAAAAGTTGCTTGATGTTTTAGATAGAACAGTTAATGATGTTCAATGTCTTGTGAAGCATTTTCATATGGTTCAAACTCAGCTTGATCAAATTTCTAATGTGCAAAGAGATTTGCTTGCTAACAATGCCAAACAAGATAAATTGCAGGCTTTTGGGATTAAGACCCGAGGAGGAACTAGTACTCAAGATCCTCTTTATCCAGAGGGACATCCGAAGAGAATCGAGCAAGATTCTCAAATGTAGGAAGAAGAAATTGTTGTCTCTCCAAAGAAGAAGAAGAAACATAAGGAGACTGACAATTCTAATGATCCTATTGCAGATGAAGAGCCAGCTATTGATCCCAACAGTGTATCTATTTCCGATGCTGAGACTGAAGACGGTGCTGAACCCGAAGGTAATAATAATGAGAAGAATGATCCGCCTGAAGTTCGAGAAGAAGAAGCACCTGACAAACGTAAGAGGTACACTAAAGAAGACTTCATCGCAAGAAAACATGGGAAGGAGAAAGAACCATGGGTACAGAAACCCATGCCCTTTCCAGGTAAGTCCATCAAATCTAAAGAAGAAGAGCATTATAATAAGTTTTGTGAGTGGATTAAACCTCTTTTTCTTCAGATACCCTTGACTGATGCTATTAAGTTACTTCCTTATTCAAAATATATGAAAGATATTGTCACTAATAAAAGAAAAGTTCCTAATGATGCAATATCTACTATGCTTGCTAACTATTCTTTCAGTGGAAAGATTCCTGAGAAGCTCGGTGATCCAGGTATACCCACCATTCCTTGCTCCATAAAGAATAATTATGTCAAAACTGCTTTATGTGATCTTCGAGCAGGAGTGAGTGTTATGCCTCTCTCTCTTTACGAGGGGCTTTGTTTAGAGAAACTAATTCCTACAGATATCTCCCTTCAGATGGCTGACAAGTCAACCGCTGTTCCGATAGGTATTTGTGAGGATGTTCCAGTTGAAGTTGCTAATTGTTTAATTCTTACTGGTTTTGTTGTGCTTGACATGCCCGAGGATGGGAGCATGTCCATTATTCTTGGTAGACCTTTCCTTAACACCGCAGGTGCCATTATTGATTGCAACAAAGGGAAGGTTACCTTCCATGTGAATGATAAAGAACACACGGTTTATTTTCCGAAGAAGACCGACAGGAGGCATGCCCTCAACTCTATAGAGAATATCGAGACCGTGAAAATTGGAGAATGGGACTGTCCACTACATGTGCCTCATAAATACAAAACTATCATGGTAGGGACAATGTCCATCAAGGTAAAGGTTCAGTGATTACTTCGTAGGAGGTGAGACTTTTTGCTCTATATATCGCTTGTTTGTTGGTAAGACTTGATCAACCTTACTAGTGAACATGTTTTATATGGATAAAAAGTTGAGCTTGCTATGTTTTCATTTGTTTTTAGTGTTGTCCTACTTGTTGTACCAAGTATCTATGTTTTTGAAGCTTCACAATACTACTAACTGCTTCAAGTTTTCAGAGAGTTTCGCAGCTTTTTGAACTTTGAAAAATTTTCAACAGTGAAGTTTTCAGAAAAATTCCAGAAAAATTATAATAAAAATTTCCATGTCGGGAGAGACCCGGAAAGTCCTGGGGCCAGCCAGGGGGGGCCACCAGTGGCCCAGGCGGCCAGCTGGCGCGGCCCAGCCCCTGGCCGCGCCCACAGGGCGCCTGGGGCCCACGGGACCCCCCTCCAGGTACTTCTTCTTCCTTCCTCTCCCTTTTTCTCCAGAAACCCGAGTTCTGGTCTTGTTCTTGCTGTTCTTGCTGTTCTTGGAGGCGATTCTTCGATCTCTCTCTACAGCCCATCATTTGAGCTGAAATTTTGAGCAAATACTCCCTGGTATGTGACTCCTCCACCCCTCCAATTAGATTTTTGATTGGTGGCCTCATTTGTGAGTATTTAGTAGTTCTTGGTGCTGTAGAGATGAGCTTGCATGCATGTGTAGAAAGTTATTTTCCAAGTTTTGATGCAAGTTTATGCCTAGGGCAAGTGAGTTGAGTAGTTTGCCTTAGCTCACTTTGTTTTAATCCTCGTTTTTGTAAATTGTAATTTTTTTTCAGAAATGAGTTTTCTAGGAAGGGCAAAAGGATGGCTTGAGAAGAGGAGGCCCACACACTCCGATCGAGTCACTAGAGCCGCAGCTTCACCATCGACTGCTAGGGTGAGCTACAATGAAGATCATGTGCCCCTGAGTTGTTGGAAGACACAAGTCCAGCACGTGCAATGACATTTCCATGTGATGAATTCATGGAAGCTGCGGGAATCAAGGATGAGTTTTATAATCTTTGTGCTAATGCAGGTTTGACACGACTCGTCACGAGCCGTGTTACTCAGTATCAAAAACTCACCTCCAGTTTCATTAACAGTTTTAGATATAATCCTGATTCAGGTGCTATTGAGTTTAAAATTTATAATGATCTAATCACCATGACTTTGGGAAATTTTTTTGAAGTAATAGGTGTGCCGAACGTTGGGAGGACGGCTAGGATGGCCACTCAGCCCTCCGAGCTGAAAACCGTCATCAACTCTCTTTGCAGCATGGGTACGAGGGATATTCATCGGTCGAAGATCTCCAACATCTTGTTTCCGCACCTCAGGTATTTTGCGTATTATATTGCTAGAGGGGTGTTAGCTCGCGACAACACGAGCAACATTTCTGCTCCGGATATTGCTATCCTGGCAGCAGCCCTCTCAGGGAGGTCTGATTATAATCTTGGTACCTTAATTGCTCGACGCCTTGCTATGAACGGTAACAAGGGGGACTTATATGGTGGCATTATGCCACACTTATCTTAGAGCATCTTGGAGGCACCCCACACCCTGATGATACTCCTTTTACTTATTTAAGCTTTGATCTTGCTGCTATGAAAAGGCATAAGTTTGTTACCATGGGTTCTGAGCTTGATAACCTTGTTTATATCTTGCGTTTCGGAACTACCGCGGAACGCGAGATCCGTCTACATGCATCTCTTTTGTTTGATTTTTCTCGCAGGAACGGATGGTCCTTTGATGTTGTCCAGTTCGATGAGTTCATGGTCCAGCATCAGTTTCATAACCCCATGGAGGGGGTTGTGCCCGACGAGGAGAGGCACGGTGAGATACCACATTTTCAGGAAGAGACCGCCACCGAGTTGGGTGAAGGGTCTTCCTCTGTTTGGCGTTCGGAACCTTCCTCGTGGGTGACTCTGAGGAGTTCGATGTACGCGCCAGCATCCGTCTACGACCCGTGGACTCACCACCACACCCCTGGAGCAGGAGGCTCCTGGGGGCAGTAGCTGCTAACCAACTTAGGCCAAAAGCCTAAGCTTGGGGGAGTATGTGCCCTTCTCACTTTTCCATTGTATTATCCGTTTGATTCACTTTGATCTTTTCGAAGTTTTTGCCCGTTCTTCTTTATTTCTCTCTTTGCAAAAACAACAAAAATATTTTCTCTTTCTTTTGCTTTTTATTCAACTTTTGAAAAAACCAAAAAGATTTCCTTTCTCTCTTTAGTTTGCTTTGTTTTCAGAGAACAACTCGAGTCCGTGATGGCATTTGATTATATTTCCTACGTTCGATCGTGCAAGTGACAAGCAGTAATGACGAAGGTCGACTGGAGGGAAGCAACAAGGAAGACCGGTATGAACTCTTATTGTTTCTACTTTTGTACATATGCCTGTACTTATGATCTAGAGACCAGCTTGTAGCGACATAGTGCTATGTTTACAATGCTCTTCCAGTGGTTCATGCTTTCCTTGTGGCTAGTCCCGAATAACTAGAGTATATAATGTGTTATTGAAATGATCTACATGCATTGCACTGTTCATAGTCTGGTATACTAAGGTGGTATTTCCCTTTAGAGAATTTTTTTTGGATTGACTTGGCACATGCTTACACATGTTTAAGACTAAAAGTCTACTTTGCCTTGATGATCTTTGAGTTTTAGAGTAGTTATATCACTTTCATGCCCGATTCAATGTTGCTTTGTCGCTCTGCATGATTATGACCGTTATTGATCTCTAGTTGGTCGCTTCCCAGTCTTTTGCTAAACCTCCACTTGTACTAAGCGGACTGACTGCTTGTGCATCCAAACCCTTTAAACCAGTTATGCCATATGAGTCCACCATACCTTCCTATACATGGTATTTACCTGCCATTCCTAACGGAGACTTTCATGTACCATCTCGAAATTAATCAAAAGCATTTCTCTTTTTTGTGCCTATGTTTTAGCTCATGAGGAAGTAGTAGTTAATTCATAATCTTTTTAAGTTGGACAAGTTTCACCCTTGGATTGCATGTATAATGTGCAAACCCCTAATATGAAAATGAACTGGCATTGAGTGTGCCCGGCTCGAAAAGATAATATAACAAACAAACCCTCCTTCACGCTTTGTTCATGAGAAATCAGAAAACTTTGGCAGTGATAAACAAAGGAGATTAAGAGGATGTGATCGTCCTCATGCGGGAGCCGTTCCTCGAGACTTGTCTAGCTTAAAAAGTGATTGAGTTATCTGCTAGCATTCGTTGAGGAAATATGCACCTCTCAAAAACATATTTACTTCTGTTTTTAAAACCAAGAGCTCTGGTACATGCTTAGTTTTTGTTTCCAATCACGGGTTTTCAACTTTGCCAATAAAAGCCACGGTTCGAGAGTCTCACCTTCTTTCTTCAAAGCACTGACTAGGAGAGCATAATTGTCATTCTGAGTGTAATGTGCATTGTCCCAAAGTATTACATTGTCTTCTGCATACTTGTGATATGATTTATTCTGAAATTCTTAGCTCTAGTCTCCTTTAAAACTCTGGAGGAGTCTCTGCATTTATGTTTTGCTTCACTCATGGAGGCTAGCAAGATACCACCCTAATATGCTCAAGCTATGTGCAATGTAATCTTGTCTTGATTTTCAGTAATATATTATTCACTCTTAAGTATTTGTGACTGGTCACTTGAAAGAAGGATTGCTCCTTGCATTGTCCTCATAAGTACTGTTTCAATACTTGCTAAACTCTTTTCGTAGTACATGCTTATATACATCTAATGAAGCAAAAGAGTTTGTCAAAGTTTTCTTTGTCGTGTCCAGTTCGTTGAACTGAATTGCTTGAGGACAAGCAATATGCTAAGCTTGGGGGAGTTGATACGTCTCAAACGTATCTACTTTTCCAAACACTTTTGATATTGTTTTGGCCTCATTTTTGCATGATTTGGACTAAACTAACCCGGACTGACGCTGTTTTCAGCAGAGCTGCCTGTATGGTTTATTTGTGTGCAGGAAAACGGATTTTTAAGTATCTCAGAAAAATCCACGAAAAATCAGAGAAAATCCACGCACCCGAAGGAACCAAATACCAGAAGTGGGGCCAGAGGGGGGCCAGGGGGTGCCCAGGCGCCCTGTGGGCGCGCCCCCCCCTGGGCCGCGCCAGGGGGGCGCCTGGGTGGGGCCCACACCCCCTGGTGCCCTACTTTAGCCCGTATTTTTCCTCCCGACGCAGAAACCCCAGATCGGAAGTTCTTTCGTAGTTTTTCGTCGCGGAGCTGCCGCCACCCTCTGTTCTTCCTCGGGAGGGCTAATCTGGAGGCTGATTTGGCCTCCGGAGAGGGGAGATCGTCGCCATCGTCATCATCATCACCACTCCATCATCCCTCCATAACTTCTCCCTTCATGTGTGAGTAATTCCCCTGCTGTAGGTGAAGGGGATGGTAGGGATTGGATGAGTTAGATCATGTAATAGTTCGTCAGATTGTTGGGGGCATGTTGCCTATCATCTACTATGGTGTTTATCATCTTTGCTACAACTTGTTATTCTTAATGCTTGACACTAGGGCCCGAGTGCCATGATTTCAAATCTGAACCATATGTGTTTGCATGAATATATTTGTGTTCGTGATCCTATCTATGAGTTGTATGCACCTGTTACGGTTCGGAATCGGCGATCCCAAAAGTGACAGCTTGGGACACCAAAGGGGATGGTCCGTAGTTTGAGGATTACATGTATCCATTGAGTTCATTGCTTTGTTCCGGTGCTCTTTGACAGGAGCACCTTAATATCCATTAGTTCCTTTTGGCCCGTTTCGTAGCGGGATGGTAGGACAAAATATGTTGTGCAAGTTCTTATTGCAAGCACGTACAACTACCTATGGGATACATGCCTAATGTTTGATATTTGCCTAGATGATCATTACTTTTCCGTGTGCCGTGCCCCAAGTTAGAATCTATCTCATCCATGCAGCGCCCAACCATCCATCTCCCTAGCCTACAGTATTTTAAACCTTGCTTGTCACTAGTTGCTACTTTTGCCATTTACTACTGCTATTTACTTTTGCTGTTTACTTTTACTATTACTATCATCACTATCATATCACTGTTACTACTTATCTTTTGTTGCAAGTAAGTATATTTCAGGTGCGGTTGAATTGACAACTCAACTGTTAAAGCTTATAAATACTCTTTGGCTCCCCGTGTGTCGAATCAATAAATTGGGTTATTCTTACCCGCGAAGACTATCTCGATCCCATACGGTTGAGGGTTATCAGGGGCTAGATCATGGAAATCTAGCCCGTAGAAGAACAAAAGACCCCGAATGAACGGGTGGAGTGGAAACCCTAGCCCCCGAACAAAATGAGAGGTAAAAACTACCCTCTCGCCCGCCTTAGGGACGGGAATCACCTGACCCTTAGGGGGACTGAGTGTGCGATGTCACCGGCGAGGTACCCCGCGCTCCGTAGATCCTCCACGGTATTTTCAGTGATCGTGGAAGCCTCCCACTTGCCTCGAGCACCGGATCTAGCCATTGCTGGGAAGGGGAGTAGTGGTTGAGGAACGAAGAGCGATGGGCGCATGAGATGAGAATACGGGGGCAAGGGAGATTGGAGAGCTCGAGCTTGAGGAAGGCGTGGGGCTGATGAGAGGGATTGGTATCCTTTTATAACGCTGCGAATACAGAATGTCCCCCCACTTTAGCCATAAAACTCACCGGTTCACCAAAGCGGTCGTGTGTAATGCGCGGCATGGGTGCTCACGTCACACTGAAAAAGATCCCACAATAAGCGGGCATGATCTCTATTCCGACGAGACGTGTCAATGAGGATATACCTCAAAACGCAAAACTAGGACCAAATAAAATGGTTCGATGTGCTAGTGGGTTGGACGCAACGCTTCACCCAAAAGTTGTCAGTAGAGACACACTATTCATTTTCTTTTAAAGGCCTTGCCTTCGAGGCTAAGGGTTGTACTAATCTTGCAGAGCCAAACACAATACACCTTTTGGCAGAAGATATATTCGGAAGAAGGAACCCGCCTTGCAATGCCGAAGACAATACGGAAGCCGAACTCATCATCATCGAGGATAGGTTCAGGGGCTACTGAGGGAGTCCTGGATCGGGGGGGGGGGGGTCCTCATGTGGCCGGACAAACTCCTGGTGGGCCGTGAAGATTACTACACAAGATCATCTCTCGTATCCGGATAGGACTCCCGTGTCCATGTAATGGCAAGTTTTAGGTTCGGATGTAGATTTTCCTTCCTCTGCAAGATAACATGTACAAACCCTAGGCCCCTCCGGTGTGTATATAAACCGGAAGGTTTTAGTCCGTAGAGGCTAGAACATCATCATAATATGCTCATAAGCTAGACTTAGGGTTTAGCCTTTACGATCTCGAGGTAGATCAACTCTTGTATTCATATTCATCCATATTAATATAGCAGGAAGTAGGGTATTACCTTGATCGAGAGGGCCTGAACCTGGGTAAACATCGTGTCCCCAGCCTCCTATTACCATCGATCCTCAGACGCATACTTCGGGACCCCCTACCCGAGATCCGCCGATTTTGACACCGACTTTCACCGCCGTGGGAAAATCCTGGGGGAGCGCGCTGAGAGTCGACCACGAGGACTTCGACGACGAGGTTGTTGCTCTCGCTCTCAGAAAGCGAGTCCATATGACAAGTCGACGAATCGATCAGGTCATACAGGGATTGATCGGGCTCGATTGCCACGACCTACGGATGCGTCGATTAACGACTGACCGTGTGACAAAGCCACTGCTGCAGCCGCGAACGACCGGATCGCTTGCGACGGCGAGCATCTAGTGGCAAAGATGATGCCGGAGTAGACCGATACTGAGTCGACGGTCGTCGCAGGAGGACGCCTCACGCACTCGCGCGGAAGTGCGCCGCCCCGCGGATGGGGAGGGACTCAACGTCAAGCGGTGCCTCCTGCAGCCAAGCCGAATCGTCGACGATGAGGACAAGCGCACCGAGACGGATCTCGCGGCCTGGAGACAAATCACCGCCGAACACCATGCTGAAATGAATCAGGAAAAATGCAACCTTGCCAGAAAGTCGCCTAGATGCTTGCCCCAAGGTGGGCGCCAACTATCGTGGGAACGAGTCTGGCAGTAAGAGTAGGGGGTTGGAAGGAGGCAGAGTCCTAGCTACGGAAGGTTGTGACAAGGGATTTACGAGTTCAGGCCCCTCTCTGAGGAGGTAACAGCCCTACATCACGGTGCCACGGGGGTTTGTCATCTAGATTATGTTGAAGTTACAGAGGGTGCGAACCCTTGTTCCTGAGGGGAGGAGTGGCTTATATAGAGTGCACCAGACCTCTCCAGCCTTCAGTTACACAAGGGTTCACTGAGAATTAAGTCTATAACATTACTGATAATGTCTGTACTAAATGGTCTTTATGGCTACGGAGTGAACACCTATCTGTTGTGTTGGGGAACGTAGGATTTCAAATTTTTCGTACGATCACGCAAGATCTTTCTACTAGATGCATAGCAACGAGAGGGGAGAGTGTGTCTACGTACCCTCGTAGACCGAAAGCGGAAGCGTCTAGTGATGCGGTTGATGTAGTCGAATGTCTTCGCAAGTCAATCGATCCAAGCACCGAACGTACGGCACCTCCGCGTTCAGCACACGTTCAGCTCGATGACGTCCCACGAGCTCTTGATCCAGTTGAGCTTCACGGGAGAGTTTTGTCAGCACGACGGCGTGGTGACGGAGATATGAATCTACCGGCGCAGGGCTTCACCTAAGCACTGCAATGATATGACCGAGGTGTGTTTCTGTGGAGGGGGGCACCGCACACGGCTAAAACAATGTTGCTTGTGTGTCTTTGGGAGCCCCCATGTCCCCGTATATAAAGGAGCAAGGGGGAGGTGCGGCCTGCCCATGTATGGCGTGCCAGGAGTAGGATTCCTACTCCTAGTAGGAATAGGAATCCTCCTTCCTATTCCTACTAGGAGTAGGAAAGGAAGGAGGAGAGGAGAAGGAAGGAGAGGGGCTCCTCCCCCCCCACTCCTAGTCCAACTAGGATTCCTAGGGGGGCAAGGCCAGCCCTATGGGCTGCCTCTCTCTTTTCCCTCTAGGCCCACTATTGACCATACTCCCCCGGGGGGGTTTCGGTAACCCCCTCCGGCACTCCGGTTTCACCCGATAACACCCGGAACACTTCCGGTGTCCGAATATAGTCGTCCAATATATCAATATTAATGTCTCGGACATTCCGAGACTCCTCCTCATGTTTGTGATCTCATCTGGGACTCCGAACTACCTTCGGTACATCAAAACTCATAACTCATAATACAGATCGTCATCGAACATTAAGCGTGTGGACCCTACGGGTTCGAGAACTATGTAGACATGACCGAGACTCATCTCCAGTCAATAACTAATAGCGGAACCTGGATGCTCATATTGGTTCCCACATATTCTACGAAGATCTTTATCGGTCAAACCGCATAACAACATACGTTATTCCCTTTGTCATCGGTATGTTACTTGCCCGAGATTCTATCGTCGGTATCTCAATACCTAGTTCAATCTCATTACCGGAAAGTTTCTTTACTCATTCCATAATATGTCATCTCGTGACTAACTCATTAGTCATTTTCTTGCAAGGCTTTTTATGATGTGTATTACCGAGAGGGCCCAAAGATACCTCTCCGACACTCGGAGTGACAAATCCTATTCTTGATCTATGCCAACACCACGAACACCTTCGGAGACACCTGTAGAGCATCTTTATAATCACCCAGTTACATTGTGACGTTTGATAGCACACAAGGTGTTCCTCCGGTATTCGGGAGTTGCACAATCTCATAGTCATAGGAACAGGTATAAGTTATGAAGAAAGCAAAAGCAGTAAAAGTAAACGATCATAGTGCTAAGCTAACGGATGGGTCTTGTCCATCACATCATTCACCTGATGATGTGACCCTGTTGATCAAGTGACAACTCATGTCTATGGCTAGGAAACCTAACCATCTTTGATCAATGAGCTAGTCTAGTAGAAGCATACAAGGGACACTCTGTTTTGTCTATGTATTCACACATGTACTAAGTTTTCGGTTAATACAATTCTAGCATGAATAATAAACATTTATCATGATATAAGGAAATGAATAACAACTTTATTTTTTGCCTCTAGGGCATATTTCCTTCAGTCTCCCACTTGAACTAGAGTCAATAATCTAGATTACATAGTAATGATTCTAACACCCATGGAGTCTTGGTGCTGATCATGTTTTGCCCGTGGAAGAGGCTCAGTCAATGGGTCTGTGACATTCAGATCCGTATGTATCTTTCAAATTTCTATCTCTCCCTCCTTGACTTGATCGCAGATGGAATTGAAGCGTCCCTTGATGTGCTTAGTTCTCGTGTGAAACCTGGATTCCTTCGCCAAGGCCATTGGTCCAGTGTTGTCACAAAAGATTTTCATTGGACCCGATGCACTAGGTAATCCACCTAGATCGGATATGAACTCCTTCATCCAGACTCCTTCATTTGCTGCTTCCGAAGCAGCTATGTACTCCGCTTCACACATAGATCCCGCCACGACGCTATGCTTGAAACTGCACCAACTGACAGCTCCACCGTTCAATAAAAATACATATCCGGTTTGTGACTTAGAGTCATCCGGATCAGTGTCAAAGCTTGAATCGACGTAACCGTTTACGACGAGCTCTTTGTCACCTCCGTAAATGAGAAACATATCCTTTGTCCTTTTCAAGTACTTCAAGATGTTCTTGACCGCTGTCGAGTGATCCACTCCTGGTTTACTTTGGTACCTCCCTGCTAAACTTATAGCAACGCACACATCAGGTCTGGTACACAGCATTGCATACATGATAGATCCTATGGCTGAGGCATATGGAATGACTTTAATTTTCTCTCTATCTTCTGTAGGGGTCGGTCATTGAGTATTACTCAACTTCACACCTTACAACACAGGCAAGAACCCTTTCTTTGACTAATCCATTTTGAACTTCTTAAAAACTTTATCAAGGTATGAGCTTTGTGAAAGTCCAATTAAGCGTCTTGATCTATCTCTATAGATCTTGATGCCTAATATATAAGCAGCTTCACCGAGGTCTTTCATTGAGAAATTCTTATTCAAGTATCCATTTATGCCATCCAGAAATTCTATATCATTTCCAATCAACAATATGTCATCCACATATAATATCAAAAATGCTACAGAGCTCCCACTCACTTTCTTGTAAATACAGGCTTCTCCAAAAGTCTGTATAAAACCATATGCTTTGATCACCTCATCAAAGCATATATTCCAACTCCGAGGTGCTTGCACCAGTCCATAGATGGATCGCTGGAGCTTGCGTACTTTGTTAGCACCTTTTGAATCGACAAAACCTTCTGGTTGCATCATATACAACTCTTCTTTGAGATATCCATTCAGGAATGCAGTTTTGACATCCATTTGCCAGATTTCATAATCATAAAATGCGGCAATTGCTAACATGAATCGGACACACTTAAGCATCACTACGGGTGAGAAAGTCTCATCGTAGTCAACTCCTTGAACTTGTCGAAAACCTTTCACAACAAGTCAAGATTTGTAGATAGTAACATTACCGTCAGCGTCGGTCTTCCTCTTGAAGATCCATTTATTTTCAATGGCTTGCCGATCATCGGGCAAGTCAACCAAAGTCCACACTTTGTTCTCATACATGGATCCCATCTCAGATTTCATGGCCTGGAGCCATTTTGCAGAATCTGGGCTCATCATCGCTTCCTCATAGTTTGTAGGTTCATCATGGTCTAGTAACATGACTTCCAGAATGGGGTTGCCGTACCACTCTGGTGCGGAACGTACTCTGGTTGACCTATGAAGTTCAGTAGTAACTTGATCTGAAGTTTCATGATCATCATCATTAGCTTCCTCACTGATTGGTGTAGGAATCACTGGAACTAATTTCTGTGATGTGCTACTTTCTAATTCGGGAGAAGGTACAATTACCTCTTTAAGTTCTACTTTCCTCCCACTCACTTCTTTCGAGAGAAACTCCTTCTCTAGAAAGGATCCATTCTTAGAAACGAATACCTTGCCTTCAGATCTGTGATATAAGGTGTACCCAACAGTCTCCTTTGGTTATCCTATGAAGACACATTTCTCCGACTTGGGTTTGAGCTTATCAGGTTGAAGCTTTTTCACATAAGCATCGCAACCCCAAACTTTAAGAAACGACAACTTTGGTTTCTTGCGAAACCACAGTTCATAAGGTGTCGTCTCAACGGGTTTAGATGGTGCCCTATTTACCGTGAATGCAACTGTCTCTAAAGCATAACCCCAAAACGATAGTGGTAAATCGGTAAGAGACATCATAGATCGCACCATATCTAATAAAGTACGGTTACGACGTTCGGACACACCATTACGCTGTGGTGTTCCGGGTGGCGTGAGTTGTGAAACTATTCCACATTGTTTCAAATGAAGACCAAACTCGTAACTCAAATATTCGCCTCCAGGATCAGATCGTAGAAACTTTATTTTCTTGTTACGATAATTCTCTACTTCACTATGAAATTCTTTGAACTTTTCAAACGTTTCACACTTGTGTTTCATCATGTAGATATACTCATATCTGCTCAAATCATCAGTGAAGGTTAGAAAATAACGATACCTGCCGCGAGCCTCAACACTCATCGGTTCACATACATCAGTATGTATGATTTCCAACAAGTCTATTGCTCACTCCATTGTTCCAGAGAACGGAGTTTTAGTCATCCTGCCCAAGCACCAAGTGATTCATAATCAAGTGATTCCAAAAGTCCATCACTATGGAGTTTCTTCATGCGCTTTACACCAACATGACCTAAACGACAGTGCCACAAATAAGTTGCACTATCATTATTAACCTTGCATCTTTTGGCTTCAATATTATGAATATGTGTATCACTACGATCGAGATCCAACAAGAATAGACCACTCTTCATGGGTGCGTGACCATAAAATATATTACTCATATAAATAGAACAACCATTATTCTCAGATTTAAATGAATAACCGTCTCGCAATAAAGAAGATCCAAATATAATGTTCATGCTTAACGCTGGCACCAAATAACAATTATTCAGGTCTAAAACTAATCCCGAAGGTGGATGTAGAGGTAGCGTGCCGACAACGATCACATCGACTTTGGAACCATTTCCCACGCGCATCGTCACCTCGTCCTTAGCTAATCTTCATTTAATACGTAGCCCCTGTTTCGAGTTACAAATATTAGCAACCGAACCAGTATCAAATACCCAGGTGCTACTACGAGCATTAGTAAGGTACACATCAATAATATGTATATCATATATACCTTTGTTCACTTTGCCATCCTTCTTATCCACCAAATACTTGGGACAGTTCCGCTTCCAGTGTCCAGTCCCTTTGCAGTAGAAGCACTCAGTTTCAGGCTTGGCCCCAGACTTGGGTTTCTTCGTGGGAGTAGCAACTGTCTTGCTATTCTTCTTGAAGTTCCCTTTCTTTCTCTTGCCCTTTTTCTTGAAACTAGTGGTCTTGTTAACCATCAACACTTGATGCTCCTTTTTGATTTCTACCTCCGCAACTTTGAGCATAGCGAAGAGCTCGGGAATTGTTCTCTGCATCCCTTCCATATTATAGTTCATCACGAAGCCTTTGTAGCTTGATGGCAGTGATTGAAGAACTCTATCAATAACACTATCTTCGTTAACTTTGCATCCAAGTTGAGTCATATGATTATGGTACCCAGACATTCTGAGCAAGTGTTCATTGATAGAACTGTTCTCCTCCATCTTGCAGCTATAGAACTTATTGGAAATCTCATATTTCTCAATCCGGGCATTTGCTTGAAATATTAATTTCAACTCCTGGAACATCTCATATGCTCCATGACGTTCAAAACGTTGTTGAAGTCCCGGTTCTAAGCCGTAAAGCATGGCACACTAAACTATTGTGTAGTCATCAGACCGCGTCTGCCAGACGTCCAAAGCGTCTACATTGGCGGGAGGGGGCTTTTCACCTAGTGGTGCTTCAATGACATAATTCTTCTGTGCAGCAATGACGATAATCCTCAAGTTACGGACCCAGTCCATATAATTGCTACCATCATCTTTCAACCTAGCTTTCTCTAGGAACACATTAAAATTCAAGGGAACGGTAGCACGGGCATTGATCTACAACAACATAGATATGCAAAAACTATCAGGACTAAGTTCATGATAAATTAAAGTTCAATTAATCATATTACTTAAGAACTCCCACTTAGATAGACATCCCTGTAGTATTCATCTAAATGATCACGTGATACAAATCAACTAAACCATGTCCGATCATCACGTGAGATGGAGTAGTTTTCAATGGTGAACATCTTATATTGATCATATCTACTATATGATTCACGCTCGACCTTTCGGTCTCCAGTGTTCCGAGGCCATGTCTATACATGCTAGGTTCGTCAAGTTTAACCCGAGTATTCTGCATGTGCAAAACTATCTTACACCCGTTGTATTTGAACGTAGAGCATATCACACCCGATCATCACGTGGTGTCTCGGCACGACAAACTTTCACAACGGTGCATACTCAGGGAGAACACTTGTACCTTGAAATTTTGTAAGGGATCATCTTGTAATGCTACCGTCGTACTAAGCAAAATAAGAAGCATAATAAGATAAACATCACATGGAATCAAAATATGTGACATGATATGGCCATCATCATCTTGTGCTTTTGATCTCCATCTCCAAAGCATCGTCATGATATCCAATGTCATCGACTTGACACCATGATCTCCATCGTAGCGTCGTGGTCATCTCGCCAACTGTTGCTACTACTACTATCTCTAACTCATAGTGATAAGTAAAGCAATTACATGGCCTTCGTAATCCATACAATAAAGAGAAAACCATAAGGCTCCTGCCGGTTGCCGATAACCTTACAAAACATGATCATCTCATACAATAACGTATAACTCATCACGTCTTGATCATATCACATCACAACATGCCCTGCAAAAACAAATTAGACGTCCTCTACTTTGTTGTTGCAAGTTTTACTTGGCTGCCACAGGCTTAGCAAGAACCGTTCTTACCTACGCATACAAAAAACACAACGATTTTTCGTCAAGTATGTGATGTTTTAACCTTCACAAGGACCGGGCGTAGCCACACTCGATTCAACTAAAGTGAGAGAGACAGACACCCGTCGGTCACCTTTAAGCAATGAGTGCTCGTAACGGTGAAACCAGTCTCGCGTAAGCGTACGCGTAATGTCGGTCCGGGCCGCTTCATCTCACAATATCGCTGAATCAAAGTATGACATGCTAGTAAGTAGTATGACTATTATCGCCCACAACTCGTTGTGTTCTAGTCGTGCAAATCATCTACGCATAGACCTGGCTCATGATGCCACTGTTGGGGAACGTAGTATTTCAAAATTTTCCTACGATCACGCAAGTTCTATCTAATAGATGCATAGCAATGAGAGGGGAGAGTGTGTCTACGTACCCTCGTAGACCGAAAGTGGAAGCTGCTAGTGACGCGGTTGATGTAGTCGAACGTCTTCGCGATTCAACCAATCCAAGCACCGAACGTACGGCACCTCCGCGTTTAGCACACGTTCAGCTCGATGACGTCCCACGAGCTCTTGATCCAGTTGAGCTTCATGGGAGAGTTTCGTCAGCATGACGGCGTGGTGACGGAGATGATGAAGCTACCGGCGCAGGGCCTCGCCTAAGCACTGTAACGATATGACCGAGGTGTGTTTCTGTCAAGGGGGGCACCACACACGGCTAAAACAATGTTGCTTGTGTGTCTTTGGGTCCCCCCTGCCCCCGTATATAAAGGAGCAAGTGGGAGGTGCGGCCGGCCCATGTATGGCGCGCCAGGAGTAGGATTCCTACTCCTAGTAGGAATAGGACCTATTCCTACTAGGAGTAAGAAAGGAAGGAGGAGAGGAGAAGGAAGGAGAGGGGCGCCTCATCCCCCCCAGTCCTAGTCCAACTAGGATTCCTAGGGGGGTGCGGCCAGCCCTATGGGCTGCCTCTCTCTTTTCCCGCAAGGCCCTCTATGGACCATACTCCCCCGGGGGGGTTCCGGTAACCCCCTCCGGCACTCCGGTTTTACCCGATAACACCCAGAACACTTCCGGTGTCCGAATATAGTCGTCCAATATATCAATCTTAATGTCTCGGACATTCTGAGACTCCTCGTCATGTCCGTGATCTCATCCGGGACTCCGATCTACCTTCGGTACACCAAAACTCATAAACTCATAATACTGATCGTCATCGAACGTTAAGCGTGCGGACCCTACGGGTTCGAGAACTATGTAGACATGACCAAGACTCATCTCCGGTCAATAACCAATAGCGGAACCTGGATGCTCATATTGGTTCCCACATATTCTACGAAGATCTTTATCGGTCAAACCGCATAACAACATACGTTATTCCCTTTGTCATCGGTATGTTACTTGCCTGAGATTCGATCGTCGGTATATCAATACCTTGTTCAATCTCGTTACCGGCAAGTCTCTTTACTCGTTCCATAATACGTCATCTCGTGACTAACTCATTAGTCATTTGCTTGCAAGGCTTATTATGATGTGTATTACCAAGAGGGCCCAGAGATACCTCTCCGACACTCGGAGTGACAAATCCTATTCTTGATCTATGCCAACACCACGAACACCTGCGGAGACACCTGTAGAGAATCTTTATAATCACCCAGTTACGTTGTGACGTTTGATAGCACACAAGGTTTTCCTCCGGTATTCGGGAGCTGCACAATCCCATAGTCATAGGAACATCTATATGTTAGGAAGAAAGCAATAGCAGTAAAACTAAACGATCATAGTGCTAATCTAACGGATGGGTCTTGTCCATCACATCATTCACCTAATGATGTGATCACGTTGATCAAATGACAACTCATGTCTATGGCTAGGAAACATAACCATCTTTGATCAATGAGCTAGTCTAGTAGAGGCATACTAGGGACACTTTGTTTTGTCTATGTATTCACACATGTACTTAGTTTCCGATTAATACAATTCTAGAATGAATAATAAATATTTATCATGATATAAGGAAATAAATATTTATTGCCTCTAGGGCATATTTCCTTCATGTTGCTCTTCAAGCGTGGCCTTTGGGATCCTGGTCGTCGAGTGAACTCTTGCGATGTCGAGTGGAGATGAGTTATCCGAGTGATTTTTCCCGTCGAGTGTATTTCACTGCGGGGTATTTCAGTCGGTATTCTCTATGGAGTCTATCTTGGTTTTCGTGTGGTGCCCTTGGGTAGGTCATGTAGGTCAGGCCTAAGACCCTACCCTAGGTACATGTCTTCATTAGGTGTCGTGGATGCAGATGGGCCCGAAGTGCGAGGGTGGCGGGCCAAGAACCACCGGACAAAGAACTCCCGCCTCCCCCGCCTGCTGGCGCGGGGAACCAGGACTTTGGCATCGCCGCTGGCCTCGAAGAGCAGGAAGGGATCAAGGATGGTGATGGGGAGTCTGGTTTTGTGCATCGCCGGTGCACGAGTTAAATAGCCGTGGCAAGGCCAGGGGAAGGGGATGTCAGCCGCTTCAATGTGGCACATCGGCCGGAGTTGGTTTCTTGGGACGTGGCATCTGCATTGAAGCAGCGATGCCCGAGAGGTCACGTCCGTTAGTGCCGCCCTCCCGCCCGATCAAATCGTGGCATCAATGCCGACCACTGCATGCTCTGGACCAACATGAATGCAGTGCGGCAAGTGGTGTGGGCATTCGATGGAAAGCGCAGGATTGGTGGGTGGGGGGTTTGTGGTGGGCCAGGGCAGTTAGATGCGGGCATGGCAGCAGTCCGGACACCCGCAAAGCCTTCACCCCCACATTGTCTCCGGTCTGCGGGGAAAACACGTCCGGACTAGCGAGCAGACCGATACATGCCCGTGTTGGATGGTTGAACACATCCGGACAGCATGTTCTAGACATATCCTAGCGGTTTGAGAGTCAGCGTTGGAGATGTCCTAACATACCAACCAATTATGTGGAGGATGATTTGCGGCACGCAGATCTTAGAGCACGGTGTCCCTCACACGTGCTTTTATGTTTGGTCCGATTTTCAAACTTTTATACGTTTTGAACGAGAAATCCAAATTAAGTTTTTTTTTTTCATATTCGTGTTTCTCGTGACGAGAGCTTTCAAATAAGACCCATCTTCAATACATTTTGATGAATTTTGAAATAAATATGAAGTTTCAACTCTTAAAATTTAGTACAAGGGTCTGATAAAAACACATTTTTTGTGCCTACAACCATCAAAAAATTGTCTTAAAGTTTTACTTAAAAACCTTAAGAGCGAGCGAGAAAACCACAAGTTTTAGATGAAAAATCGTAAGCTTCAACAACTGAAACTTAAAACTTCTGGTGCTCACATGCGGGATCCAACTACTTTACGAACCGCGAGGCAATCGAGCGGCTGGGCAGGGTTTGACAGGTGTGGCCCTTGCGAATTTCCACCAATTGTTTAAGAAACCTACATGAAAATGATACCAACAACAGTGCTACACCTACCAATATTTTTAGGGAATTAATTTTACAAGTTCATGCGACAGTTTTTTAGTCGGACATCACTGGAAAAGTGGGGCACACCATGAAATTCGGGAGGGGATAGTTTGGTCAAAGGAGCCCCGTAGTTTTTTTTGGTATAAATCATTTGTATGTTTAGGATTATTGATGTTTGTACTATCCCCGTATATGACTATACCGAGCCAACAAGTAACACTGCAAGGTGGCAGCTGATCTTCCCTGGCTCATCGACGAGGCACGCCCCCTCTCCTTCGTCTATTGCTCACGCAAGACGAGGACCCTAGGGTTTCGATCTGGTGGTGGTAGGGTTAGAAATAAATTTAGATTTGTCGTCGATCAATGATGATAAGACAATGATGTCATCATCATCGTGGAGTAAGGTCTCTCTGCTTCACCCTCATTCTGGTGGTGTATCTTATTATCATTAGGTGTGGGTTTAGAATCGTGTGTCTTTAGATTCGGTTCTTTGGGTCTGGCTTTTTTCTTCCACAGGTTTGTCTCGGTGTCGTTGTCCTACGGATCAAACACTGATGTTGCATTTTCATCCTCTAGCTCTAGTTACGAAAATCGAAGGTTGGTCAGCCTCAGCCTTGTTGGAGAGTGTGTGAAATTTATGTTCCAACCTTCGTCTATCCAATCCCGGGGCATTCTACATGCCCTCAACGGTGTTTTCTTCCCTCGGATGACGACTTGCTACGCAAATCACGACCGTCGGTGTATTTTGGTCTATACCATTGATTTTATGTCCACTGCTTCTACATGATTATAAGTTTCGACCAGTTTGCTCCGCTCAGACGGAGGCCCAAAGGCGGTAACAAGTTTGGCTCATGGCGTGTCACTTGTGGATGCGGGAGGAAGAACTCTTCGTCACGCTAGGCATCTAGATCTATTTTTAAATTTTGTATGGGTGTTTTTGCAAGGACGTGAAAGATTAAACTGAAATGAACTTCAGAATTTAAGAAAATAAGAGGAAAATGCTTGTGCGCATTGGAGCACTACTCGACCAGCTATAGCTAGAAGACAAGACAATCACGTGCAACAAATCACCCTCCCCCCACCCACCAACACTCCAAGTATAATCGGATCGCTTAGGAAGGGCGATCTCGACAGCCGTCAAGAACGTTTCCTTCCACTGTCGTCCTCTTGCGGCTCCCCTCGTTCGTCGGTGGTGACGGGATCGCCGGATCCATGCGTGCGTATCGTGTAGCTTTAGGTTTTAGGCCGTGTTAGCTTAGGTTTTTGGGTCGTTCATCGTCTTGGCTTCGGCGTCTGCGATAACAACGCTGAATAAGAAGCTTCGGATCCTTCCTCGATGAGGCAATCGACCCTATGATTGGGGATGGACTTGGAAACCAGTCTGTTGAAGCAAGGATGGCGTGGCGGCGGCAGTATCCTCGTGATGGTCTTGTTGTCCTCGAGCTCTGTCGTTATGACAACCTTTGCTCCAACGCTAACACGGTGTTTGGGAGGTAATCTGGGAGCGGATGCAGACCGTGGCCTGCATCGGCGGCATCTGAAAGATGGCGGATCGTGACCTGGGTTCGTGATTCATGGCTGGCGAGTATGTATTTTCATCCTCCGACATCTTAGTCGTGCGGGGGTACCATGTGTGGAGTTTGATGGTGTGTCTGCCCTGTTTCCCTATCCATATTTGGTCAATGGTAATGGCTTCGTCTTCGGTGAGCCACCTTGAAGGTTCGCAAAGCTGCATATTAACGATGGAGCCGCTTTGAACTCAGATGAAGCGGTGATCCGCCATTTTCTGCTTAATTTGGTGGTCATTGTGGTGGTGCCGGAAGCAAGTGGTCAAGCTCAGGAGATTTTCCAGTCTTGATTTCTTCTTGGCTGGTGTTACTTGTGCAAAGGCTCGTGTTGTGTTGTATTTTTAGTTCTAGTTTTATAACACACACTATCCCCTTTTTTTATTAAGATGGTAAAGCCACACACGAGCAACGCGTAATATGACTCCACTTCTCAAAGTGGCCATCCCATCAACCATCACAGAATAAAGCATCCCTTTGCCAAAGTTGGCCAAACAGCGATGGACACGAGCCATCGGTTAAATCAGCAATCAGCCGTCACCGTCGCATGCCAATCACACGATTCGGTTCTTCTTCCCAAAAATTGAAATTCTGACGGCCCATTTCACTCGTAGTTCACTCTCCGTAGACTGTAATTCAACTCTGCCGTCAACTTAGTCCAGTTGGCTAGTTGCCTGGTTACCTAGTTGGCCAGTTACCCGGTTGAACGCAGTTCATGCATGCGCGGCGGGTCCTGCATGAGATTAGCCACCCACTGTACTGTACCACTTGGTTGTCGTAACTCGCAAGGTTAGGATTTTGCTTCTAGAATCTTTCAAGGAGTCCAGGTACCCTGTTTTGCCTTCGCTCGCGGTGAAGGAATCCCACGGAATTTTTCAAGAAACCAACGACCCCGGGCATCCGAAGCTCGACCGCCGCCCGTCCCACGGCGACGGCTCGTGATTCGCGGCGGCAGTGGATAGAGCACGAAGGGGCTAGCCGGCGAAAAGGCGGGTAGCCGACTTCCGTGCAGGGCCCCAGGCGGGTTAACGGCGGGATCTGGACCTAACGTACCGACGGCCGCGGGGGCCTCCACGTACGCTGCCCCAAAACAGCCGAACGCACCGGTGGTGGTGGCGGCATCGTTGTCGATCGTGATCGCGCCACGCGCGGCGCGCGATGAGCGGGAGTGCTGTCGCTGTCCGTCCGTAGTAGGGTAGCAGCCTAGTAGGCTCCGGTTCTCTGGATCGGAGGCCATGGACGATGGTGCCGTACATCGTCGGAAAATGGCATGTGTCCTATGAGTGAGGAGAACTGCTACACGTACGACTAATTCCGTACACGACATTGGTCAGCAGCCGTTCGATCAGTTGGATGGACGAGTGAGATCATGTCGTACGAAAATCGTATGCACTGTTGATCGTATGCACAGCAATTTCGATGAGTGAACCGTTGTCCATGCGGCATCCGCCGCTTAGAGCTTATCGGCTGCTCGGTGGTGTGTCTTCAATTGATTAGTTGTACTACAAGCATCAGATGTCATCTTATTCTGCCGATGTGGAATGCTCCGTGGGAATTATGAAGAGTTCTTTTTATAAAGGAGGCAGAGAATCCTTAGCTGAATTATATTATACTGGTATTAAGCAAATGTCAACCATTTACAGTCGAGGAAATTACACACGGGGTCTGGCCTTTAGGTGAGATCGTAGGATCAACCCCAAACTTTTATATTTAGACAAGGGGCGTGCTACGCGTTGGTTGACGGATCATTTTAAAAAAAATTCTGCCGCATTGCGAGCTGTCTGATCATGCTTAATCTAGTGGCCGAGCGTCATCATCCGTTCACTTGTACATTTGGGAATTATGTGGAGTTCTTTCTTTATACTAAAGGGTGCAGAGAATCCTCAGCTGAATTATATTATACTCTAGTATTAAGAAAATGTCAACCATTTACAGTCGAGGAAATTACATAAACAAGACGACACACGGGATCTGGCCATTAGGTGAGATCGTATGATCAACCCCAAACTTTCATATTTGGAATAATTTCCCTTTAGACAATTCGAAAAATTCAGATTTTTTTGCCAACACACATGCGGGGTATGCCCACAACTCCAAAAAAACACAATTCGGTTATGAGTAGCCTACGCTTTGGGTGAGTAGTATTTGATACTATTCACATCTGATTTTGTCTTTTTTGTTCTCTCAAGTGTAATTCAAGTTAGGAGCTGCAACTTTTGGAGGTTTTACATCAAACATGGATGTGTGTCTGCAAATATTTTCAGAATTTTTAAACATGTTTTGTACCTTTAAAAAGTTTGATCTCACATAACAATTCATAATTTACGCAAGCATACCGGCTAGGTCAGGGTTTTGGTCAGGATTTGGGAAGCTCAAGCTAACCATCTCAAGCCTGGCTCAGCCTGGCCCGTGGCCTAGGAAAGCTATAATTTGTAGTTTTAACATATCAATGATTCATTTGGAAGTAGGTATTTAAGGCATCTCTAATGCGGGCCCGCAAATCAAACATCGCATTAGTTCATCAACACGAGGACCAGTCCGCGAACACTGTTTTTTTGGAACGTAGACGCTAGATGCGTCCGCGAACACTGTTGCAGGAGCCGGCTATTAATTCAAAGCTAGCTAATATATGTCCGCTAATAAATATTAAAAGGGCAATTTAGAGTTAAAATACGTCCGATTTGTAGCGCACGCCGGATCACACAAACATCGGGTCACCTCATCGAATGATCACAGCCAAAAAGAGGCAAGTGTGCTTAGTTTGTACATGCCCGATCAAAAAAAAAAATCAGTCCAGTAGTTCGTGCAAAAAATAGGATTTTTGCCCTATTGGACCGTTAATCCAAGCCTCCACGCTCAATTTGTCGTCGCCGTCGTGTACGCCGCCTCCGCCTCCTTCTCCGCCGCCGCCATCTCCCCCCTCTCCAACTCATCCTTCTAGAGCTGCAACATCTTGAGACAGACGGCTTGCACGATCATTCTTGTGTGGTCATCCATATCTACCACCATCAAGGTGACCATCTTTGCATCCTCCGAAGCTGCTGCGATCTCCACCTCTTCCTCTCGAGCATGTCCTTCTTCTCTTCAATCATGTCCCTCTTCTCGTCGAGCTTGATCTTCTTCTTGGTCGCCTCCATCAACAAGTTAAACCTCTCTGTCTTTTTTTTCCTCCTTGACGTATGCCTCCTCCTTCTTCGTTAAGATGTCTTCGAACCTCTCCGTCATCTTGGCCGCCGCACCTTCTCTCTTCGCCCTCTCCTCCTCCCACTTCTTTTCCCGGAACCCTCTTCTATCCTTTCCTTGCGTATTTCTTTTGTTGGGTCGGTTGGGTCACCGGTTTCTTCCTCGGTGCCTTGGGCGACGGTCTTGACAATGTATAGGTTCCACTTGGGTTGTCCAGTCAACTTCAATAAAAAATGCACGACGGTAAAGTTTTTCTTCTCCAACTTCTTGAACACACTACACGCACGAGAAGGCTAAAAAAACATTGTCAACAATGCATATCCGGCTACAAAAACAATGCATATCTGGCTAAAACTATGCAAATCTGGCTCCAAAATTATGCATACATATCCGTCTACAAAATTATGCATATCCGGCAAGTGGTATGCACAACTATGCACGTTCGGCTACAAAACTATGCATATCTATCCGGCTACAAATCTCTGCATATCCGGCAAGTGATCTACACAACAATACATGTCTGGCTACAAAAATAGGCATATGCGGCTAAAAAATGCATGTCGGGCGTTGACGTTGACAATGAACGGCACGGCGGCGTATGTCGGAGACTGTATACCCAGCTACTTGGCGGCATAGCAGTACGGAGCCTTCTAATCTTTCGTCCATGGCGGCGTCTACACGGTGGGCGATGGCGGCGGGGCCTCGCGGCCGAAGCCCCGATCTCCACCACGTCCACGACCATCACACCCACCGCCTCGTCCTCTACCAACACGCTCTGTGCCGGCCTTCTGCTTCCTAAGCGTTTCCGCCTTTGTGTTCACTTTGATGCAGTGATTTTGTCGTTTCGCCGAGTTGATCTTCCAGGTGAGCGTGATGCTTGGATCATCCACCTGGTCCATGTGTCGTCAGGGGGATGAAAGAAGGGAGTGGAGAAAAAGGGCGGAATGTTGGTGGAGAACGGTGAGATGGAAGAAGAGGGTGAGGGATTTTGTCGCGGAAATAATGCAGCCATCTACAAAAATGTGAGCTCCCTCGGTTTCTGGTCGGCCGGAGGTGTCGGAGTCCAACGTGGCTCGTGTCCGGACTCCCGCAAAACCCCCCCACCCCAGTTTGTTTCGACTTTGCAGGTTCGTACTGCTTCGCATATCGGTGGAGGTCGACGTTTGATGGCTTGCAAGGTCCAAACAGCTGCCTCCGTATGGATACATGCATCTTAAGGGTCGGTGTTGGATATGCCATGAATGAATTATCATGCCACTACTTTCAGCGACACCGCCCTAGGCCCAAGTAACCACGTCAGATGACTGTGCCGCGAGGAGCGGCGAGGTACGTAGCCATGCATGGATGTGATTTTTTCCTTTTTTTAATTATATAAGATAGAAAAAAGTATCCAATCCATCTTCGATAGGAGACAGAAGGGAAAATATTTGATGATGCGATGATCTTAGTCGAACGTGTATTCATCCTAGATTCTACATTTTTAGTTCCCATGTGAGGGAGTCAAGGACTAAGGGGTCCTCGAGGCGTCGGCCCACTGAGTATGGGCCAGACTGATGAGGCCGTATAGTAACAGAAGACCTATGAAGCCGTGGTGTCCCCTCCAAGTCATGGACACGCCAGATCTCTTTATTTCGTGTTGTAATCTATCTCTGGAAAACCCTAACTCTATCGGTGTCTATATAAACCGAGGGTTGTAATCATTAGGATTAGAGCTATATTCACCACCTCCTCGCCTTGGGTTTAGCTCACGCTCATCTCGAGGTAGATCTACTTTGTAATCATACACACATCCAATATATTCAAGCAGGACGTAGGGTATTACCTCTTCGAGTGGGCCCGAACCTGGTTAAACCCTGTGTTCATCGTCCCTTGTTATCCATCGATCCCAGATCCACAGCTGGGACCCCCTACCCTGAGGTTTGCAGGTTTTGACACCAACCTTGGTGCTTTCATTGAGAGTTCCGCTGTTGGATCGCCAGAAGAATTGATGGCCCAATCGGTCGTTAGAGACCACACTTGAACCGGGGGCCTCCCAGCCCCTGGTCATCTACTCTTGTTCGATGGCGCATTGGTGCGCGTCGATCCCACTGGTCGCCTCGGCCAGATCGAAGGATTCACCTCCATGGAGGCTCTCACTGGTTCTAGTGCATCAACCCCGGGACCAGGATATCCACATGAATCAGGTATCTTGTGGAGTCCGGTCTTGAAACCCGACTGCAATGGACCATCTACAAGATCTCCCGCCGTATTGCCAGAACATCCGGCACCCTGCTACCTCTTGAGCTTGCGTTGTTTTTCCCTTGAAGAGGAAAGGGTGATGCGACAAATTAGCGTAAGTATTTCCCTCAGTTTTTGAGAACCAAGGTATCAATCCAGTAGGAGACTACGCGCGAGTCCCTCGTACCTACACAAACAAATAAGAACCTTGCAACCAATGCGATAAAGGGGTTGTCAATCCCTTCTCGGCCACTTGCAAAAGTGAGATCTGGTAGAGATAATAAGATAAATATTTTTGGTATTTTTGTTATATAGATTGAAAAGTAAAGATAAATAGTTGATGGAAGATTGATATGATGAAAGATAGACCCGGGGGGCATAGGTTTCACTAGTTGCTTCTCTCAAGATAGCAGATTTCTACGGTGGGTGAACAAATTACTGTCGAGCAATTGATAGCAAAGCGCATAGTTATGAGAATATCTAGGCATGATCATTTCATATAGGCATCACGTCCGTGATAAGTAGACCGAAACGATTCTGCATCTACTACTATTACTCCACACATCGACCGCTATCCAACATGCATCTAGAGTATTAAGTTCATAAGAACAGAGTAACACTTTAAGCAAGATGACATGATGTAGAGGGACAAACTCATGCAATATGATATAAACCCCATCTTATTATCCTCGATGGCAACAATACAATACATGCCTTGCTGCCCCTGCTGTCACTGGGAAAGGACACCGCAAGATTGAACCCAAATCTAAGCACTTCTCCCATTGCAAGAAAGATGAATCTAGTGGGCCAAACCAAACTGATAATTCAAAGAGACTTGCAAAGATATTTAAATCATGCATAAAAGATTTCAGAGAAGAATCAAATATTGTTCATAGATAATCTTGATCATAAACCCACAATTCATCGGATCTCGACAAACACACCACAAAAAGAATTACATCAAATAGATCTCCAAGAAGATCGGGGAGAACTTTGTATTGAGATCCAAAGAGAGAGAAGAAGCCATCTATCTAATAACTATGGACCCGAAGGCCTGTGGTAAACTACTCACAACTCATCGGAGAGGCTATGGTGTTTACGTAGAATCCCTCTGTGATCGATTCCCCCTCTGGTGGAGCTTCGGAACAGGCCCCAAGATGGGATCTCACGGGTACAGATGGTTCCGGCGGTGGAATTAGAGTTTCGTGGTGCTCTCGGATGTTTTCAGGGTACATGGGTATATATAGGACGAAGACGCATGTCGGTGGAGCTACGGGGCGCCCCCGTACCTCGTGGCCACCCCGTGGCTTCCCTGGCGTGTACTCCAAGTCTTCTGGGTTACGTTTGTTCCAAAAACGATCCTCCCGAAGGTTTCATTCCATTTGGACTCCGTTTGATATTCCTTTTCTGCCAAACACTGAAATAGAAAAAAAATAGCAATTTGCACTGGCCTTGGGTTAGTAGGTTAGTCCCAAAAATAATATAAAAGTGTATAATAAAGCCCATTAAACATCCAAAACAGATAATATAATAGCATGGAACAATAAAAAATTATTGATACGTTGGAGACGTATCACACCCCCATGTGCCCAGCCGGCAGACCACTTGGTTGGCCTATTGCATGCAATGGGGATTGTCGGTGTCAAAACCGGCGGATCTCGGGTAGGGGGTCCCGAACTGCGCGTCTGAGGATCGATGGTAATAGGAGGCTGGGGACACGATGTTTACCCAGGTTCAGGCCCTCTCGATCGAGGTAATACCCTACTTCCTGCTATATTAGTATGAATGAATATGAATACAAGAGTTGATCTACCTCAAGATCGTAATGGCTAAACCCTAAGTCTAGCCGATGAAGATATTATGATTCTTCTCTAGCCTCTATGGACTAAACCCTCCGGTTTATATACACACCGGAGAGGTCTAGGGTTTGTACATATCATCTTGCAGAGGAAGGAAAATTTACACCCGAACCTAAACTTGCCATTACAGGAATACAGGAGTCCTATCCGGATACGAGAGATGATCTTCTATAATAATCTTCACGACCCACCAGTCCGGCCCACCAGGAGTTTGTCCGGCCACATGAGGACCCCCCGATCCAGGACTCCCTCGGTAGCCCCTGAACCTGTCTTCGATGACGATGAGTTCGGCTTCCGTATTATCTTCGGCATTGCAAGGCGGGTTCCTTCTGCCGAATATATCTTCTGAAAACAGGTGGATTGTGTTCGGCTCTGTAAGATTCCTACAACTCTTAGCCTCGATGGTAAGGCTCTTTAAAGAAAATGAATAGTGTGTCTCTACTGACAACTTTTGAGTGACGCGTCGCGTCCAACCCACTAACATACCGAACCGTTTTTTTCTCCTAGTTTCGCGTTTTGAGGTATATCCTCGTTGACACGTTCCATCAGAATAGAGATCGTGCCCGCTTATTGTGGGATCCTTATCAGTGTGACGCGAGCACCCACGCCGCGCATTACGCACGACCGCTTTGGGAACCGGCGAGTTTTATGGCTAAAGTGTGGGGCGCTCTGTATTCTCAGTGTTATAGAAGGACACCAATCCATTTCATCAGCCCCACGCCTTCCTCAAGCTCGAGCTCTCCAATCTCCCTTGCCCCTGTATTCTCATCTCCTGCGCCCACCACTCCTTGTTCCTCAACCACCACTCCCCTTCCCAGCAATGGCTGGATCCGGTTCCAGAGGCAAGTGGGAGGCTTCCACGGTCACCGAAAAGACCGTGGAGGATCTACGGAGCGCGGGGTATCTCACCGGCGACATTACACACCGAGTCCCCCTAAGGGCCAGGTGATTCCCGTTCCTAAGGCGGGTGAGAGGGTGGTTTTTACCTCTCACTTTGTCAAGGGGCGGGGTTTCCACTCCACCCGTTTGTTTGGGGTCTTTTGTTCGTCTACCAGCTAGATTTCCATCATCTAGCCCCGAACTCAATTCTCCACATATCCGCTTTTATAGTGGTATGTGAGGCCTTTCTCTGCACCCCCCCACACTTCGGCCTATGGCTTAAAATCTTCAACGTGAAGCCGAAGGTGGTGGATGGGGAACACGCGGAGTGCGGTGGCGCCATGATTAGCAAGCTCCCGAATACAACTTGGCCCAAAGGCTCGTTCATGGAGACGAACAAGGTCTGGCAACATGAGTGGTTCTACATCACCGAACCCTGGGACACCAAGTGGGCGGCGGAACCTGCTTTCAGATCTGGACCCCCAGTAAGGTTGACCTCTTGGAACAAAAAGGGTCTGGACTGGGCGTCGCAAACTGAGATGACGACTCTTGTGAGCCGTGTGTCCGACGTGATCTCCAAGGGGCACCTGGTCTCCTCCGTGGTCCAGGTGATGCTGACCCGGCTTGTTCTCCCTTGCCAAAGCCGGGATTCCTCCCTATGGGAGTTCGATCCGGCAGGAGACAAGCCGCTAAAGCATCTCTTTGGCTCTACGCACAAGGAGATCTGGAAGCACCTCTTCAAGAGCTAGAAGGAATGGCTCGAAGAGACCGAGGATGCGGGCTTCAGCACCGAAGTTTCCGCCCCAGAGGTAACAGTAATCCTTGCGGAACACTTACCCTTTCCCTTATTTAATGATAATAGGAAGTGGAATTTTTGCGTGATATATAGGGCTGGACGAAGAAGGTGACCCGGATTAAGTGTCCGACGCCTTTGCCCGAAGAGCCAGCACTGCCTCTACTGACGGCGATGCTGGCCCCGGCGCCGTACAAGGTGCCGACCAAGAAGTTGAAGAAGACAAAGGGTGCTACTTCTCGAGCTTGCGTTGTATTCCCTCGATGATGAAAGGGTGATGTGCACAGTAGCGTAAGTATTTCCCTCAGTTTTTTAGAACCAAGGTATCAATCTAGTAGGAGACCATGCGCAAGTCCCTCGCATCTGCACAAACAAATAAGAACCTCGCAGCCAACGCGATAAGGGGTTGTCAATCCCTTCACGGTCACTTACGAAAGTGAGATATGATAGATATGATAAGATAATATTTTTGGTATTTTCGGTATAGAAACTGAAAGTAAAGAAAGCAAATAAACAACGGTGACAGAAATTGGCAAGTTGACGGGAAACTAATATGATAAAGATAGACCCGGGGGCCATAGGTTTCACTAGTGGCTTCTCTCATGATAGAAGAATTCTAGGGTGGGTGAACAAATTACTGTCGAGCAATTGATAGAAAAGTGCATAGTTATGAGAATATCTAGGCATGTGCTACTTCTCGAGCTTGCGTTGTATTCCCTCGAAGAGGAAAGGGTGATGCAGCACAATAGCGTAAGTATTTCCCTCATTTTTTGAGAACCAAGGTATCAATCCAGTAAGGGACCACACGCGAGTCCCTCGCACCTGCACAAACAAATAAGAACTTCGCAGCCAACGCGATAGGGGGTTGTCAATCCCTTTATGGTCACTTACGAAAGTGAGATCTGATAGATAGGATAGTGTAATGTTTTTGGTATTTTTGGATATAAGAACAGAAAGTAAATAAAGCAAAGTAAAGTAGATGGTAGACTAATATGTTGAGAATAGACCCCAGGGCCATAGGTTTCACTAGTGGCTTCTCTCATGATAGCAGAATTCTACGGTGGGTGAACAAATTACTGTCGAGAAATTGATAGAAAAATGCATAGTTATGAGAATATCTAGGCATGATCATTATATATAGGCATCACGTCCGTGACAAGTAGACCGAAACGATTCTGCATCTACTACTATTACTTCGCACATCGACCGCTATCCAGCATGCATCTAGAGTATTAAGTTCATAAGAACAGAGTAATGATTTAAGCAAGATGACATGATGTAGAGGGATAAACTCAAGCAATATGATATAAACCCCATCTTTTTATCCTCGATGGTAACAATACAATACGTGCCTTGCTGCCCCTGCTATCACTGGGAAAGGACACCGTAAGATTGAACCCAAAGCCAAGCACTTCTCCCATTGCAAGAACTATAGATCTAGTAGGCCAAACCAAACCAATAATTCGAAGAGACTTACAAGGATATTATAATCATACATAAAAGATTTCAGAAAAGAACCAAATATTTCTCGTAGATAATCTTGATCCTAAACCCACAATTCATCGGATCTCGACAAGCACACCGCAAAAACATTACATCGAATAGATCTCCTCAAATACCGAGGAGAACTTGGTATTGAGATCCAAAAAGAGAGAAGAAGCCATCTAGCTAATAACTATGGACCCGAAGGTCTGTGGTAAACTACTCACAACTCATGGTGAGGCTATGGTGTTGATGTAGAAGCACTCCGTGGTAGATCCCCCCTCCGGCGGAGCTCCGAAACAGGCCCCAAGATGGGATCTCACGGGAACAGAAGGTTGTGGTGGTGGAATTACGGTTTTCTCTGTTGCCTCGATGTTTTCAAGGTACATGGATATATATAGGAGGAAGGAGGGCATTGGGGGAGCCGAGGGGGGCCACGAGGGTGGGGGGTGCACTATGGACCCTCGTGGCCACCTCATTCGTTCCCTCGCGTGTACTCCAAGTCTTTCGTGAAGATAATGTTCCAAAAATAACTCTCCCAAAGGTTTCATTCCGTTTGGACTCCGTTTGATATTCCTTTTCTGCAAAACCCTGAAATAGGCAAAAAACTGCAATCTGCACTGGGCCTAGGGTTAGTAGGTTAGTCCCAAAAATTACATAAAAGTGTATAATAAAGCCCATTAAACATCCAAAACAGAATATATAATAGCATGGAACAATAAAAAATTATAGATACGTTGGAGACGTATCAGCATGATCATTGTATATAGGCATCACGTCCGTGACAAGTAGACCGAAACGATTCTGCATCTACTACTATTACTCCACACATCGACCGCTATCCAGCATGCATCTAGAGTATTAAGTTCATAAGAATAGAGTAATGCTTTAAGCAAGATGCCATGATGTAGAGGGATAAACTCAAGCAATATGATATAAACCCCATCTTTTTATCCTCACTGGCAACAATACTATATGTGCCTTGTTGCCCCTATTGTCACTCGGAAAGGACACCGCAAGATTGAACCCAAAGCCAAGCACTTCTCCCATTGCAAGAACTATAGATCTAGTAGGCCAAACCAAACAAAATAATTCGAAGAGACTTGCAAGGATATTATAATCATACATAAAAGATTTCAGAAAAGAATCAAATATTGTTCATAGATAATCTTGATCATAAACCCACAATTCATCAGATCTCGACAAACACACCGCAAAAAGATTACATCGAATAGATCTCCTCGAAGATCGAGGAGAACTTTGTATTGTGATCCAAAGAGAGAGAAGAAGCCATCTAGCTAATAACTATGGACCCGAAGGTGTGTGGTAAACTACTCACAACTAATCGGAGAGGCTATGGTGTTGATGTAGAAGCCCTCCGTGATTGATCCCCCTCTGGTGGAGCTCTGGAACAGGCCCCAAGATGGGATCTCACGGGAACAAAAGGTTACGGTAGTGGAATTAGGGTTTTCGTCTCTTGCCTCGATGTTTTCAGGGTATGAGGATATATATAGGAGGAAGAAGGGCACCGGGGGAGCCAAAGGGGGCCTGGGAGGGTGGGTGGCGCGCCCCCTGCCCTCGTGGCCGCCTCTCTCGTTCCCTCGCGTGTACTCTAAGTCTTATGTGTTGATACGGTTCCAAAAATAACTCTCCCGAAGGTTTCATTCCGTTTGGACTCCGTTTGATATTCCTTTTCTGCGAAACACTGAAATAGGCAAAAAAACAGCAATTTGCACTGGGCCTTGGATTAGTAGGTTAGTCCCAAAAATAATATAAAAGTGTATAATAAATCCCATTAAACATCCAAAACAGAATATATAATATAGCATGGAACAATAAAAAAATATAGATATGTTGGAGACGTATCAAGCATCCCCAAGCTTAATTCATGCTCGTCCTCGAGTAGGTAATTGATAAAAACAGAATTTTTGATGTGGAATGCTAACTAACATAATTCTCAATGTAATTCTCTTTATTGTGGCATGAATGTTCAGATCCAAAAGAATCAAGATAAAAGTCTATATTGACATAAGAATAATAATACTTCAAGCATACTAACAAAGCAATCATGTCTTCTCAAAATAACATGGCCAAAGAAAGTTCATCCCTACAAAATCATATAGTTAGGCTATGCTCCATCTTCGTCACACAAAATACTCAAATCATGCACAACCCCGGTTTCAGCCAAGCACTTGTTTCATACTTTAATTTTTTTCAAACGTTTTCAAATTTCACGCAATAGATGAGTGTGAGCCATGGACATAGCACTATGTGGAATAGAGTGGTGGTTGTGGAGAAGACAAAAAGAGGAAGATGGTCTCACATCAACTAGGCGTATCAATGGGCTATAGAGATGCCCATCAATAGATATCAATGTGAGTGAGTAGGGATTGCCATGCAACGGATGCACTAGAGCTATAAATGTATGAAAGCTCAACAAAAGAAACTAAGTGGGTGTGCATCCAACTTGCTTGCTCACGAAGACCTAGGGCATTTGAGTAAGCCCATCGTTGGAATATACAAGCCTAGTTCTATAATGAAAATTCCCACTAGTATATGGAAGTGACTAAACAAGAGACTCTCTAACATGAAGATCATGGTGCTACTTTGAAGCACAAGTGTGGAAAAAGATAGTAGCATTGTCCCTTTTTCTTTTCTTTTCTTTTCTTTTCTTTTTTTCTTTTTTCTTTTTTGGGCCTTTTTTGGCCTTTCTTCTCTTTTTTCTTTCTTTTTTTTCTTTGGGACAATGCTCTAATAATGATGATCATCAAACTTTTATTGATTTACAACTCGATACTAGAATAAAGTATGACTCTATATGAATGCCTCCGGCGGTTTACCGGGATGTGCAATGAACCAAGACTAACATGTATGAAAAATTATGCATGGTGGCCTAGGCACAAATACGATGTCAACTACATGGTCATGCATGGCAATATGACACTGATGAAGCGTGTCATAGCAAACAGAACAGTGGAAAGTTGCATGGCAATATATCTCGGAATGGCTATGGAAATGCCATGATATGTAGGTATGGTGGCTGTTTTGAGGAAGATATATGGTGGGTGTATGGTACCGGCGAGAGTTGCTCGGCACAAGAGAGGCTAGCAATGGTGGAAGGGTGAGAGTGCGTATAATCCATGGACTCATCATTAGTCATAAAGAACTCACATACTTATTGCAAAAATCTACAAGTCATTAAAACAAAGTACTACACGCATGCTCCTCGGGGAAGGGTTGGTAGGAGTTAACCATCGCGTGATTCCGACCTCCACACAAAGGATGACACTCAATGAAATACTTCATGCTTCGAATTTGTCACACAACGGTTACCATACGTGCATGCTACGGGACTTGCAAACCTCAACAAAAGTATTTCTCATATTCACAACTACTCTACTAGCATGACTCTAATATCACCCTCCTCATATCTCAAAACAATCATCAAGTATCAAACTTCTCATAATATTCAATGCACTTTATATGAAAGTTTTTACTATACTCATCTTGGATGCATATCATATTAGGACTAGTTTTATAACCAAAGCACATTACTATGCTGTTCTAAAAGACTCTCAAAAAGATATAAGTGAAGCATTAGAGATCAATAATTTCTACGAAATAAAACCACCACCGTGCTCTAAAAGATATAAGTGAAGCACTAGAGCAAAACTATCTAGCTCAAAAGATATAAGTGAAGCACATAGAGTATTCTAATCAATTCAAAATCATATTTTATCTCTGTCAAAAGGTGTGTCCAGAAAGGATGATTGTGGTAAACTAAAAAGCAAAGACTCAAATCATACATGACGCTCCAAGCAAAACACATATCATGTGGTGAATAAAAATATAGTCCCGAGTAAAGTTACCGATAGATGAAGACGAAAGAGGGGATGCCTTCCCGGGGCATCCCCAAGCTCAGGCTTTTGGTTGTCCTTGAATTTTACCTTGGGGTACCTTGGGCATCCCCAAGCTTAGGCTCTTGCCACTGTTTGTTCCATAGTCCATCGAATCCATACCCAAAACTTGAAAACTCCACAACACAAAACTTAGCCAAAAATCTGTGAGCTCCGTTAGTATAAGAAAACAAACCACCACTCAAAGGTAATGTAATGAACTCATTATTTGTTTATATTGGTGTTAAACCTACTGTATTCCAGCTTCTCTGTGATTCATACCCCCCGATACTACTCATAGATTCATAAAAATAAGCAAACAACACACGAAAAATAGAATCTGTCAAAAACAGAACAGTCTGTAGTAATCTGTAACTTTCGAATACTTTTGTAACTCTAAAAAAATTGAAATAAATTGTTGATGTGAGGAATTTGCCTATTAATCATCTCAAAAAGAATCAACTAAAAAGAACTTTCCAGTAAAAAAAATGATAGCAAATCTCGTGAGCGCTAAAGTTTCTGTTTTTTACAGCATGATCACATAATCTTCACACAAGTCTTCCCAAAGGTTATACTTGGCACAAACACCAATTAAAACACAAAACCACATCTAAACATACGCTAGATCCAATATTTATTCCTAAACAAGGTTGTCAGAATCACGATTCTGTTGTACGATTCTATGACTTTACGATCCAAGCTAGTCCCTCTGATTCTACGACTTTAGTTCATAGAATCTACGTTTCTACGATCCTGATAGTGAAGATTCCATGATTTGTGATCCTACCATCAGGGCTCCGATCCGATTCAAAATCGCGATTCTGACAACCTTGTTCTTAAACATAAGCAAAAGCAAAGAAAATAAAATTGGGTTTCCTCCCAACAAGCGTTATCGTTTAACGCCCCTAGCTAGGCACGATAATTTTAATGATGCTCACATGAAAGACAAGAATTGAAGCACAAAGAGAGCATAATATAGCATGTGAAAATCACATCTAAGTCTAACATACTTCCTATGCATAGGCATTTTATAGGAAAACAAATTAGCAAGACAAGCAAGATCTAGCATATGCAAGGAAGAAGAAAGAGTCAAGATCAATCTCAACACGAAGAGAGGTAATTTAGTAACATGAAGATTTCTACAACCATATTTTCCTCTCTCATCATAATTTCATGTAGGATCATAAGACAATTCAACAATACAGCTACCACAAAACATATTCTCAACAAGATCCACATGCATATGAAGTTGACACTCTTCCAAAATAGTGGGATCAACATTAACTGAAGTCATGACCTCTCCAACCCCACTTTTATCAAAAATTTCATAAGATTGAACATTCTCCAAATATGTGGGATCTAAAGTTGACAATCTTCCAAACCCACTTTCAATATTAGTGCAAACATTATTATCAATCTCATATTCATCATGGGGCTTAAATAATTTTTCAAGATCATAAGAAGAATCATCCCAATCATGATCATTGCAACAAGTAGTGGACATAGAAATACTAGCATCCCCAAGCTTAGGGTTTTGCATATCATTAACACAATTGACATTAATAGAATTTACAATAGTATCATTGCAATCATGTTTTTCATTAAAAGAGCTATCGTGAATCACTTCATAATTTTCTTCTTTCAACAATTCATCACAATTTTCGGACTCACGAATTTCAAGAAAAACCTTATAAAGATAATCTAATGCACACAACTCACTAGCAATTGGTTCATCATAATTGGATCTCTTAAAAAGATTAGCAAGTGGATGAGGATCCATAATTTAGCAAGCGAAGATCAAGCTAATAGAGGGCACATAACAACACAAGCAAACAAAATGGCGAACGAAAAAGGGCAAATAAAACGGCAAGGTGAAGTGGGGGAGAGGAAAACGAGAGGCAAATAATGTAGTGCGAGGGATCAGGGTCTATGATAGGTACTTGGTATATGAATTTTGCGTAGATCTCCCCAGTAACGGCGCCAGAAATTCTTCTTGCTACTTCTCGAGCTTGCGTTGTATTCCCTCGAAAGAAGAAAGGGTGATGAAGCACAGTAGCGTAAGTATTTCCCTAAGTTTTTGAGAACCAAGGTATCAATCCAGTAGGAGACCACGCGCAAGTCCCTCACATCTGCACAAACAAATAAAAACCTCATAGCCAAAGCGATATGGGGTTGTCAATCCCTTCACGGTCACTTACGAAAGTGAGATCTGATAGATATGATAAGATAATATTTTTTGTATTTTTGGTATAGAAACTGAAAGTAAAGAAAGCAAATAAACAACGGCGACAGAAATTGGCAAGTTGACGGGAAACTAATATGATAAAGATAGACCCAGGGGCCATAGGTTTCACTAGTGGCTTCTTCATGATAGCAGAATTTTACGGTGGGTGAACAAATTACTGTCGAGAAATTGATAGAAAAATGCATAGTTATAAGAATATCCAGGCATGATAATTATATATAGGCATCACGTCCGTGACAAGTAGACCGAAACGATTCTGCATCTACTACTATTACTCCGCACATCGACCGCTATCCAGCATGCATCTAGAGTATTAAGTTCATAAGAACAGAGTAATGATTTAAGCAAGATGACATGATGTAGAGGGATAAACTCAAGAAATATGATATAAACCCCATCTTTTTATCCTCGATGGCAACAATACTATACGTGCCTTGGTGCCCCTGCTGTCACTGGGAAAGGACACCGCAAGATTGAACCCAAAGCCAAGCACTTCTCCCATTGCAAGAACTATAGATCTAGTAGGCCAAACCAAACCAAATAATTCGAAGAGACTTGTAAGGATATTACAATCATACATAAAAGATTTCATAAAAGAATCAAATATTGTTCATAGATAATCTTAATCATAAACCCACAATTCATCGGATCTTGACAAACACACTGCAAAAAAATTACATCGAATAGATATCCTCGAAGATCGAGGAGAACTTTGTATCTAGATCCAAAGAGAGAGAAGAAGCCATCTAGCTAATAATTATGGACCCGAAGGTCTGTGGTAAACTACTCACAACTCATTGGAGAGTCTATGGTGTTCATGCAGAATCCCTCCATGATCGATCCCCCTCCGGTGGAGCTCCGGAACAGGCCCCAAGACGGGATCTCACATGAACAGAAGGTTACGGCAGTGGAATTAGGGTTTTGTCTCTTGCCTCGATGTTTTCAGGGTATGAGGATATATATAGGAGGAAGAAGGGCACCGGGGGAGCCAGAGTGGGCCATTAGGGTGGGGCGCGCCTACCCCCCTAGGCGTGCCCCCTGCCCTCGTGGCCGCCTCTCTTGTTCCCTCGCGTGTACTTCAAGTCTTCTGTGTTGATACGTTTCCAAAAATAACTCTCCCGAATGTTTCATTCCGTTGGACCCCGTTTGATATTCCTTTTCTGCGAAACACTGAAATAGATAAAAACAGCAATTAGCACTCGGCCTTGGGTTAGTTGGTTAGTCCCAAAAATAATAAAAAAGTGTATAATAAAGCCCATTAAACATCCAAAACAGAATATATAATAGCATGGAACAATAAAAATTTATAGATACGTTGGAGACGTATCAAAGGGCAAGGGGACCGGAGATCAAGGTTGTCAGAATCGCGATTCTGATGTACGATTCTATGACTTTACGATCCAAACTAGTCCCTCTGATTCTACGACTTTAGTTCATAGATTCTACGTTTCTACGGTCCTGATAGTGAAGATTCCACAATTTGTGATCCTACCATCAGGGCTCCGATCCGATTCAAAATCGCGATTCTGACAACCTTGCCGGAGATAGTACCCGTCCCTTGGGCAAGAAGCCCGAGTACCTCCACATCCTCTCCTCCGACGAGGTGGAGGAAGATGATGAGGATGAAGAGGATGAAGAAGTGCCCGCTGCGCAAGGCAGAGGGAGGAAGAGGGGGGCCGCTGCTGACGCGGGTACGGCCGTGCCCCAGAGGAAACTGAACCTCGTAGCTAATTCGGATTCGTCCGAACATAGCTTTGTGGTGAAGCCCAGGGAGAAACCCCTACCTGAATCGTAAGTCAATCTGGATTCAGGTGCTGCACCTTTGTTTACTCAGTATTTTTGATACTTTACTTAATATCTTTCCCCTGCTGAACTACAGCTCTCCCGGTGTACACCCCGATGTTACCTCATCGGAGGGGAACTCTCTGGCACCTGGAGAGACGGAGAGTGACCCGCCAGTCCGGGCTTCATCACCCATAATCGGCGGGGACACCGAAGTGTCGTCCCATCGGGTGCTCTCCGCCCAAGGAGACGAGGGCGGGGCAGGACACAAAGCGGCCGGAGGTAATACCTCGGCGGCCGCTGACCATGGGGAGACGACCCCCATGGAGACCGAAGGGTGGGGCCCAAACAGTCCGGGGCCCCACCGAACACTATCCCGGAGGCTAGCGCGGTTCCGGGGTCCAAAGACCCGACTCCTCAAGCGGGGGAGGGTACAACGGCGCCCAGAGTTAATCCGGAGGCGCCGGATTCTATGGAGGGAGCACTGCAAGGTGCTCTCGTCATTGAAGAACACCGCACCGTGATGGGTGCGGTGATGAAGAAGATTCAGTCCATCAAAGGCGGACTGAATGAAGCCTTCAACGGCCTTTTAACAGGCTTTGAGGTAAGCAATGTAATGCTTTTAAGAAATTTTATTTGTTTTAAATACACATATATAACCAGTAGCCCCTGATGCTTTGTGTGATTCTGAAAAGAATATGACGAAGTATCCATAGCATAGCATTCTTAGAGAGCTGAAATGTTTGTGCGGGGTTCACTAGTTGCGGCAACTACGCGAGACGCGGAGGTTGCCGAACTAAACCAGAAGCTCGAGGTGGCGAATGCAGACCTCGACTGTGTCAACCAACATTTTGATGAAACGCAAGGTATGCGGATTTTTAAAATGTCAATAAGACCTAATTGATTAAGTATTTTTATAAACTCTAATATTGTATTCTGTATTACACAATTGGCGCCGCTGAGCTCGAGGCCCTTAAGGGTGAGGTTGCCAAGGCCAAGAAGGAGGCCGAGGCGAACAAGGTAGCCGCTGACAAAGCGGCTGCCGAATTGGAGGCCGAAAAGGCCGAGTGCGAGAAGCACAAATCTCGGGTGTCCAAAGTCGAGATTGAACTTAACGACGCCATCCTGAAGTGTGAGGCATTGGAGAAGAAGACCTCGGCACAAGCATCCGAGCTGTCTGCGGCAGTAAAGTCTGCCCAGGACGCGCGAGGCGAGGCGCGCAGCGCCTGTGAGGAAATCAAGCAGGTGCGACAGATAGCATCTGGTATGATATTTCTCTTACAAAGTATCTTTGGAGGGCGAAAGAATATTGGGCTGACACGATTGTGGAGTTCTCCAAGAGTGTTTGCTGATCTTCCGAGGAGCAGCGTAGATGCCGCTCAATACTTCCGAGCTCAGGAGGGGAACGACACATAGAAATTGTTCTGGTCGCAATTCTATGCGCCACAACATCCAGTTCCCCTCAATGACCAGATGAAGCAGTTGGTTGAGCTGCACAACATGGCGGTTTCGGCCATGAGGGACTTAATAGTCCGGCTATGGCCCGCTGAGCCAATCCTAAGTACTTACTTTGGACTGGTGAAGCGGCTCGTCGAGGCGAGTCCGCGGGTCGACGCACTAACGCGTTCGGCGTGCATAGAAGGTGCTCGGATGGCCTTCACTCGCGTCAAAGTGTACTGGGCGAAGATGAACGTAGTGCATATATCTACTGTTGGCCCGCCCGCAGGCAAGGAGCACCACAAGCCGGAGAAGTACTTCAAGGACGTCATCGAGGGCGCCCGCCTTGTAGAAGGCCAGTGTTCGAAAGATGTTGTTTTTGGCTGATTGTATCCGGATGTAAAGACTATGCTTACGAATCCAGTGTATATAACTTTTGCGCTATTTATAATATAAGTGTATTTTTACCTCCTGTGTGACTGTTTATCTAAGTCTGAAAGTTTCCAGTAGTCGGCTTCAGCCCCCAGGTACATAGTACTGTGGTGTTCGATCATATGCAAATACGCTCTTTATCCAACGCCTTGGTCCGTATAGGAGGTGTACGCGGAGCGAACCCGGCAATCAGACTATGCGGTGTTATTTCTTTCACTTAGTCGTAGGAGTTTGACATGTGGAGCTAGGTACTAGCCCCTGGTGCGGATATAATATTCCTTGTTTTAAGGCGTTCAATTGCACCTGGCTGGGCGAAGAACCAGCCCTTCATATAACACGGGGTAGATCTCTATCGATCGTAGTATAAAACTAAGTCACCGGATTGCAGACCAGGTTCTCGCTTATCATGACAGTCAGTTTTCGGCTTTCTCTACTGAGGTACTTGACCGGACTAGCCAGACGTACTATCGCAGTAGTTCTCCCTTTACACCCTAGCCGAACAATCGGGAACGTAGGGGTAAGCACACGAGCCGGGCAACCCAACTATTGACCCAAGACATGATTCGGAACTGATGCATATAATGCAAATATCCAGGACGCCGAACACTCCCTATAGGTGTTCGGTCTTTTCAACATGTACCAGGGCTGACTACAGCCCCTGGTAATAAACCCTAATTGACAAGGCACATATGGCAATCTGATGCGGGAAGAGAACATTCCATGATGAGTGAAAAACTCTGGACATATTACGAGTAAAACTATTCTACTAATATCCCTCTATAGTACGGCGGGCCGCAAACTTTACAGATAATGCCGATGACCTTTTTTGGACATTGTACATGCCAAGAAGGTATATAACAAGAAAGAGAAAAAAGGTTTACACAGAGTCTTAATCTAAAGAGAAACCTTAGTGCGGGTCCCTACTGCACGTCTGCGTCGTTTCCTCCTCTGTAATGTGTCCTTGAAGGTGTGAGTACGATGGCCATATGTAGAAAGGAAAAAAGGAATAAACCTGGAAAAGAATAAATCGATCTGGTGTGGCTATAACAATTCTGGTTCGTTTAATGAACCTAAAGAAGGTAGGTTTAAAGTCCGAATAGGGTCTAGCCGAACTATGGACTGATATGCGGGTGCCCTCGGTCCCGGCCCAAGGAATTTTTGAGGCATAATTATGTACTCGAGGCACATATGCTATCACCTTATGGGGCGGTCGACGGGGGCATAGCTGTCAATCTTGCTCAGATTCATCTGAGCTGCCGCATTGAGGCGTGTGTCGGACACGTTTAGTTGTGTCTGCTATTGATAGATTATCCGGCTTGAATAGGCTGCATTGGACTTCGGCTGCCAAGGCCGCAGTGTCCTCCTTCGTACGGAGAGAGCGCTCCATATTTCCATTGACCGTGATAATGCCATGTGGTCCAGGCATTTTAAGCTTTAGATAGGCATAATGCAGGACTGCATTAAAGCGGGCGAAGGCCGTTCTTCCGAGTAGAGCATGATAGCCACTTCGGAAAGGAGCTATGTCGAAGATTAGCTCTTCGCTTCGAAAGTTGTCAGGAAAACCGAATACAACTTCCACTGTTAAAGAGCATGTGCAGCGGGCTTCAACGCCCGGTATCACTCCTTTAAAGGTTGTGCTGCTTGGCTTGATTCTTGAAGGGTCGATCCCTATCTTGCGGATAGTTTCCTGATATATCAGATTGAGACTACTTCCGTCGTCCATAAGAACTCGGGTTAGAGGGTATCCATCTATTATTGGGTCGAGCACTAAGGCAGTCGAACCCCCAGGCCGAATACTAGTCGTATGATCCCTGCGATCGAAAGTGATCAGACAGGCTAACCATGGGTTGAATTTGGGGGCGACAAGCTCAATGGCATAAACGTTTAAGAGTGCGCGCTTGCGCTCCCTCTTTGGGATATGAGTGGCATATATCATGTTCACTGTTTTGACCTCCGGTGGAAATTTATTATGTCCCCCTATATTCGGCTGGCGGGGTTCATCCTCGTCTTCGCTCTGAGGCTCCTTCCCCTTGTGTTCGGCGTTTAGCTTGCTGGCCTGCTTGAAGACCCAAAAGTTACGGTTGGTGTGGTTGGCAGGTTTTTCTGGGGTGCCATGGATTTGGCAGGGTCTGTCTAATATTCTGTCCAAACTTGATGGACCATCTTTGTTGCCTTTAAATGGCTTCTTCCGTTGACCGGGTCTGGAGCCACTGAATCTGGCGTTTACCGGTGTATCATCTGGGCTTCCAGAATTGTTTCGACATTTGTTTTTGTTACGTCGTGGCTTTCCATTGCCATCCCTGACTTCAGATGTTCCAGGGTCACTGGTGCTGCTACGAGCTAACCAGCTATCCTCATCCACGCAAAAGTGAGTCATGAGTGTGGTTAAGGCTACCATTGTCCTCGGCTTTTCCTGTCCGAGGTGTCTGGCCAGCCATTCGTCCCGGATACTGTGCTTAAATGCCGCTAAGGCTTCAGTGTCCGGGCAGTCCACGATTTGGTTCTTCTTGGTAAGAAACCGATTCCAAAGCTTGCGGGCTGACTCCCCGGGTTGTTGGATAATGTGACTTAGATCGTCAGCGTCCGGGGGGCGGACATAAATTCCTTGAAAATTAGCCTGAAAAGCGTCCTCAAGTTCTTCCCAACTCCCAATGGAGTTCTCTGGGAGGCTGTTTAGCCAGTGCCGAGCTGGTCCTTTTAGCTTGAGGGGTAAATATTTGATGGCGTGGAGATCATATCCTCGAGCCAAGTGGATGTGAAGAATAAAGTCTTCTATCCAGACGGCGGGATCCGTCGTTACATCGTACGATTCGATGTTCACGGGTTTAAACCCTTGTGGGAAATCATTACCCAACACCTCATCGGTGAAGCATAGAGGGTGTGAAGCTCCTCTGTATCTTGCTATATCGTGGCGTATGTCCGATGGTTGTGGTGTTTGGTATTGACCCCGAACTGGTATGTCACCGGCGCAATTGGCTTGATAGCCGCCGTCCCGAGCGGGAGCTCGGTCCCTAGGTCCAAATATAGACCTGGTCTTGCTAGCTTTTTTGTTTAGGTCCTCGCAACATGGGTTAGTAGCATTTGCATTATCAGTTAACACCATGCGAGGAAAGATAGCTTTCTCCTTGGTTAGCGAAACTTGAAGTTGATCATGAGACTCCTTGAGAGAAGTATGTACACCTTTCAAGACCTTGTGAGCCTTGTCAAGCGTAACAAACTATTCCTTGAGTCTAGCATGGTCAACCACAAGCTTTGCCTTCTCGGAATTAATCACACGAGAGACAACTAAAGCATGATCAAGATCTTTCCTTAATTTAGCATGATCATCGTTGTGTGACTCCTCAAGAGCCAAACGAAGACCTCGCTCTTCCTCAAGAGCATTAGATAGATCCGATATCTCATCGGCATAGTCTCGACTATGACCTTCCATTTTAGAAATGGTCTCCTTGTGAGCCTCGATCATGTCATTGGCCTCATCGAGTCGTTCCAAGAGAGCAACGAAGTGCTTCTTGGGTTTGCCCTTGAGTTTACTCATAAACAAATCAAATTCATTTTCTTCCTCCACTTCCCCCTCACTCTCATAAAAACAATCCGTCAATGAAGGATTAGAGGTGATGGTTGTGTTGATGTTGGGAGTTACCTTGTTGGTGGCCTTAGCCATGAAGCACTTGGCGGTGATGTTCTCATTTGGTGAGTCAAAGAGAGATGAACGTGGAGTAGTTGCAATAGCAATGGTGGCCATAGTGACCATCTCATCATCTTCATCATCATCATCCTCCTCAACATATTCTTCTTGGGCCACCAACCCTTTGGGAGGGGTCTTCTTGTTGAGTTTGTTCTTGTTGGGATAAGACTTGGCCTTGTCCTTTCGGATAAGCTTGCCTCCGTTGTCTTCTCTTTTCTCATATGGGCAATCTACAACAAAGTGGCTCACATTCCCACAGTTGTAGCACGTCCTCACTCGTTGCTTGCCCTTGTTGCCACTTGAGTTGTTCTTGTTGAAGTTGGGCCTTGAGTTCTTCTTGTTGCCCCAAAATTGCCATGATGCAAGAGCCATGTGCTCATGATCGGCATATTTGGTGTCCTCGGGGCAACTCTCATCGTCATCCTCTTCTTCCACACAAGCCTTGGCCTTCAAGGCAAGGTTAGGCTTCTCTGATCGTTGAGCACTTAAAACCACATCGTCGGCGGTCTTGTCCAAGATCCTCATGGCAACGAACTCATCCAACACTTCACTTGATGACAAAGTGTGGAAGTCTGGTCTTTGGCGAATAACGGAGGACATGGCCTTGTGATAAGGCATCATGGCCTTGAGAAACTTGCGCTTGATCCAATTGTCATCTGTGTCCTTGCTCCCACGATCTCGAAGTGAAACCGCAAGAGTGGTTAATCTCCGATAAAGTTCACGGGGATCTCCATCTTCGATCATAGCAAACTCATCGGCTTCATCTTGCACAACTTCATAGTTTGACCGTTGAATGCTTGCGCTTCCCTTGTACATGGAACCAACATGCTCCCATGCTTCCTTGGCCACGGTGAAGGGTCGAAGATGTGCAATGTGTTCGAGAGGGATAGCATCTTGAAGTATGCAAAGAACGGACTCGTTGAATTGATGATCCACAGCTTCTCTCGGAGTTAAGTTGTAGGGATCATGTGGGTAGAAACCTTGCTCAATGATTCTCCAAAGATTAGTAGATCAATGATTTAAATGACGTCTAAAGCAAAACATCCAAGTTGCAAAATCATAATTTTTTACAAACTTAGGAGGAGGACCAACGAAATTTAAATGCGAAGTAGGAACGAGTCCTCCATAGTGGGTAGGAGGAGCGGAGTGGGCAAAAATTCCACTCCCAATCTTAGTAACCGGGACTTGCTCACTACTAGCTTCTCCCTTGTCGGGAATAGCCTTTGACACGTTGGTAGCAGGACGAACCACTTCCAACGGTGTGGTGGATAACTTGAGTCCCTCAAGTAATTCCTTAAACATACCTTTGACCTCGGTCGCTAGTGATTCTTTCAATGTGTCCATCGCCATATTGAACTCCTCACGAGAGACCGTGGTTCCCCCATCGGACATAGGCAAGGACGGAGTTCCACCGGAGTGTCCCTCCGTCTCGACTACGTTGTCACCCATACTCTTTGGACGGTAAAGTCCTTATATAGTGATGAGGCTCTAATACCAATTGAAAGGATATATATGGTTGACTAGAGGGGGGTGAATAGGCAACTAACAATTTTTAGCTTTTCTTAACCAAATTAAACTTAGCAACAAAGTAAGTTGTCTAGATATGCAACTAGGTGGACAACTTATAGTAAGCAACAATAACAACCACACAAGCAAGCAAGCTAAGGTATACAAAGAAAGCTTGCACAAGTAAAGGAAAGAAATAACCACAAGTGGAGCCGGTGAAGACGAGGATGTGTTACCGAAGTTCCTTCCCTTTGAGAGGAAGTACGTCTCCGTTAGAGTGGTGTGGAGGCACAATGCTCCCCAAGAAGCCACTAGGGCCACCGTATTCTCCTCACGCCCTCACACAATGCGAGGTGCCGTGATTCCACTAGTGGTGCCCTTGAAGGCGGCGACCGAACCTTTACAAACAAGGTTGGGGCAATCTCCACAACCGAATTGGAGGCTCCCAACGACACCACGAAGCTTCACCACAATGGAATATGGCTCCGAGGTGACCTCAGCCGTCTAGGGTGCTCAAACACCCAAGAGTAACAAGATACGCAAGGGATTAGTGGGGGGAATCAAATTTCTCTTGGTGGAAGTGTAGATCGATGCCTTCTCAAGCAATCCCTAGGAAATCAACAAGTTTGATTGGCTAGGGAGAGAGATTGGGAGGAAATGGAGCTTTGAGCAACAATGGGGCTTGGGGAGGAAGAGGTGAGTCTTCTTGGGGAAGAAGACTCCCTATATATAGTGGGAGGGCAAATCCAACCGTTATCCCTCAATTCTGCCTGCAGAGCACGGTACTACCGCACTTAACGTGCGGTACTACCGCACGGCCCGGCGGTACTACCGCACAGGGTGCGGTACTACCGCTGGCGCGGTACGAGCCAGAACTAGCCCCTGTTGCGTTAAAACACCGGGCGGTAGTACTGCCGGAGCGGTACTACCGCACGTCCTTGCGGTACTACCGCAAGGCAGGGTCAGACTGGCCGAGGAGGAGTGCGGACCAAATAAAATACGTCCCCAGCTACTTCCGCAGAGTTACGGTCGTTGCAAAAACCCAACATGGTACTACCGCTTGCACAAAGCGGTACTACCGCGTATGACGCGGAAGTAAAAAATTACTTCCGCTCCTACTACCGTACTAGTTACGACGCTGGGGCCGGTCACACTATACTACCGTGTCCATGGTACGGTACTACCGCATGGTGCGGTACTACCGGAACCCTGGAGCGGTACTACCGTGGGGCCTTGCGGTACTACCACTTACTTTGAGCGGTACTACCACATGCCAAGCAGTTGTAGTAGTAGGACACCACTGTTTTTGAACGACAAGGAAAAAACAGCCGGAGTTCCAGAGAAGCGAAGGAAAGGTGGTGCGGATTAATGGACGTGTACGTGTTGATTCCACCCAAACCTTTCCGAAGCGGACCCCCTCTTAATAGTACGGCTTTCCTATGACTCAATTCCACCGAAAAGAACCAAAAGGAAACACTGTCTTCCATAGGTTCCGAGGGGCACTAAAGCGTCTTGTGCCTAGGTGTGATATATCTGAAAAGCTCAGTGCACACGATTAGTCCGCAAAAGCATTGTCATCAATCACCAAAACTACTTAGGGAGAAATATGCCCTTACAATCTTCCCCTTTTTGGTGAATTGATGACAATACGGGATTTGGACAAAGATTTATATAATAGAATAGTAAGCTAACCCAGCATTATTATAAAATATAGGTAAGCTCCCCCTAGATGTGTGCATACATAAGAAGATGCTTTGGACTGCACATCACACATACTAGGATCAATGCTCCCCCTATATTTTTTATAAAGAACATACTCCTCGTAACAAAGAATAAGACTCTACGCATGGATGTAAGGAGGTTAACGTGAGCACATAATAACAGGGCAAGTGAAGCAAACGCTCACAACCTAGCAGATAACATAGACATAATAACGAGATAAGGAGTAGAGTGCATATGTCTCACGCCATATGAAAGGTCTCACACACACGACACAAACCAACGAAAGCAGATAAGGTTTGACCAACGAAAAGCAAATAAAACACGGCACACGACACGCAAATCCTACACTCTCTCCCCCTTTGGCATCGAGACACCACAAAGGGAAAGAGGACACCTAAGACATAAGTGGTAGCTGAGGCGGAAGAGATCAGTCGTCACGTGCTCCGTCAGACTCCTGCCGCTCCTCCTCGGAATCAGACCACTTGAAACCCTGCTTGGCAATCCACTCAGCCTCTGGAGTAATGATCTCCTCTGACCCATTAGACACATCCTCACCAAAGATCCTCATTATCTTCTTGTCGCGCTGGCGAGCCTGCTTCTGAGTCACATGAGCCTTGTATTTCCCCTTTGCTTGCATACAAAACAGAGCCTTCATCTTGCTCTTAAGATTTTTAGCCCACGATGGCTCAGACGAAGGGGGAGCATACCCTCCAGAACTGTCCTCATCAGCTACCTCCTCATCCTCATCCATCTTAGTTGGAGCAGCTTCTGCACGGGTAGTGGTGTTAGCCCATCGACTCTTGATGCGAAGTCTGATAGGCTCATGACGAATCCAGTGAGGGGCCTCAAATTCTTCATCAGGATATAGCTTTTCCCAAGTCTCAGAGATCAGCAAAAACATAAATGGACCGTAGATAGGCACTTTGCGGGTGAAAATCGCAAAGCGGAGCTCACACCACATGACATGTGAGATATCAAGTGGTTGAGTCTGAGCACTGCGGGCCTCCTCACACATAAGCATCATGTCCACGAGGTATGCATGTACCTTGTCCTTGTCCCCAATGCGAGGAAACAGTGAGTTGCGGAAGATCCTATGCATAATATCCAGAAAGGGGTTCATCACCCAAGTCTTCTTGCCACTCGCAAGCGTCTTCTCCACATAAAAAGGCAGCAGCCGGTCCTTGTTGGCAGATTCTTCATTGGCATGAGGGCGAGCTCCAACAGGAGTGTGGAGTCTCTCATCAGCAACCTGAAGCAGATCCATAAAGTCCTTCCATGTAGCAGTCATCTTGTGTCCATTGGTCATCCAAGTCATGTTGCGTTCCTCCTTAGGATGGAAGTGAACTGAAGCATAGAACTGTGCCACAATTTCTGGGTCAAAGTCCATATGAAATGACATGATATGCTCAATGCCAAACTGCTCCACAAGATCTAGAGCCTCAGCAAAATAGGCCCGGTGCTCCTCCTTCCTCATGTGATTCATGTCAATCCAATGTGCATCCACATATAAGTTGTGTTTGCTCTTGAGAACTTCTGTGAAGATACGATAATGTTGCTTGATCCAGAACAATTCATCTCCATGGAACTAAGCCCGGGGATCTGCATAAGGGTTGAGCTTCCTCTTAGCAATGAACTCATGTGATGGCATCTCGTCCATGCTCATAGTTGGTTCCTTGTTCTTGGTGGCAGTGGTCTTGGTTCTGCGTTGGGGGCATTGGAGCCCTCAGGAACATCACTCTGGGTGCGCAGATGCTTTGACCCTATGTCACGGCTGGGATTCGAGCGACGGACATTGGAACCGGAGCCACCACCTATGACACAAACACAAGAGCACGAAAGAGAGACAAAGAGAATCAATGCAAAAGCCACAACAAAGCACAAGAAACATGTAGAAAAGATGATATGTACGGGCTACGAAGAAGGTGTGGATCGAACGGTAGTACAGTTCGAAGCCGCGAAAGTAAAGTTTTAGTGCCGCCAAGGGGGCGGTAGTACCGCACCGAAGTGTTACGGTAGTACCGCACCAGGCGCGGTACTAAAAATTTACTTCCACGTCCATTATGGTAGTACCGCTGTTAGCCAGCGGTAGTACCGCTCGGGGTCAGATCCAAAAGCGGATCTGGGCAATGAACGCGTAGGACGGGCGAACGGTACTACGGCTGATCACAACTTCTTTGTAGCAACATACTTACTAGCATTTCAACTGCACTACAACTCTCCAACACCCTAATCTTCCATATATAAGGTCAACAAGAACACAAGAACAACATGCATCTCCCCAAAACCTAGAGACAACAAAAGGGAAAAAAGAAGAAGGGATTTTGTGGAGAAACCTTCATCCATGGCAAGAGGTCGAGGTGGGGAACGATCCCACTGGTCGAAATGCGAGGAGAGTGGCCGGGGACGGAGATCCGGTGAGGTCCTCCGGCGCCATTCTTGAGAGAGAGAGAGAGGCGACGTGGGGGAGACGAGATGAAAGGGTATGGGGAGTTAGAACTCCCCCTTCCCGCTTATAACCCCCAGTCGTTCAAACCACTACGGTAGTACCGCGGTCATCGCGGTAGTACCGCCCGGGCGGAAGTACCGCATGCAGGGCGGTAGTGCCGCTCTCCAGCGGCAGTAATAAATTACTGTCGTGCTGGTTGCGGTAGTACCGGAATTCTCTCTTGCGGTATTACCGTGACTATTCATGGTAGTACCGCTCCCCCAAGGTAGTGCAAGTTTCGACAAGAAGGCTTAAGCAAAGCAACTGCGGGCAAGAGCGCGCACACACGGCAAAAAGAAAGAAAGACAACAGACAGCTGGAACAACACACGAGACACTCCTCCTTGAAGGAGGTCGGTGGCCGAAGCCACCTATGTTTGAGTTATTTGGTATGGCACCGCGAAGAATTATCCTTGGGCCCATGACCAGCACTCGTCTTGAAGCACTCATACCATCTAACATGGCAAACAATAAAGACTTGATCGATTTATGCATAACGGGGGGAGGAAGAGTTCTTTGAGAGAACAATACTCCCCCTATGTCCATGCCTACACCTAGGCAAGATAATCATGTTGAGTGGGAGGAGTGTGTGCAAGGTTTCAAACCACATTGCTCAAATCTATGATATTTATCTCATGCCTTAACTCGCGAAAGCTTGCTTCATCCAATGGCTTCATGAAGATATCTACAAGGTTACCATGAGTGTTGACATAGTGAAGCTCTATTTCTCCTCGCCGAATATGATCCCGGATGAAGTGATACCGAATCTCAATATGCTTCGTCTTGAAGTGTTGCACTGGGTTGAGAGAAATCTTGATGGCACTTTATTGTCACACCAAAGAGGCACTTTGTCACAAGTGACACCGTAATCCTTTAAAGTTTGCCTCATCCATAGAAGTTGAGCACAACAACTGCCAGCTGCCACATACTCCGCTTTGGTGAAAGAGAGAGACACACAACTTTGCTTCTTGGAAGACCAACTTACCAGAGAGCAACCAAGGAATTGGCACCCTCCGGAAGTGGACTTCCTATCCACTTTGTCTCCCGCCCAATCCGAATAAGAGAAACCTACAAGGTTGAAGTTTGCTCCTCTTGGGTACCATAAGGCAAAGTTTGGGGTATGAGCCAAATATCGAAAGATTCGCTTGACTGCCACAAAGTGACTTTCCTTAGGTGAGGCTTGAAACCGTGCACAGATTCCCACATTCAACATAATATCTGGTCTAGATGCACAAAGGTAAAGCAAGGAACCAATCATAGAACGATATACCTTTTGATCCACCGCTTTACCATTGGGATCAATGTCAAGTTGGCACTCGGTAGGCATTGGAGTAGTAGCCGGCTTGACATCACTTAGATTAAACCTCTTGAGCATGTCTTGAGTGTACTTGGCTTGTTTGGTGTAGATTCCTTCTCTTCTTTTCTTAATATCAAATCCAAGGAAGTACTTCAACTCTCCCATCATGGACATCTCAAAATGTGTGGTCATGACTGCGGCAAACTCATCATTGAAAGCTTTGTTAGGTGAACCAAAGATAATATCATCAACATATAGTTGGCAGACAAACAACTCCCCTTTGACCTTCTTAGTAAAAAGAGTGGGGTCGATTTTCCCAATTTCAAACCCACGATCTTGCAACAACTCGGTAAGATGCTCATACCACGCACGTGGGGCTTGTTTCAGGCCATAGACTACCTTATCGAGTTGATACACGTGATTGGGGAACTTAGGATCCTCAAACCCCGGGGGTTGTTTGACATATACCAACTCATTAATAGGACCATTAACAAACGCACTTTTCACATCCATTTGTTGGAATTTAAAGTTATGATGAGAAGCATAGGCAAGCAACAAACGAATAGATTTAAGGCGAGCAACGGGGGCAAAGGTTTCACTGTAGTCGATACCCTCGACTTGGGAGTAGCCTTGAGCCACCAAACGCGCCTTGTTGCAAATAACAATGCCATGAGCATACTGCTTGTTCTTAAAGATCCACTTGGTTCCAATGACATTATGGTTCTCCTTTGGCCTTGGCACCAGATGCCACACTTTGTTGCGCTCGAAGTTATGGAGTTCTTCATGCATGGCATTGAGCCAATCAGGTTCTTCGAGCGCCTCATAGACCTTTTGAGGTTCAACACAAGAGACAAAAGCTTGATGAGCACAATAATTTGCTAATTGTCTACGAGTGCTTACCCCCTTTGTGATGCTTCCAAGAATATTCTCCATGTGATGTTCTCTAGAAGCAAGCCTGGAGGCAACTTTAGCAGCATGACGCTCCAATTGCTCTTCAAGTGATAATTGAGGAGCACTCAGTTGATCATATTGAGCGACATCAAGAGCATGATCTTGATCTTGAGCTTCCTCTTAATCTTGATCTTGCTTACAGGAGAGAACTTGGCCTTGTGCATCATTTGGTGGCTCACCACCATCTTGTGATTGATCTTGCACTTGGCCTTGTTCGTCCGGTTGTGGGCCTTCACTTTGTTCTTCGGAAGCGTGTGGGTCTTGGGTTGATGATGGTTCCACTTGTGTGGAACATTGTCCTTCTCCTTCGGCCACAAGGGGTTCCTCAATGGGTAGGATATAGCCAACACCCATTCTTCTTATGGCTTGAGGAGGAATTTCATCACCTACATCACAAGTACCACTTTGCTCCACTTGGGAGCCATTATTCTCATCAAACTCTACGTTACACGTCTCCTCAATGAGTCCATTGGGCTTGTTGAGGACACGGTAAGCATGAGAGTTTGTAGCATAACCAACAAATATGCCCTCATGAGCTCTAGACTCAAATTTAGACAAACGAGCACCTTTCTTGAGGATGAAACACTTACACCCGAACACCTGGAAGTACTTGAGATTGGGCTTGTTACCGGTAAGAATCTCATACGGAGTCTTGTTCAAGCCTTTGCGGAGATAGAGACAATTGGATGCATGACACACGGTGTTGATGGCTTCGGCCCAAAAGTTGTATGGAGACTTGAATTCTGCCATCATGGTCCTTGCCGCGTCCATCAATGTCCGGTTCTTTCTCTCTACTACACCATTTTGTTGAGGGGTATAAGGTGCGGCATATTGATGTTTGATCCCCTCATCACTAAGAAACTCATCCAAGGTGTAGTTCTTGAACTCGGTGCGTTGTCACTTCGGATCATCAAGATCTTTGGCTCATGTTGACGTTGAGCTTCATTTGCAAAGTTGATGACGGTTTGTTGGGTCTCACTCTTCTTCTTGAAGAAATATACCCATGTGTATCTTGAATAATCATCTACAATCACCAAGCAATACTTTGTGCCCCCAAGACTATCAAAGGATGGAGGCCCAAAGAGATCCATGTGAAGGAGCTCTAACGGTCTTTTTGAGTAGATGATAGTCGTGGGAGGGTGAGCCGTCTCATGTAACTTTCCTTCAATACAAGCACTGCAAGCACGATCTTTGGCAAAGCTGACATTTGTTAGTCCACGGACATGGTCCCCCTTGAGAAGACTTTGCAAAGATCTCATATTGACATGGGCTAACCGGCGATGCCAAAGCCATCCCACATCAACTTGAGCCATTAGGCATGTCGCGGTCTTAGTGGGTTGCTCCGAGAAGTTAACCACATAGAGACCATTCTCGACATATCCAACATAGGCTACTTTAAGAGTCTTGCTCCACAAGAGGGCCACGATATCAATATCAAAGAATGTGGCAAAGCCCATGAGTGCAAGTTGACGAACCGAAAGTAAGTTCTATGCAAGGGACTCAACAAGCATGACTTTCTCGATCGTGAGATCATGAGAAACAACAACCTTGCCAAGCCCCAATACCTTAGAAGATAAAGCATCACCTCATTCGACGTTGGTGGCCATGGATAAACCTTGATGCACGTCCACCACCAAGTCTTTGCTTCCGGTCATATGATTTGTGGCTCCACTATCGAGCAACCATGATCCCCCACCGGAAGCAAACTCCTATACGAGATAAATGCTTGGATTTAGGTACCCATTTGGTAATGGGTCCTTCGAGGTTAGTAACAAGGGTCTTAGGAACCCAAATAGACCATTCAATGTACTCATAAGACGAACCAACAAATTTAGCAAAAACATGACCATCACTAGCACGACATAAAACATATGAAGGTTTAAAGTCGCCGGCTATGTTTGATGGCATGGTGGGGTTTTTCTTGACTCCACCACTTTTCACATTGTTCTTCTTCTTAGAAGCACCCTCTCCCTCTCTCACAAAGGTTTGTTTGAGAGGAGGAGGTTGCTTGGTCTTGTCGTTCTTCTTCTTCTTGGGCTTGGGAGCAAACCCAATTCCTTCCTTTGCCACAACTTCCTTTTGATTGCTCAAAAGATCGTTGAGGTTCTTCTCACCTTGTATACATGACACAAGGCCTTTCTCAAGCTGCTTCTTCAACTTGGCATTCTCTTCAACAAGATGCACATGCTCACAACATGGGTTAGTAGCATTTGCATTATCAATCAACACCATGCGAGGAAAGATAGCTTTCTCCTTGGTTAGCGAAACTTGAAGTTGATCATGAGACTCCTTGAGAGAAGTATGTACACCTTTCAAGACCTTGTGAGCCTTGTCAAGCGTAAGAAACTCCTCCTTGAGTCTAGCATGGTCAACCACAAGCTTTGCCTTCTCGGAATTAATCACACGAGAGACAACTAAAGCATGATCAAGATCTTTCCTTAATTTAGCATGATCATCGTTGTGTGACTCCTCAAGAGCCAAACGAAGACCACACTCTTCCTCAAGAGCATTAGAAAGATCCGATATCTCATCAGAATAGTCTCGACTATGACCTTCCATTTTAGAAATGGTCTCCTCGTGAGCCTCGATCATGTCATTGGCCTCACCGAGTTGTTCCAAGAGAGCAATGAAGTGCTTCTTGGGTTTGCCCTTGAGTTTACTCATAAACAACTCAAATTCATTTTCTTCCTCCTCTGCCCCCTCACTCTCATCAATACAATCCGTTAATGAAGGATTAGAGGTGATGGTAGTGTTGATGTTGGGAGTTACCTTGTTGGTGGCCTTAGCCATGAGGCACTTGGCGGTGATGTTCTCATTTGGTGAGTCAAAGAGAGATGAAAGTGGAGTAGTTGCAATAGCAATGGTGGCCATAGTGACCATCTCATCATCTTCATCTTCATCATCATCCTCAACATATTCTTCTTGGGCCACCAACCCTTTGGGAGGGGTCTTCTTGTTGAGGTTGTTCTTGTTGGGATAAGACTTGGCCTTGTCCTTTCGGATAAGCTTGCCTCCATTGTCTTCTCTTTTCTCATATGGGCAATCTACAACAAAGTGGCTCACATTCCCACAGTTGTAGCACGTCCTCACTCGTTGCTTGCCCTTGTTTCCACTTGAGTTGTTCTTGTTGAAGTTGGGCCTTGAGTTCTTCTTGTTGCCCCAAAATTGTCGTGATGCAAGAGCCATGTGCTCATGATAGGCATATTTGGTGTCCTCAGGGCAACTCTCATCGTCATCCTCTTCCTTCTCTTCTTCCACACAAGCCTTGGCCTTGAAGGCAAGGTTAGGCTTCTTTGATCATTGAGCTCTTAAAATCGCATTGTCGGCGGTCTTGTCCAAGATCCTCATGGCAACGAACTCATCCAACACTTCACTTGATGACAAAGTGTGGAAGTCCGGTCTTTGGCGAATGACGGAGGACATGGCCTTGTGATAAGGCATCATGGCCTTGAGAAACTTGCGCTTGATCCAATTGTCATTTGTGTCCTTGCTCCCATGATCTTGAAGAGAAACCGCAAGAGTGGTTAATCTCCGATAAAGTTCACGGGGATCTTCATCTTCGATCATAGCAAACTCATCAGCTTCATCTTGCACAACTTCATAGTTTGAGCGTTGAATGCTTGCGCTTCCCTTGTACATGGAACCAACATGCTCCCATGCTTCCTTGGACACGGTGAAGGGTCGAAGATGTGCAATGTCTTCGGGAGGGATAGCATCTTGAAGTATGCAAAGAACGGACTCGTTGAATTGATGATCCGCAGCTTCTCTCAGAGTTAAGTTGTCGGGATCATCTAGGTAGAAACCTTGCTCAATGATTCTCCAAAGATTAGTAGAACAATGATTTAAATGACGTCTAAAGCGAAACATCCAAGTAGCAAAATCAGAATTTTTCACAAACTTAGGAGGAGAACCAACGGAATTTAAATGCGGAGTAGGAACGGGTCCTCCATAGTGGGTAGGAGGAGCGGAGTGGGCAAAAATCCCACTCCCAATCTTAGTAACCGGGACTTGCTCACTACTAGCTTCTCCCTTGTCGGGAATAGCCTCCGACACTTTGGTAGCGGGACGAACCACTTCCAACGATGTGGTGGATAATTTGAGTCCCTCAAGTAATTCCTTAAACATGCCTTTGACCTCGGTCGCTAGTGATTCTTTCAATGTGTCCATCGCCACATTGAACTCCTCACAAGAGACTGCGGATCCCCCATCGGACGTAGGCAAGGACGGAGTTCCACCGGAGTGTCCCTCCGTCTCGACTACGTTGTCACCCATACTCTTTGGATGGTAAAGTCCTTATAAAGAGACGAGGCTCTGATACCAATTGAAAGGATCGATATGGTTGACTATAGGGGGGTGAATAGGCAACTAACAATTTTTAGCTTTTCTTAACCAAATTAAACTTAGCAACAAAGTAAGTTGTCTAGATATGCAACTAGGTGGACAACTTATAGGAAGCAACAGTAACAACCACACAAGCAAGCAAGCTAAGGTATACAAAGAAAGCTTGCACAAGTAAAGGAAAGAAATAACCACAAGAGGAGCCGGTGAAGACGAGGATGTGTTACCGAAGTTCCTTCCCTTTGAGAGGAAGTACGTCTCCGTTAGAGTGGTGTGGAGGCACAATGCTCCCCAAGAAGCCACTAGGGCCACCGTATTCTCCTCACGCCCTCACACAATGCGAGGTTGCGTGATTCCACTAGTGGTGCCCTTGAAGGCGGCGACCGAACCTTTACAAACAAGGTTGGGGCAATCTCCACAACCGAATTGGAGGCTCCCAACGACACCACAAAGCTTCACCACAATGGAATATGGCTCCGAGGTGACCTCAACCGTCTAGGGTGCTCAAACACCCAAGAGTAACAAGATCCGCAAGGGATTAGTGGGGGGAATCAAATTTCTCCTGGTGGAAGTGTAGATCGATGCCTTCTCAAGCAATCCCTAGGAAATCAACAAGTTCGATTGGCTAGGGAGAGAGATCGGGCGGAAATGGAGCTTTGAGCAACAATGGGGCTTGGGGAGGAAGAGGTGAGTCTTCTTGGGGAAGAAGACTCCCTATATATAGTGGGAGGGCAAATCCAACCGTTATCCCTCAATTCTGCCCGCAGAGCACGGTACTACCGCACTTAACGTGCGGTACTACCGCACAGCCCAGCGGCACTACCGCACAGGGTGTGGTACTCCCGCTGGCGCGGTACGAGCCAGAACTAGCCCCTGTTGCGTTAAAACACCGGGCGGTAGTACTGCCGGAGCGATACTAGCGCAGGTCCTTGCGGTACTACCGCAAGGCAAGGTCAGACTGGCCGAGGAGGAGTGCGGACTAAATAAAATACATCCGCAGCTACTGCCGCAGAGTTACGGTCGTTGCAAAAACCCGACACGGTACTACCGCTTGCACGAAGCGGTACTACCGCGTAGGATGCGGAAGTAAAAAATTACTTCCGCGCCTACTACCGTACTAGTTACGACGCTGCGGTACTACCGTAACCCTGGAGCGGTACTACCGTGGGGCCGTTCGGTACTACCGCTTACTTTGAGCGGTACTACCTCATGCCAAGCAGTGGTTGTAGTAGGACGCCACTGTTTTTGAACGACAAGGAAAAAAACAGCCGGAGCTCCAGAGAAGCGAAGGAAAGGTGGTGCGAATTAATGGACGTGTACATGTTGATTCCACCCAAACCTTTCCGAAGCGGACCCCCTCTTAATAGTACGGCTTTCCTATGACTCAATTCCATCGAAAAGAACCAAAAGGAAACACCTTCTTCCATAGGTTCCGAGGGGCACTAAATCGTCTTGTGCCTAGGTGTGATATATCTGAAAAGCTCAGTGCACACGATTAGTCCGCGAAAGCATTGTCATCAATCACCAAAACAACTTCGGGAGAAATATGCCCTTACAATGTCCGAATAGGGTCTAGCCGAACTATGGACTGATATGCGGGTGCCCCCTGTCCCCGCCCAAGGAATTTTTGAGCCATAATTATGTACTCGAGGCACATATGCTATCACCTTATGGGCGGTCGACGGGGGCATAGCAGTCAATCTTGCTCAGATTCATCTGAGTTGCCGCACTGAGGCGTGTGTCGGACACGTTTAGTTGTGTCTGCTATTGATAGATTATCCGGCTTGAATAGGCCGCATTGGACTTCGGATGCCAAGGCTGCAGTACGGAGAGAGCGCTCCATATTTCCATTGACCATGATAACGCCATGTGGTCCAGGCATTTTAAGCTTTAGATAGGCATAATGCGGGACTGCATTAAAGCGGGCGAAGGACGTTCTTCCGAGTAGAGCGTGATAGCCACTTCGGAAAGGAGCTATGTCGAAGATTGGCTCTTCGCTTCAAAAGTTGTCGGGAGAACCGAATACAACTTCCACTGTTAAAGAGCCTGTGCAGCGGGATTCAATGCCTGGTATCACTCCTTTAAAGGTTGTGCTGCTTGGATTGATTCTTGAAGGGTCGATCCCTATCTTGCGGACAGTGTCCTGATATATCAAATTGAGACTACTGCCGCCGTCCATAAGAACTCGGATTAGATGGTATCTATCTATTATTGGGTCGAGCACTAAGGCAGCCGAACCCCCATGCCGAATACTAGTCGGATGATCCCTGCGATCGAAAGTGATCGGACAGGCTGACCATGGGTTGAATTTGGGGGCGACAGGCTCAACGGCATAAACGTCTCGGAGTGCGCGCTTGCGCTCCCTCTTTGGGATATGAGTGGCATATATCATGTTCACTGTTTTGAACTCCGGTGGAAATTTATTCTGTCCCCCTATATTCGGCTGGCGAGGTTCATCCTTGTCTTCGCTCTGCGGCTCCTTCCCCTTGTGTTCGGCGTTTAGCTTGCCGGCCTACTTGAAGAGCCAACAGTTACGGTTGGTGTGGTTGGCATGTTTTTCTGGGGTGCCATGGATTTGGCAGGGCCTGTCTAATATTCTTTCCAAACTTGATGGACCATCTTTGTTGCCTTTAAAAGGCTTCTTCCGTTGATCGGGTCTGGAGCCACTCAATCTGGCGTTTACCGATGTATCATCTCGGCTTCCAGAATTGTTTCGATGTTTGTTTTTGTTACGTCGTGGCTTTTGCTACCTCTTGAGCTTGCGTTGTATTCCCTCGAAGAGGAAAGGGAGATGCAGCATAGTAGCGTAAGTATTTCCCTCAGTTTTTGAGAACCAAGGTATCAATCTAGTAGGAGACCACGCGCCAGTCCCTCGCACCTGCACAAACAAATAAGAACTTCGCAACCAATGCGATAAGGGGTTGTCAATCCCTTTACGGTCATTTACGAGAGTGAGATCTGATAGAGATGATAGTTTATATTTTTGGTATTTTTTAGTTTGATGAAAGCGGCAAAAGAAATTAACGGGAAGTAATATGATAGTAGACCCGGGGGCCATAGTTTTCTCTAGTGGCTTCTCTCATGATAGCGATATTCTACGGCGGGTAAACAAATTACTATCGAGCAATTGATAGAAAAGCGAATGATTATGAGAATATCTAGGCATGATCATTGTATATAGGCATCACGTCCGAGACAAGTAGACTGACTCATGCGTGCATCTACTACTATTACTCCACACATCGACCGCTATCCAGCATGCATCTAGTGTATTGAGTTCTTATGAACAGAGTAACGCCTTAAGCAAGATGACATGATGTAGAGGGATAAACTCAAGCAATATGATGAAAACCCCATCTTTTTATCCTCGATGGCAACAATACAATACGTGCCTTGCTGCCCCTACTGTCACTGGGAAAGGACACCGCAAGATTGAACGCAAAGCCAAGCACTTCTCCCATTGCAAGAACTATAGATCTAGTAGGCCAAACCAAACCAATAATTCGAAGAGACTCGCAAGGATATTATGAGCACACATAAAAAGTTCAGAGAAGAACCAAATATCTTTCATAGATAACCTTGATCATAAACTCACAATTCATCGGATCTGGACAAACACACCGCAAAAAGAGATTACATCGAATAGATCTCCTCGAAGACCGAGGAGAACCTTGTATTGAGATCCAGAGAGAGAGAAGAAGCCATCTAGATACTAGATATGGACCCGAAGGTCTGTGGTAAACTACTCACAACTCATGGTGAGGGCGATGATGATGATGATGATGATGAAGGCCTCCGTGATGGATCCCCCTCCCGGAACAGGCTCCAATATGGGATCTCCACGGGAACAGCAGCTACGGCGGTGGAATTAGGGTTTTCTCTCTGCGTACGGAGTTTCTGGGGTACGTAGGCATTTATAGGAGGAAGAGGGGCACCAGGGGCCATGGGGCCTGCCCTTGAGGCAGGGGGCGCGCCCTGGGAAGGGGGGCGTGCCCCCCACCCTCGAGGGTGGGCCCTTGTCCTCTGGCTTGGCTCCGAAGTTAATCTCGCGTGATTTCCTCCAAAAATATCTCCTGCGAAGGTTTCATTCCGTTTGGACTCCATTTGATATTCCTTTTCTGCAAAACCCTGAAATAGGCAAAAAAACAGCAATCTGGATTGGGCCTTTGGGTTCGTAGGTTAGTCCCAAAAATGTTATAAAAGTGATTGATAAAGCCCATTAAACATCTAAGACTTCATAAATAATAGCATGGAGCAATAAAAAATTATAGATACGTTGGAGATGTATCAAGCATCCCCAAGCTTAATTCCTGCTCGTCCTCGAGTAGGTAAATGATAAAGAAAGAATTTTTGATGTGGAATGCTAACCAATATAGTTTTTCAATGTAATTCTCTTAATTGTGGCATGAATGTTCAGATCTGAAAGATTCAAGATAAGAGTCTATATTGACATAAGAAATAGCAATACTTCAAGCAATATTAACAAAGCAATCACGTCTTCTCAAAATACTATGGCTAAAGAAATTTATCCCTACAAAATCATATAGTGTTGGCTATGCTCCCTTGCTATCACACAAAATATTCATATCATGCACAACCCCGATTTCAGCCAAGCATTTGTTTTCATGCTCTATCTTTTCAAACCTTTCAACTTTCACGCAATACATGAGCGTGAGCCATGGACATAGCACTATGGGTGGAATAGAGGTGGTTGTGGAGAAGAAAAAGAGGGAGATAGTCTCACATCGACTAGGCGTATCGACGGGCTATGGAGGTGCCCATCAGTAGATAAGTGAGTAGGGATTGCCATGCAACGGATGCACTAGAGCTAAATATGAATGAAAGCTCAACAAAAGAAACTAGTGGGTGTGCATCCAACTTGCTTGCTCACGAAGACCTAGGGCATTTGAGGAAGCCCATCATTGGAATATACAAGCCAAGTTCTATAACGAAAATTCCCACTAGTATATGAAAGTGACTAAACATGAGACTCTCTACAATGAAGAACATGGTGCTACTTTGAAGCACAAGTGTGGAAAAAGATAGTAGCAATTGTCCCTTCTTTTTTTTTCTTTTTTTCTTTTTTTTGGGCCTTTCTTTTTTCTTTGGCCTTTCTTCTTTTTTTCCTTTTTTCTTTTTTTTTTTGCGGAGGGGCTTTATAGATTCAGCCTTCCCTCCCATGGGACAATGCTCTATAGATGATGATCATCACACTTTCATTACAACACAAGATTACAACTCGATACTACAACAATAAAGTATGACTCTATATGAATGCCTCCGGCGGTGTACCGGTATGTGCAATGAAACAAGAGTGACATGTATAAAAATTATGCATGGTGGCCCCTCGCCACAAATACGATGTCAACTACATGATCATGCAATGGCAATATGACAATACGATGCGTGTCATATAAACGGAATGGTGGAAAGTTGCATGGCAATATATCTCGGAATGGCTATGGAAATGCCATGATAGGTAGGTATGGTGGCTGTTTTGAGGAACAATATGGTGGCTATTTTGAGGAAGGATATATAGTGGGTTTATGGCACCGGCGAAAGTTGTGCGGTACAAGAGAGGCTAGCAATGGTGGAAGGGTGAGAGTGCATATAACCCATGGACTCAGCATTAGTCATAAGAACTCATATACTTATTGCAAAAATCTACGAGTCATCAAAACAAAGCAATCAACGCATGCCCCTAGGGGGGGAGGTTGGTAGGAGTTAACCATCGCGTGCCTCCGACCCCCACACAAAGGTTGACACTCTACAAATACCTCATGCTTTAACTTAGTCACACAACATTTCACCATACGTGCATGCTACGGGAATCACTAACTTTAACACAAATATTTCTCAATTTCATAATTACTCCACTAGCATGACTCTAATATCACTATCCTCATGTCTCAAAACAATTATCAAGCATCCAACATCTCTTTCTACTCAATGCACTTGGTGTGAATTTTTTTACTACATTGACATTGGATGTTTATCATGTGAAGACTAGTTTCTTTAGCCTAAACACTTTACCATGCTGTTTTAATACACTCTCAAATAGATCTAAGTGAAGCATGAGAGTTCAACAATTTCTACAAAATATTACCACCACTGTGCTCTAAAAGATAAGTGAAGCACTAGAGCAAGAACTATTCAACTCAAAAGATATAAGTGAAGCATATAGAGTGTTCTAAGAATTTCTAGGGCATATTTAACTCTCTCAAATAGGTGTGTCCAGCAAGGATGATTGTGGCAAACTAACAAGCAAAGACTCAAATTATACAAGACGCTCCAAGCAAAACACATGACATGTTGCGAATAAAAATATAGCTTCAAGTATAGTTACCGATGGATGAAGACGAAAGAGGGGATGCCTTCCCGGGGCATCCCCAAGCTTAGGCTTTTCATTATCTTGAATTTACTTGGGGTGCCATGGGCATCCCCAAGCTTAGGCCTTTGCTACTCCTTGTTCCATAGTCCATCAAAGCAATACTCAAAACTTGAAAACTTCACAACACAAAACTTAGACAAAAATTCTCGTGAGCTCCGTTAGTAAGAGAAAGCAAACCACCACTCAAAGGTACAGCAAGGAATTCATTCATTGTTTATATTGGTGTTAAACCTACTGTACTCCAAGTTCTCTATGGTTCATATCCTGCAATATTACTCATAGATGAATCGGCATAAGCAAACAACACACGAAAAACAGAATCTGTCAAAAACAGAACAGTCTGTAGTAATCTGCTGGGTTCGCCTACTTCTAGAACTCCAAAAAATTCAAACCAAATTGTTAAATTTGCGAAATTTGTCTATGAATCAGCATCAAAGAGAATCAACTAAAAAGCACGCACCAGTAAAATTTGAAGACTACTTTAGCGAGCGCTAACGATTCTGTTTTTCACAGCAAGATCATATAAACTTCACACAAGTCTTACCAAAGGTTCTACTTGGCACAAACACTAAACAAAACATGAAAACACATCTAATCAGAGGATAGATGCAATATTTATTCCTTAACAGCAGCAAAAACAAAAAAAATATAAAATTGGGTTGCCTCCCAACAAGCTCTTTCTTTATAGCCATTAAGATAGGCTTGAGAATTCAATGATGCTCACATGAAAGACAAGGATTGAAGCACAAAGAGAGCATCATAAGACATGTGACAAACACATATAAGTCTAACACACTTCCTATGCATAGGCATCTTATAGGAAAACAAATTACCAAGACAAGCAAGATCTAGCATATGCAAGGAAGGAGAAAGAAACAATAGCAATCTCAACATAATGAGATGTAATTTAGTAACATGAAAATTTCTACAACCATATTTCCCTCTCTCATAATAATTGCATGTAGGATCATGATCAAATTCAAGAAAATAGCTATCACATAACTTATTCTCAACACGATCCACATGCATACGAAGTTGACACTCTTCCAAAATAGTGGGAGCAATATTAACTAAAGTCATGACCTCTCCAAACCCACTTTTATCAAAAAATTCAGAAGATTGAACATTCTCCAAATATGTGGGATTTAAAGTTGACAATCTTCCAAACCCACTTTCAATATTTTGGCAAACATTATTATCAATCTCATATTCATCGTGGGGCTTAAATAAATTTTTAACACCATAAGAAGAATCACCCCAATCATGATCATTGCAACAAATAGTAGTCATAGCAAAACTAGCATCCCCAAGCTTAGAGTTTTGCATATCATTAACACAATTGGCATTAAGATAATTTATAATAACATCACTGCAATCATGCTTTTCATCAAAGGAACTATCAAGTATGGGTGTAATAGCAATGATCTCATGTTTAACATAAGGAACTATAGCAAATTCATCTTCATAAATATTGGCATCAAGGCCACAAGAATAGCAAGCGTCATGTTCATCAAGGGATATTTCACTCAAATCATCGGAATCATAATTATCTATAGATTCATGCATATCATTATTTTCTTTCAAAGCAGCGTTCATTCTTTCAATAAATTCTTTGACATAGACATTATGAGTATAGTTTTCATAGCAATGTTTAAGTATGGCAAAATTTTCAGATTCGTAGAGAGTAATATAATACTTTTCAATCAAAGAAGCAACTTCATAAGCACCCTTAAAAGCAACAAATTCTTCAATTTGTTCGATATCGTAGTAACTATAAACACCCTTTGCATAAGAAGATAAGATTTCATTATCATTAAACTAACATAGGTAGGGTATGTGTTTTTTAGGGTTCTTAGAGCAACAAGTAAATCACAAATTTCACAAAGATTCGAAGCATAACACATCAATCTGTTTATTTGATCCCATAAGTGTCTCCCTTTTTCAGACAAACGGTGACGCACAAAATGAGCATGCTCATCTAAAGATTTCCCATCAACTACGCTAGTTGGGGTTTCAACACGAGAGCATAGGGATCGTAGATGATCCAAGTAGAACACTTTAAGGTGATCCATAACAATAGATTTTTAGCAAGCAAAGATGCAAGCTCATAGAAGGCACATGGAGACACAAGCAAACAAGAAGCAAGCGAACGATAAACACATGGCGGAAGAAGGGCAAATAAAACGGCAATGGTGAAGTGGGGGAGAGGAAAACGAGAGGCAAATAAATGTAATGCAAAGGATAAGGGTTTGTGATAGGTACATGGTATATGACTTTTGCGTAAGCCTCCCCGGCAAGGCGCCAGAAATTCTTCTTGCTACCTCTTGAGCTTGCGTTGTATTCCCTCGAAGAGCAAAGGGAGATGCAACACAGTAGCGTAAGTATTTCCCTCAGTTTTTGAGAACCAAGGTATCAATCCAGTAGGAGACCACGCGCCAGTCCCTCGCACCTGCACAAACAAATAAGAACTTCACAGCCAACGCGATAAGGGGTTGTCAATCCCTTTACGGTCACTTGCGATAGTGAGATCTGATAGAGATGATAGTTTATATTTTTGGTATTTTTTAGTTTAATAAAATAGCAAATAAAAGCGGCAAAAGAAATTAACGGGAAGTAATATGATAGAGATAGACCCGGGGGCCATAGTTTTCTCTAGTGGCTTCTCTCATGATAGCGATATTCTACGGCGGGTAAACAAATTACTGTCGAGCAATTGATAGAAAAGCGAATAATTATGAGACTATGTAGGCATGGTCATTGTATATAGGCATCACGTCCGAGACAAGTAGACCGACTCTTGCCTACATCTACTACTATTACTCCACACATCGACCGCTATCCAGCATGCATCTAGTGTATTGAGTTCTTACGAACAAAGTAACGCCTTAAGCAAGATGACATGATGTAGAGGGATAAACTCAAGCAATATGATGAAAACCCCATCTTTTTATCCTCGATGGCAACAATACAATACGTGCCTTGCTGCCCCTACTGTCACTGGGAAAGGACACCGCAAGATTGAACCCAAAGCCAAGCACTTCTCCCATTGCAAGAACTATAGATCTAGTAGGCCAAACCAAACCAATAATTCGAAGAGACTTGCAAGGATATTATGAGCACACATCAAAATTTCAGAGAAGAACCAAATATCTTTCATAGATAACCTTGATCATAAACTCACAATTCATCGGATCTCGACAAACACACCGCAAAAAGAGATTACATCGAATAGATCTCCTCGAAGACCGAGGAGAACTTTGTATTCAGATCCAGAGAGAGAGAAGAAGCCATCTAGATATTAGCTATGGACCCGAAGGTCTGTGGTAAACTACTCACAACTCATGGTGAGGGCGATGATGATGATGATGAAGGTCTCCGTGATGGATCCCCCTCCCGGAACAGGCTCCAAGATGGGATCTCCACGTGAACAGCAGCTACGGCGGTGGAATTAGGGTTTTCTATCTGCGTACGGAGTTTCTGGGGTACGTGGGCATATATAGGAGGAAGAGGGGCACCAGGGGCCACGGAGCCTGCCCTCGAGGCAGGGGGCGTGCCCCACACCCTCGAGGGTGGCCCCCCTGTCCTTTGGCTTGGCTCCGAAGTTTATCTCGCGTGATTTCCTCCAAAAATATCTCCGACGAAGGTTTCATTCCGTTTGGACTCCGTTTGATATTCCTTTCCTGCAAAACCCTGAAATAGGCAAAAAAACAGCAATCTAGACCGGGCCTTTGGGTTAGTAGGTTAGTCCCAAAAATGATATAAAAGTGAATGATAAAGCCCATTAAACATCTAGCACTTCATAAATAATAGCATGGAACAATAAAAAATTATAGATACGTTGGAGACGTATCAGCTTTCCATTGTCATCCCTGACTTCGGATGTTCCAGGGTCACTGGTGCTGCTATGAGCTAACCAGCTATCCTCATCCGCGCAAAAGCGAGTCATGAGTGTGGTTAAGGTTGTCATTGTCCTCGGCTTTTCCTGTCCGAGGTGTCTGGCCAACCATTTGTCAGGACCCCGATCCTAAGTCACACCGATCTAGCTGTAACACGTCATATCACTTTGCGGCCTCACGCACGGTAACCCCAGGGGTGCCACCTTACCTGGCCCGGGACCATTTGCGCATTTTGGCACACGTATATGACAGTGTCGCTAGCATCCATATGACAGAGAACCCGGGCCGACATGGCTAGTTATAAACCAAAAGTGGCACTAGATTACAGAGACAGGCATCCATGACCCAGCAACGAACGTGTCGGTCATCAACGTATGAACCCAAGTCGTAGCAAGCTACAAGGACTTAAAGGAACAACGCGTGACATTTCCCCTAAGGGACAGACACAGGAACGAAGAAGGACACATGCCGGCCATCCTACGTGTTCCGAGCAGTAGCAAGCTACCAAGGCTCATTGGAATCACTAGGAGGCATTTCCCTGTAAGGTAGGCTACCAAAGGAAAACAACTAGGTGTCGGATCCCACACATACCAAGCATTTCAATCATACACGCAATATGCTCAATATGTGCAAATACAACATTGCATCACAACAGAACTCTATGACTCAAAGTACTTTATTTAAAAGGCTCAAGAGCCATACATAACATATCCATACAGGTAAGGGTCACATGACCCAACACTCAAGTCATACAGTCATACAAGCACAAGCGGAAGCTACATGTCTGAGTACAGACAACTTAGAAAATAAAACAGGCTTGGTGTAGCCTGACTATCTACAAGGCCCTTCACAAGCTCCAGATCTCCGTCTGGGTGTCAAGCTACTCGTCGACGTCAACGTCTATGTAGAACCCGTCAACAGGGGCAGGGTTCTCCCCTGCAACAGTTATTAAGCAAACATGAGTACAAAGGTACTCAGCAAGTCTTACCACAGAACCTATCATACATGCAACATTATCAACAGGGGGCAGTGGAGTTTATAGCAGAAAGCCAGCTTTGACTCTTGGCTAACCTATACTACAACTCTCAACAGATTGCAAGATGTTATTACGAACACGAGTCCTCTACTCACCACATCAATACACTACCGAGGATCCTCTTCCGTCATCCTACGGAAGGGCCATCCACGGCACTCACGCTTATCTTGAGGCTTTTAGTAGTATCCATCAACTTGTCTATGAACTGTAAGAGTAACCAAGTAGTCCGTACCGCGAACAACGGCTATTCGAATAGATTGATAACCCTGCAGGGGTGTACCTCTTCACACACGCTTCCACCACTTATAGCCGTATACTCGGCATGTACTCGGCAACCTTCAAGCGGAAGCCCGGCGAGGGTGTCGGCCACGACCTGACTAACTACTCAAGTCTCTCGTCCAGGTTTATCGCCTATTTGGGTTCCATCCGTGGGGAGATCCGTCCCGGGTGTCGCTCACGGCCCCAAACGATGTGTACAGGGTTCCCGGGTCACCAAACGGGCAACCGGTACACCGTGCCACGTACCTGTCGCATCACAACCCACCCCGAGGGTCAGCGTTGTGCACGACCTCCAGTAAGCTATAAACACCAGAAACTAGTTGCAACTCCTGGACAGATATCGAGGGTAATTAATAAGCCGAGAGGGTCAATTAAGGATCCCAATGTGTGGTAGTAGCTGTAACTTGAACCACACATACAGATCTCGGGTCCTAAGGACGATTCCAATGAAACAACCCACCATGTACTCCTACATGGCCTTTCATCGATACCTTTACCAAGCGTATTCCACACTTCCTTCTCTTTATCGGTATGTTCATTTCACTCTGACCCATCACCCAGATGAATCAGACCAGACACAACTCTAAGCATAGCAGGCAACATAAACAAATAGCATGGTGGATCACACATCACATGGCTCAATCAACTCCTACACATGCTAGTGGGTTTCAACTATTTACTATGGCAATGACAGGTCATGCAAGGGATAGGGTTCAACTACCGCAGCAAGTAGCAGTTCACACGCTGTTGCCTTAATGAGTAAAAGAGAGCAGGAGCGAGAAGATTGGGTTTGTATCGGAATGATCAATGATTGCTTGCCTGACAAGGTAGTTGTCGGGTACTGCTCTTCAACTGGATACGCAGCAGTATCCTCGGGAGCAGGACCTAACACAGAGAATACCGACGAAACAATCATTAACAAACAAATGCAGCAATATGATGCATGCTCATGACATGGCAAGATGCATGTGTGTTGGCTAATGCAGCTAAAACCAGAAGGGTTTGAGCTTATTTGAATCAAAGATTCAAATTGGAGTTCAAACTATTATTTAAATAAGTGCATTATCATGTTTTTGATGTATACAGCAAGTTAACTTGTTCAAACATGCATGAAACAAGTGCCATTGGAAAGATTGGATTTTTCTGATCATTTTTCATATATAAATCTTTTCCATCTGAGCTATGGTTGATTTTATATGATTTTTAGAAGTTTTGGGTATTTTCTGGAATTTCCTGAATTATTTTTAATCTTAAAATCCCAGAAAAACCTTTACTGCGTCAGCATGACATCATGCTGACGTCAGTCAGTCAACAGGAGCTAGTCCAAGTCAAACATGACATGTGGGCCCTGCATGTCAGTGTCACAGCTAATTAACTAAGTTAATTAGAGTTAAACTAAAACTAATTAGCTGTCAGTGGGGCCTGGGCCCACGGGTCAGTGACTAAATTAATTAACTAATTAAATTAACAGAAACTTAATTAAACTAACTAATTAGTAAAAGGTGGCCCACACGTCAGTGACCCAGGGGTAGTCAACCCCCTGGTCAAACAGGTCAAACCCGCCAGCGACGTGACGCCGGCGAGGCCAAGTACGGCGGCGTGCTTCGGAAATCGTCTACGGGGCACGGCTCGAGCTGCGGTTGGGTGTGTTGGGAAGCTCTTGTCATCGCGCGTCGGATGGTGGTGGTCGCCGGACCTGGGGTGGTCGGAGACGACGGCAACAAGCTCGACAGCGGCGACCAGCGTCGGGCGTGTGTGGAGACGCGGATGCAGGGGCCTAGGCGATGCATGCGTAGCACCTATCGCATCTACGCGCTGCGGTGAGTGTGATGGACGGGTGCCAGTGACCAAATGGTCATCGGAGCGTCACCGGCGGCGAGCACGACGGCGGTGCGTTTCGGTGATCAACAGAGCGACGGCTACACGGCGCAAAAGGGACGGAGGAAGGAGGGGTTCAACGTAGAAGCTCACTGCGGTGCTAACGAGCTCGACGGAGGGGTCGGGAACGCGCTGTAGCTTCGTAACGGCGGCGAGGTGCTCCGGCGATCCGAGGAAGGGGACGGCGGCGTGAGGACGTTGCAGGGCTTCCGGCGGCTCGTGGCTCAGCGAGGAGGAAGAGGACGACGCGGCGGATCTTCTGGACACACTCACGGGGCGAGGGGGTGGCTCTAAGTGCGGCTGCGGCGAACGGCGGTGACGGCGGCTCGGTGATGGAGGAGGAGAGAGCCAGGGGAGGGCGATGGAGACGAGGGGGAGAAGTGAGAGTGGTCGGGGCAGCTGCGTGTCGATTCAAGGAATCATCCAGGCCATCGGGGAGGCAGGCTAGCAGGGAGGAGGTGGCCGGACGCGTGCCGGCGCGCGGCGGCCACGCGCGCGTCCTTCTGGCGCGAGGAGGAAGACGACAGAGGAGGGCTGGTGGGCTGGGCCGGCCTGCTACAGGGCTGGGCCCGAGGTAAGTGCTTTCTCCCTTTTTCTTTTTCCTATTTCTTTTTCTGTTTCATTTCTTTTGCAGCTTTGTTCAATTATTAAAAATGCCAAAACATTTTTATTACTCATGAAACTTGTTATGCCCACTGTATATAATATGAACAGTAGGGAACATTATAGTTCATGGTTATTTGAGCATTTAAAATATTTTAAAGTATTTAAATGCCCAAATACAAATACCATATGATTTAATCCAAAGCCCTTGAGTGTCCTAGAATAATGTGCACCATTTTTGGCAGAGGTTTAAGACCAAGGCAGAAATGATGAACATTTTTGAAGGGCATTTTTGGTACATTGGAAAATATTTTAACAAACCCTAGTTGTTAGGAGAGGGGTGCTGGGGTTTCTGTTAATCCCATTTCCAGTTTCTTTGAAAGTAAACATGATGCACACTCTAGCTAGGTCCTAATGCAAGTGCTAACTAGGGATGTGACAACTCACCCCCACTTAAAAGAATCGCGTCCCGAGATTCGGGTTCCTCCGGAAAGAGGGTGGGGTACTCAAGTCGAAGACGATCCTCCCTTTCCCAAGTAGCTTCACTCTCGGAATGATGTGACCATTGAACCTTGAGAAACTTGATATTGTGGCGTCGAGTGGTGCGCTCAGTTTGATCAAGAATACGAACGGGGTATTCTCGATATGTGAGATTGTCCTAGAGATCAAGCGTTTCGTGGTCCACTCCGCGGATAGGATCCGAGAAGCAACGCCTGAGTTGAGAAACGTGGAAAACATCATGAACTCTGGAGAGGTGCGGAGGTAGTTCCAATTGGTAGGCAACTTCTCCTCGTTTGGCAAGAATGCGAAAAGGACCGATGAAACGAGGGGCCAATTTGCCTTTGATACCGAAGCGATGGGTTCCCTTAAGAGGAGTAACCCGAAGGTAAGCCTTATCACCGACTTCAAAAGTCACAGCCTTATGATGACTATCATATTGGCTCTTTTGGCGAGACTGGGCTGTTTTCAATCTCTCACGAACGATGCGAACTTGCTCTTCTGCTTCCTGAATCATATCCGGGCCAAAGAATTGTCTTTCCCCGGTCTCTGACCAGTTAAGAGGTGTTCGACACCTTCGTCCATATAGAACTTCGAAGGGAGCTTTACCCAAGCTGGCTTGATAACTATTGTTATAAGCGAATTCGGCAAATGGAAGACATTTTTCCCATTCCATACCGAAAGAAATGACGGAGGCTCGAAGCATGTCTTCCAGAATTTGATTGACTCGTTCCACTTGACCACTTGACTGGGGATGGAAGGCGGTACTGAAGGAGAGATGAGTTCCCATAGCATTCTGGAAACTTTCCCAAAATCGTGAAGTAAAAAGACTTCCACGGTCTGAGTTAATCTCCAATGGCACACCATGAAGTGATACTATCCGAGAGACATACAAATCTGCTAGCTGGCTAGCGGTAATACTCTCTCGAACAGGCAGGAAATGAGCTACTTTAGAGAGGCGGTCGATAACGACGAAGATAGCATTATGCCCTTTCCTGGTCCTGGGAAAATCGGTAATGAAGTCCATACCGACTTTGTCCCATTTCCATTCAGGAATAGCTAAAGGTTGAAGGGTGCCAGCAGGCCGTTGATGCTCTGCTTTGACTCGACGACAAACGTCGCAGTTAGCAATGAATTGAGCGATTTCTCTCTTCATCCTAGTCCACCAGAATCTCTGACGTAGGTCCTGATACATTTTGGTACTACCGGGATGAATCGTGAGAGGAGATTCATGAGCTTCCTTAAGAATCATTTGTCGTAGTTGTGGTTTCTTGGGTACCACCAAGCGGTTCTCGAAGTACACTACACCTCGATCATCCATAGAGAAACTTCTAGCAACTCTGTTAGCAATGTTCTCCTTGATCCGAGATATGCCTTTATCATACCGCTGGGCAACTATGATTTGACCCATAAGGGTTGGTTTCGCCACCAAGGTGGAAAGGAATCCTCGAGGAACAATGTGAAGGTTAAGCTTACGAAATTCCTCGTGGAGAAGTGGTTGACCTTGTTGTAACATCAAGTTGTTACAATAGGATTTACAACTTAGTGCATCAGCCATGACATTGGCCTTTCCAGGAGTATAAGTGATTCCTAAGTCGTAATCTGTGAGCAACTCAACCCAACGTCTTTGCCTGAGATTTAGATTCGGTTGGGTGAAGATATACTTCAAACTTTGGTGATCAGTGAAGATTTCACAATGATTACCAAGGAGGTAATGTCGCCATGTTTTGAGTGCATGGACTACAGCTGCAAGCTCTAAATCATGAGTAGGATAGTTATCTTCATGTGGACGCAACTGTCGGGATGCGTATGCAATCACTTGACGATCTTGCATGAGAATGCAACCTAGTCCTTGTCGCGAGGCGTCGCAATAGATTATAAAATCCTTGGAAAAATCTGGTGGTACCAGTACAGGTGCAGATGTCAGGCGTCTTTTCAGTTCCTGAAAACTGGACTCGCACTGTGGGGTCCACTCAAACTTTTTATCTTTCTTGAGGAGTTCAGTTAGAGGTTTAGCAACCTTGGAGAAATTCTCGACGAAGCGTCGGCAATAGCTCGCTAAGCCAAGAAAGCTCCTAACTTGCTTGAACGATTCAGGAGGAGTCCAATCAAGGACGGCTTGAACTCGCTCGGGATTGACAGCAATACCCTTGCCAGAGATCACATGACCTAAATAGGTTACTTCTGGCAACCAAAATTCACATTTGGAGAATTTGGCATAAAGGCGGTGCTCTCGAAGTTTCGTCAATACCAGCCTTAAATGCTCGGCATGATCTTCCTTGTTCTTGGAATAGATGAGTATATCATCGAGGTATACCACGACGAATTTGTCCAAGTACTCCATGAATATAGAATTCATTAACCGAGAAAAGGTAGCTGGGGCATTGGTTAATCTGAAGGACATGACGGTGTACTCATATTGGCCATAACGAGTAACAAAAGCCGTTTTAGGGATGTCCCCGTTCTTGATTTTGATTTGATGGTAGCCCAACCTCAAATCCATCTTAGAGAAGACTGAGGATCCAGCGAGCTGATCATACAGGTCGTTGATCCTGGGAAGCGGGTACTTGTTCTTTATGGTGACCAGATTGACAGGTCGGTAATCTACAACCATCCGCTCCGTTCCATCCTTCTTCTTGATGAAGAGGACGGGGCAAGCCCAAGGGGAAGAACTAGGACGGATGAAACATTTTTGCAAGGACTCATCGAGTTGTTTCTTTAGCTCAGCTAATTCTAGTGGTGCCATCTTATAGTGTCTCCTAGAGATTGGGACAGTTCCAGGGATAAGATCTATCACGAACTCGACATCTCTGTCAGGTGGAATTCCTGGCAGTTCTTCTGGAAAAACATCCGGGAAGTCACGGACTACCGAGATATCTTCGAGTTCTGGTAGAGGGCTGGCATTAAGAGAGTAGAGCTGACGTTCAGCCATTCGGGTCAAGACATTGACTATCTTGCCGGATGGATGTGTAAGTTGAACGGTCCTAGTATAGCAATCAATCTTGGCATAATGAGTTGTCATCCAATCCATACCCAAAATGATGTTTATGTCCGAGGACTTGAGAGCGATTAGAGATGCTAGGAAAACAAGTCTATCGACAAGGATTTCATTTCCATGGCTTACCCTAGAGGTTTGCCACTTTGAACCAGGAGTTTGAATAACCATGGAAGTAGGCATGTCACAAAAAGTCATGTTGTGCAATCGAGCATAGCTCTCAGATATGAACGAATGGGATGCTCCAGTATCGAAAAGAACAGATGCCGGATGGCAGTTAACGAGAAGCGTACCAAGGACGACGTTAGGATCCTCATAAGCTTCCTCAGCAGAGACATAGTTGACATGACCACGTGCAGTGGGGATTGGCTTGACATAATTCACCTTGCCGATTGGCTTACCACGGCCAACGGGTTTTCCTGGTTGGTTCTGAGGACACTCACGCATGTAGTGCCCCGGTTCTCCACACTTGAAACATGTCGCAGTGGTGGTGCGTGGAGCAAAGTTGGAAGGTGGTCCTCCATAGGTCTTGGCAGGTGCATGTTGTTGAGTTTGACGAGGCGCCTCATAGGATGGCCTCGGTGTGTACTTGGGTGGCAGAGCAGTGTTAGGAACCCACACACGGCGCTTGTGAGAGCCAGAGCCGGATGAGGAACCAAGGTCTCGGGTATGCTTGCGGGTGGCCTCGAAGTCGGTCTGGCCTATTTCAGCACTGATAGCCTTGTTTACCAACTTTTGGAAGGAAGTGCACTCGTGCAGGCGTAGATCTCGGCGGAGTTCAGGGCTGAGTCCCTTGCGGAACCTCGCCTTCTTCTTGGCATCGGTGGATACTTCTTCAGGTGCATAGCGTGCCAAGTTGCCAAACTCGCGACTATAGCCATCCACAGTTAACCGACCCTGGGTGAAATTGCAGAATTCCTCCCGCTTGCTATCCATGAGACCTTCCGGAATGTGATGTTCACGGAATGCCTCACTGAACTCAACCGAAGTAGTGATTTGGCCAGCAGGACGCATAGCTTCAAAGTTTTCCCACCAAAGACTGGCAGGGCCCTCAAGATGGTAGGCGGCGTAGGTAACCTTGTCAGCTTCGGCCACACGGGCAGAGTGTAGCTTGTGGGTGATACTACGTAGCCAGTCATCAGCATCCAGAGGTTCAGTGGAGTGATGGAACTTCGGTGGACACATCTTGATAAAGTCATTGATTGACACCACGTCATTCCTCTGGCGGAACCCAGTGTTCTGCTCTATGCGTTCCAGCAGACGGTTGGTCTCTCTCTTGTTCCGTTCTGCTTCAAGCATAACTTCCACCAAGGAGGGTGGCTGGGGCAGATTCCCATCTCTAGCCCCACTAGCCTCACCCTGCTCCTGAGCAGCAGGAGTGTTGCGAGTGTTGACCATCCTAGGAAAACAAAACAACGGTTTAGACAAGGATGGCAAAAATTTGACATAGAAGTGCCGAATGTAATGGATGACACGGAATGCAAGGATGTTCATCCGTACGACATGGTAATATAGAAACTGCTATATATACACCAGTGGTCATACACACCATACATAGTTCAGTACAAGCCAAGGCTAAAGTACAACTGCGGTGAAAGACGATACATCCCATCAGAGGCATTCCAAGCTCCTATACATTATTTAACTACACCTCCGGAACTCAGTACACACTAAGTCATATTCCACAAGACGTGCAGGACTGTGGAAATACAACTACTACGATACTACTACAACCACGGTCTAGCTCAGACATTCGCGTAGTAATCTTCGTAAAGATTACCACCGTAGCCTGGAAGTGGAACAGATGGATCTTGAAACTCGCGAGCACTCGAAGGCTGTGGACCATAGGGACATGGATGTGGTCTCGGTCCCGATGCTGGTGGTATCCGACGCCCACGTGGAGGTGTAATACCCCCAACGTCACGCCAATCCATGCGATCAGGCAGACGAGTCCGCACGGAGTACAAATCCCGCATGTCCAGATATCCGGCGTGCACAGCAGGTGCAAGCCGTGTCAAAGTAGTCCAATGAGCGGCTCGAGTGTTATACAGCTCCATTCGGAGGGCACGGACCTCACGGTCCCGATCCTCCAGCATCTGAACAGTGGTCTGAAGCAGTGGCTCTTCATGAGCAGCATCAGTATACAGACCAGTGTAGTAGCCTTCCTCTCCGAGAAGTGAGGCTGGCATGTAACAGAACTCAGTGTTCAGCAACAGGGCATGCCTAGCACGGAGAATGGTCATCATCGAATAAGCGGCATCCTGCACTGCCATCTCGATGGTAATCCCGAGTCCATAAGACCAATGGATGGGATCATTAGCTCCGGGATATGAGGGGTATATCCGGACTATGCAGAAATACTGACTCTGATTGAAATCCCGGTACTGTTCCTCCACAGTGTATTCAGGATACCAGCGATAACCGGTCTCAATCAGTACACGGACTAGCATGGCCGTGTGACCGGGCACATTAATGCACCGAGTCAAACGAACCACTTGGTGAGGGATGCGGCCAGACATCTGAAACACGGAATAATGCAAAGGCATTAGTGTTTCTGGAAGAAATCGGGCAGCATAACAACTGTAAATGCTCAAACAAAGATTTGAGACATCATACAAATGATAGCATAGCCACTCAACAATCCATATCAAGGTTCCGGTCCAACAATCATCATACTAAAAGGATAGAAACTGAACTGAGGCTTGAAACCAACAATCCTAAGAGTCTACGGATTAGTAACACGTAAACCTAGTAAGGATAAGAGGCCTAGTCCTAAATCCCCGTAGAAAGAATAGACTGACTCAGATCAGAAGGCATAAGGTAAAGGAGTAAAAAGAGCCTTACGTTCCCTTCCACAATCAATTCCCCTACATATAACTAAGAATTTTTCTAGACTCAACATCGACCAGTTTGGCTTGAGAAACCTACAGGCAGTCCAGCTCTGATGCCAGCGCTGTCAGGACCCCGATCTTAAGTCACACCGATCTAGCTGTAACACGTCATATCACTTTGCGGCCTCACGCACGGTAACCCCATGGGTGCCACCTTACCTGGCCCGGAACCGTTTGCGCATTTTGGCACACGTATATGACAGTGTCGCTAGCATCCATATGACAGAGAACCCGGGCCGACATGGCTAGTTATAAACCAAAAGTGGCACTAGATTACAGAGACAGGCATCCATGACCCAGCAACAAACGTGTCGGTCATCAACGTATGAACCCAAGTCGTAGCAAGCTACAAGGACTTAAAGGAACAACGCGTGACATTTCCCCTAAGGGACAGACACAGGAACGAAGAAGGACACATGCCGGCCATCCTACGTGTTCCGAGCAGTAGCAAGCTACCAAGGCTCATTGGAATCACTAGGAGGCATTTCCCTGTAAGGTAGGCTACCAAAGGAAAACAACTAGGTGTCGGATCCCACACATACCAAGCATTTCAATCATACACGCAATATGCTCAATATGTGCAAATACAGCATTGCATCACAACAGAACTCTATGACTCAAAGTACTTTATTTAAAAGGCTCAAGAGCCATACATAACATATCCATACAGGTAAGGGTCACATGACCCAACACTCAAGTCATACAGTCATACAAGCACAAGCGGAAGCTACATGTCTGAGTACAGACAACTTAGAAAATAAAACAGGCTTGGTGTAGCCTGACTATCTACAAGGCCCTTCACAAGCTCCAGATCTCCGTCTGGGTGTCAAGCTACTCGTCGACGTCAACGTCTATGTAGAACCCGTCAACAGGGGCAGGGTTCTCCTCTGCAACAGTTATTAAGCAAACATGAGTACAAAGGTACTCAGCAAGTCTTACCACAGAACCTATCATACATGCAACATTATCAACAGGGGGCAGTGGAGTTTATAGCAGAAAGCCAGCTTTGACTCTTGGCTAACCTATACTACAACTCTCAACAGATTGCAAGATGTTATTACGAACACGAGTCCTCTACTCACCACATCAATACACTACCGAGGATCCTCTTCCGTCATCCTACGGAAGGGCCATCCACGGCACTCACGCTTATCTTGAGGCTTTTAGTAGTATCCATCAACTTGTCTATGAACTGTAAGAGTAACCAAGTAGTCCGTACCGCGAACAACGGCTATTCGAATAGATTGATAACCCTGCAGGGGTGTACCTCTTCACACACGCTTCCACCACTTATCGCCGTATACTCGGCGTGTACTCGGCAACCTTCAAGCGGAAGCCCAGTGAGGGTGTCGGCCACGACCTGACTAACTACTCAAGTCTCTCGTCCAGGTTTATCGCCTATTTGGGTTCCATCCGTGGGGAGATCCGTCCCGGGTGTCGCTCACGGCCCCAAACGATGTGTACAGGGTTCCCGGGTCACCAAACGGGCAACCGGTACACCGTGCCACGTACCTGTCGCATCACAACCCACCCCGAGGGTCAGCGTTGTGCACGACCTCCAATAAGCTATAAACACCAGAAACTAGTTGCAACTCCTGGACAGATATCGAGGGTAATTAATAAGCCGAGAGGGTCAATTAAGGATCCCAATGTGTGGTAGTAGCTGTAACTTGAACCACACATACAGATCTCGGGTCCTAAGGACGATTCCAATGAAACAACCCACCATGTACTCCTACATGGCCTTTCATCGATACCTTTACCAAGCGTATTCCACACTTCCTTCTCTTTATCGGTATGTTCATTTCACTCTGACCCATCACCCAGATGAATCAGACCAGACACAACTCTAAGCATAGCAGGCAACATAAACAAATAGCATGGTGGATCACACATCACATGGCTCAATCAACTCCTACACATGCTAGTGGGTTTCAACTATTTACTGTGGCAATGACAGGTCATGCAAGGGATAGGGTTCAACTACCGCAGCAAGTAGCAGTTCACACGTTGTTGCCTTAATGCAGTAAAAGAGAGCAGGAGCGAGAAGATTGGGTTTGTACCGGAATGATCAATGATTGCTTGCCTGACAAGGTAGTTGTCGGGTACTGCTCTTCAACTGGATACGCAGCAGTATCCTCGGGAGCAGGACCTAACACAGAGAATACCGACGAAACAATCATTAACAAACAAATGCAGCAATATGATGCATGCTCATGACATGGCAAGATGCATGTGTGTTGGCTAATGCAGGTAAAACCAGAAGGGTTTGAGCTTATTTGAATCAAAGATTCAAATTGGAGTTCAAACTATTATTTAAATAAGTGCATTATCATGTTTTTGATGTATACAGCAAGTTAACTTTTTCAAACATGCATGAAACCAGTGCCATTGGAAAGATTGGATTTTTCTGATCATTTTTCATATATAAATCTTTTCCATCTGAGCTATGGTTGATTTTATATGATTTTTAGAAGTTTTGGGAATTTTCTGGAATTTCCTGAATTATTTTTAATCTTATAATCCCAGAAAAACCTTTACTGCGTCAGCGTGACATCATGCTGACGTCAGTCAGTCAACAGGAGCTAGTCCAAGTCAAACATGACATGTGGGCCCTGCATGTCAGTGTCACAGCATATTAACTAAGTTAATTAGAGTTAAACTAAAACTAATTAGCTGTCAGTGGGGCCTGGGCCCACGGGTCAGTGACTAAATTAATTAACTAATTAAATTAACAGAAACTTAATTAAACTAACTAATTAGTAAAAGGTGGCCCACACGTCAGTGACCCAGGGGTAGTCAACCCCCTGGTCAAGCAGGTCAAACCCGCCGGCGACGTGACGCCGACGAGGCCAAGTACGGCGGCGTGCTTCGGAAATCGTCTACGGGGCACGGCTCGAGCTGCGGTTGGGTGCGTTGGGAAGCTCTTGTCATCGCGCATCGGATGGTGGTGGTCGCCGGACCTGGGGTGGCCGGAGACGACGGCAACAAGCTCGACGGCGGCGACCGGCGTCGGGCGTGTGTGGTGACGCGGATGCAGGGGCCTAGGCGATGCGTGCGTAGCACCTATCGCATCTACGCGCTGCGGTGAGTGTGATGGACGGGTGCCAGTGACCAAATGGTCACCGGAGCGTCACCGGCGGCGAGCACGGCGGCGGTGCGTTTCGGTGATCAACAGAGCGACGGCTACTCGGCGCAAAAGGGACGGAGGAAGGAGGGGTTCGACGTAGAAGCTCACTGCGGTGCTAACGAGCTCGACGGAGGGGTCGGGGACGCGCTGTAGCTTCGTAACGGCGGCGAGGTGCTCCGGCGATCCGAGGAAGGAGACGGCGGCGTGAGGACGTTGCAGGGCTTCCGGCGGCTCGTGGCTCAGCGAGGAGGAAGAGGACGACGCGGCAGATCTTCTGGACACACTCACGGGGGGAGGGGGTGGCTCTAAGTGCGGCTGCGGCGAACGGCGGCGACGGCGGCTCGGTGATGGAGGAGGAGAGAGCCAGGGGAGGGCGATGGAGACGAGGGGGAGAAGTGAGAGTGGTCGGGGCAGCTGCGTGTCGATTCAAGGAATCATCCAGGCCATCGGGGAGGCAGGCTAGCAGGGAGGAGGTGGCCGGACGCGCGTCGGCGCGCGGCGGCCACGCGCGCGTCCTTCTGGCGCGAGGAGGAAGACGACAGAGGAGGGCTGGTGGGCTAGGCCGGCCTGCTACAGGGCTGGGCCCGAGGTAAGTGCTTTCTCCCTTTTTCTTTTTCCTATTTCTTTTTCTGTTTCATTTCTTTTGCAGCTTTGTTCAATTATTAAAAATGCCAAAACATTTTTATTACTCATGAAACTTGTCATGCCCACTGTATATAATATGAACAGTAGGGAACATTATAGTTCATGGTTATTTGAGCATTTAAAATATTTTAAAGTATTTAAATGCCCAAATACAAATACCATATGATTTAATCCAAAGCCCTTGAGTGTCCTAGAATAATGTGCACCATTTTTGGCAGAGGTTTAAGACCAAGGCAGAAATGATGAACATTTTTGAAGGGCATTTTGGGTACATTGGAAAATATTTTAACAAACCCTAGTTGTTAGGAGAGGGGTGCTGGGGTTTCTGTTAATCCCATTTCCAGTTTCTTTGAAAGTAAACATGATGCACACTCTAGCTAGGTCCTAATGCAAGTGCTAACTAGGGATGTGACACCATTCGTCTCGGATACTATGCTTAAATGTCGCTAAGGCTTCAGCGTCCGGGCAGTCCACGATTTGGTTCTTCTTAGTAAGAAACTGATTCCAAAGCTTGCGTGCTGACTCCCCGGGTTGTTGGATAATGTGACTTAGATCGTCAGCGTCCGGGGGCCAGACATAAGTCCCTTGAAAATTGGCCCAAAAAGCATCCTCAAGTTCTTCCCAACTCCCAATGGAGTTCTCTGGAAGGCTGTTTAGCTAGTGCCGAGCTGGTCCTTTTAGCTTGAGGGGTAAATATTTGATGGCATGGAGATCATATCCTCGAGCCATGTGGATGTGAAGAATAAAGTCTTCTATCCAGACGGCGGGATCCATCGTTACATCGTACGATTCGATGTTCACGGGTTTAAACCCTTCTGGGAAATCATGACCCAACACCCAATTGGTGAAGCATAGAGGGTGTAAAGCTCCTCTGTATCTTGCTATATCATGGCGTATGTCCGATGGTTGTGGTGTTCGGTATTGACCCCGAACTGGTATGTCACCAGTGCGATTGGCTTGATAGCCGTCGTCCCATGCGGGAGCTCGGTCCCTAGGTCCAAATATAGACCTAGTCTTGCTAGCTTTTTATTTAGGTCCTCGCGCAGATCGTGTTTTCGGACTTTGACCGCACCCTCCTTTCTTTTATGGGGTGGTGGTGCAGGCTTGTTTACGCCATTGCTAGCGACTCTATCCGATCCGCGAGGTGGTCGGTCCGGCTTGTCGGCGGTGTTATTTTTTGGTGGGACAGGCCCAACGGCCTCGTCGTCGAATTCGGGCAGTAGCTTGCGCTTAGGATAGCCTTTGGTTTGGCCGTTAAAGCCATGTTTTTGTTCGGCGTCTAGCACCTCGTTCCACCTATCATTGAGCGTGTCTTGTGCAGCTCGAAGCCGTCGCTGTTGCTTTTTTAGGCACCGTGTGGTGGCTATAAGCTGCCGATGGAAGCGTTTTTGTTCAGAGGATTCTTCTGGGACGGTATACTCATCGTCATCTAGACTAGCCTCTTCTTCAGAGATCAGTTTGTAGTCACCGTCTTCGGCATCGCTGTCTGCTACTTCTCGAGCTTGCGTTGTATTCCCTCGAAGAGGAAAGGGAGATGCAACACAGTAGCGTAAGTATTTCCCTTAGTTTTTGAGAACCAAGGTATCAATCCAGTAGGAGACCACGCGCGAGTCCCTCGCACCTGCACAAACAAATAAGAACTTCGCAGCCAACGCGATAAGGGGTTGTCAATCCCTGTACGGTCACTTACGAAAGTGAGATCTGAATGAGATGATAGTTTATATTTTTGGTATTTTTGCTTTATAAGAACAACAAATAAAAGCGATAAAAGTAAGGTAGAGGTAGATTGATATGTTGAGAATAGACCCGGTGGCCATAGTGTTCTCTAGTGGCTTCTCTCATGATAGAGATATTCTACGGCAGGTAAACAAATTACTGTCAAGCAATTGATAGAAAAGCGAATAATTATGAGACTATCTAGGCATGATCATTGTATATAGGCATCATGTCCGAGACAAGTAGACCGACTCCTGCCTGCATCTGCTACTATTACTCCACACATCGACCGCTATCCAGCATGCATCTAGTGTATTGAGTTCATAAGAACAGAGTAACGCCTTAGGCAAGATGACATGATGTAGAGGGATAAACTCAAGTAATATGATATAAACCCCATCTTTTTATCCTCGATGGCAACAATACAATACGTGCCTTGCTGCCCCTACTGTCACTGGGAAAGGACACCGCAAGATTGAACCCAAAGCCAAGCACTTCTCCCATTGCAAGAACTATAGATCTAGTAGGCCAAACCAAACCAATAATTCGAGGAGACTTGCAAGGATATTATGGGCACACATAAAAAGTTTAGAGAAGAACCAAATATCTTTCATAAATAATCTTGATCATAAACCCACAATTCATCGGATCTCGACAAACACACCGCAAAAAGAGATTACATCGAATAGATCTCCTCGAAGACCGAGGAGAACTTTGTATTGAGATCTAGAGAAAGAGAAGAAGCCATCTAGATACTAGCTATGGAACCGAAGGTCTGTGGTAAACTACTCACAACTCATGGTGAGGGCGCTGATGATGATGATGAAGAACTTCGTGATGGATCCCCCTCCGGTGGAGCTCCGGAACAGGCTCCAAGATGGGATCTCACGGGAACAGAAGGTTACGGCGGTGGAATTAGGGGTTTCTCTCTCTTGTCGAAGGTTTCGGGGTACGTAGACTTATATAGGAAGAAGGAGGACACCGGGGGGGTGCTCGGGAGGCCCACAAGGCAGGGGGGCGCGCCCCCCACCCTCGTGGACACCCCGAGGGTCCCCTGACGTGGTTCTCAAGTCGCATGTGTGTGATTTCTCCAAAAATATCTCTCGCGAAGGTTTCATTCCGTTTGGACTCCGTTTGATATTCTTTTTCTGCAAAACCCTGAAACAGGCAAAAAACAGCAATCTGGAGTGGGCCTTTGGGTTAGTAGGTTAGTCCCAAAAATGATATAAAAGTGAATGATAATGCCCATTAAACATCCAAGACTTCAAAAATAATAGCATGGAACAATAAAAAATTATAGATACGTTGGAGACGTATCACTGTCATCGGACTACGGCTTCGGACTCTGTTCGCCGTCCTCTCGCTCCTCCTGCTCTATCGCTGGGTCTGCGGGGTCTTGAGCTTGTTCCGGAATCTCACTGTCATTTGTCACGGTGTTGCTGTCCTTTCCTTAATGGGATTTAGTTCGGCGTTTTGGGCGCTGATGTTTGGGAGGTTCTTCGGCGGGCTTATCCTCTACGGGATAGTTTTCGTCGTCGCCTTCCGCCTCTTTGGGTGTATCCACCATATAGACGTCGTATGAAGACATAGCTTTCCACCGCCCCGTTATGGGCCGGCTTTGATCTGGATCCGCTTCAGCTTCGATGTCCATCCCTTCGAAGTCTTCGGAAGCGTATTCAAGTAGATCGGTTAGATCTTCAACCGTGGCTACCAAGTGGGTGGTGGGTGGGGAACGAAATTCTCCATTAGCTTCCAGTTCGAACCGGATATAATTTGGCTGTGTGCTTTCATCCAAGGAGAGAGATCTTAACGACCTTAACATGTCACCAAGGGGTGAGTGCTGGAAAATATCTGCATCACAGAACTCGGCGATAGGCGCCTGATCGGATTTGGTGGGCGTGGTTACGCGCAATTCGGAATGAGAGACCGGAGTTGAGTCCGGGGTTCCGGTAACACAGACCTCGCTCGTAGTCAAGTCCGTGTGCGGCTCCGACGCCGTACAGTCTGTGGCTCACGTGGTGGGGTTCAGCTTCCCGTCTTCGGGTGACGCGATCTGTTCTGGATCTAGGGCTAGAACTATTGCAGGTGCTATTTCCTGGCTCGATGACTGAGTTAGGTCATGATCATCGTGGTGGCAGAGAGAGGTTGCCGCTGGCTCGAATCCGGCGAAGATCAAGTCTCCGCGGATATCACCAACGTAGTTCAAGCTCCCGAATCTGACATGATGGCCCGAGGCGTAGCTCTCGATCTGCTCAAGGTGGCCTTCAATGTTGGCACGAAGCGCGAAGCCGCCAAACACGAAAAGTTGGCCGGGAGGGAAAATTCCCTTGGCGCGCCGTTGCAGTTGGCGACATGATCCATCAGTCCTTCCGTCGACGACATAGTGGAACTCTCAATGAAAGCACCAATGTCGGTATCAAAACCGGCGGATCTCGTGTAGGGGGTCCCGAACTATGCGTCTGAGGATCGATGGTAATAGGAGGCTGGGGACACGATGTTTACCCAGGTTCAGGCCCTCTCGATCGAGGTAATACCCTACTTCCTGCTATATTAGTATGAATGAATATGAATACAAGAGTTGATCTACCTCAAGATCATAATGGCTAAACCCTAAGTCTAGCCTATGAAGATATTATGATTCTTCTCTAGCCTCTATGGACTAAACCCTCCGGTTTATATACACACCGGAGAGGCCTAGGGTTTGTACATATCATCTTGCAGAGGAAGGAAAATCTACACCCGAATCTAAACTTGCCATTACAGGAATACAGGAGTCCTATCCGGATATGAGAGATGATCTTCTATAATAATCTTCACAGCCCTCCAGTCCGGCCCACCAGGAGTTTGTCCAGCCACATGAGGACCCCCCCCCCCCGATCCAAGACTCCCTCAGGGATCTCCGTCATCAGGCCCACAGCCTACGATTGGATTGGGCTTAAACCCAACGACCGAGAAATCAACACCCCTCCTACCACGCACCTCTTCGCCACCTTGGAAGAAGCCCAGGAGGGGCCATAGCCCGGCAAGCTAAGAACGGTGTACACCCGAGTTTCTAGCTCGGAGTCAAACACCAGCCCATATGTGCGTCTAAACTTGATCTCCAATGTGGGATCCGACCTTGAGCCGATCCATCCGCATACCAGTCCGGATCCGAGCTCTGCACGACCAGAGTCGAACATGACTCAACCACCCATTGAGGGTAGTCCGGGGCCACTCCAGGAGGGAATCCTCGAATTTTTCCCACCCACCATATGAAATATTGCCCGGATTTAGGAAATTCGGATATATGGGACCTCATGTATGTCAAACAACTACCCAACGAGACAGACCATCATTACTGGGCTAGATTTCTCCTTGTGAAGAACAGGATGGCGCCTTGCGGCGACAAACAAGTAATTAAATCTTTCCAGTTCAACTACAATGACGAGGGCCTCTTAAACGCCCTCGCCCGCCGCCGAAATCAAAACTTCACCGAACTGTCAGACATGGTACGCAAGTCTAGGCCATGGAGAATAAGTGGAGGGTGCAACAGATGAACATGGAGCCACCGCAGCGCGGAAGACCTCGCGTCAAACGAGCGTACACACATCGGTCGCCGGAACGTGAGCCCGACGAAAAGAAAACTAGGCCTAGATCAGTACTGGACGAGTTCCTAGATAAACCATGCCCAATACACTCAGTCTTACTAGACGCAAACCCAACCCATAGACTTCGAGCCTGTTGGGTGGTGAGACAAGTGGTCAAATATGGCGAGTCAATCTTGGGCCTCACACCTCCACACAAACAGTCCACCACTTCACCCCTGGATCACAATGTCCTTATGGTCTATGATACTTTCGCCTCAAACAATAAAAGGAAAAAGTCTCTTCGAGAGCTCAGCCAGATATATCAAGTGATGGCCACACAGCCATGGGCAGCCGCGCTTATCACCTTCGATGAAAAGGACGAGCCAAGTCCCCGTAGCAACCACGCACCGGCCGTGCTGGTCCTCGACCCTATTGTCGATGGCTTTCGGCTGACTATAGTGCTAATGGACAGGGGCAACGGCCTCAACCTCATTTATGATGATACTCTTGATAAGATGCTCAACAGGTCCCGCATCAAGCGCAGTCACACCATATTACGAGGTATAATACCCGGTATGGAGGCGCACTGCTCGAGACGCGTAATCCTGGATGTTGTGTTCGGCTTACCCGATAACTACAGATGCAAACCCTTGCTATTTCACATCGTGCCCTTCTGCAGCGGATTCCATGCCGTGCTAGGACGCGAGTCATTCTCGAGATTTCAGGTCATACCACATTATGGGTATATGAAACTCAAAATGCCAGGGCCTAACGGGGTAATCTCACTCAAAAGCGACCCGAGCAAGGCCCTGCAAGCAGAAAACAAGACGGCATCCCTCGCCCTAGAGGCATTATCTGAAGCCCTCGTGGCTGAAGAGCTGACAGCGCTACACACAACGGTCGACGGGGATGACGTGTTCCTCGGTATGAGGCAAAAACCCACGTCATTCAAGCCAGTAGATGAAATAGTCAATTTCAGGTGCACCCAACGGATCCCGGTAAAATGGCATCTATAGGAGTACAGCTGGACCCCTAGTCGATGAAGCATTAAGAGCATTTTTTCGTGAGAACTGGGAAATATTCGTCTAGCACCCCCCAGACATGCTGGGAATCCCGCGGAAGCTGGCAGAGCACAGCCTAAACATCCTCAAAGGCTTCAAGCTGGTAAAACAGGCTCCACGCCAATTTTCCAAACCCAAACGACAAGCCATGGGCGAGGATCTCGCAAAAATATTGGAGGACGGATTCATCCGCGAGATCAAGCACCCCGAGTGGCTAGAAAATCTGGTGATGGTACCTAAGAAAGACAAGTCCTGGCGACTTTGTGTCAATTTCAAAGACCATAACAAGGCTTGCCCTAAGGACCCTTTCCCCCTGCCAAGAATAGACCAGATCATCGATGCCACCCCCGTACACGACTCGCTATGCTTCCTTGACGCATACTACGGATACCACCAGATCAACATGAAGGAGTCCGACCAGGCGGCAACCGCATTCATCACCCCTTACGGGCCTTTCTACTTCAACATCATGCCTTTCGGGCTAAAAAATGCAGGAGCCACGTACCAGCGCATTATTCAAACATGCCTCGAAAGTCAAATCGGCAGAATGGTCGAGGCATACGTGGACAACGTGGTTGTAAAAACCAAAAACATAAACCAATTGATAGACGAACTCCGCCAAACATTTGACAACTTGCGAGCCTAGGATATACGGCTCAATCCGGAAAATATTTGTTTTCGGGGTCCCTGCCGGAAAATTTCTCTGATGCATCGTTTTCCATAGAGGAATCGAGGCCAACCCGGGATTGTTTGGATCTTGGAAATAGCGTCGTAGCTTTTGGGACCTTCTCTGGCTGCCTGGCCTTTAGTCTGTAGGCCTAAGTCCAAGGGGGGACTTGGTATCCTGAATCTTGGATTGCAGAATGAAGCTCTCCTCATGAAACACCTGAACAAATTTTATAATAAAGCAGATATACCCTGGGTGAACTTGATCTGGAACTCTTATTACTTTAATAGGGTCCCACATGACACTACTCTATGTGGTTCTTTTTGGTGGAAGGATGTGTCCAAGTTAATGGATAAATTCAGAGCAGTAACAATGATAAAGGTGAACTCGGGAGACACTGCACTGTTTTGGTATGATAGCTGGGAATTGGATAACAATGTTATACCTTTGAGGGATAGATTTCCCAGGCTGCACTCTTTCTGCTCTGATAAAACTTTATCAGTCAGGGACTACTTTATGACTGAGGACATTCAAGAGTTGTTTTCCCTTCCACTATCTCAGATGGCCCATGATGAAATGCTTGCTCTATCCACATTATTATCCACTGTGCATCTTAACCAATAGATCCAAAATACCTGGCTCTGGAAGCATGGAAAGGCTTCTAAGTATACAACCAAGAAGTTCTATATACATGTGCATCAACCAATGGTAGCTAACCCACTACTTGGTTGGATCTGGAAGAGCTCTTGTACCATGTCTATAAAGATGTTTGCCTGGTTGGTCATTATGGACAGGATCAATACCAAAGACATGTTGCAACGCAGACACTGGAAGATCAATGATGGACCACAATGTGTGCTTTGCCCTACAGCAGCACTGGAGGACAGGAACCACCTGTTCTTTCAATGCAACTTTAGTGTGAGAGTTTGGAATTACTTGCAGATTGAATGGATTGACAGTTTAGATATGTATCAAATTGCTAAACAAGCTAGAAGAGACTTTGGTCAGCCTTTCTTTGCAGAAGTGGTCTTCTTGGCATGGTGGAATATTTGGAAAGTCAGAAATGATAAAGCCTTCAGACACATTCCCCCAACCTTCAGACAGTGGAGAGCTGGCTTCACCCATGACATCACCATGATCTCTCACAGGATCAAAGCCAGATTCAAAGATGCACTCCTCAAATGGATAGATTTTCTTCCCCCCTGAACTTTATTTCTGCCTTTAGCTTTGTAAGTAGTAGGATCTTCTCTTTTTATAGTTTAGCCCCTCCCCCCATCCCTTCTTTTCCTTCTCTTCAGAAGGTTGTATATACTTACACTTATTTTTCAATAAATTGTTGTGAGGTGTAAGCCTTGCAGTCTTCATGGTAAAAAAAACAGAGGTCCCCTTGAATGATATAACCAACAACAGGGACGCCACTGGCCACATCGCCAAATGGGCCATTCAGCTTCTTCCTTTCGAAATAACATACAAACCAAGCCGAGCTATTAAATCTCAGGTGCTGGCTGATTTTATAGCCGAATGGACCGAAGCCGAACTACCTCGGGAATACAGTACATATTCGCACTGGACGACGTACTTCGACGCCTAAAAATGTTAGCCGTACTAGGGGCGGGAGTAATTCTATGTTGGGGATCGTTGTAGAAAAACAAAAAAAATTCCTACGCATCACCAAGATCCATCTATGGATTTTACTCGCAATGAGAGGGAGGGAGTGCATCTTCATACCCTTGAAGATCGCGATGCGGAAGCGTTACAAGAACGCGGTTGGTGAAGTCGTACACGCAGTGATTCAGATCGCGGTCGATTCCGATCTAAGCGCCGAACAACAGCGCCTCCGCGTTCAACACATGTACAGCCCGGGGATGTATCCTCCTTCTTGATCCAGCGAGGGGGGGGGGAAGTTGGGGAAGAGCTCCGGCAGCACGACGGCGTGGTGGTGGAGCTTGCAGTTCTCCGGCAGGGCTTCGCCAAGCTCTACGGAGGAGGAGGAGGAGTTGGGAGGGGAAGAGGGATGCGCCAGTGAAGGGGTACTGCTGCCCTCTCTCTCCCTCTCTATATATAGGGGAAGGGGAAGGAGGAGGCGCCCTAGGGTTTCCCTAGGGGAGGGGCGGCGACCACAGGGGAAACCCTAGATGGGTTTGGGCACCCCCACCCCTAGGAAACTTGCCCCCCAAGCCGGGAGGGGCGACTTCCCTAGGGGAGGCGCCCCCATCTCTCCAGGTTACGTGAGATGGGGTGGGAGGGGCGCTCAGCCCCTTAGTGGGCTGATGTGCCCCCTCCCCTTGGCCCATAAGGCCCCCCAACGCTTGTCGGGGCCCCCGAAACCACTTTCGGACACGCTGGTCGTTACCCGGTACCCGCGGAACAATTCTGGACTCCAATACCCTTCGTCCAATATATCGATATTCGCTTCCGGACCATTCCGGAGTTCCTCGTCATATCCGGGATCTCATCCGGGACTCCGAACAACCTTTGGTAACCACATACTATTCCCAATACAACTCTAGCATCACCGAACCTGAAGTGTGTAGACCCTACGGGTTCGGGAACCATGCAGACATGACCGAGATACCTCTCCAGCCAATAACCAATAGCGGGATCTGGATACCCATATTGGCTCCCACATGTTCCATGATGATCTCATTGGATGAACCATGATGTCGGGGATTCAATCAATCCCGTGTACAATTCCCTTTGTCTACCGGTATAGTACTTGCTCGAGATTCGATCGTCGGTATACTGATACCTTGTTCAATCTCGTTACGACAAGTCTCTTTACTCGTTCCATAACACATCATCCCGTGACCAAACCCTTAGTCACATTGAGCTCATTACGATGATGTCTTACAAAGTGGGCTCAGAGATACCTCTCCGTCATACGGAGTGACAAATCCTAGTCTCGATTCATGCCAACCCAACAGATACTTTTGGGGGATACCCATAGTGTACCTTTATAGCCACCCAGTTACGTTGTGACGTTTGGCACACCCAAAGTACTCCTACGGTATCCGGGAGTTGCACAATCTCGTGGTCTAAGGAAAGGATATCGGTCAACTTCTCTGGGTCGTCATGAAACCCCGGATTGTCGTCATGGGAGTGATCCTCCGCTTGAGGAGGAGGTCCGCTAATGAATTCAACTTGACGCCTCCAACCCTGTTCAAATATAATCAGTCAGAACTCGGGCATGATCTATGTAGTCGAGTCAATGGGTTGTGACTTACCCATCCTGCCGGATTGTATCCGGAGCATCCTCCCACTCATTTAAGAAAATTCCGCCTCCTCTCCCTTGAAGAGATTGGTCAATATTCTGGCCAAAGCCGCCTTGTTATCTGGCCCTTGTCGCTGGTAGCGGGTTACATCGTTAGTCCCGTTATAGCACCATAAAGGATGACCCCTTTGGTGGAGGGGCTGCACGCATTGGGTGATGGCTATGGCCATTACTTCGACCATGGTCAGCTTACCACTGGTCAGCAGCCTTATCTTGGCTGCCAACGCGCGCACCTCTTCGTTGTCCTGTTGGGAAGGACCTCTGGGCCGCTAGTTGAACCGCTTTATAGGCAGGTCATTTGAGTATTCAGGCAACCCTTGCCGAATTAGATCGGTGAGGGGAACATCTTCAATATAGAACCATTCTGAGGTCCACCCTTCGGGATCTTCCCGTGGGGTGCCGATTGGGTACCCTGCCCCAGCTATCCGCCATACTTCAGCGTCGCCAACCTCAAATATAGATCCTCCTTGAAGGCGAGGGACAAGGCAGAAATACTACCTCCACAAATCAAAGTGGGCCTCGCAACTCAAAAATATCTCGCACAAAGCCACGAAGCCAGATATATGCAGTATAGACCCCAGGGTGAGGTTGTGAAGCTGGATCACATAGAACTCTAGCAAATCCCGTAAAAAGGGGTGGATAGGAAAGCCCAAACCTCTTAGGAGGAAGGGAACGAGGCATACTCTCTCCTCCTTGGTAGGGGAGTTCTCAGCAAGGGCGCGACCATCGATGGAGATAAGGCCGGCATGGACGGTAAGCAAATCCGCTGGAGGGAGGATACATTGTGTCTACAGGCACTACAATTGAAGGTGCAAACTGAGCAGCTCGACCAATCACCTGGGAGAGGGCCGTGCGGGTGCAAGGATGAACCTGGGAGGTCGGCCATGGCGCTGGAGATTGGTTTGGGGCGTTGATCCTTGTAAAGGGGGGAGAAGTAAATTGTCCCCCGTGCTTATGGATCTATAAATAGGCATCTTACCTTGAAAATGGACGGACGGGCTCGTGAAAAGATGGCATTGGGCCGCTCGCCTTCTGAAAAGGTGCACGAGACCCTTGCCCGGAGGAACGGCATTAAAATCCTAAGGGTCCCACCTCGGTCTCGAGATATCTTCGGAGCCTGGAATCTTGAAATTGTGCGGGCCCGAGCGCATTAGTTCGGGGTCCGGATAAAGACAAGCGAGATTAGTCCGACCCCGGACTGAATAAGAGAACTTATCTTGCAAGTCGAATACAGTCAACAGAGCGGATGCCGGACACAAGCTTTGGCGTTGAAGCCAAGTTCGAGGGCTACTGAGGGAATCATTGACTAAGGGGTCCTCGAGGTGTCGGCCCACTGAGTATGAGTCAGACTGATGAAGTCATATAGTAACAGGAGACTTATGAAGCCGTGGTGTGCCCTCTGATACGGCTTCAACGTATCTATAATTTTCTATTGTTCCATGCTATTATATTATCATTGTTGGATGTTTTACAATCATTTTATATCATTTTTGGACTAATCTATTGACATAGTGCCAAGTGCCAGTTGTTGATTTTTCCTTGTTTTTTACATCGCAGAAAATCAATATCAAACGGAGTCCAAATGCAGCGAAACTTTTTGTGGATTTTTTTGGACAAGAAGACATCCAATGGGCCAGAGAAGCACTCTGCCAGAGGGGAACATGATCACGGAGGGGTTCATCATCCTCATTGGTGCCTCTCCGATGATGCATGAGTAGTTTACCACAGACCTACGGGTCCGTAGGCAGTAGCTAGATGGCTTCTTCTCTCTTTGTATCTCAATACAATGGTCTCTTGGAGATCTATTTGATGTAATGATTTTTTGCGGTGTGTTTGTTGGGATCCGATGAATTGTGAGTTTATGATCAGATTTTCCTTGATTTAATATCCATTCTTGATTATTATAGCCTCACATTTCTTCTTCGATATTTGGGTTTTGTTTTGCCAACTTGATCTATTTATCTTGCAATGGGAAGAGGTGCTTTGTAATGGGTTCGATCTTGTGGTGTCCTTTCCCAGTGATAGAAGGGGCAGTAAGGCACGCATGTATCATTCCTATTAAGGATAAAAAGATGGGGTCTATTCCTACATGAATAGATCTTGTCTACATCATGTCATCGTTCTTATTGCATTACTCTATTTCTCTATTAACTTAATACACTAGATGCATGCTGGATAGCGGTCGATGTGTGGAGCAATAGTAGTAGATGCAGGCAGGAGTCGGTCTACTAATCCTGGATGTGATGCCTATATACATTATCATTTTCTTGAATATCGTCACAATTATTTGCTTTTCTATCAATTGCCCAACAGTAATTTGTCTACCCACCGTATGCTATATTCTCGAGAGAAGCAACTAGTGAAATCTACGGCCCCGGGGTCTATTTTCCAATCATATACTTTCATATCTATATTGCCATTTGCCTTTTTCTTTATTTGCAACTTTTATTTTCAGATCTATATTATCAAAAACCCAAAAATACCTTGTTGCGTTTATTTGCTTTTATTTGCATCTTCCAATGTACTAAAAATTTATCCTATCCTTACGTCACTTTTTGGCATTGTTACCCGAAAGGGATTGACAATCCCTTTAACGCGTCGGGTTGCAAGTATTTGCTCTTTGTGTGCAGGTACTGTTTACATAGTGTTGCTTGGTTCTCCTACTGGTTCGATAACCTTGGTCTCATCACTGAGGGAAATACCTTACCGTTGTTGTGCTGCATCATCCCTTATTCCTTGGGGAAATACCGACGCATCTCAATCGACATCACCCTCCAAGTCAAGGACAAACCAGATCTCTTTATTCCTTGTTGTAATCTATCTCCGAAAAACCCTAACTCTATCGGTGTCTATATAAACCGAGGGTTGTAGTCATTAGGGTTAGAGCTACATTCATCACCTCCTCACCTTAGGGTTTAGCTCACGCTGATCTCGAGGAAGATCTACTCTGTAATCGTATACACATCCAATATATTTGAGCAGGACATAGGGTATTACCTCTTCGAGAGGGCCCAAACGTGGGTAAACATTGTGTTCATCGTTCCTTGTTATCCATCGATCCCAGATCCACAGATTCGGACCCCCTACCCCAAGGTCTGCCGGTTTTGACACCGACACCATGTTTCCACTAAAGATGGGGTTCCATTTGGATATTTCTCAAGCTAGAATCTCTTGTTGAAACCACTATAAAGTTTGGTATCTAACGAAATATAGGTCCAAAGTTGTGGTGAGCTTGAACTTACATGCATATATGACTAAGGGTTTATTTGGATAGAAGGATTTTTAGTATTCTCTTAGATTTTATTTTGTATGATTTTTATAAAAAAATTCTCTTTGCCCACAAATTATTGCAAAATTCCCATTAAAGGTTACAAATAGATTAAACAAGGAGTTGTGCAAAATGTTTTTGTATGCTGTTGTAAACTACTTCCTCTAGTAAAAAAAAGGAACATCTCTTAGCAATAACTCACATGCCACGGAGGAGTGAAGAGGAGTTGTTAGAGCATCTACAAACATAATTCGCAAATTCCGCCCCAAACGCCAGTGACGCGTACGGGGCCAGGCGCATCCGCTGGCAATGCCCAAAGAGTTACCATTTTCCTCCCTCTGCAACCACAAACCCCAAATGTCTTAACCTTGTTTCATATAAACACATGCAACCTATGTCGATCATACGAGATAGCATAAAGCATAGCATTTCAGACATCGGATAGCCAAAAAGCTTATCCAAAAGGGTCGAGGGAGGTCAAATTTTACCTTGATATGACATAAAAGAACTAAAATATAAACGTACGAGGCAGCTGGAGTTCACCACTCCCTTGTCGGTTGCTTCCCCTTGTGATCTCGATGGTTGTCTGCGGTGGGCTGCTAGTCCTCCTCCTTCGAGCCACTGTCCTCGTTGGAGCCGGAGGAGTAGGACAAGCTGAGGAACCTTGTGAAGCAGCGAGTAGCGCAGCTCTGCTCCACTGGGAGCTGGACGGCTCTATCTGTTGTCACCTCCTTCTGTAGTGCCACCTTCATCGATTCCTCGAGCACCAGACGGATAGCTGATGAATTCTTGCAATGCTAGCGGCGGGTCTCGGTCTCTGTTGAGGTGTATGACTGTTGGAAATATGCCCTAGAGGCAATAATAAAATGGTTATTATTATATTTCCTTGTTCATGATAATTGTCTGTTATTCATGCTTGAATTGTATTATCCGGAAACAGTGATACATGTGTGAATACATAGACCATAATGTGTCCCTGGTAAACCTCTAGTTACTAGCTCGTTGATCAACAGATGGTTACGGTTTCCTGACCATGGACATTGGATGTCATTGATAACGAGATCACATCATTAGGAGAATGATGTGATGGACAAGACCCAATCCTAAGCCTAGCACAAGATCGTGTAGTTCGTAATGCTAAAGCTTTTCCAATGTCAAGTATCTTTTCCTTAGACCATGAGGTTGTGCAACTCCCGGATACCATAGGAATACTTTGGGTGTGCCAAACGTCACAACGTAACTGGGTGGCTATAAAGGTACGCAACGGGTATATCCAAAAGTATCTGTTGGGTTGGCATGAACCGAGACTGGGATTTGTCACTCCATATGATGGAGAGGTATCTCTGGGCACACTCGGTAAGACATCATCATAATGAGCTCAATGTGATTAAGGTGTCGGTCACGGGATGATGTATTACGGAACGAGTAAAGAGACTTGCCATGACGAGATTGAACAAGGTATCGGTATACCGATGATCGAATCTCGGGCAAGTACTATACCTATAGACAAAGGGAATTGTATACGGGATTGATTGAATCCTTGACATCGTGGTTCATCCGTTGAGATCATCAAGGAACATGTGGGAACCAACATGGGTATCTAGGTCCCGTTGTTGGTTATTGACCGGAGAGTCGTCTCGGTCATGTCTATGTGTCTCCCGAACCCGTAGGGTCTACACACTTAAGGTTCGATGACGCTAGGGTTGTAGAGATATATGCATGCGGTAACCCGAATGTTGTTCGGAGTCCCGGATGAGATCCCGGACGTCACGAGGAGTTCCGGAATGGTTCGGAGGTAAAAATTTGTATATAGGAAGTCCAGTTTCAGCCACCGGGAGAATTTCGGGGGTCATTTGTATTGTATCGAGACCACCGGAAGGGTCCCGGGGATCCACCGGGTGGGGCCACCCATCCCGGGGGGGCCATGGGCTGAAGTGGGAGGGGACCAGCCCATAGTGGGCTGGTGCGCCCCCCCCCCCATGGGCCTCCCCTGCGCCTAGGGTTGGGAACCCTAGGGGTGGGGGCGCCTCACCTGGCTTGGGGGGTAAGTTCCCCCCCCC
>LR738711.1:855223300-855521488 GCA_902687465.1 Secale cereale | reverse complement strand
CTAGGGCCGGCGCCCCCCCCCCCCCAGGGCCCCTATATGTAGTGGGGGGAGGGAGGGCAGTGATACGTCCAAAACGTATCTATAATTTCTGCTTGCTCCATGCCTCTTTTGTGTGATATTGCTATGATATTTATGCACTTCCATACACTTTTGATCATATTTGGACTAACCTATTAACTTAGTGCACCTCAGTGCTAGTTTCTGTTTTCTGCTGTTTTTGTATTTCAGGTTTTCCCATTACTTAAATTGCCAGAAAAATCCCGGGAAAAATATATAAAAAATCAGCGTTCCGGAAGCTTCCTTGCGGCCAAAGTAGGGCCGGAGGGGGGCCACCAGGGCTCCAGGCGCCATGGGGGCGCGGCCCCCCTCCTGGCCGCGCCGGGGGGGGCGTCTGGGCCCCCCAGGTCTCCGCTGATGCCCCCCTTTGGCATATATTTACACCGCGTCCCAAAACCCTCGAGGACGGAACCCTTTTTCGCGATCTCATCTCTGTTCCGCCGCCGCCGCGCTTCCAAGATCGGGAGCACCAGGAGAACTCTTCCCGGCACCCTGCCGGAGGGGAGGATCACCACCGGGAGCCTCTCCACCACCATGGACGCCTCCCGGATGAGTTGTGAGTAGTCTCCCTTGGACCATGGGTCCATGACCAGTAGCTATGTGATGTTCTCCTCCCCTCTTTGTCCTTCACCGATTAGACCTCGTGAGCTGCCCTACATGATCGAGGCAGATATGTAATCCTTATGCTGTTGCTATGATGAGTTTGCTGGGATCCGATGGATTATGAGATTATGTTCAGATTGTGTGTGAGTAATATATTTGATTTACCTCTTTTATATTTATGTTCTTGAGTAATTCTTGCATGTTCTCCGTTGTTGTTTATTGCTTTGGCCAAGTAGTAGGTAGTAACTCCAAGAGGGAACGTTATGCTTGATTGTGGGTTCATACCCCTCGATGACTAGCTTGAGTGACAGAAACATGAGTCTAGGGGATGTGCTGTTGCCACAAAGGGGAAAACAACGGTGCTTGTACTTGCGGGTGCAAGGATTGTTTACTTTACGCAAAGTTCTTTTAATGCAGTTGTCTGTTGCTTTGAGTTTACACTATGGGTGGGACTCGCAACTTAATACCAGCGAGATGTTCTGGATAGATATCTCAAGGTGGATGATTAGTAGTAGATGCAGATGGATTTCGGTCTACTTGCCTTGGCGTACCGCCCATGCTTTTGAGCCTCTACCTTTCTTGCAGCATAGTTAGCATTGGTTTGCGCACATAATCCTGTCAATTGCCCAGCTGTAATTTGTTTACCTCGCATAGCTGTTTTATCGTCTTTTGGGAGAGAGACATCACTAGTGAACATCATGGGACCCCGGTCCATATTACCATCACTGATCACATCCGCTATTTACTTTCTGTTCTTACTTACTAGTTGCAGTTATACCTATCACTATTATCTCTGCGTTTGATCCTTTGTAAACGACAAGGCCGGAGGGATTGACAACCTCTCTGTACTCGTTGGGAGCAAAGTTATTTGTATCTGTGTGCAGGTCCTGTCAGCCGCTAAATATCTGGCGCCGTTAGCAGTTGACACCTTCTTGTTGAATCTCGGAGTCTCAGGGGAATTCGATCCTTGGTATCTTTGCCAAGGGAAAACTACCGCTACACTGCATCTCAAACCTTCCACTTGGGGTAACCAACGAGGGGCGAGAAGCCATCAAGCAAAGTTTTCTGGCGCCGTCGCCGGGGACTCCACTCTTCAAGATAGGGGAGTTGCACGCTATCTTTTACCTTTGCTTTTTAGTCTTGTTAGTTTACCTTTCAGTTTTGCTTTAGTTCCCTTTACCAAAAATCACAAAAATAGTTATCTTGCTTGCTTGCTGCTATGGGTTCCACCGAGAACACCAAGTTGTGTGACTTCACTAGTCATAACAACGATGACTTTATTTGCACGCCTATCACTACACCTGCCACTTCAGCACCTTCTTATGAAATTAAACCTGCTTTACTGAACCTAGTTATGAAAGATCAATTCTCCGGTGCTGGAGATGATGTTGCTTTACACTTAAACAATTTTGTTGAACTCTGTGATATGCAAAAGTACCAAGAAATAGATGGTAATATTGTTAAGCTTAAGCTTTTTCCTTTCTCCTTGAGAGGAGGAGCTAAAATTTGGTTTCAATCTTTGCCTAGAAATAGCATAGATTCTTGGGACAAGTGCAAGGATGCCTTTATTGGAAAGTACTATCCACCTGCTAAAATTATCCAACTAAGGAGTAACATAATGAATTTTAAACAATTGGATAATGAACACGTAGCCCAAGCTTGGGAACGCATGAAATCTCTTGTCAAGAACTACCCTACTCATGGTTTGACTACTTGGATGGTTATCCAAACTTTTTATGCAGGCTTGAACTTTACCTCGCGGAACTTGTTAGATTCGGCCGCGGGAGGAACCTTTATGTCAACTACACTTGGTGCTGCCACAAAGCTTCTCGATGAGATGATGACCAATTATTCCCAATGGCACACCGAACGCGCTCCAACAGGTAGGAAGGTAAACTCTGTCGAGGAGATTTCCTCCCTAAATGAAAAAGTTGACTTGATCATGTCTCTACTTTCCAAGCAATCTTCTATTGATCCTCGTGATGTTCCTTTAAATTCTTTGATTGCTCAAGAACAAGTAGATGTGAACTTTATCTCTAGAAACAATTTCAATAACAATGCTTATAGGAGTAATTTTGGTAGCAATCCTAGTCCCCTCTAATTCCAATGGGAACAACAATGCTTATCCTAGCACCAAGAACTCCACTTCTGAACTAGAGATTATGCTTAAAGATTTCATCACTACCCAAAAAGCCTTCAATAAGAGTGTAGAAGAAAAACTAGCCAAACTAGATGATCTCTCTTCGAAGGTAGACAATTTAGCCCATGAGGTAGAATTGCTTAAAATTAGAACTTCCCCTCTTGAGGAGAGGAAGACCACTCCTATGAAAGCTATTCAAGTGCAAATTAATGAAAACATTAGGATGTTGGCTAAACTTAAAGAGAGATGGGCTAGAGAAAAGGAGGAAGAAGATAGAATTAAGAACCTTCCTACCCACCACACTGTTGCTACTATCCAAGTTGTTGAGGATATCCAAACTCTTAGCACCCAATGCACTCCTGGTCCCATTGGACCTATTAATGGTGATGCTATGACCATAGAAACTACCAAACAAGTGAGCCTAAAGGACACCACTACCACTTTACTTGATAGTAGTGACCTTGATTTTGATAATTGCACCCTTACCAAAGTTATTGATTTCCTTCACAAGATGTCTAGAGATCCCCGCACTAGCACGCTTAATCTTGCCTTCACAGAGCATATCACTAATGCTCTCATCAAAGCTAGGGAGGAGAAACTTAGGGTAGAAGCCTCCATACCTAGAAATCTAGAAGATGGTTGGGATCCTATGATTAAAATTAAGTTGAATAACTTCTCTTACTATGCTTTATGTGATGTTGGAGCTAGTACCTCCGTTATGCCCAAAAGAATATATGATATGCTTAAATTGAAACCTTTTGATTCTTGTTCTTTTGGTGTTCGTCTTGTTGATTCTTCCATAAAGAAACCTTTGGGGAGGATCGACGATGTTCTTATCATTGTCAATGACAATTATGTTCCCGTTGATTTTACTATTATGGACATTGAATGTGAACCTTCTTGTCCAATTATTTTGGGACGTCCTTTTCTTCGCACCGTTGGTGCTATCATTGACATGAAAGACGAGAATATAAAATTCCAATTTCCTCTCAAGAAAGGGATGGAACACTTCCCTAGAAAGAAGATTAAGTTACCTTTTGAGTCCGTTATACGGGCTAGCTTAGGGATGGCAATGGGGGCAATCCCCTATGGGGATACCTACAACATCCCCATCCCCATCTATTCCCTATCATCCCATCCCCATCCCCGTTTACATGACTGGGGATGAAATTTCCCCATACCCATGCCCCACTGGGGAACAAGGCCCCATTAGGGTCCCCATCCCCATACACAAATACTCATATACATAATATGACACCCTATAATCAACATACATAAATGGTGGTGTCCTTGTCCTGCTAATGCATATCTAGGTCGTACTAACTTCTTGGTCATGGTGGCAGCTGAGATGAGGACGTGAGATAGGTTTAATGTTATTTTCTAGAGCTTTTTTTGTTTTCGCAAGTTTGTTTGTGAATATTTTAAGGTTCACCGCGGTGTCACAGTTACTAACCGGGTCCCCGATGGGTATTGGGTCTGGGGAATAGGATATCGTCCCCATCCCCATTGTACCCTATGGGGAATAAATTAGTTTGGTAAATATCCCCATGGGGATGTTTTTCGCCCATCCCCACCCCCTAATAGATGAAATCCCCATGGGTTTGGCGGGTATGGGGCCCCGTTGCCACCCCTAGGCTAGCTATTCTTTTACTCTTGATAAAACTTGATCTCTTTGCATTATGCCTAGCTTAAAGGCATAAAAGAAAGCGCTTTTGGGAGGCAGCCCACAATGAATAAAATTTTATTTTGCTTTTGTTGTGTCTTGATGTTGTTACTACAGTAGCATCATCATTGTATCTTTACTTTTCAGCTTTGTGCCAAGTGTAGCCTCTGATTGCAAGAAAGTTCAAAAGTTGTGACGTGCTGTCCAGGAAACAGATTCTGTCCTTGGATAGAAAAATTCGTATAAAATCACCAGATCATTTTTTTGGTATGAATTTTTTCGACAGCGTGCTCTATACAATTGGCTTTCGGGCGTCTGTTCTGAGTTTTTTGATTTGAGTTGCAGAAGTGCCCCGAAAAAATTATTTACTACCTGCTGGTCTGTTTTTCATAGATTCTGTCCTGTTTTGCCTTTCCTTCATTTTGCAAACCTTGAGCTTGCTTTTTCTTTGCAAAAACCTTTTGGCAATCTTGAGAAACAATAGACCTTCAAGAATATCCTTATTTCCAGCAAGGAAAAATTATTTTATTATGGGTACTAACCTCGCTAATCAGATTATGATGAGTTATGTATGAAGGGAGTTTTCAAGTGTGCGAGGGAAGCTGATAAAAAGATTCAGGAGTGTCAAACGCTCAAGCTTGGGGATGCCCCCATGCACCCCCAAGAAATATTCAAGAAGACTCAAGCGTCTAAGCTTGGGGATGCCCCCGTGCATCCCCTTCTCCATCAACATTATCAGTTCGTCTTTCGTTCCACTATATTTTAATCACTTCATGTGTTATGTGCTATGCTTGGAGCGTCTTGCTTTTAGTTTCCTTTTTAGTTTTCTTTAGCTTTGCTTGCTTTTCATAACGAGTTGGAACTCAGCCTTCTTTGTGTGGGAGAGAAACACGCTCCACTCCAACCTAGAACACAACATAGAATTTTCATGTTTAACTTTGCTGTGTATGTTCTTGGTCTTTCAATAGCTACTGTCATGCGTAGCTCTTAGTTTTCACGCTTTACTTTTTAAAGAGCTTTTGTTTAGTTGGTTGCTGGAACTCTCTTAAATTATCATGCTTATCTTGTTAAGATAGTTGGCTTCTGTTGCACTGGTTGATATGTCCATGATAAAAATGTTATGTGCATAATGGTGCTTAGTAGTTCATGTTTTCTTATGGTTAGTCTCAAATAGCTGGGGGGTTCCCAATGTGTTATTGGAATACCAACATGATTTGTTTGCCTATGATGTGGTATGGTTTAGTGATATCTTCCTCCGGGAATTTATTTTGATTGACTTGGCATATGCTCACGCATATTTAATACTGTAAAGAAAGTCTATCAAGCCTTGATGATCCTTAATTTCTGAGTAGCGATATAACTTCCATGCCCGATTCAATGTTGCTTTGTCGCTCTGCATGATTATGACCATCATTGCTCTCTTAGTTGGTCGCTCCCAGTCTTTTGCTAACCTCCACCTGTACTAAGCGGACTGACTGCTTGTGCATCCAAAATCCTTTAAACCAGTTATGCCATATGAGTCCACCATACCTTCCTATACATGGTGTTTACCTGCCATTCCTAACGAAGACTTTCATGTACCATCTCGAAATTATTCAAAAAAACATTTCTCTTTTGTGCCTCTGTTTTAGCTCATGAGGAAGTAGTAGTTAATTCATGATCTTTTTTAGTTGGACAAGCTTCACACCGGGATTGCATGTCTAATGTGCAAACCCATAATACGAGAAGGAACTGGCATAGAGTGCGCCCGGCTCATTAAAAAATATATACAACAAACAAACCCTCCTTCACGCTTTGTTCATGAGAAATCAGAAAACTTTGGCAGTGGTAAACAAAGGAGATTAAGAGGATGTGATCGTCCTCATGCGGGAGCCGTTCCTCGAAACTTGTCCAGCTCGAGAAGTAATTGAGTTATCTACTAGTATTCGTTGACAAAATATGCATACCCCAAAAATAATTTTTACCTCTGTTTTAAAAACCAAGAGCTCTGGTACATGTTTAGTTTTTGTTTCCGACCACGGGTTTTCAACCTTGCCATCAAAAGCCACGGTTCGAGAGTCTCCACCTTCTTTAAAGCACCAACTATTGAGAGCATGATTGTCATTCTGAGTGTAATGTGCATTGTTCCAAAGTACCATTGTCTTTTGCATGATTATGATATCGTTTATTCTGAAATCATTGTATCTAGTCGTCACTTAAACCCTGGAGGTGCCCCTGCATTTATGTTTTGCTTCACTAAAGGGGGCAAGCGAGGTACCACTTTATCATATTTTCACACCATGCTCATTACAAATCTATTTGATGTTTCAGTATCATATTGTAAAACTTTCAGTTCTTTCTGATTTTCTCATGAGGCAACTTAATTACTACAGATTCATTATCTCAGTAAGCTTTTGTCATGTGACTGTGAAAAGTCCTTATATGGTTAATAGCATGTCACCACAGAAATTATGCTTGTTATCATTTACCTACTCGAGGACGAGCAGGAATTAAGCTTGGGAATGTTGATACGTCCAAAACGTATCTATAATTTCTGCTTGCTCCATGCCTCTTTTGTGTGATATTGCTATGATATTTATGCACTTCCATACACTTTTGATCATATTTGGACTAATCTAATAACTTAGTGCACCTCAGTGCCAGTTTCTGTTTTCTGCTGTTTTTGTATTTCAGGTTTTCCCATTACTTAAATTGCCAGAAAAATCCCGGGAAAAATATATAAAAAATCAGCGTTCTGGAAGCTTCCTTGCGGCCAAAGTAGGTCCGGAGGGGGGCCACCGGGGCTCCAGGCGCCCTGGGGGCACGGCCCCCCTCCTGGCCGCGCCGGGGGGACGCCTGGGCCCCCCAGGTCTCCGCTGATGCCCCCCTTTGGCATATATTTACACCGCGTCCCGAAACCCTCGAGGACGGAACCCTTTTTCGCGATCTCATCTCTGTTCCGCCGCCGCCGCGCTTCCAAGATCGAGAGCACCAGGAGAACTCTTCCCGGCACCCTGCCGGAGGGGAGGATCACCACCGGGAGCCTCTCCACCACCATGGACGCCTCCCGGATGAGTTGTGAGTAGTCTCCCTTGGACCATGGGTCCATGACCAGTAGCTATGTGATGTTCTCCTCCCCTCTTTGTCCTTCACCGATTAGACCTCGTGAGCTGCCCTACATGATCGAGGCACATATGTAATCCTTATGCTATTGCTATGATGAGTTTGCTGGGATCCGATGGATTATGAGATTATGTTCAGATTGTGTGTGAGTAATATATTTGATTTACCTCTTTTATATTTATGTTCTTGAGTAATTCTTGCATGTTCTCCGTTGCTGTTTATTGCTTTGGCCAAGTAGTAGGTAGTAACTCCAAGAGGGAACGTTATGCTTGATTGTGGGTTCATGCCCCTCGATGACTAGCTTGAGTGACAGAAACATGAGTCTAGGGGATGTGCTGTTGCCACAAGGGGGAAAACAACGGTGCTTGTACTTGCGGGTGCAAGGATTGTTTACTTTACACAAAGTTCTTTTAATGCAGTTGTCTGTTGCTTTGAGTTTACACTATGGGTGGGACTCGCAACTTAATACCAGCGAGATGTTTTGGATAGATATCTCAAGGTGGATGATTAGTAGTAGATGCAGATGGATTTCGGTCTACTTGCCTTGGCGTACCGCCCATGCTTTTGAGCCTCTACCTTTCTTGCAGCATAGTTAGCATTGGTTTGCGCACATAATCCTGTCAATTGCCCAGCTGTAATTTGTTTACCTCGCATAGCTGTTTTATCGTCTTTTGGGAGAGAGACATCACTAGTGAACATCATGGGACCCCGGTCCATATTACCATCACTGATCACATTCGCTATTTACTTTCTGTTCTTACTTACTAGTTGCAGTTATACCTATCACTATTATCTCTTGTGTTTGATCCTTTGTAAACGACAAGGCCGGAGGGATTGACAACCTCTCTGTACTCGTTGGGAGCAAAGTTATTTGTATCTGTGTGCAGGTCCTGTCAGCCGCTAAATATCTGGCGCCGTTAGCAGTTGACACCTTCTTGTTGAATCTCGGAGTCTCAGGGGAATTCGATCCTTGGTATCTTTGCCAAGGGAAAACTACCGCTACACTGCATCTCAAACCTTCCACTTGGGGTAACCAACGAGGGGCGAGAAGCCATCAGGCAGCCGCACCCTTGCCCCTGGCGCCTCCCTCTCCCTCCCGTTACACCCCCCCTCCTCCCGCGGCGCTTGGCGAAGCCCTGCTGGAATACCGCTGCATCCACCACCACGCCGTTGTGTTGCTGGATCTCCATCAACCTCTCCTCCCCCCTTGCTGGATCAAGAAGGAGGAGACGTCGTTGTACCGTACGTGTGTTGAACGCGGAGGTGTCGTCCGTTCGGCGCTAGGATCATCGGTGATTTGGATCACGACGAGTACGACTTCATCATCCACGTTCTCTTGAACGCTTCCGCTCGTGATCTACAAGGGTATGTAGTTGCACTCCACTCTTCCTCGTTGCTAGATGACTCAGATTGATCTTGGTGAAGCATAGAATTTTTTTGATTTCTGCTACGTTCCCCAACAGTGGCATCTGAGCTAGGTCTATGCGTAGTATCTTGCACGAGTAGAACACAAAGCAGATGTGGGCGTAGATTTGTTCAATTCTCTTGCCGCTACTAGTCTTATCTTGATTCGGTGGCATCGTGGGATGAAGCGGCCCGGACCGACCTTACACGTACGCTTACGTGAGACAGGTTCCACCGACTGACATGCACTAGTTGCATAAGGTGGCTAGCGGGTGCTAGTCTCTCCCACTTTAGTCGGATCGGATTCGATGAAAAGGGTCCTTATGAAGGGTAAATAGAAATTGACATATCACGTTGTGGTTTTGGCATAGGTAAGAAACGTTCTTCCTAGAAACCTATGGCAGCCACGTAAAAACTTGCAACAACAATTAGAGGACGTCTAACTTGTTCTTGCAGCATGTGCCGTGTGATGTGATATGGCCAAAAGATGTGATGAATGATATATGTGATGTATGAGATTGATCATGTTCTTGTAATAGGAATCACGACTTGCATATCGATGAGTATGACAACCGGCAGGAGCCATAGGAGTTGTTATATTTTATTGTATGACCTGCGTGTCAACTGAAAACGTCATGTAATTACTTTACTTTATTGCTAAACGTTAGCTATAGTAGTAGAAGTAATGTTTGGCAAGACGACGTCATGAAGACACGATGATGGAGATCATGGTGTCATGCCGGTGACAAAGATGATCTTTGAGCCCCGAAGATGAAGATCAAAGGAGCAAAATGATATTGGCCATATCATGTCACTTTTTGATTGCATGTGATGCTTATCATGTATATACAACTTATTTGCTTAGAACGACGGTAGTAAATAAGATGATCTCTCACTAAAATTTCAAGAATTGTGTTCCCCCTAACTATGCACCGTTGCTAAGGTTCTTTGTTCCGAAGCACCACGTGATGATCGGGTGTGATAGGCTCTAACGTTCGCATACAACGGGTGTAAGCCAGATTTACACACCCAATACACTTAGGGTTCACTTGACGAGCCTAGCATCTACAGACATGGCCTCGGAACACGGAAGACTAAAAGGTCGAACATGAGTCGTATAGAAGATACGATCAACATGAAGATGTTCACCGTTGATGACTAGTCCGTCACACGTGATGATCGGACACGGCCTAGTCGATTCGGATCATGTATTACTCAGATGACTAGAGAGATGTCTATCTGAGTGGGAGTGCATTAAATTTGTTTAGATGAACTTAATTGTCATGAACTAAGTCTACTATCTTTACAATATGTCTTGTAGATCCAATGGCCCACGCTCATGTTACCCTCAACTTCAACGCGTTCCTAGAGAAAACCAAGCTAAAAGACGATGGTAGCAACTATACGGATTGGGTCCATAACTTGAGGATTACCCTCATAGCTGCCAAGAAATCATATGTCCTTGAAGCACCGCTAGGTGATGCACCCATTTTCCCAGCAGCCCAAGACGTTATGAACGCCTGGCAGTCACGTTGTGATGATTACTCCCTGGTTCAGTGTGGCATGCTTTACAGCTTAGAATCGGGGCTCCAAAAGCGTTTTGAGCACAACGAAGCATATGAGATGTTCCAAGAGCTGAAAATGGTTTTCCAAGCTCATGCCCGAGTCGAGAGATATGACGTCTCCGACGCATTCTACAGTTGTAAGATGGAGGAGAATAGTTCTGTCAGCGAGCACATACTCAAATTGTCTGGGTTGCACAATCGCTTGTCTCAGTTGGGAATTAATCTCCCAGACGAAGCGGTCGTTGACAGAATCCTTCAGTCGCTCCCACCTAGCTACAAGAGCTTCGTGATGAACTTCAATATGCAAGGGATGGAGAAGTCCATTCCCGAGGTGTATTCAATGCTGAAATCAGCGGAGGTGGATATCAAGAAAGAACATCAAGTGTTGATGGTGAATAAAACCACTAAGTTCATGAAAGGCAAAGGTAAGAAGAGCTTCAAGAAGGACGGCAAAGGAGTTGCCGCGCCCGGTAAGCCAGTTGCCGAGAAGAAGCCAAAGAATGGACCCAAGCCTGAAACTGAGTGCTTTCATTGCAAGGGAACGGGTCACTGGAAGCGGAACTGCCCCAAATACTTAGCAGATAAGAAGGCCGGCAACGTCAAAGGTATATATGATATACATGTTATTGATGTGTACCTTACCAGCGCTCATAGTAGCTCCTGGGTATTTGATACAGGTGCAGTTGCTCATATTTGTAACTCAAAGCAGGAGCTGCGGAATAAACAGAGACTGGCGAAGGACGAGGTGACGATGCGCGTCGGGAATGGTTCCAAGGTCGATGTGATTGCCGTCGGCATGCTACCTCTACATCTACCCTCGGGATTAGTTTTAAACCTTAATAATTCTTATTTAGTACCAGCTTTGAACATGAACATTGTATCTGGATCTCGTTTAATGCGAGATGGCTACTCATTTAAATCCGAGAATAATGGTTGTTCTATTTATATGAGAGATATGTTTTATGGTCATGCCCCGCTGGTCAATGGTTTATTCTTGATGAATCTCGAACGTGATGTTACACATATTCATAGTGTGAATGCCAAAAGATGTTAGGTTGATAATGATAGTCCCACATACTTGTGGCATTGCCGCCTTGGTCATATTGGTGTCAAACGTATGAAGAAGCTCCATGCAGATGGACTTTTGGAGTCTCTTGATTATGAATCATTTGACACGTGTGAACCATGCCTTTTGGGTAAGATGACCAAGACTCCGTTCTCCGGAACAATGGAGCGAGCAACCAACTTGTTGGAAATCATACATATCGATGTGTGCGATCCGATGAGTGTTGAAGCTCGCGGAGGCTATCGTCTACATACAGGTGACTTAAGTAGATATGGGTATGTCTACTTAATGAAACACAAGTCTGAGACTTTTGAAAAGTTCAAGGAATTTCATAATGAGGTTGAGAATCAACGTGACAGAAAAATAAAGTTCTTACGATCGGATCATGGAGGAGAATATTTAAGTCACGAATTTGGTACGCACCTAAGGAACTGTGGAATTGTTTCACAATTGACGTCGCCTGGAACACCTCAGTGTAATGGTGTGTCCGAACATCGTAATCGTACTCTGTTGGACATGGTGCGATCTATGATATCTCTCACCGACTTACCGCTATCTTTTTGGGGTTATGCTTTAGAGACTGCCGCATTCACTTTAAATAGGGCTCCGTCTAAATCCGTTGAGACAACACCGTATGAACTTTGGTTTGGCAAGAAACCTAAGCTGTCGTTTCTGAAAGTTTGGGGTTGCGATGCTTATGTCAAGAAACTTCAACCTGAAAAGCTCGAACCCAAATCGGAAAAATGCGTCTTCATAGGATACCCTAAGGAAACTATTGGGTATACCTTCTACCTCAGATCCGAAGGCAAGGTCTTCGTTGCCAAGAATGGATCCTTTCTGGAGAAAGAGTTTCTCTCGAAAGAAGTGAGTGGGAGGAAAGTGGAACTTGATGAGGTGACAATCACACCTTCCGAATCGGAAATTAGCGCAGCGCGGGAAGTTGTTCCTAAGGTACCTGCACCGACTAGGGAGGAAGTTAATGATGATGATCATGAAGCTTCAGATCAAGTTACTACTGAACTGCGAAGGTCCACAATGACACGTTCTGCACCAGAGTGGTACGGCAACCCTGTCATGGAAATCATGTTGTTAGACAACGGTGAACCTTGGAACTATGAAGAAGCGATGGCGGGCCCGGATTCCAACAAATGGCTTGAAGCCATGAAATCCGAGATAGGATCCATGTATGAAAACAAAGTATGGACTTTGGTGGACTTGCCCGATGATCGGCACGCCGTAGAAAATAAATGGATATTTAAGAAGAAGACTGACGCGGATGGTAATGTGACCATCTATAAGGCTCGGCTTGTCGCCAAAGGTTATCGACAAGTTCAAGGGATTGACTACGGCGAGACTTTCTCTCCCGTAGCGATGCTAAAGTCCGTCTGAATCATGTTAGCAATTGCCGCATACTATGATTATGAGATATGGCAAATGGACGTCAAAACGGCATTCCTTAATGGCTTCCTCAAGGAAGAACTGTATATGATGCAGCCGGAAGGTTTTGTCGATCTTGAGAATGCTAACAAGGTATGCAAGCTCCAGCACTCAATCTATGGGCTGGTCCAAGCATCTCGGAGTTGGAATATTCACTTTAATGATGTGATCAAAGCGTTTGGGTTTATACAGACTTGGGGAGAAGCCTGTATTTACAAGAAAGTGAGTGGGAGCTCTGTAGCATTTCTCATATTATATGTGGATGATATATTGCTGATGGGAAATGATGTAGAATTCTTGGAGAGCATAAAGGCCTACTTGAATAAGAGTTTTTCAATGAAGGACCTTGGAGAAGTTGCTTACATATTAGGCATCAAGATATATAGAGATAGATTGAGACGCCTCATTGGTCTTTCACAAAGCACATACCTTGATAAGATATTGAAGAAGTTCAATATGGATCAGTCCAAGAAAGGGTTCTTGCCAGTATTACAAGGTATGAGATTGAGCACAACTCAATCCCCGACCACGGCAGAAGATAGAGAAAAGATGAGTGTCATCCCCTATGCCTCAGCCATAGGTTCTATTATGTATGCCATGTTGTGTACCAGACCTGATGTGAACCTTGCCATAAGTTTGGTAGGGAGGTACCAAAGTGATCCCGGTATGGAACACTGGACAGCGGTCAAGAACATCCTGAAGTACCTGAAAAGGACTAAGGATATGTTTCTCGTTTATGGAGGTGACGAAGAGCTCGTCGTAAAGGGTTACGTCGATGCTAGCTTTGACACAGATCTGGATGACTCCAAGTCACAAACCGGATACGTGTATATTTTGAATGGTGGGGCAGTCAGCTGGTGCAGTTGCAAGCAAAGCGTCGTGGCGCATTCTACATGTGAAGCGGAGTACATAGCTGCTTGCGAAGCAGCGCAGGAAGGAGTCTGGATGAAGGAGTTCATCACCGACCTAGGAGTCATTCCAAGCGCGTCGGGCCCGATGACTCTCTTCTGTGACAACACTGGAGCTATTGCCATTGCCAAGGAGCCCAGGTTTCACAAGAAGACCAAGCACATCAAGCGCCGTTTCAACTCCATCCGGAATTATATTCAAGATGGAGACATAGATATTTGTAAAGTGCATACGGATATGAATGTCGCAGACCCGTTGACTAAACCTCTTCCACGAGCAAAACATGATCAACACCAGAACTCTATGGGTGTTCGATTCATCACAATGTAACTAGATTATTGACTCTAGTGCAAGTGGGAGACTATTGGAAATATGCCCTAGAGGCAATAATAAAATGGTTATTATTATATTTCCTTGTTCATGATAATTGTCTGTTATTCATGCTTGAATTGTATTATCCGGAAACAGTGATACATGTGTGAATACATAGACCACAACGTGTCCCTGGTAAACCTCTAGTTACTAGCTCGTTGATCAACAGATGGTTACGGTTTCCTGACCATGGACATTGGATGTCATTGATAACAAGATCACATCATTAGGAGAATGATGTGATGGACAAGACCCAATCCTAAGCCTAGCACAAGATCGTGTAGTTCGTAATGCTAAAGCTTTTCCAATATCAAGTATCTTTTCCTTAGACCATGAGGTTGTGCAACTCCCGGATACCGTAGGAATACTTTGGGTGTGCCAAACGTCACAGCGTAACTGGGTGGCTATAAAGGTACGCAACGGGTATCTCCGAAAGTATCTGTTGGGTTGGCATGAACCGAGACTGGGATTTGTCACTCCGTATGATGGAGAGGTATCTCTGGGCCCACTCGGTAAGACATCATCATAATGAGCTCAATGTGATTAAGGTGTTGGTCACGGGATGATGTATTACGGAACGAGTAAAGAGACTTGCCATGACGAGATTGAACAAGGTATCGGTATATCGACGATCGAATCTCGGGCAAGTACTATACCGATAGACAAAGGGAATTGTATACGGGATTGATTGAATCCTTGACATCGTGGTTCATCCGATGAGATCATCGAGGAACATGTGGGAACCAACATGGGTATCCAGGTCCCGCTATTGGGTATTGACCGGAGAGTCGTCTCGGTCATGTCTACGTGTCTCCCGAACCCGTAGGGTCTACACACTTAAGGTTGGGTGACACTAGGGTGGTAGAGATATATGCATGCGATAACCCGAATGTTGTTCGGAGTCCCGGATGAGATCCCGGACGTCACGAGAAGTTCCGGAATGGTCCAGAGGTAAAAAATTGTATATAGGAAGTCCAGTTTCGGCCATCGGGAGAATTTTGGGGGTCACATGTATTGTATCGGGACCACCGGAAGGGTCCCGGGGTCCATCGGGTGGGGCCACCCATCCCGGGGGGCCCCATGGGCTAAAGTGGGAGGGGACCAGCCCATAGTGGGCTGGTGTGTCCCCCCCCCCATGGGCCTCCCCTGCGCCTAGGGTTGGGAACCCTAGGGGGCGCCTCACCTGGCTTGGGGGGTAAGTTTCCCCCCTGGCCGCCGCCCCCCTAGGAGATTGGATCTCCTAGGGCCGGCGCCCCCCCAGGGCCCCTATATATAGTGGGGGGAGGGAGGGCAGCCGCACCCTTGCCCCTGGCACCTCCCTCTCCCTCCCGTTACACCTCTCCCTCCTCCCGCGGCGCTTGGCGAAGCCCTGCTGGAATACCGCTGCATCCACCACCACGTCGTTGTGCTGCTGGATCTCCATCAACCTCTCCTTCCCCCTTGCTGGATCAAGAAGGAGGAGACGTCGCTGTACCTTACGTGTGTTGAACGCGGAGGTGCCGTCCGTTCGGCGCTAGGATCATCGGTGATTTGGATCACGACGAGTACGACTCCATCATCCACGTTCTCTTGAACGCTTCCGCTCGCGATCTACAAGGGTATGTAGATGCACTCCACTCTCCCTCGTTGCTAGATGACTCCGTAGATTGATCTTGGTGAAGCGTAGAATTTTTTTGATTTCTGCTACGTTCCCCAACAATGACTACCTGATTGCGAGGCAGAGTGCCACATCATCATTCTTGGCGGGCGGTAGCGACTCTGGCGCAGGTCTGGACGAACAGAAGTCGTGCCTCGCTCTGCCCTGCATTGTCTCCTTCATCTCTTGGCGGTAGGCACGACATACCATCTCCGACTGTTGCTGTCGTGTCGGCAGGCTGGGGTGCGGGCACCAACACCCAGCGAGTCCCAGGCTGATGCTCATGTTGTCGCTTCGCCGTGGATGGCACAAAGCGGGCAGGGCAGTGTCGGGCCGTCGTGGAGGATGACCTACTGACCGAGTAAGTTGGGGCACCGTCAAGCAGGATCTCCTGATGGAGTGAAATCCAGAAGATCTGAGGTAAGGGGTTCCAAACAAGTAGTCTTGGTGCGATGTTAACAGAGACATGATTTTACCTAGGTTCGGCCTCTCTCAAAGAGATAATACCCTACATCTTGCTTTGTTTGTATTGATTTCAAGGGAGTAAAAATTACAGGTTGATTTAGCATGACATCATTATGTGTATGGGGTGTCATCTACGAGCCCTACGTCTTGGCTTATATAGGTACCGGGGGTGTTGTTGGGAAACGTTGCATGGAAAACAAAAAATCTATGCACGCGCAAGATCTATCCATGGAGATGCATAGCAACGAGAGGGGAGAGTGTGTCTACGTACCCTCGTAGACTGTACGCAGAAGCTTTTGTTAACGTGGTTGATGTAGTAGAACTTCTTCGTGAACCAACCGATCAAGCACCGAACCTATGGCACTTCTGCGTTCAGCACACATTCATCTCGGTGACGTCCTCACCTTCTTGATCCAGCAAGACAGACGAAGTAGTAGATGAGTTCCTGCAGCATGACGGCGTGGTGACGGTGATGGTGATGCTATCTCCGTAGGGCTTAGCCTAAGCACTACGAAAATATGACCGAGGGATAAAACTGTGGAGAGGGGCACTGCACACGGCTAAGACAATGTTGTGTTCTTGTGTGGCGCCCCTCCCTCATATATATAGGTGGGGGAGGAGAGGCAGCACCTAGGGTGCCTGCCTAGCCATGCCCCCAACCATATTTGGTCATGGGGGAGAGAAAAGGAAGTGGGCTGCCTTAGAGCACCTCCCATTTCCTTCCCTCCCTCCTTTGGTGCATGGGCAGGGGGCAGAGGGGTGCACCATCCCTTGTGGGCTGGTGTGCTCTTCCCCTTTTGGTCCATAAGGCCCAAAAACCTCCCAGGGCCCTCCTGGAACCCCTTAGGGCACTCAGGTATAGCCCGAAACCTTTCCGGTGTCCAAATATCATCATCTTATATATCAATCTTTACATCCGGACCATTCCAGAGCTCCTCGTCATATCCGTGATATCATCCAGAACTCCGAACAACATTCGGTCACCAAATCACATAACTCATACAACACTATATCGTCGACGAACTATAAGTGTGCGGACCCTACGGGTTCGAGAACTATGTAGACATTACCGAGACACCTCTCCGGTCAATAACCAATAGCGGAACCTGGATGCCCATATTGGTTCCTACATATTCTACAAAGATCTTTATCGGTCGAACCGTTACGACAACATACGTAATTTCCTTTTTCCGTCGGTATGTTACTTGCCCGAGATTCGATCGTCGGTATCTCTATACCTAGTTCAATCTCGTTACCGGCAAGTCTCTTTACTCGTTCCATAATACATCATCTCATAACTAACTCCTTAGTCATTTACTTGCAAGCTTCTTGTGATGTGTATTACCGAGAGGGCCCAGAGATACCTCTCTGATACACGGAGTGACAAATCCTAATCTTGATCCATGCCAACTCAACAGACACCTTCGGAGATACCTGCAGAGCATCTTTATGATCACCTAGTTACGTTGTGACGTTTGATAGCACTCAAGGTATTCCTCCGGTATACGGGAGTTGCATGATCTCATAGTCGAAGGAATATGTATTTGACATAAAGAAACCAGTAGCAATAAATTGTACAATCAAATACTAAGCTACCGGATGGGTCTTGTCCATCACATCATTCTCCTAATGATCTGATCCCGTTATCAAATGACAACCGATGTCTATGCTTAGGAAATCTTAACCATCTTTGATCAACGAGCTAGTCTAGTAGAGGCTTACTAGGGAGACGATATTTGGTTATGCATTCACACATGTATTTAAGTTTTCGGTCAATCCAATTCTAGCATGAATAATAAACCTTTATCATGAATAAGCAAATATAAAATAAAAACAACTTTATTATTGCCTCTAGGGCATATTTCCATCAGTCTCCCACTTTCACTAGAGTCAATAATCTAGTTCACATCGCCATGTGATTAACACCCAAAGAGTTTACTAGAGTCAATAATCTAGTTCACATCGCCATGTGACTAACACCCAAAGAGTTCTAAGGTGTGGTCATGTTTGCTTGTGAGAGAGGGTTTTAGTCAACGGGTCTGCAACATTTAGATCTATGTGTACTTTGCAAATATATATATGTCTACAATGCTCTGCATAAAGCTATTCTAGCTAATTTGCTCCCACGTTCAATACACATCCAGATTGACACTCGGAGTCATCTGGATTAGTGTCAAAAGCTTGCATCGAGGTAACCCTTTACAATGAACTCTTTATTGCCTCCATAATCGAGAAATATTTCCTTAGTCTTCTAGTTACTAAGGATAATTTTGACCGTTGCCTAGTGACTCACTTCTGGATCACTCTTGTATCCCCTTTGCCAGATACATGGCAAATCACACATTAGGTGTGGTACACAGCAAGGCATATTGTATAGAGCCTATGACTAAGGCATAGGGAATGACTTTCATTCTCTCTCTATCTTCTGTCGTGGTCGGGCTTTGAGTCTCACTCAATTTCACACCTTGTAACACAGGCAAGAACCCTTTCTTTGACTGATCCATTTTGAACTTCATCAAAACTTTGTCAAGGTATGTGCTTTGTGAAAGTCCTATTAAGCGTCTTGATCTATCCCTATAGATCTTTATGCCTAATATATAAGCAGCTTCGCCGAGGTCTTCCTTTAAAAAAATCCTTTCAAACAACCCTTTATGCTTTCCAGAAAATTCTACATCATTTCCGATCAACAATATGTCATCCACATATACTTATTAGAAATGTTGTAGTGCTCCCACTCGCTTTCTCGTAAAACAAGCTTCATTGTAAGTCTATATAAAACCATATGCTTTGATCACCTTATCAAAGCGTATATTCCTACTTCGAGATGCTTGCACCAATCCATAGATGGATCGCTGGAGTTTGAACACTTTGTTAGCAACTTTAGGATCGATAAAACCTTCTAGTTGCATCATATACAACTCTTAAATAAGAAACACGTTAAGGAATGTAGTTTTAACGTCCATTTGCCATATTTCATAATCATAAAATGCGGCAATGGCTAACATGATTTGAACAGACTCAACCATCGCTACGGGTGAGAAAATCTCATCGTAGTCAACTCCTTGAACTTGTCGAAAACCTTTTGCGACAAGTCGAGCTTTGTAGACAGTAACATTACCATCAACGTCTATCTTCCTCTTGAAGATCCATTTATTCTCAATGGCTTGCCAATCATCGGGCAAGTCCACCAAAGTCCACACTGTGTTCTCATACATGGATCCTATCTCAGATTTCATGGCTTCAAGCCATTTGTCAGAATCTGGGCTCATCATAGCTTCTTCATAGTTCGAAGGTTCGCCATTGTCTAATAACATGACTTCCAAGACATGATTACCGTACCACTCTTGTGCGGTATGTGTTCTGGTCGACCTTCAAGGTTCACTAGTAACTTGATCCGAAGTTTCATGATCATCATCATTAGCTTCTTCTCTAGTTGATGTAGGCATCATGGGAACGGTTTTCTCTGATGTGCTACTTCCCAATTCGAGAGAAGGTACAATTACCTCATCAAGTTCTACTTTCCTCCCACTCACTTCTTTCAAGAGAACTCCTTCTCTAGAAAGGACCCATTCTTAGCAACAAAGATCATGCCTTCGGATCTGTGGTAGAAGGTGTACCCAATAGTTTCTTTAGGGTATCCTATGAAGACACACTTCTCCGATTTGGGTTCGAGCTTATTAGGATGAAGCTTTTTGACATAAGTGTCGCAACCCCAAAGTTTAAGAAACGATAACTTTGGTTTCTTTCCAAACCATAGTTCATACGGTGTCGCCTCGGCGGATTTAGATGGTGCCCTATTTAACGTGAATGCAGCTGTTGATGTCTACTACACAACCTTCTTCATGTAGACATTGTTGGGCCTCCAAGTGCAGAGGTTTGTAGGACAGTAGCAAATTTCCCTCAAGTGGATGACCTAAGGTTTATCAATCTGTGGGAGGCGTAGGATGAAGATGGTCTCTATCAAACATTCCTGCAACCAAATAACAAAGAGTCTCTTGTGTCCCCAACACACCCAATACAATGGCAAATTGTATAGGTGCACTAGTTCGGCAAAGAGATGGTGATACAAGTGCAATATGGATGGTAGATATAGGTTTTTGTAATATGAAAATATAAAAACAGCAAGGTAACTAATGATAAAACTTAGCACAAACGGTATTGCAATGCTTAGAAACAAGGCCTAGGGTTCATACTTTCACTAGTGCAAGTTCTCTCAACAATAATAACATAACTGGATCATATAACTATCCCTCAACATGCAACAAAGAGTCACTCCAAAGTCACTAATAGCGGAGAACAAACGAAGAGATCATTGTAGGGTACGAAACCACCTCAAAGTTATTCTTTCTGATCGATCTATTCAAGAGTATGTAGTAAAATAACACGAAGCTATTCTTTCCGTTCGATCTATCCTAGAGTTCGTACTAGAATAACACCTTAAGACACACATCAACCAAAACCCTAATGTCACCTAGATACTCCATTGTCACCTCAAGTATCCGTGGGCATGATTATACGATATGCGCCACACAATCTCAGATTCATCTATTCAACCAACACAAAGAACTTCAAAGAGTGCCCCAAAGTTTCTACCGGAGAGTCAAGACGAAAACGTGTCCCAACTCCTATGCATAGATTCCCAAGGTCACAGAACCCGCAAGTTGATCACCAAAACATACATCAAGTGAATCAATAGAATATCCCATTGTCACCACGGGTATCCCACGCAAGACATACATCAAGTGTTCTCAAATCCTTAAAGACTCAATACGATAAGATAACTTCAATGGGAAAACTCAATCCATTACAAAAAGGTAGACGGGGAGAAACATCATAAGATCCAACTATAATAGCAAAGCTCGCAATACATCAAGATCGTGCCATCTCAAGAACACGAGAGAGGGAGAGATAGAGATCAAACACATAGCTATTGGTACATACCCTCAACCCTGAGGGTGAACTACTCCCTCCTCGTCATGGAGAGCGCCGGGATGATGAAGATAGCCACCGGAGTGGGATTCCCCCCTCCGGCAGGGTGCCGGAATAGGGTCCCGATTGGTTTTTGGTGGCTACAGAGGCTTGCGGCGGTGGAACTCCCGATCTAGGTTATTTTCTGGAGGTTTGGGTATATATAAGAGGTGTTGGAGTCGGGAACAAGTAAGGGGGTCCCCGAGGCGGCCACGAGATAGGGGGCGCGCCCAGGGGGGTAGGGAGCGCCCCCCACCCTCGTGGTGGCCTCGGGACTCCTCTGGTCCATCTCCGGTACTCCTTGGGCTTCTTCTGGTCCAAAAACAACCTCCGTTGAGTTTTAGGTCAATTGGGCTCCGTTTGGTATTCCTTTTCTGCGATACTCAAAAACAAGGAAAAACAGAAACTGGCACTGGGCTCTGGTTAATAGGTTAGTCCCAAAAATCATATAAAATTGTATATTAAAACCCATTAAGCATCCAAAACAGATAATATAATAGCATGGAACAATCAATAATTATAGATACGTTGGAGACGTATCAACTGTCTCTAATGCATAACCCCAAAATGATAAAGGCAAATCGTTAAGAGACATCATTAAATGAACCATATCTAATAGAGTACGATTACGACATTCGGACACACCATTACGCTGGGGTGTTTCAGGTGGCGTGAGTTGTGAAACTATTCCACATTATTTTAAATGAAGGCCAAACTCGTAACTCAAATATTCGCCTCCGCGATCAGATCATAAAAACTTTATTTTCTTGTTACGATGATTCTCCATTTCACTCTGAAATTCTTTGAACTTTTCAAATGTTTCATACTTGTGTTTCATCAAGTAGATATACCCATACTTACTTAAATCGTCTGTGAAGGTGAAAAAATAATGATACCCGCCGTGTGCTTCAACACTGATCGGACCGCAAGCATCGGTATGTATTATTTCCAATAAGTCATTAGCTCGCTCCATTTTTTCAGAGAACAGAGTTTTAGTCATCTTGCCCATGAGGCAAGGTTCGCAAGTATCAAATGATTCATAATCAAGTGATTCCAAAAGTCCATCCGCATGGATTTTCTTCATGTGCTTTACACCAATATGACCTAAACGGTAGTGCCACAAGTATGTTGCACTATCATTATCGGCATCAATATTATAAATATGTGTATCATTATGATCGAGATTCAATAAACCATTTACATTGGGTGTATGACCATATAAGATGTTATTCATGTAAACAGAACAACAATTATTCTCTGACTTAAATAAATAACCGTATTGTAATAAACACGATCTAATCTTATTCATGCTTAACGCAAACACCAAATAATATTTATTTAGGTCAACACTAATCCTGAAAGTAGAGGGAGTGTGCGATGATGATCATATCAATCTTGGAACCACTTCCAACATACATCGTCACCTCACCCTTAACTAGTCTCCGTTTATTCTTCAACTCATGTTTCGAGTTACTAATCTTAGCAACTGAACCGGTATCAAATACCCAGGCGCTACTACGAGCACTAGTAAGGGACACATCAATGACATGGATATAAAATATACCTTTGTTCACTTTGCCATCCTTCTTATCCGCCAAATACTTGGGGTAGTCCCGCTTCCACTAACCATTTCCTTTGCAATAGAAGCACTCAGTTTCTGGCTTGGGTCTAGCTTTGGGCTTCTTCTCGCGAGTGGCAACTTGCTTTTCATTCTTATTGAAGTTTCCTTTCTTTCCCTTGCCTTTTTTCTTGAAACTAGTGGTCTTGTTAACCATCAACACTTGATGCTCCTTCTTGATTTCTACCTCCGCTGATTTCAGCATCGCGAAGAGCTCAGGAATCATTTCTTTCATCCCTTGCATATGTATAGTTCATCATGAAGCTCTTGTATCTTGGTGATAGTGACAAGGGAAGTATGTCAATCACTATCTTGTCTGTAAGATTAACTCCCACTTGATTCAAGCGATTGTAGTACTCAGACATTCTGAGCACATGCTGCTGAGCTATTCTCCTCCATATTGTAGGCAAAGTACTTGTCAGAGGTCTCATACCTCTCAACACGGGCATGATCCTGAAATACCAATTCCAGCTCTTGGAACATCTCATATGTTCCATGGCATTCAAAACGTCTTTATCGCCCCGATTATAAGCCGTAAAGCATGGAGCACTAAACTATCAAGTAGCCATGAGATCGAGCTTGCCAAATGTTCATAACGTCTGCTTTAGCTCCTACAATAGGTATGTCACCTAGCAGTGCATCAAGGACATAATTCTTCTGTGTAGCAATGCGGATAATCCTCAGTTCATGGGCCCAGTCCGCATTATTGCTACCATCATCTTTCAACTTAGTTTTCTCTAGGAACGTATCAAAAACTAGGGAGCTACATCGCGAGCTATTGATCTACAACATAATATGCAAAGACATTTTGACTATGTTCATGATAAATTTTAGTTCAATCAATCAAACTACTAATGAGCTCCGACTTAAATCAACATCCCTCAAGTTGTCTAAGTGATACATGATCCAAATCAACTACATGTTGATCATATCTACTATATGACTCATGTTCGACCTTTCGGTCTCCAGTGTTTCGAGACCATGCCTGTACATGCTAGGCTCGTCAAGTTTAACCCAAGTATTCCGCGTGTGTAAATCTGGCTTACACCCATTATATGTGAACTTAGAGTCTATCACACCCGATCATCACGAGGTGCTTCGAAACGATGAACTTTAGCAACGGTGCATACTCGTGGTTTTATCTTGAAATTTAGTGAAGGGATCATCTTATAATGCTACCGCCGTTCTAAGCAAAATAAGATGCATAATGGATAAACATCAGATGCAATCAAAATATGTGACATGATATGGCCATCATTATCTTGTGCTTTTGATCTCCATCTCCAAAGCATCGTCATGATCTCCATCGTAACCGGCTCGACACTTTGATCTCCATCGTTGCATCGTGGTCGTCTCGCCAACTATTGCTAACTCATAGCGATAAACTAAAGCAATTACATGGCGCTTGCATTTCATACAATAATTAAGAGACAACCATAAGGCTCCTGCCGATTGTTGATATTACAAAACATGATCATCTCATATAATAACGTATAACTCATCACGTCTTGACCATATCACATCACAACATGCCCTGCAAAAACAAGTTAGATGTCATCTACTTTGTTGTTGCAAGTTTGACGTGGTTGTTATGGGCTTCTATCAAGAACCGTTCTGACCTATGGCACAAAACCACAACGGTGATTTATCAAGTTTGCTGTTTTAACCTTCTTCAAGGACCGGCCGTAGTCAAATCTGATTCAAATAAAGTAGGAGAAACAGACACCCGCCAACCACCTTTATGCAAAACAAGTTGCATGTCTGTCGGTGGAACCGGTCTCATTTACGTGGACATGTAAGGTTGGTCCGGGCTGCTTCATCTTACAATACCGTTGAATCAAAATAAGACATTGGTGGTAATCAGTATGACCATCACCGCCCATAACTCTTTGTGTTCTACTCGTGCATATCATCTACGCATAGACCTGGCTCATGATGCCACTGTTGGGAAACGTTGCATGGAAAACAAAAAAAACTACGCACACACAAGATATATCCATGGAGTTGCATAGCAATGAGAGGGGAGAGTGTGTCTATGTACCCTCATAAACCGTTCGCGGAAGCGTTTGTTAACACGGTTGATGTAGTAGAACTTCTTCGCGATCCAACCGATCAAGCACCGAATTTACGACACCTCCGTGTTCAGCACACGTTCAGCTCGGTGACGTCCTCGCCTTCTTGGTCCAGTAAGACGAGTGAAGTAGTAGATGAGTTCCGGCAGCACGACGGCGTGGTGACAGTGAAGGTGATGTTGTCTCCGTAGGGCTTCGCCTAAGCACTACAAAAATATGACCGAGGGGTAAAACTGTGAAGAGGGGCGCCGCACAAGGCTAAGTCAAGGAGAGGCAGCCCCTAGGGCGCCCTAAGTGGTTGGTGGCTTCCCTAGGGCGCCTGCCTAGCCACGCCCCCTACCATATTTGGTCATGGGGGGAGGAAAGGGAGTTGGCTGCCTTAGGGCGCCTCCCCTTCCTTCCCTCCCTCCTTTGTGTTGGGAAACGTTGCATGGAAAACAAAACAAAAAATCTACGCACACACAATGATCTATCCATGGAGATGCAAAGTAACGAGGGGGAGGGTGAGTCTATGTACCCTCTTAGACCATAAACGGAAGCGTTAGATAACGCGATTGATGTAGTCGAACTTCTTTGCGATCCAACCGATCAGTTACCAAACGTACAGCACCTCTGCGTTCAGCACACGTTCAGCTCGGTGACGTCCTCGCCTTCTTTATCCAGTAAGACGGGCGAAGTAGTAGATGAGTTTCGGCAGCACGACGACATGGCGACATTGATGGTGATGCGATCTCCGCACGGCGTCGCTTAAGCACTACGAAAATATGACCGAGGGAGTAAACGGTGGACGGAGGCACCGCACACGGCTAAGAAAATATTGTGTCCTTGTGTGGCGCCCCCTCCCCACATATATATAGGTGGGAGGGGAGGGGAGGCAGCCAGGCGCGCCCTAGGGCTGGCCACCGCCCCCTAGGGCCCCTGCCTTGCCCTGCACCCCCTTGCCATACTCCCCCCAAGGGGAAAGGAAGGAGGAGGAGAGGGAAGGAAAGGGGAAACCTGGTCTCCACTTTCCTTCTCCCCTAGGGCCGGACTGCTATGGGGGCGCACCAGCCCTTTGTGGGTTAGTGTGTTCCCTCACTTGGCCCATAAGGCCCATAACTTTGCCGGGGGGTGCCCGGAACTCCTTCCGGTGACCCGATAAGTACCATGTACTACCCGGATCACTTCCGGTGTCCGAATACCCTCATCCTATATATAAATATTTACCTCTCGACCATTTCGAGACTCCTCGTCATGTCTGTGATCTCATCCAGGACTCCAAACAACATTCGGTCATCAAATCACATAACTCATATAATACTATATCGTTATAGAACGTTAAGCGTGCGGACCCTACGGGTTCGAGAACTATGTAGACATAACCGAGACACCTCTCTGGTAAATAACCAATAGTGGAACCTGGATGCTCATATTATCTCCTACATATTCTATGAAGATCTTTATCGGTCGAGTAGTTATGACAACATACGCAATTCTATTTGTCTGTCAGTATGTTACTTGCTCGAGATTCGACCGTCAGTATCTCTATACCTAGTTCTATATCGTTACCGGCAAGTCTCTTTACTCGTTCTGTAATACATCATCTTGTAATTAACTCATTAGTCATTTGCTTGCAAGGCTTCTTATGATGTGTATTACCAACAGGGCCTAGAGATACCCCTCCGATACTCAGAGTGGCAAATTCCAATCTCGATCCATGCCAACTCAACAAATACCTTCGGAGATACCTGTAGATCATCTTTAGGATCACCCAGTTACGTTGTGATGTTTGCACACAAGGTATTCCTCCGGCATCCGGGAGTTGCAAGATCTCATGGTCTAAGCAACATGTACTGGACATACAAGAAAGAAGTAGCAATAAACTATACGATCAAATGCTAAGCTAACAGATGGGTCTTGTCCATCACATCATTCTCCTAATGATGTGATCCCGTTATCAAATGAAAACTCATGTCCATGGTTAGGAAACCTTGATCATCTTTGATCAACGAGCTAGTCTAGTAGAGGCTCACTAGGGACATAGTATCTGTTTATGTATTCACATATGTATTTAAATTTCCGGTCAATACAATTCTAGCATGAATAATAAACCTTTATCATGAATAAGGAAATATAAAATAATAACAACTTCATTATTGCCTCTAGGGCATATTTCCATCGGTCTCCCACTTGCACTAGAGTCAATAATCTAGATTACATTGTAATGAATCTAACACCCGTGGAGTCTTGGTGCTGGTCATGTTTTGCCCACGGAAGAGGCTTAGTCAACGGGTCTGCCACATTCAGATCTGTATGTACTTTGCAAATTTCTATGTCTCCATCATTGACCTTTTCAAGAATGGAGTTGAAGCGTCTCTTGATGTGTTTTGTTCTCTCATGAAACCTGGATTCCTTCGTCAAGGCAATTGCTCCAGTGTTGTCACAAAAGATTGTCATTTGACCCGATGCACTAGGTATTACACCTAAATCAGATATGAACTCCTTCATCCAGACTCCTTCATGTGCTGCTTCCGAAGCAGCTATGTACTCCGCTTCACATGTAGATCCCGCCACGACGCTCTGCTTGGAACTGCACCAACTGACAGCTCCACCGTTCAATATAAATATGTATCCAGTCTGTGACTTAGAGTCATCCAGATATGTGTCAAAGCTAGCATCGACGTAACCTTTTACGACGAGCTCTTAGTCACCTCCATAAACGAGAAACATATCATTTGTCCTTTTCAGGTACTTCGGGATGTTCTTGATTGCTTCAAAGTGCTTCAACGATCTTCCATGTCCAGGAGGCTTTGTAATGGAGAATCGCCGACGTGCAACTACACTGTCAACGGTCGTGACTACAACATGAGATACTATCTTGCCGATGGCATCGATCTTCACTCAATGCAGGAGGCAAGTAGGAAGGATGTGGAGAGGGCATTCAGAGTGCTTCATCCTCGATGGGGAATTGCTCGTGGAGCTGCAATGATGTGGGAATCATAAATTTTGTGGCAACTGATGACATGTTGTGTTAATTTACACAATATGATTGTCGAGAATAAAGGTGATGGGATCAATGATTTTGAAGCGCGTGGAGAACAAGTTCAAAACCCAAATGATCAAGATGCAAATCAGCTTTTGAACTTTCCGCAGATGCATCAGAATCTTTGAGATCATCAGATGCACGTGAAGCTACTCAGTAATCTTGTGGAGCATATTTGTACCCATAATAAAAACCAAAGAGTTGTTGTTTGAGTTGTGCACTGGATATCAAATCAATTTTATGTAAAAACTATGTATTTCGCTACCAAAATTTGTTATTTATGCACGACATTGGCATGTATGATGGACATGCATCGATTTACATATATTTGAGAGTCCGAATCTAAGGTATGTGGTGGCCGGGTAGGACATACGAGGGGCGGTCCGACTGCATCCACGAGCGTGTCCCGACACATCCGTGAACATATGACGGACCGGATTTGACAAGTACCCATCAAACTAGTGAGAAGACCATATTCCTCGTTTCAACCACGTCCTAATATCCTCCCTACATTTGAGATGAATATAAGGGTTCGCGGACAGCCCGGGTATATAGAGATGATATGACGGGTCCGGCTGGGTCACATTTTTTCTTCTCTCTTCTGTCCGGTCATTGGCTAGGCGCGTCCGCACGCGTATGCGAGATGGTTTGAGACGCCCGGCTGTGAATGCTCTAACTCCTCGACAAACAGTAGAGCCCATCAAACTAGTGAAAGACCATGTTCCAACCACGCCTAATATTTTGCGAAGGAGTCAAGGAACGAGAGCAACATGATCCCGCTAAACATTGACCGGCCGGCTATCCATCCAACGTCCGAGCATATCCACGTTATCCCTATGATATGATGATGAAGCAGTCCGGTCACTCCTCAGTGGCAACTCAACGAAACAATCCACCACCGTCGCGCGCGGCAACCTGAAGAAAGTTATACCACTACTACTACTTAGACAGTTCGTTGGAAAGAAAACTACCCAAGGAAATGATCAAAACCGCGACGGGAAAAAAGGAAGAAGAAAAAGGAAAGGAAGCGAAATGAGATAAGCACGCTCTAAATAACGAACTGCTCCGCCTCGTCGCTGACCGCGTCAACCGGCCGTCCAGGGTGCGTGAACCACGTACGCGCTGCTCCTCCCTCATGTCGGCGAAAGCGATCGCTACCGGAGCAAGTAGTGGAGCAGTAAGTAAATCGGACCCGAGCCTCAGATAATACAACACGAGGCCGTGTGTGTATTCGAGCGACGTCGAACGGATGGATGGATCAGATCCAATGGTGCCGACCTGTGAAACTGTGTGTCCGATCATGCGCATTGGCCACCGTGTTCACACCGGGGACTGCTTGGAATGTACTAGTAGCAGCAGCGTGAGTGGAGGAAGGTACGGGAATTACCCAGAGACCTTGGTTAATTTTAATTTAATCCGAGGGGTAAAAGTCTGCACATTGTTTTTTCACCGCCTCGGATCGTCAGAGGCAGGAGGAAGCTGAAGCTTTTCTTCAGAAAAATATACGAGAGCAGAGGAGGAGGCTACGGCTGAACTGGCCTCTCTCCGTCCGTTTGAAACGAACCTCTCTTGACGGCTATTTCGCCACGTTTTTTTCTCTCTTTCTTGCTGATTATTAGTGGGCACGTAAGTACGAACCGCACGGCTGGTGTGCTATATATGGCAAGGTCGTCTCCCAGAAATGTTCGAAGCGTTGAACGAAATTAAACGAGAGGGATAGAGATAGATCGTAGCCCCCGCTCCCAGCCTCACGACGACTCTGCTCTGCTCTGCCATTTGAAAAGAAGGGAGGCGAGGCGCTGTTTTCCTGCGCGGGGCGGGCGGCGGGCGACTTTGATGTGCTACGAGCTGGCGGACCAGCGTGGACCGCACGGCAGCGGCAGAGGCGGCGGCCGGGCTGTGAAGGGCGAGGGAAGCTCCGGAGCGGCGGCGGCGGGAATGACAATGGCGAGCCCGGCGGACCTCATGTCGGGGTACTACCAGGCGCAGGAGATGTCGACCATGGTGTCGGCGCTGTCGCGGGTCGTCGCCGAGGACGACCCCTGGGCGCCGTCCGGCTCCGGCGCCGGGGCGGAGGGGTGGGGCTGGGAGGAGCAGGCAATGCACGCCGCCGGAGGAGGCGGCGGCGGCTACGCGCACGAGCTGGGGGGCTTCCCGTCTTCAGAGTTCGCAGGTAACAAACAGTCAACACACGCATGCTACCTTTGGTCTGGTCTAGAAGAAGAGCTATGCCTCTGCATGCTTTTTGCTCTGCTTTTGCCTTGGATTTGATATTGCTCCACCGAGCTTCGCATGCTCTGTTTTTGCCCGATTGCATTCTTGCAAGCTACTCCATCTCGAAATGTGGCTCGCATGGGCAAGATCTCTCTTTTTTTTTAGTATCTTATATGCGATGTATTCAGAGTTTTTTTTTATTTGATGCATTCACATATACTCCCTCCGTTCCAAATTACTCGTCGTGGTTTTAGTTAAAAAATATTCGTCGCTGTTTTAGTGAGTACTACTAGCAGTATCCTAATAAGCTTGTAGGATAAAGGAAATGTCTATATCCATCGGTCCAAAACAACAAGTTATAGTAATATTTTACAAGAAGAACATCTTAGAGGTAAAAAAAAACTAATATTGGCACCCCGGGCGTACATCATTCGGCTTAACTTAACTTAACCAAGAAGACAATCGATGAAGTTCGAACCTTTTTTTTTTTTATGAAGAAGTTCGAACCTTTACGTTTCTAGTTCTGATCAGGTCATAAAGAATCGCTGAACACGTGTAGTACCAGTTTTGGTCAGTGCAGAGCCCTAGGCACAAAATGTGTTATGAGAAGAGTTATTTCTTGGAAATAATAGAGGAAAATGCGTGCGGAACATGCAAGCGCGCGCGACCATAACAAACTGGTCGTACGGACGAACGGCGTGTAGCTGAAAATCGAAACGGTGGACGGAACCGAGGCGCGTGGATTCCTCGTAGCTGACATGAGGAAATTGAAACAAACCCTATCTGCACAGTTGTACGCCATCGAACCTAATCTTGTAATCCACTGCACCTCTGCAACGCAACAAAGATACAGCTAATAAGTCTTCAGGTAGTACTAGCATTTCATCGTACGTACAAAATACAGCGCATCTTCGTATCATGTGCGTGCCAATATGTCATCGATGAGCTTGCGTGACGCGCATACAACGACGAGAATACAGTCCAGAGAGTTCATTTCTTCCCTGAAAAGGCAGGACATTTCTTTTTTCTTTTTGCAACGAAAAGCGGTTCGAATTCTGAGTTGGTGCTCATCACCTCTGGCCTTTCCTTAGCTGGTATGGATATCTCTATCTTTTCTCTTTCTCTGCTGCTTTCCAGTTCACATTCCTAAAATTAACCCCTCGGTGATCGGGACGGACGCGCTTTATTAACACCTTGCAAATCGCGTTCGGGTGCATGCACATACACTGACCAATCTGCATGCGCGAGTGCACAACTTGGAACACGCTTGCGCTGCCTCGCTTTGCATTCTTTCCGCTTTCAATTTGGTTCGCGCCTCGTCCCCGTGACACCTTCTCTCGTGGGCCTGTGTATAAATATGCTTCCGCGTGCGTGCGCAGGGTCGGATCAGAGCTCGGACACGCAGAGCGCGAGCGCGGCCACCATGGAGGAACACCGCTCCCGCTCCCCGGCGTCGTCCAACGCGGAGGCGGCGGAGGCGCCGCGCCGGCGGTACCGCGGGGTGCGGCAGCGGCCGTGGGGCAAGTGGGCGGCGGAGATCCGGGACCCGCACAAGGCGGCGCGCGTCTGGCTCGGCACCTTCGAGACGGCCGAGGCCGCGGCGCGCGCCTACGACGACGCCGCGCTGCGCTTCCGCGGCAGCCGCGCCAAGCTCAACTTCCCCGAGGACGCGCGCCTGCACCCGGCCACCGTCGCCCCCGCCGCCGCGCCAGCCCGTGCGCCGATCGCCGCGGCGTCGGCCTCGACGCCCGCCATGTACACCGGCGCCGGGCAGGCCTCCGACTACCTGCGCTACCAGATGCTGCTGCAGGGCAGGGGCGCCGCCGCCAACCAAGGCAACCTTCTCTCGTTCTACGGCGGCGGGACTGGCGGCGGCGCCATGTCCAGCTCGTACGGCGGCGGCGGCATGAGCAGCTCTTACGGCGGCGGCGGCGGGGACGGCGGCACCATGAGCGGTTTCCTGGGGTCCTACTACTCGTTCCCGACCTCCTCCGTCTCGGTGGCCACCGTGCCGTCATCCTCGTCCGCCTCCTCTGCGCCGGGCCACTACTACTCGTCGCCGCACGACTCGCAGCAGCACCAGCAGCAGCAGGGCGACGCGGCGGCGGAGTGGAGCTGGGAGAGCGCGCTGGCGCCCTACCCGGGGACGACGGCGGCGGCCTCCTGGCCCGACTCACACTCGAGTCAGCAGCAGTACCACCCGCCGCACACCCAATAGCGCAGCAATCGTCGCGAAGCCGAAGCCAAAGCCAAGAAGATTCTGCGCCGTCTCTGGAAGAAAGAATAAGTTGTGTACGGATGTCGTGGCGACGGAGACGGGCGCAGCAAGCAGAGGAAGATCGAGGATGATGGCGTCACTCACTCAGGGGCATGTGTTGGTTGACAGCTATGGGCGTGCTCATTTTGTTCGTTCGTTGATTAGTTTGGGTGGTGGTGCGGGGTCGCCTCCGGTTTTAGTACTTTCTGTTCTGGTTATTACTACTGCAAATTAAGCGAAGAAATGGAGGTTTGGATACTTCAGGGGAGGTTTAATCAGTGTCTTTTGGGAAGTTTTAATCGTGTCATTTTTTGGGGGAAATAATGTTGCTGCCTAGATTTGTAGTGTGGTATCTACAAAGCATGGCATGGATTAGAAACTCCGATCGGTTATTATTGAAAGAAACCACTGAATTCTACAATGTTCGAACAAGAAGAGATCGTACTACTATACAGACGCGATCCATTCCATAGTGGGCCGATGGAAAGAGATGGTGTCATGCTCGGCTTTGATGCCTACTTATTTTTTTGAATTTGTGTTTGATGCCATTATTTTCCTTCCATTGACCTCTTTCGTACAGTTTAATCTGATGGGTTTTTCATGTTTGAAGTACATGTATATATCTACGCCACTATACCCGAAAACTCAGTTCAATGTACAATCTTTCGGCACACCTCTAGAGCTCGAAGACAATTATAACGCTTGTATTAAAGCGCACACATGCAAGTGCGTAGTCAATTGGGAGCAAGTTTGCAAACCAAAGGAATATGAAGGTCTCGGTATTTTTCTGAATCTTGGGAAGTTTGCCATTGCTTTTCTTGTGCGATGGCTTTGGCTCGACTGAGATGATGCACCAAGAGCATAATGTTGTTTGGGGACACCATGCATTGAGCCACTATGGTGATCATCGGCGATGGAACTAAGGCAAATTTTTGAGAGTCCTCTTTGCTTTAGGGTCTCAGACCCAGAGACATTGCACTTAAATTTTACAATATCCCGTAAGAAATGAGGATCTCCTGCTATGGATTTGAGGGATGGACATTGGATAGCTCAAATTGACGCCCAAAGAGGACTCACCTTCTCTTCAAATGCTGGTACTCTATCCATGTTTGGAATGAGGTGTTCTCCTGGCCTGATCTCCATATCTCATCGTTTTTTTGGCATCGATTTGATGCAGTTAAATCTTAGTGGGTATTGAATTCATGCTCCAGTCAACTCATCCAAGGGCAGGCCGTAATTATTTATTGCGTTTACTGGGTTTTGAACCCTGAACCTCTTGGTTGTAAGCTTATGCACCTAATTCACCCATCAGTCCGAACTAATGGAGGGATGTGGGCAATATATTTCAACACTCCTCCTCACGTCTAGGCTATTTTAGTCCTTAGACGTGGGATCGATGTAGACGCGGAATTGTTTTATTTAATACTGCGTTGGCACGGTATTGAACTCAAGACCTTTTGGCTCGGTTACCATATTGAATTCATGCTCTAGCCAACTGATCCAAAAGTCCGAACTATGAGAGAGGGCCGGACATTATACTCCAACAGTGGAATGGGTTCATCACTAACATTGTTTAACCTACGAAAGCACTAGCTATGTTCTTTGCTGCTTATTGTTGTACGAGGAATTTGGAAAGAAAGGATGCACACGTATTTAGGAACAAGGCAGCGCCGGTGGCCGTCATTATGCGGGGTATCAAAGAGGAAGTTTCTCTTTGAGCCATTGCGGGGTCTAAGCATTTGAGTAATATAATGTTGCAAGAGTAATTCATTTAGGTTTTTACCGCTCTGTGACTCGTGCGTAACATCTACTTAATTAATGAAATCTGACAAATCTTTTGCTTTGTTCCAAAAAAGAGCGGATATGCAAAAATTATAATAATGGCCCTTCAAACCTTGAAGGGTGAAATCTTGCATCCACCATTCTGCCACCTAGGAGCAGATACTTCTCACTTTATGAATGCTAGTCCTGGTTCACTCTCTTTTGACAATACATCCAGTCCCTCCGTTCTTTTTTGTAAGATATTTTGAACAGCTGACACAAAACTGTTTTGGGTGTTGTCTGAATTGTCTAAACGTCTTATAAAAATGAACAGAGGGGGTACATTTTTTTGCCGCCATCAAATGCACCCCTTGTTGAAGGACCTCTTTTTTTTCCTTTGTTTGCACTTGATGCATCAAATGTGCCGGCAATTGTTTTTGGCAAGAAGAAAAGAAAAATACTAATGCAAAATTACCAGATAGACTTTTATGAGCCAGAATTTGGCTCAATTATTTCGCAGATAAGAAATAAATTGGGCGGTTCTCCTAGTGTCGGCCCATATTTCTCTTACCGGGGGGTATGTTCAGCGGCCCACGAGACCCGATGGATCGATCCTACTACCAATCCTCTTCATATCGTTGGGCTGTATCTTCCATTCCTTTATTTTTTTTATAACAGATTCGTCATTTTTCTTGATTTTCTTACCAGCACTAGTAAACATCTTCGTAACTGATGGTCGAACCAGAATTATCTATCCTTTTACCCGCACTTTAAAAAAGCTGTGGCTATTTGACCGCAAATTGCTAGTTTTAATCTAAATTTCTTCGATTAACAGGCCGGGGAGAAGTAGCTGACCTGCCTCGGCCCACCCCCATAACGATGTGGTGGCCGCAGTGGGGCGCATGGAGAGCGACCGTCGAACAGACTCGTACGGGTCTCCGGCCAGCCTCCGTCCGGTCGGACTCGATGGAGCCGACGTCCGTCCCTTCCGCCTCCGTCGCGTCGCGTCACACTCGGGCCAGCTCAACGCCAGCCCGTCCAACACTGCACCAGCAAGGCGTTCAACGACGCGCTCGGCCGCTCGGGCGCTGCCTCGCTGACGCCGTCACGGCTTGTTGTTACCGCCGTGCCGTCGAGCCGACGCGCCGCGGCCCGCCGCGTGGCGGCAGCCGACGCGGGCTGGCTCGCGCCGTGACAGGTGGGCCCAGCCTGTCATAGGGGTCTTCGCTTGGACTTTGGACTTGGTGGCTCCGCCACGCCACCCCGCTTGACGCCTCCCTTCGCTCGGTTGCGGACTCCGCCACCAACCGCTTGCTGCTACTTTCCGCCAGCCGGGGAAAAGCCAGCGACGCCTCACCCGAACCCCCCTCCTCCCCCCCGCCGCAGCGCCCGCCGGAAGGTTCCAGAGAGGGAGGGGGCACGCCATGGCGGAGGAGAAGGAGTCGACGTCGGTCCCGCTCAGCCAGGCGGCGGAGGCCGTCGACCCCGAGGACCCGGCCAAGTCGCCGCCGCGCCCCAGCTCGCCCACCACCTCCACCCGCAAGGTCCGGATCCATCCAACCCCGCCGGCCCAATCGCGCGCGCGTGCCTGTGCCGCTGCCGTAGGGCCCCGCCGCTGCGTGTACTAGTTCGTCAGCTTTGGGGCGAGGTTGTGCGCTTCCAGATGGTCGGATCTGTGCGTATACGAGCACGTTTCCCGTGCCCGCTCTCGTGTGGGGCGGTTGCTAAATTCAGTCGGCTGTGCTCCCAGAGTAGTATAGCAGTTTAGCTAGGTTCGATCGTATTTACTAGTTCGGGAGATTTATTGGGGATGTGGATGCTGTTTAGGAGACTGGAGCTTGTCTCTTCACAGTTAAGTAATCAAAGCGGTTCGGCCCTGGTTTTTGTTGTCCATTTGTGCCTTCTGGTGGCTTGACTTGAGAGATGGCGCTTAGAACACATTTCTCTTATTTGAATACGATTAATTTGTCTTAGCTCCTTAGTGTCCATGTTATGATTGATGAATTTGGATGCGCTGGTGTTCCTTTTCTGAAAGAGCTGTCAACTGGTAGTATGATGTTCGTATTGGGAAGCCAGAATTGAGAAATGTTGGTTCTCCATTTGTGCAGAAAGGCACCCGGTAGCAATTTGAGGACTGCGATGTTGTATTAGGCCGTGTTCGGTTGACAGGGAATTGAAGGGGATTAGCAGATATTGAGAGGGATTAAATCTTCTACAAGTCGAAATCCCCTCCAATCCCTTTGAGAAGGGATGTAACCGAACAAGGCCTCAAGTGTTGAAAACATGGTGAATGTCTGGGATCATACCCTTATTTAGGTGTTAAGGTAGCATCGAAACATGGGTTTGCACTGCATACTATCGCTGTAAAGAGGTTGTGAATGAAAAAAGAAATGAAGATCAGTAAGCTTAATAGTATAGTACATAACTCCGACGCAGCTCTCTAATGTTGTGATCTTTCTAATGTTTTACCCAAAAGGAGCTGCATCCACAAGGCAGGTCATTTTTTTCATTTCACTAATTTGCTGATGATTGCTAAATTTTGTGTAGGCATGCTGTGCTGTTCTTCAGAGTTGGGTTTCGAGAAAATTTATGACCGGATGGTACATCCTTCACCAGAAACAAGTTAAAACATGTTACCAATACTATGCTTACTAATCTTCTTTTGTTGCATGTTTTTTTCAGCGTAGTTCTTTTTCCTGTGGCTTTCACGTTCTTCATCACATGGTGGTTCGTTCAATTTGTTGATGGATTTTTCAGCCCACTATATGCAAAACTCGGAGTCAACATATTTGGTAATTCTTGTGCTTGTACTTTGATCATGCTGTTTTATGGTAGTGCTGAACTTACTCCCTCTGTTTCTTTTTAGTCAGCATATAAAAGTTGGTCAAAGTCAAACTTTGTCAACTTTGACTAAGTTTATAGAAAAAAATATCAAGATTCATAATATTAAATCAATATTATAAGATGCATCATGAAAATAATTTTCATACCATATAGCTTTAGTATTTGTAGATGTTGATATTTTTTCCTACAAAGTTTGATTTTGACCAAATTTTATATGCAGACTAAAAAGAAACAGAGGGAGTACTAACTTAGAATTACAAATACTACATTGGAAGTTCTAGTTGTATATTGTGTGATTATAAAGGAATATCTAGTTAGTAGCATCTCATTCATGCAACCATACACCTAAGAATTGTAGGCCCTTTAGCAAGCAATCATAATATCCAGCTTTATGTTTAAGTAGGATATTTATAAGCTAATATTGATGGTATTGGTGACCGCATTCTTGAACAATAGCCAGTTTTAACTTAGATCCTCTACTGCAGTAATGATTTTATAGCACTTAAACACGTACTTATATGGGATGCAAGTAATTCTCTTCATCATTAAATCATTGTTTATGTTTGCAGCAAGTACTTATTTTTTCACCGACACTTTGCAGGTCTTGGTTTTCTGACTTCTCTGGCATTCATATTTCTGGTTGGAATATTTGTTTCTTCATGGGTGGGTTCAACCGTCTTCTGGGTTGGAGAATGGTTTATAAAGAAAATGCCATTTGTAAAGCACATATATTCAGCATCAAAGCAAGTCAGCACTGCCATTTCACCAGGTTATACTTCATATCATATGGGAAGCTTGAACATCTATTTCTCATGTCTTACAGACTGCCTTTAATGTTACATTTATTACCATTACGTAGTTGACGTCTCTTGTCATCAGCAATGGACCGATTGTTTGTTCTATGCTTACAATTGCTCTTCAGACACTTTGCTGGTAGTTAATACTTCTCTCAGATGGCTTAAATTACATATAAGTTTGCAAACTTAGTTGATGCCTTCTCCTGCAAAAACCATGTGAGCTATCTGAGTAGTTTGGCCCTTTTCTAAGTTTTACCCCCATTCTAACTATGTCGTAGATCATTTCTTTGTAGTCCTTTTGGTGCATCTGTTTCACAGCAGGGTTATTTTGTGTTGACTTTGTTCTGTTTGTTACAAGAGTATCACAGGACCTACTGTGCATGATGATTTATCACAATATTAAATTTTTTGACAGATCAAAATACGACAGCATTTAAAGAAGTTGCAATTATTCGGCATCCACGTGTTGGTGAATATGCATTCGGATTTATAACATCAACTGTTGTCCTTCAGGTATTTATTTTTCACAAGGATCTTGCTATAGTTTGGTTATAAGCAATGTGTTATGTTGAGAAGCTCCATTCTATATGTGCCATATATGCTTCACGTTGTGCAATTACAGCTGTTTGATGGTCTCATGCTTTGTGTTGTACTGCAGACAGACAAAGGTGATGAGGAACTGTGTAGCGTTTACGTGCCAACAAATCATCTATATATTGGTGATATCTTTCTGCTGAATTCTGAAGAGATCATCAGACCAAATTTATCCATTCGGGAAGGGATTGGTATGATATCTATTATTTCGTTTTACTGGCTTCTCCCAGTGATTGTTTCTTGCTGGCTAGAGCTGTGAGCTAGTAATGAAACTAACCTGAAATCACTTGACCCTTAGTTTAATGTAGAACTAATTTTGTTCCCATCCTACAGAAATTATCGTTTCTGGAGGAATGACCATGCCACAGGTAATTGCATCACTAGACCCCATCCCAAGGAAGAGCCAGAGCATCCGCCTAAATAGAATAATGACATGAGGATGTGAGTCATCAAAACAATTGGTGAGTAGTGAGTATTTTTTTTTTTTTGAGCATATTTGGTGAGTAGTGAATAACCATGAGCTGAGTTGCCCTAACCATTCTGCTTCATGCTTACTGATATTGGCTTGCCCATCAAGCAGATCGCGAATGAGTGCATGGGACTCCAGTGCTGGTCCGTTTGTTACGTGTAAAATGTCAAGGTTGGATACGGAACGTGATGAACAAGCTGGACGGAAGCATCGTATCGAATTATCGATGCCCTGGAATACTGTTATGTGACACATGTTGCTTTTCTCTGTTTGCTGACTGGTCCAAAGTGTTAACTTCGATGCATATGTGGTGTACAACTAGTGTGCCTGATTACATTCATTTGTAAGAGTGCCGTGTAATACCATGTGACTTCGTTACTATAGTATACATACCATGCTGACTGGTTTCTTCGTGAGCATCTCTTTGTTTCATGGTCTGCTGTGATATACTCTCTCCTATCCATAATAAGTGTCACGGTTTTAGTTTAAGAACTAAAATAAGTGTCATGAACCATGACACTTACTATGGATCGGAGGGAGTGTAAAACTATAGAGAGAGAGAAAGATTGGTGGAATATGATGTGTTGTATTTAGTAAAAGAGCATGAACGCTGCTTCCTCCTTTTGGCGCATTTTGCTTATCCAGTTTTGGTTCGGAGTTCTTTACCATGATATCAAGTTTATTTAACAAAATAGGATCGGTGAGATTTAGTATACAACAAAATCAAACTTTGATCATAAATATTTCGTTCCCAGAGTAATAGTCATACTTTTTTCAAATATTACTGTTAATTGTAAGTCTCGCTAGTGACAGATCCATTTAGGTTAATTGAAAAACGTTGTCAAATCTTCATCTTCTGCTTCTTCCTTCGACCAAGCTCCGCAAGCAGTAAATGCAAACGACATGGAACAGAAAAAGGGCAAATTGCAGCCACATGCACATGCAACCTGTCAGGAATGACTACCCCTAATCGTCCTCAATGAATTTCAAGGTTATATCCCTACATAAACCAAACTTTGATCATAAATTAGATCAACAATGAGAACATCTTTTCAATACGAATTTAATGGTATAATTTATCACATGCAGTTCACATTTGGTTTGTCTAATTTATGGTGTGGAGGCAGTACGGTTTTACATTAGTACATACTCCCTCTGTAAACTAACATAAGAGTGTTAGATCACTATTTTAGTATTCTAAAATGATCTTATATTAGTTTAAGCAGGGAGTACTATATAATTAAAAAAGTCATTGCTAGGAAGAGAAGCAACCACTCATATAATTGCAAAATAATCCATGATTGCAAGTGAACAGGTAACTCGGAAGCAAACCATAGCAGACTAAAATGATACAGATGAGCTGGCAGCAGTTTACAACCATCACACAAGATACATGGAACAATCCTTGGTCATGGCGCAAACAAAGACAGGTCCACATAGCAAACTTGAAAAGTTTAGAAAGAAAGAGGGGTCATCACACTTTTTCCAGGAAGAACTGCTATATGTTCTGCATCTGGGAGAAAGAAATCCTAATGGTGGATCCCTCCAGCTTGCTCGCATGCTTACAGACCAGCGCCTCGGTCGCCTCTTCCTCGCTCTCAAACTGCACGAGAGCCTGCGTCTTGCCGCTCGCCTCAAACAGCTTCGACTTGACGATGGTGCCATGCTCACCTAGGTGTTCAAGGATCGCGTCCTCGGATATCTCTGGTGAAAGCGCTGAGATGTGGATGATCTTGGTCGGAGCACAGCAATGGCGGTAGTTCTTCGCCACATTGCTGTTGAACCGGTTAAGATTGGAGCTTGAGTAGTCATGTGCATCAGGAGCAGGGGTAATACTCGGGTACTTCGAGAAGTTCACTTCCAGTTTCTGTCCAAGTAACATTGCTCCCTGTATAGCAGGAAATAAATTCCAATGGTATCAAGGGCGATGGTATATACCAGAAACACGTACAAGAGGTAGGACAAATGAACTACGGTAGGGGGGCAAGTGATCATAAATACCTTTAAATAGTGTATAGCAAGCTCGGCCTGGAGCCCATCAGCCATCTGGACGAGTGCATGGTCTGGTTTATTGCGGAGTACCTTGATTCTCACTATATTTCCATAAATAGAAAATAGGTTGAACAGCTTATCCGCATCGATTTTCTGCAGATAAGGAAAGATAAAGGAGATGATTATGATTCAAACAACTTGGAGAATTCATGGCGAGTTATGTCTTACTTACATCACTGTTCAAGTTGCTAACTATAAGTGTACAACGATCATTGGTACCAGTCACTCCAGGAGGCAATGTTCCGCCAAATGCAGCAGCAATCACTGCAGCCTGGCCCATCAAATAAAGAAACATTGTAGCAGCAAAAGCAAATACTTTATGTGAGATAATGATATCGTTTAGCGAAGAGCAGAATGAAGCAGTAAAATTTAGCAGACAGTGCAGAATTGGGACGACTTGAAAAAATACAAACCTGTCCATATGCACCTGTAGCCCAGAAAGAAGATTGAAGGGAAGAAGTTAATATACTTCTAATAATATGAAAAGAGTGAATGATGAAAAATGTAAGGAAAATTGCAATATCTTACCTCCAGGCTGTTGGAAACCAAAAAGGCTAGGATCATTATAACCAAGCTGTTCAAAGTAATAGACAAACAGAGGCTTAATACTTAGCTTACCCACTCAAAATGATCCAAACAAAAAGGCAACAAACATTAGATAGTAGAAACAATAATACCAACACAAAGGAGTAAATAACTACCTGAGAGGATCTTGGACGTTGCTCTGTGGGCAAAGATGGATTTGTGAAATCTCTGAGGAAGAATAACAGAAATAAGTGGGGCTTTCAAAATCTATATATAACAAGGAAAAAAATAAATGTGTAATGACATATAACATTCACTTGAGAAACCATAATGTGCTAAAATCTATTATGGATGGAAGCAACTTCTCTAGCTGCTGAACCAAACTAATACAAAATAAACCAACCCAAACTTATAAAAATTAAGTCATCTTACCTTGATCTATCATTGTTGTAGTGAACTTGCAACTCGCTGAGACTGGGAATTCAAGAAAATAAGATCAGGCTCAGGAGTTAAATGTTACAAAAAAAAAACAAGGGAACTGCTTGAGGACATACTTTGAGTACTGAATATCTAGCTGGCAGCAACCATCATAAATGTTCCGTCCCTGAAATTATTTATTTTGGTGGATGTCAAGAGATTCATAGCAAAAGCATCTGGACATTAAATTCTGAAAGTTGTATATGCAACAGGAGACTTACATGCAAAGCACCAGCTGCTTGTATAGCACTCTGGCGTGACTGAAACTGTATAAGGGCTTGAAAACCTGCATCACCAAAAAAATGAGTACTGTAATAGTTCAACATGTGGTAACTTATCGATATTTCTAGTGGAAAAGGATTGTGCTACTGTGCTAGGAAATGGCTAGATTTTTTGAAAAATATATGCAGTTGAAAGAAACATGAAAAACACATCGTCAATTGCGTGATATCTAAAAAGAAAATAAGCATGCATGCAATAAAAGAGTGAGAATTAGAGACGGGAAGAATCTGACCAGCTGTCTTTTGAAATGTGACAATCTTCTCCACAAATCCGTAAGGAGAAAACACTTGATGAAGCACTTCGACGGTCATAGGATAGAGCATATGATGAACGGTAACTAAGAGAATTCGGTTGGGTTCATCCTGAGGCCAGCAGCAGACGAGTACCGAGAAAGAATAGAGGAGAGAGAGAGAAGAATGAATAGAGAAGAATAGGTATCTAGTTGGAATAGAAGAGAGTAGAGAGAGCATGTAAACTAAATCAGTAAGCTACAACAAATGATGAAAAAGTAGGTGAAAAAGGCAACAGTGTGAAAAGTTAATACATTTTATATTTAATGACTTATTTTACTTTTCTTTTAATTTATTAATTAATCTGTAACAGTATACATGGTTGCTGGCACGAGAAAAGAATAATTTTAGCAGCACACTATGAAAAGCCAGAACAATAAAAATAGATTTGAGCAACCTAGCACCTACTTCATGGAAAGGCATACACATTATGTCCAAGAATGTATATCACAAGGAACAATTCAAGGCCCAAAAGATACACTAACTGATAAAAGGATGCAACTAAACCATCATATGCAGTTGGGTAAGAGCTTATAGGCTTCAAAGTTCTGACTGAGGGACACCTAACTTTCTAATGTGTGATGATCTCTTCTAAGAAAATGATGATTTTTTCTTGCATCAGTAGCTCACTACATTGTGCATATAATATTTTCGAAAAGCCAGCTGTTCATTTTTGAACTCTTGGTCATTTAGGTTGGTATATACCGTGAAGCAAGGAACCCACAATGTTATATTAGAGAAGAGCAACCCACACTCTAAATATAAGGAATGAAAACAGGACAATATGTTTACATGCAGAGATCATAGATTACAGACATGCACAAAACCGCCGATTACCTATAGAAAAGCAATCATGCTAATAGTGTAGAACCCAAAGTGCAGCTGGATAATTATGTACCTGATCAGGATTCCGTCCATGTGAGCTCTGATCAGTAGTCAGTTCCTGGTGAGATGAGTACTGCAAGTACACGTTTCTTCCCCTGATATGGCATGAAAATTAACATCACTATCTGATTTTGTAAATTATGATGGAAGCATAGCAACGTTATGTAAAAATAATAATGGAAGCATATAACAACATTAAGTAACACAATGACATAACTCTCTGCTGTTGTGGATAATAATGACAACACACAGAAACATATTTCAAAAAGTAACTCTACAGACAGAAAACGGCTGGGTTTGAAGCACCAAGAGGAAAATCTTAGGATGCACCCACATCAGCAGGTCCAAGAAGAAGATTACCTCACGCTAGGTTGAATCGTAGTGTAGTATTGGATGGCGCTAATTGAAGCAGACAGGTCCTCCATCTGGACAAGGGCCTGCGGTAGCAGCGGCACAAAGGTCACATTACAGTCACAAAAAACTGCAAACGCGCATCCACCTAACAACTGAAACTTGTACGAACGGGAACGGATGAGGCCGAGAGGGCACCTGGTTCTTGGTGCGCAGCATGACGAGCTTGGCGACCGCGCCAAACGGCTGCACCACCTGGAGCAGGTCAGTCTGCACACAAAGAGAAGACCGAAAAGATCAAACTTTGAACCGGACAACAGAACAATCCGGGCGAGAAATTCCGCCGAGCAGCTCAGAAAAGGGGGGGCCGGATTCACTCACCTCGGAGATCTCATGCCCGACGTTCCGGATGTGGATCACCCTGGAGGGCTCGGCCATCCTTCTCCCAGACGCAGCAGCTCTAATGGCAGGCAGTAAAACAAAAGCAATCCAAGGAAGAACAGATTAGTCCACTAGGGTTCGAGAAACGAGCTCGCTCGATCCGTACAGGCCAGGAGGCGAGCGCGAGAGGGGGCGGGGAGAAGCGGTACCTTCGCCTGCTAGGGTTTTAGCGGTTGGGCGGAGGATCTAGGGTTTAGCTCGCTGGGGGGATCGCTGGGTGAAATAAGACGGGGGAGGGGAGAGGAGGGGGGAGGGATGGACGGATGGAGAGCCGGGGATTTGAGAGGAGCCGGATTTGTCTGGGATTTGGGATTAGGTGAGCGCACCCCTGTTTCTGTTTGACGGGGGCGAGCGAGCCCGAGAGACCGACAGGCTTTGACGGCTGTACGCACCGGCACGCAGTCGTGGAAGCAAGGGTCCTGTCGCCTGTGCCTTTGCGGGCTTGTTTGGTTCCATGGGGAAATTTTTGGTGAGCATGTTGGCAGCAAATATCCTGCCCGACTTCGCGGCGGTGCGCATCGTGACCCTCGTCGACGGCGAGCTCTGACTTCGCCGGGATGCTCTCCGCCTGGTGCTACAGGACACCAGGGGCGTGCCGGTGGACGCACGTTTCCTTCGGGTCAGGGAGTTAGTTGACATCGGGGATATTGTCAACTTCCATTGCCATTTTGCTGGGCTTCGGGATCGGTTGCAGGTCTCGACCTCGTCGTCCAAAGCGTCGTGGCAAGTGCGCCATTGGGCGGGGTTGTGACGGCGGTACACGGAGAGATCGACTGGGGTGCATGCAGCCGAGACGGGGATCCTGTGAGCGGGCCCGAGCTCGGGTACGGCTCCAACCATGGCGGATGCGCGACACGTGGGGTGTGATCCAACCGATCATGGACTCACTTGGTGGTCATCTTTGAAACTGATTGTCTGGTACTATAGAAGGCTTTGTCTTCAGTCAGCCAGGATCGAGGTCCACTTGGAGTCCTCTTCCGTGAAGCAAAATTCCTCTTGGGTCTTGGTTTTATCGAGTATAGAATCCTCCACTGTCCCAGAAGCTGTAACAAGGCAGCGCATGTGCTGGCTTCTCATGATTACCGGGGCTATCCGAACGACCATGTGGTCTGGGAATCGGAGCTCTCGGACGATGTAATGTGTGTTGTGACCGTCGACTTGGTTGGTCCTCCGTAATTGGAACGCAAGGTGTTCCAGCTCAAAAAAAAAATATTCCAACCATTTTCAAATGGCAACAGTCACGACGTGATGGTTCAATTGTACCTCCAAGATAATCTACCATTAGCGAATAAACTGAACCAAGCCCTCAGAGAGCAACTCCCACTCAATGTCGGTAGCCCAACGATGCAACAACAGTCCATCCCTAACCGCCCAATAATACGAAGTAACACGAGTTGTCACCATTGGGGAGATTTCTGCGACACGACGCTTGAAGCCAACAATCTTTCGAAAACAACACTTTGTCCTCTGCACCCGCATGACAGCGCACCAAAACATGAAATGTGTCCTTCACCTGTGAGTCTACCGTCATCGGAAGCCCCACCATGGCCTCGACAGATCAGTATGGCTAAGACACTCCCATCTCAATCTCAGAGTTAAGCCATGCAAGCGGATATCCACTACTCCCCGCCCGCCAAGAATTTTCGGTCTACAGACTCTATGCCATGCCACCAGACATTTTCCTCTGTGGATTTCCTCATAACCCTCCCAAAAAACGTGTGACACCCTTTGTCCACTCCTTCAAGTGCGCATCTGCGAGGATACCAGGAAGTGGGTACTGATCCTGTTATGTTCAGTTTGGGTACCTGGTAGTACCATGGCTACTTACATTATTGTGAAAACGTTTTTATTTACATGTAGCGTGTAGGATAATTTGTTGCGGTTAATTCTTCTCATGAGTTGAATCGTTTTATTGAAATCATTCGAAGTATGATACTACTGGCTAATGATAAGTTTGTCATCTCTTTTTTAAGATTAGGGATATGGGGATTCTGGCCTACCCAGGATTCACTGTAGGATGCATTCGCTGGTTCAGGGTAAGCCATAACAAGACACTGACTTGCCGAAGAAGATTACCATCATCGCAACTATTTTTCAGTGAAAGCAAGGGTCATGTGCCTTTGCAAACTTTTTTTTAATATCCAACTTTTGGGGAACGTAGTATTTCAAAAAACTTCCTACGATCACGCAAGATCTATCTACTAGATGCATATCAACGAGAGGGGAGAGTGTCACATCCCTAGCTTTACTTTGCCCTAGGATAGTTTTTGCCTGTGCATCATGTTTAAAATCTTGTTAAACTTGAAATGGGGATGTTCAAACCCTAGCACTAAATGAATTCAACTAGGGTCAAATTAAAATCTTTTTCAATGAACCCAAAATGCCCTTTGGAAAAGTTCATCATTTTTGGATTGATTAAAAACCTCTGCCAAAAATGTTGCACATATTTCTAGGACCATTCTGGATTTTTTAATTAAATCATATCTTACTTGCATTTGGGCATTTAAATTTTATATATTATTTTAAATGCTCAAATAATCATAAACTAAAATGTTTACTGTTGGATTTACTCTAAACAGTAGCCATGCTTAGTTTCATGACTTTTGGAAATGCTCTGGCATTTTTACTAAAGCCAAAACATATATAAAAAAAATAGAAAACAGAAACAGAATTAACATAGAAGGAAAGGCTTACCTGTCCAGCCTGGCCGGCCCGATACTGTGCGGCCTAGCCCACAGCGCGGTGCAAGTCACCCTCAACCTCCCGCCAGGAGGATGAGAAGCGTGTGGCCGCGGCACGCCGGCACGCGCGAGCCACCTCCTGCCTGCTTGCTGCCTCCCCGACGTCGCTACGGACGCCACGCACACCCTGGAACCCCCTCGACCTCCCCCCGCGTTTCTTTTCCCTCCTCTGTCTCTCTCCCCCGCTTCCCTCGAATGCGACTGAACGGAGCCGTCGCCGCCGCTCGTCACCACCGCGGCCACCATCGCCCCCTCGCTGCAGCGCCATGCCCGAGAGCTCCGCCGCGTCCTCCTGGTCCTCTCCACCGAGCTACGGGACGCCGGGAGGCTCTGCTTCGCCGTCACCGCGCTCGTCCTCAACCTTCGGCCATCGACGGCCTCGCCGTCGATTCGGCACTACCAGGACCTCCCCGGGCTCGATGACGTCCTCTTCGGCATCGCTGTGAGCTCCCGCTCCGAACCCCTCTCTTCCCCGCCTCTTTTGCACCGCGTAGCCCCAGTTCCACCGGAGCCGATAGCTCCTCGCCGCCGGCCATGCCGTCACCGCGGCTACGCCCGCGCAAGCTCGCCTCCGAGCACATCAACACACTCAGGGAGGCTCCAGGAGCTCGAATCACCTGCCTGTTAGGCCTGCCCCGCACCGTAGCCGCAACCCCGTGCACCTCCGAGCTCCGGCGGCCGCCTCCGTCGTCGGTGCCGTCCCTGCAGGCCACCCCGGCTCCTCGCGTTTGCGCCAGAAGATGCGCCGCACCGCCAGCTCGCCGTAGCCGCAAACCACGCACGAAACGGAGCTCCGTAGCACCGTCCCGAGCAAGTCCGGCGACCCTCCGCCGTCGGCTTTGGTCGCCGGCGTTAAGCCGCCGACGTGGCTCACTTAGTTAGCACTAATGACCCCGCTAAACACCCTAGTGCCAATGACATGTGGGCCCTGTGCCTGTTTAGGTTAGTTTAATCTTCTGTTTAGTTTAGTTTTAAATCCGACGGGACCCACACGTCAGAGTTGACTTTGTTGACCTGGCTGTTGACTGGGCCCACCTGTCTGTGACTCAGGCAGCACTGTCACACTGACATGTGGAACCCACTGGTCATGTTTGACCTGGACCCGCCAGTTGACCTGTTGATGTCAGCATGACCTAATGCTGACGCAGTAACTATTTACTGTAATTTAAAATAAATCAGAAATGATTTATTTATTTCAGAAAATAGCCAAAACTTCTAAAAATCACAGAAAATAAACTATAACTCAGATGAAAATAATTTATATATGAAAATTGATCAGAAAATTCAAGGAATCCGTTTATGGCATTTTCATGCATGTTTGAATAACTTACAGCCACTGTTTAGGACAATTTGAATAAATGGCATTTGAATAATCACATATGGAGTTTGAATTTGAACCTTTGGTTCAAACCAACTTCATTTAATATGGTTGCTAGTTGCATTAGCTCAAATCACAACATAATGCCATGTCATGATCATGCATCATATTGTGCATTGCATTGATTGTGTTCTTTCTCTGTTTGTCGGTTTTGTCCCCTCTCAGTAGACGACGTTCCGACGATGAGTTCGATGACACCGATGAAGACCCAATGTTATCTTCAGAAGTGCCAGGCAAGCAAAACCCCATTGAGCATTCCGATACAATCCCACTCTCTCGCTCTTGCTCTCTTTTAATGCATTAGGACAACAACGCTTCAACTGTTACCTGCTGCGGTAGTTGAACCTCTCTTCATGCACATGACCTGTCATTGCCACAGTAAATAGTTGAAACCCACTAGTATGAGTAGGAGTTGTTTGAGCCATGTTGTGCCTACTCATTCATGCTTTCTGGTTATGCCTGCTATTGCTCAGAGTTGTGTCAGGTCTGATTCATCGGGAATGAATTGGAAGGGTGATGAACATGTCCTACTGTGTGTGAGCTAAGTATGTGAACACGATTTGGTAAAGGTAGCGATGAGAGGCCATGTAGGAGTACATGGTGGGTTGTCTCATTGCAGCCGTCCTCAGGAACTGAGTTCTGTGTTGGTTGGTCCATGAAACAGCTACTACCACACATTGGGATCCTTAATTGACTCTCTCGACATATTAATCAACATGATCTCTGTCGAGGAGTTGCAACTAGTTTCTGGTGTTTGTAGTTACTGGAGGTCGTGCGCAGCGCTGACCCTCGGGGTGGGCTGTGACGCGGCAGGTACGTGGCACGGTGTACCGATTGCCCGTTTGGTGATGCGGGAACCCTGTACACATCGTTTGGGGCCGTGAGCGACACCCCGGCCGGATCTCCCCACGGATGGAACCCAAATAGGCGATAAACCTGGACGAGAGACTTGTGTGGTTAGTCAGGTCGTGGCCGACACCCTCGCTGGGCCTCCGCTTGAAGGTTGCCGAGTACATGTCGTGTAAACGGCGATAAGTGGTGAGAGCGTGTGTGAAGAAGTACACCCCTGCAGGGTTATATACCGCGGAAAGGGACTTCTGGGTTACCTCTACAGTTCATAGACAAGTGAAAGTGGATACTCTAAAACGCGCAAGATAAGCGTGAGTGCTATGGATGGCCTTCTCGTAGGGAGACGGGAGCGGATCCATAGTGGTGTATTGATTGGTGAATATGTGGACTCGTGTGCGCCACCTCAAAAGAGTTACTTGTAGTCGTAGTTTAGGATAGCCACCGAGTCAAAGCTGGCTTGCTGCAGTCAAACTCCACCACCCCCTTTGTTGATACTGATGCATTTGTAGCTAGTTCTGATGTAAGTCTTGCTGAGTACCTTTGTACTCACGTTTGCTTAATTTATGTTTTGCAGAGAGACTTCAGTCTCGCTAGTGGTTCCGCGTGGACTTCGACGTTTAGCTTGTTACCTCAGCTACGATCTTATACCCTTGTAGGATCTTGTAGATAGTCAGGCTTTTTCAGCCTTTTTCATTTGTAGTTGTCTGTACTCAGACATGTTATGCTTCCGTTGCCTGAATGCTCTGTATGTTGGGTCATGTGACCTTTGTTTGTAATAAATGCTATGATGGCTCTTCTGGGCCTTATCTATATGAGTTGTTGAGTTATGTTGTGATGCCATGTTGTACATCACATACTTGCATGTTATGCGTACGTGTAATGTGTATTGCTATGTGTGGGATCCGACACCTAGTTGTTTACCCTTGGTAGCCTATCTTACAGGGAAATGTCTCCTAGTGCTTCCACTGAGCCTTGGTAGCTTGCTACTGCTCCGGAACACTTAGGCTGACCGGCATGTGTCCTTCTTCGTTCCCGCGTCTGTCCCTTAGGGGAAATGTCACGCGTTGTTCCTTTAAGTCCTTGTAGCTTGCTACGACTTGGGTTCATACGTTGATGACCGACACGTTCGTTGCTGGGTCACGTATGCCTGTCTCTGTAATTTAGTGCCACTTTTGGTTTATAACTAGTCATGTCGGCCCGGGTTCTCTGTCACATGGATGCTAACGACACTATCATATACGTGTGCCAAAATGCGCAAACGGTCCCGGGCCAGGTAAGGTGGCACCCGTGGGGATACCGTGCGTGAGGCCACAAAGTGATATGATGTGTTACAGGCTAGACCTGTGTGACTTAGGATCGGGGTCCTGACAGCTTTGGTATCAGAGCCTGACTGCCTATAGGATTAGTAAGCCAAACTGGTCGAAGTCGTGTCTAGAAATTCTTTAGTTATATAAGGGAATTGATTGTGGAAGGGAACGTAAGGCTCTTTTTACTCCTTTACCTTATGACCTTCTGATCTGAGTCACCTTCTTTTTTCTACGGGGATTAAGAAACTAGGATTCTCATTCTGTTTATCAGGATCGCGCTAATGTGGATTCAACCCTCAGTTTAGTTCCTACTACTTCTGTTCGATAAACTATTGGTCTCAGAACCTTGACATTATGATGTTGAATGGTTAAGCTATCTTTGTGCATGAATCTCAAGAGTATTTTCGAGCATTTACAGCCGTTATGCTGTCCGATTCATCCCAGGTCTCTAAACAATCTGATGCATTTGCAAATCATTCCTACCTGTTCTTAATGTCCTTTTAGGCCAGATTAACCACACTAGTCGGTGTGTTGAGGCACTCTGTTACCTCGACATATATGTTGGACTTATTATTATGACCCTAGGTGTCTTAGAAGATCACCAGTAGACTAGCAATGCTTTATATTCCCAGTGAGATGATTCTGGCCATTATTCTCGAAAGCATCCCGTGATGCCAATTAGTTAGTAGGTATTCTAATTCTGGGTTCTTGAACCCAAGATTCATTCTACCTACTTCATGTTGGTAGTGTTTGCTCATTCCTTTAGGATATTAGTAACCTTGTGATAGTCCTCGAGGTCCGTGGTTATCGTTCTTCCAATACCATGAACCATCATGGCAGAAGTTCTCCCGAACCAAAAGATCACAACCAGAGTGCTCCTGAGTAGTACTCCATTCATATTGTGACTCTGCCAATTCTACTTTCTGCATGGGTTATTCGGAAGAAATATGTTGAACTCGTTCGACATGTTAATCTATGCATCCACAAATCAGAAGTTATATGTTCCTTGAGTTGTCTCCTTTTAGTTGTATTATGACCCTCGTCTATCAGTTGATAGTCAGGAGTAGTCGTGCACTTGTGTTCATCGATGCCTTTTACTCTTGTGGTCCGTCAAGCCATTCTATTTTGGAATGACTAGGAGAAACAAACTCCAGTACCTTATCCATATCCAGGATTGGGTCAAAGAAGTTGTACTTCGCAGGTGAAGAATGCTAATCCAGCTCCTAATATGTTCTAACCTGGAGTATTACCATCTTTATGTCAAGAATGTCATGAGAATTGCACAACCTCCTATGAATTCTTGACGCAGTAATACTTCTTGCCATCATTGTTCATTCCTTGGTTTCCATGTTATTGTAACCGGAATGCTGACAAGTGAATTGTGATGTGTGAAATCATTACTTCTAGCAACTTCGTTGCTTGGTAGTTAAAGGACAACAATTTCATTCTTAGCGTGATGATTACTGAATCACCATTCTAAGATTGATCGTGCTACTAGTCCATCTTTCCTGGTGCACTTATCGATCAATGAGTTAGGATTGTGTCAATCTCTCGCTCGATCATATCGTCTTGCCCTGAAAAGCAAGATTGTTCTCGGGCTTAGCAACATATCGGTGGTTCGTGATTTCCGAATATCTTCTCGAAAGTATTACCAGGTTGTTCCTTGATCGCTATGTTGAGTTCGTGATCAAGTTGGTTTTCTTATAACCCACCCCTTCTCCAAGAAACTGTGTTGGATACCCTGGACTAGTTGGTTAAGCTAAACAACAACTTGGAGAGTTGGAAGATAAAAGCTTGCCTGACTTAGTTCCTTCTAAGGGATATCTTTTGTGTGTGTGTGTGTGTGTTGAAGAAAGATGATATCTTGATCGGTTGATCCTTGTGATCGATTATTGGATCTATTGTCTTGTCCCAAACTTTGATTTGAGTGTGGGCTATCCTCAAATCAAATCAGAACCAATGGTATTCGTAATGTTGTCTTACTCGTGGTTGACCCCTCGAGCATACACCGTTACATCTATTGGTCTGACCAATGCTATCACCTTGTTCACTTAGTTATGTAATTCCATTTTTATGGGAGCCTCGATGAATTGTTGTTGAGTCCACCGGCGACATGTTTATCCTTTCCATGATTCATGTTGAACATTAAAGCCAACATTGGAAACTTTTGTAAGCATCATCTTTGGGTTAGCTCATAAAGTAGATGTCTTGATGTAAGAAGTGGCTTCCCCCTAATCCACGAGTACTTGATGTAAGTTGCCGCCGTGAATTTGGGAAAGCTTGTTTTACTTCCTCTGGAGTCATCCCAAGTCAGTCATGCATACGTGCGAAGTATTCTATGGTCTGATAGACTGATCATCTTCATTCTGTATGTATCCCTAGCACACCAAGCCACTGATTGATTTGTTCAAGGAGAAAAGTTCCATCATAAGAGCTAATCATATGACTTATGTAAGGACTTCGATATCCTAGACGATGGTTCCCAACCAGAACTCGGTAGTGTTTTATCATAAGACTGCTATGTGGTCATGCTTGTCTTGGACAACGTGTTCACAGGTTTGTAGCAGAACCAACTCATGTTTTGGAGCTTGCTATCGTAGTTCACTCCCCGAGAATCTCGCAACGCCATCTCGTCGATTTGTGTTGTAAACTTTCATTTTTCCTTCTAGACTCGATGAGTCTGGAATATCCTGACACCAATCAGAACTGAATCTCAGGCAGATATGATGGTTGGTGCATTTCCCAAGAACTATAATATTGGTCTCTCGATTACCGGTAAAGTGGATGTCGTGGCCAACACACCTAGCCGGAAGACCTATTGTTGTAGTATCTTGATTGAAGAAATTGACCACCTCCCCATAAGGATTTCGTAGGATTTACCCCCTAGTTGTTCCCTATGGATTTTTGTGCTCCTGTAGTCCGACCTTTTACTTGATATTCTAGGTGCCAAACCATTTTAATAAATAGGTTGTGCTAGCACATCAAGGGGAACATTAGAAACGGAGTGCCAAATGTCTCTCGGTCGATCATCCAGATTTTGCTCTTTGACTCCGCTAAGGTGAAATCTGAGAAAGTGTTATCTTCCTTTGCATCTGCATCGTCCATCATTGTTCATCATGGTAGTATGTGGTGTTGCCAGCATCCTTGACAGGGATATTGGTAAAACCTTGATGATTATGGAAATGCTCAAGTTCTTGAGAGCACGCACAAGCACTAGGTGTTATCCTCGACACTAACCGGGATTGCTCCCAATGTTCTTGGTTATGTTATAAACCCTCAAAGAGTAGATTTACTCTCTACTGTTGGGTTTCTTCCCAGTCACCAGAATCATTCCCAGCATTTGCATTTTGTTCCCAGCTTGCACCGCCAATGTGCCAATTCTCCATGGGTTACCGTTCTCAATCACTGCTGCTCAGGATTACCCTCAAAAGTGGTCCTACCATGGGTCCCATCCATTTCCGAGGATAAGCAAAATCAACCTTGGCATTGTCTTTTACAAGGCAGTCCACATCATCCATTCTAGATGTAGAATGTTATTCTTTCGACTTAGTCAAACGATCGATTGTGATTTGCCTCCGGTTGGTATAGAGAATTTTAATGATCTCTATATCAAAAGTAATTCTTTTTGCCACTTAAGGGAATAACTCTACGAGTCACCTTCTCCAAGGTGCCCCGTCTGGTGGTATCAATCACCATCTTCTTAGGTGTGGAATTATTGCCACTAGGTGAACCTTCATCGTTTGTTTCACTCCATCCCCCTAGAGGTGTACTCCGTGTCTCAGCTCAAGAGATGTTTCGACGTCTCAATCCATGAGTTGATCTTGAATTGCTCGATCTTCGAGAAGATCGAATCCTGTAGAATTCACGTTCTTTTGCTGTCGTGTTGGATGAAGCTTTGAAATCAAAGATGCCAAGATTTACATGATGCAATGAATCAACAATTTCGAGGAGGGAAACTGGATCGAGAAGATTGTGTTAGATAGTGTCCCCTCCGATTTCTTATCTCACGTCTTGAATCTCGGGACGAGATTCTTGTTTAGTAGGGGTGAGTTGTCACATCCCTAGCTTTACTTTGCCCTAGGATAGTTTTTGCCTGTGCATCATGTTTAAAATCTTGTTAAACTTGAAATGGGGATGTTCAAACCCTAGCACTAAATGAATTCAACTAGGGTCAAATTAAAATCTTTTTCAATGAACCCAAAATGCCCACTGGAAAAGTTCATCATTTTTGGATTGATTAAAAACCTCTGCCAAAAATGTTGCACATATTTCTAGGACCATTATGGATTTTTTAAGTAAATCATATGTTACTTGCATTTGGGCATTTAAATTTTATATATTATTTTAAATGCTCAAATAATCATAAACTAAAATGTTTACTATTGGATTTACTCTAAACAGTAGCCATGCTTAGTTTCATGACTTTTGGAAATGCTCTGGCATTTTTACTAAAGCCAAAACATATAAAAAAAATAGAAAACAGAAACAGAATTAAAATAGAAGGAAAGGCTTACCTGTCCAGCCTGGCCGGCCCGGTACTGTGCGGCCCAACCCACAGCGCGGTGCCAGTCACCCTCAACCTCCCACCAGGAGGATGAGAAGCGTGTGGCCGCGGCACGCCGGCACGCGCGAGCCACCTCCTGCGTGCTTGCTGCCTCCCCGACGTCGCTACGGACGCCACGCACACCCTGGAGCCCCCTCGACCTCTCCCCGCGTTTCTTTTCCCTCCTCTGTCTCTCTCCCCCGCTTCCCTCGAATGCGACCGAACGGAGCCGTCGCCGCCGCTCGTCACCACCGCGGCCACCATCGCCCCCTCGCTGCAGCGCCATGCCCGAGAGCTCCGCCGCGTCCTCCTGGTCCTCTCCATCGAGCTACGGGACGCCGGGAGGCTCTGCTTCGCCGTCACCGCGCTCGTCCTCAACCTTCGGCCATCGACGGCCTCGCCGTCGATTCGGCACCACCAGGACCTCCCCGGGCTCGATGACCTCCTCTTCAGCATCGCTGTGAGCTCCCACTCCGAACCCCTCTCTTCCCCGCCTCTTTTGCACCGCGTAGCCCTAGTTCCACCGGAGCCGATAGCTCCTCGCCGCCGGCCATGCCGCCACCGCGGCTACGCCCGCGCAAGCTCGCCTCCGAGCACATCAACACACTCAGGGAGGCTCCAGGAGCTCGAATCACCTGCCTGTTAGGCCTGCCCCGCACCGTAGCCGCAACCCCGTGCACCTCCGAGCTCCGGCGGCCGCCTCCGTCGTCGGTGCCGTTTCTGCAGGCCACCCCGGCTCCTCACGTTTGCGCCAGAGGATGCGCCGCACTGCCAGCTCGTCGTAGCCGCAAACCACGCACGAAACGGAGCTCCGTAGCACCGTCCGAGCAAGTCCGGCGACCCTCCGCCGTCGGCTTTGGTCGCCGGCGTTAAGCCGCCGACGTGGCTCACTTAGTTAGCACTAATGACCCCGCTAAACACCCTAGTGCCAATGACATGTGGGCCCTGTGCCTGTTTAGGTTAGTTTAATCTTCTGTTTAGTTTAGTTTTAAATCCGACGGGACCCACACGTCAGAGTTGACTTTGCTGACCTGGGTGTTGACTGGGCCCACCTGTCTGTGACTCAGGCAGCACTGTCACACTGACATGTGGAACCCATTGGTCAGGTTTGACCTGGACCCGCCAGTTGACCTGTTGATGTCAGCATGACCTAATGCTGACGCAGTAACTATTTTATGTAATTTAAAATAAATCAGAAATGATTTATTTATTTCAGAATAGCCAAAACTTCTAAAAATCACAGAAAATAAACTATAACTCAGATGAAAATAATTTATATATGAAAATTGATCAGAAAAATTCAAGGAATCTGTTTATGGCACTTTCATGCATGTTTGAATAACTTACAGCCACTGTTTAGGACAATTTGAATAAATGGCATTTGAATAATCACATATGGAGTTTGAATTTGAACCTTTGGTTCAAACCAACTTCATTTAATATGGTTGCTAGTTGCATTAGCTCAAATCACAACATAATGCCATGTCATGATCATGCATCATATTGTGCATTGCATTGATTGTGTTCTTTCTCTGTTTGTCGGTTTTGTCCCCTCTCAGTAGACGACGTTCCGACGATGAGTTCGATGACATCGATGAAGACCCAATGTTATCTTCAGAAGTGCCAGGCAAGCAAAACCCCATTGAGCATTCCGATACAATCCCACTCTCTCGCTCTTGCTCTCTTTTAATGCATTAGGACAACAACGCTTCAACTGTTACCTGCTGCGGTAGTTGAACCCCTCTCCATTGCATGACCTGTCATTGCCACAGTAAATAGTTGAAACCCACTAGTATGAGTAGGAGTTGTTTGAGCCATGTTGTGCCTACTCATTCATGCTTTCTGGTTATGCCTGCTATTGCTTAGAGTTGTGTCAGGTCTGATTTATCGGGAATGAATTGGAAGGGTGATGAACATGTCCTACTGTGTGTGAGCTAAGTATGTGAACACGATTTGGTAAAGGTAGCGATGAGAGGCCATGTAGGAGTACATGGTGGGTTGTCTCATTGCAGCCGTCCTCAGGAACTGAGTTCTGTGTTGGTTGGTCCATGAAACAGCTACTACCACACATTGGGATCCTTAATTGACTCTCTCGACTTATTAATCAACATGATCTTTGTCCAGGAGTTGCAACTAGTTTTTGGTGTTTGTAGTTACTGGAGGTCGTGCGCAGCGCAGACCCTCGGGGTGGGCTGTGACGCGGCAGGTACGTGGCACGGTGTACCGATTGCCCGTTTGGTGATGCGGGAACCCTGTACACATCGTTTGGGGCCGCGAGCGACACCCCGGCCGGATCTCCCCACGGATGGAACCCAAATAGGCGATAAACCTGAACGAGAGACTTGTGTGGTTAGTCAGGTCGTGGCCGACACCCTCACTGGGCCTCCGCTTGAAGGTTGCCGAGTACATGTCGTGTAAACGGCGGTAAGTGGTGAGAGCGTGTGTGAAGAAGTACACCCCTGCAGGGTTTTATATAATCTATTCGAATAGCCGTGTCCGCGGAAAGGGACTTCTGGGTTACCTCTACAGTTCATAGACAAGTGAAAGTGGATACTCTAAAATGCGCAAGATAAGCGTGAGTGCTATGGATGGCCTTCTCGTAGGGAGACGGGAGCGGATCCATAGTGGTGTATTGATTGGTGAATATGTGGACTCGTGTGCGCCACCTCAAAAGAGTTACTTGCAGTCGTAGTTTAGGATAGCCACCGAGTCAAAGCTGGCTTGCTGCAGTCAAACTCCACCACCCCCTTTGTTGATAGTGATGCATTTGTAGCTAGTTCTGATGTAAGTCTTGCTGAGTACCTTTGTACTCACGTTTGCTTAATTTATGTTTTGCAGAGAGACTTCAGTCTCGCTAGTGGTTCCGCGTGGACTTCGACGTTTAGCTTGTTACCTCAGCTACGATCTTGTACCCTTGTAGGATCTTATAGATAGTCAGGCTTTTTCAGCCTTTTTCATTTATAGTTGTCTGTACTCAGACATGTTATGCTTCCGTTGCCTGAATGCTCTGTATGTTGGGTCATGTGACCTTTGTTTGTAATAAATGCTATGATGGCTCTTCTGGGCCTTATCTATATGAGTTGTTGAGTTATGTTGTGATGCCATGTTGTACAGCACATACTTGCATGTTATGCGTACGTGTAATGTGTATTGCTATGTGTGGGATCCGACACCTAGTTGTTTACCCTTGGTAGCCTATCTTACAGGGAAATGTCTCCTAGTGCTTCCACTGAGCCTTGGTAGCTTGCTAGTGCTCCGGAACACTTAGGCTGGCCGGCATGTGTCCTTCTTCGTTCCTGTGTCTGTCCCTTAGGGGAAATGTCATATGTTGTTCCTTTAAGTCCTTGTAGCTTGCTACGACTTGGGTTCATACGTTGATGACCGACACGTTCGTTGCTGGGTCATGTATGCATGTCTCTGTAATTTAGTGCCACTTTTGGTTTATAACTAGTCATGTCGGCCCGGGTTCTCTGTCACATGGATGCTAACGACACTATCATATACGTGTGCCAAAATGCGCAAACGGTCCCGGGCCAGGTAAGGTGGCACCCATGGGGATACCGTGCGTGAGGCCGCAAAGTGATATGATGTGTTACATGCTAGACCTGTGTGACTTAGGATCGGGGTCCTGACAGAGAGTGTGTCTACATACCCTCGTAGACCGAAAGCGGAAGCATCTAGTGACGCGGTTGATGTAGTCGAACGTCTTCGCGATCCAACCGATCCAAGCACCGAACGTACGGCACCTCCGCATTCAGCACACGTTTAGCTCGATGACGTCCCACGAGCTCTTGATCCAGTTGAGCTTCACGGGAGATTTTCGTCAGCACGACGGTGTGGTGACGGAGATGATGAAGTTATCGGCGCAGGGCTTCGTCTAAGCACTGCAACGATATGACCGAGGTGTGTTTCTGTGGAGGGGGGCACCGCACACGGCTAAAACAATGTTGCTTGTGTGTCCTAGGGTGCCCCCTGCCCCTATATATAAAGGAGCAAAGGGGGAGGCCGGCCGGCCCTAGGGGCGCGCCATAGAAGGAGTTTTCCTACTCCTAGTAGGAGTAGGAATCCCCTTTCCTATTCCTACTAGGAGTAGGAAATGAAGAAGAAGGGGAGAAGGAAGGAGAGGGGCGCCTCCCCCCACTCCTTGTCCAACTAGGATTCCCTTGGGGGGCGTGGCCAGCCCTAGTGGGCTGCTTCTCTCTTTCCCTCATGTCCCACTATGGCCCAATACTCCCCTGGGGGGTTCCGGTAACCCCTCCGGCACTCCGGTTTTCTCCGAAATCACCCGGAACATTTCCGGTGTCCGAATATAGCCGTCTAATATATCAATCTTTATGCCTCGGACATTCCGAGACTCCTCGTCATGTCCGTGATCTCATCCGGGACTCCGAACTACCTTCAGTACATCAAAACTCATAAACTCATAATATCGGTCGTCATCGAACGTTAAGCGTGTGGACCCTATGGGTTCGAGAACTATGTAGACATGACCGAGACTCATCTCCGGTCAATAACCAATAGTGGAACCTGGATGCTCATATTGGCTCCTACATAATCTACGAAGATCTTTATCAGTCAAACCGCATAACAACATACGTTGTTCCCTTTGTCATCAGTATGTTACTTGCCCGAGATTCTATCGTCGGTATCATCATAACTAGTTCAATCTCGTTACCGGCAAGTCTCTTTACTCGTTCTGTAATACATCATCTCATGACTAACTCATTAGTCGTTTGCTTGCAAGGCTTATTATTATGTGTATTACCGAGAGGGCCCAGAGATACCTCTCCGACATTCGGAGTGACAAATCCTATTCTCGATCTATGCCAACACCACAAATACCTCCGAAGACACCTACAGAGCATCTTTATAATCACCCAGTTACGTTGTGACGTTTGATAGCACACAAGGTGTTCCTCCGGTATTTGGGAGTTGCATAATCTCATAGTCATATGAACATGTATAAGTCATGAAGAAAGCAATAGTAGTAAAACTAAACGATCAAGTTGCTAAGCTAACAGATGGGTCTTGTCCATCACATCATTCTCCTAATGATGTGATCCCGTCGATCAAATGACAACTCATGTCTATGGCTAGGAAATATAACCATATTTGATCAATGAGCTAGTCTAGTAGAGGCATACTAGGGACACTCTGTTTTGTCTATGTATTCACACATGTACTAAGTTTCCGGTTAATACAATTCTAGCATGAATAATAAACATTTATCAAGATATAAGGAAATACAAATAACAACTTTATTATTGCCTCTAGGGCATATTTCCTTCAGTCTCCCACTTGAACTAGAGTCAATAATCCAGATTACATAGTAATGATTCTAACACCCATGGAGTCTTGGTGTTGATCATGTTTTGCTCGTGGAAGAGGCTTAGTCAATGGGTCTGCGACATTCAGATCCGTATGTATCTTGCAAATTTCAATGTCTCCCTCCTTGACTTGATCGCAAATGGAATTGAAGCGTCTCTTGATGTGCTTGGTTCTCTTGAGAAACCTGGATTCCTTCGCCAAGGCTATTGCTCGAGTGTTGTCACAAAAGATTTTCATTGGACCCGATGCACTAGGTATTACACCTAGATCGGATATGAACTCCTTCATCCAGACTCCTTCATTTGTTGCTTCCGAAGCAGCTATGTACTCCGCTTCACACGTAGATCCTGCCACAACACTTTGCTTGGAACTGCACCAACTGACAGCTCCACCGTTCAATAAAAATACATATCCGGTTTGTAACTTAGAGTCATGCTGATCAGTGTCAAAGCTTGAATCGACGTAACCGTTTACGACGAGCTCTTTGTCACCTCCATAAACGAGAAACATATCCTTTGTCCTTTTCAGGTACTTCATGATGTTCTTGACCGCTGTCCAGTGATCCTTTGTCATTTCTTCGACTGATCCATTTTAAACTTCTTCAAAACTTTATCAAGGTATGTGCTTTGTGAAAGTCCAATTAAGCGTCTTGATCTATCTCTATAGATCTTGATGCCTAATATATAAGCAGCTTCACCGAGGTCTTTCATTGAAAAAATCTTATTCAAGTATCCTTTTATGCCATCCAGAAATTCTATATCATTTCCAATCAATAATATGTCATCCACATATAATATCAGAAATGCTACAGAGCTCCCACTCACTTTCTTGTAAATACAGGCTTCTCCAAAAGACTATATAAAACCATATGCTTTAATCACTTCATCAAAGCGTATATTCCAACTCCGAGATGCCTGCACCAGTTCATAGATGGATCGCTGGAGCTTGCACACTTTGTTAGGACCTTTAGGATCGACAAAACCTTCTGGTTGCATCATATACAACTCCTCTTTAAGGTATCCATTAAGGAATGCAGTTTTGACATCCATTTGCCATATTTCATAATCATAAAATGCGGCAATTACTAACATGATTCGAACATACTTAAGCATCGGTACATGTGAGAAAGTCTCATCGTAGTCAACTCCTTGAACTTGTCGAAAACGTTTTGCAACAAGTCGAGCTTTGTAGACAGTAACATTACCGTCAGCGTCGGTCTTCCTCTTGAAGATCCATTTATTCTCAATGGCTTGCCGATCATCGGGCAAGTCGACCAAAGTCCACACTTTGTTCTCATACATGGATCCCATCTCAAATTTCATGGCCTCAAGCCATTTTGCGGTATCTGGGCTCATCATCGCTTCCTCAGAGTTCGTATGTTCATCATGGTCTAGTAACATGACTTCCAGAACTGGGTTACCGTACCACTCTGGTGCAGAACGTACTCTGGTTGACCTATGAGGTTCAGTACTAACTTGATCCGAAGTTTCATGATCATCATCATTAGCTTCCTCGATGATTGGTGTAGGAATCACTGGAACTAGTTTCCGTGATGTACTACTTTCCAATTTGGGAGAAGGTACAATTACCTCATCAAGTTCTACTTTCCTCCCACTCACTTCTTTCGAGAGAAACTCCTTCTCTAGAAAGGATCCATTCTTAGCAACGGATATCTTGCCTTCAAATCTGTGATAGAAGGTGTACCCAACAGTCTCCTTTGGGTATCCTATGAAGACACATTTCTTCGACTTGGATTCGAGCTTATCAGGTTGAAGCTTTTTCACATAAGCATCGCAGCCCCAAACTTTAAGAAATGACAACTTTGGTTTCTTGCCAAACCACAGTTCATAAGGCGTCGTCTCAACGGATTTAGATGGCGCCCTATTTAACGTGAGTGCAACTGTCTCTAAAGTATAACCCCAAAACGTTAGTGGTAAATCGGTAAGAGACATCATAGATCGCACCATATCTAATAAAGTACGGTGATATGTCTCCAACATATCTATAATTTTGATTGTTCCATGCTATTATTTATGAAGTCTTGGATGTTTAATGGGCTTTATCATTCACTTTTTGGGACTAACCTACTAACCCAAAGGCCCAGTCCAGATTGCTATTTATTGCCTATTTCAGGGTTTTGCAGAAAAGGAATATCAAACGGAGTCCAAACGGAATGAAACCTTCGCGAGAGATATTTTTGGAGAAAATCACGCACGGGAAACTTCAGGACCAAGTCAGATGACAGAAGGCCTGCCCTCGAGGCAGGGCGCGCCCCCTGCCTCGAGGCTGGCCCGTGTGGCCCCCGGTGCCCTCCTTCTTCCTATATATACCTACGTACCCCAAAAACTCCATACGCAGAGAGAAAACCCTAATTCCACCGCCGTAGCTTCTGTTCCCATGGAGATCCCATCTTGGAGCCTGTTCCGGGAGGGGGATCCATCACGGAGGCCTTCATCATCATCATCATCATCGCCCTCACCATGAGTTGTGAGTAGTTTACCACAGACCTTCGGGTCCATAGCTAGTATCTAGATGGCTTGTTCTCTCTCTCTGGATCTCAATACAAAGTTCTCCTCGGTCTTCGAGGAGATCTATTCGATGTAATCTCTTTTTGCGGTGTGTTTGTCGAGATCCGTTGAATTGTGAGTTTATGGTCAAGGTTATCTATGAAAGATATTTGGTTCTTCTCTGAACTTTTTATGTGTGCTCATAATATCCTTGCAAGTCTCTTCGAATTATTGGTTTGGTTTGGCCTACTAGATCTATAGTTCTTGCAATGGGAGAAGTGCTTGGCTTTGGGTTCAATCTTGTGGTGTCCTTTCCCAGTGACAGTAGGGGCAGCAAGGCACATATTGTATTGTTGCCATCAAGGATAAAAAGATGGGGTTTAGATCATATTGCTTGAGTTTATCCCTCTACATCATGTCATCCTGCTTAAAGCGTTACTCTGTTCGTATGAACTCAATACACTAGATGCATGCTGGATAGCGGTCGATGTGTGGAGTAATAGTAGTAGATGCAGAATCGTTTCGGTCTACTTGTCTCGGACGTGATGCCTATATACAATGATCATGCCTAGATAGTCTCATAATTATTCGCTTTTCTATCAATTGCTCGACAATAATTTGTTTACCCGGCGTAGAATATCGCTATCATGAGAGAAGCCACTAGAGAAAACTATGGCCCCAGGTCTATTCTCGACATATCAATCTACATCTACTTTACTTTTCTTGCTTTTATTTTCTGTTTTATTAAACCAAAAATACCAAAAATATAATTATCATCTCTATCAGATCTCACTTTCGTAAGTGACCGTAAAGGGATTGACAACCCCTTATCGCGTTGGCTGCGAAGTTCTTATTTGTTTGTGCAGGTGTGAGGGACTCGCGCGTGGTCTCCTACTGGATTGATACCTTGGTTCTAAAAAACTGAGGGAAATACTTACACTACTGTGCTGCATCTCCCTTTCCTCTTCGAGGGAATACAACGCAAGCTCAAGAGGTAGCATACGGTTACGACGTTCGAACACACCATTGCGTTGTGGTGTTCCGGGTGGCGTGAGTTGTGAAACTATTCCACATTGTTTCAAATGAAGACCAAACTCGTAACTCAAATATTCGCCTCCACGATCGGATCGTAGAAACTTTATTTTCTTGTTACGATGATTCTCTACTTCACTCTGAAATTCTTTGAACTTTTCAAATGTTTCAGACTTGTGTTTCATCAAGTAGATATACCCATATCTGCTCAAATCATCAGTGAAGGTCAGAAAATAAGGATACCCGCCGCGAGCCTCAACACTCATTGGACCGCATACATCGGTATCTATTATTTCCAATAAGTCAGTTGCTCGCTCCATTGTTCCGAAGAACGGAGTTTTAATCATCTTGCCCATGAGGCATGGTTCGCAAGCACCACTAAGTGATTCATAATCAAGTGATTCCAAAAGTCCATCAGCATGGAGTTTCTTCATGCGCTTTACACCAATATGACCTAAACGGCAGTGCCACAAATAAGTTGCACCATCCTTATCAACTTTGCATCTTTTGGCTTCAATATTATGAATATGTGTATCACTACGATCGAGATTCAACAAAAAATAGACCACTCATCAAGGATGCATGACCATAAAAGATATTACTCATATAAATAGAACAACAATTATTCTCTGATTTAAATGAATAACCGTCTCGCAACAAACAAGATCCAGGTATAATGTTCATGCTCAACGCTGGCACCAAATAACAATTATTTAGGTCTAAAACTAATCCTGAAGGTAGATATAGAGGTAGCGTGCCGACGACGATCACATCGGCTTTGAAACCATTTCCCGCGCGCATCGTCACCTCGTCCTTAGTCAATCTTCGTTTAATCCATAGCACCTGTTTCGAGTTACAAATATGAGCAATGAACTAGTATCAAATACCCAGGCGCTACTACGAGCATTGGTAAGGTACACATCAATAACATGTATATCAAATATACCTTTGTTCACTTTGCCATCCTTCTTATCTGCAAAATACCTGGGGCCGTTCTGCTTCCAGTGTCCAGTCCCTTTGAAGTAGAAGCACTCAGTTTCAGGCTTGGCTCCAGACTTGGGTTTCTTCGTGGGAGTAGCAAATGTCTTGCTATTCTTCTAGAAGTTCCCCTTCTTTCCCTTGCCCTTTTTCTTGAAACTAGTGGTCTTGTTAACCATCAACACTTGATGCTCCTTTTTGATTTCTACCTCCACAACTTTGAGCGTAGCGAAGATCTCGGGAATTGATTTCTGCATCCCTTGCATGTTATAGTTCATCACGAAGCCTTTATAGCTTGGTGGCAATGATTGAAGAACTCTATCAATAACACTATCTTCGTCAACTTTGCATCCAAGTTGAGTCATATGATTGTAGTACCCAGACATTCTGAGCAAATGCTCACTGATAGAACTGTTCTCCTCCATCTTGCAGTTGTAGAACTTATTGGAAATTTTGTATTTCTCAATCCGGGCATTTGCTTGAAATATTAACTTCAACTCTTGGAACATCTCATATGCTCCATAACGTTCAAAACGTCTTTGAAGACCTGGTTCTAAGCCGTAAAGCATGGCACACTGAACTATCGTGTAGTCATCAGAACGAGTTTGGTAGACGTTCATAACGTCCAGGGTTGCTCCTGCATCAGGCTTGTCACCTAGCGGTGCTTCCAGGACATAATTCTTCTGTGCAGCAATGAGGATAATCCTCAAGTTATGGACCCAGTCCGTGTAATTGCTACCATCATCTTTCAACTTAGCTTTCTCTAGGGATGCATTAAAATTCAAGGGAATGGTAGCGTGGGCCATTAATCTACAACAACATAGATATGCAAAAACTATCAGGACTAAGTTCATGATAAATTAAAGTTCAATTAATAATATTACTAAAGAACTCCCACTTAGATAGACATCCCTCTAGTCATCTAAATGATCACGTGATCCAAATCAACTAAACCATGTCCGATCATCACGTGAGATGGAGTAGTTTTCAATGGTGAACATCTTAAGTTGATCATATCTACTATATGATTCACGATCGACCTTCGGTCTCCAATGTTCCGAGGCCATGTCTGTACATGCTAGGCTTGTCAAGTTTAACCCGATTATTCTGCATGTGCAAAATTGTCTTACACCCGTTGTATTTGAACGTAGAGCTTATCACACCTAATCATCACGTGGTGTCTCGACACGACAAACTTTCACAACGGTGCATACTCAGGGAGAACACTTGTACCTTGAAATTTTGTAAGAGATCATCTTATAATGCTACCGTCGCTTTAAGCAAAATAAGAAGGATAATAAGATAAACATCACATGCAATCAAAATATGTGACATGATATGGCCATCATCATCTTGTGCTTTTGATCTCCATCTCCAAAGCATCGTTATTATCTCCATCGTCATCGGCTTGACACCATGATCTTCATCGTAGCGTCGTGGTCGTCTCGCCAACTATTGCTAACTCATAGTGATAAAGTAAAGCAATTACATGGCCCTCGCAGTTCATACAATAAAGCGACAAACATAAGGCTCCTACCGGTTGCCGATAATTTACAAAACATGATCATCTCATACAATAACGTATAAATCATCACGTCTTGAGCATATCACATCACAACATGCCCTACAAAAACAAGTTAGACACCCTCTACTTTGTTGTTGCAAGTTTTACGTGGCTGCTACCGGCTTAGCAAGAACCGTTCTTACCTACGCATACAAAAACCACAATGATTTTTCGTCAAGTATGTGATGTTTTAACCTTCACAAGGATCGGGCGTAGTCACACTTGATTCAACTAAAGTGAGAGAGACAGACACCTGCCGGTCACCTTTAAGCAACGAGTGCTCGTAACGGTGAAACCAGTCTCGCGTAAGCGTACGCGTAATATCAGTCCAGGCCGCTTCATCTCACAATACCGCCAAATCAAAGTATGACATGCTGGTAAGCAGTATGACATGCTGGTAAGCAGTATGACTATTATCGCCACAACTTATTGTGTTCTACTCGTGCATATCATCTACGCATAGACCTGGCTCATGATGCCACTGTTGGGGAACGTAGTATTTCAAAAAAAAAATCCTATGATCATGCAAGATCTATCTACTAGATGCATAGCAACGAGAGGGGAGTGTGTGTCTACATACCCTCGTAGACCGAAAGCGGAAGCGTCTAGTGACGCGGTTGATGTAGTCGAACGTCTTTGCAATCCAACCGATCCAAGCACCGAACGTACGACACCTCCGCGTTCAGCACACGTTCAGCTCGATGACGTCCCACGAGATCTTGATCCAGTTGAGCTTCACGGGAGAGTTTTGTCAGCACGACGGCGTGGTGACGGAGATGATGAAGTTACCGACGCAGGGCTTCGCCTAAGCACTGCAACGGTATGACCGAGGTGTGTTTCTGTGGAGGGGGGCACCACACACGGCTAAAACAATGTTACTTGTGTTTCCTAGGGTGCCCCCTGCCCCTGTATATAAAGTAGCAAAGGGGGAGGCCGGCCGGCCCTAGGAACGTGCCATAGAAGGAGTTTTCCTACACCTAGTAGGAGTAGGAATCCCCTTTCCTATTCCTACTAGGAGTAGGAAAGGAAGAACAAGGGGAGAAGGAAGGAGAGGGGCGCCTCCCCCCACTCCTAGTCCAACTAGGATTCCCTTGGGGGTGCGGCTAGCCCTAGTGGGTTCCCTCTCTCTTTCCCTCATGTCCCACTCCCACTATGGCCCAATACTCCCCCGGAGGGGGGGGGGGTAACCCCCCCGGCACTCCGGTTTTCTCCGAAATCACCCGGAACACTTCCGGTGTCTGAATATAGACGTCCAATATATCAATCTTTATGTCTCGGACATTCCGAGACTCCTCGTCATGTCCGTGATCTCATCCGGGACTCCGAACTACCTTCGGTACATCAAAACTCATAATACCGATCATCATCGAATGTTAAGCGTGCGGACCCTATGGGTTCGAGAACTATGTAGACATGACCGATACTCATCTCCGGTCAATAACCAATAGCGGAACCTGGATGCTCATATTAGTTCCTACATATTGTACGAAGATCTTTATCGATCAAACCGCATAACAACATATGTTGTTCCCTTTGTCATCGGTATGTTACTTGCCCGAGATTCGATCATCGGTATCATCATACCTAGTTCAATCTCGTTACCGACAAGTCTTTTTACTCGTTCCGTAATACATCATCTCGTGACTAACTCATTAGTCGTTTGCTTGCAAGGCTTATTATGATGTGTATTACCGAGAGGGCCCAGAGATACCTCTTCGACATTTGGAGTGACAAATCCTATTCTCGATCTATGCCAACACCACAAATACCTTTGGATACACCTGTAGAGCATCTTTACAATCACCCAGTTACGTTGTGACGTTTGATAGCACACAGGGTGTTCCTCCGGTATTCGGGAGTTGCATAATCTCATAGTCATAGGAACATGTATAATTCATGAAGAAAGCAATAACAGTAAAACTAAACAATCAAGTTGCTAAGCTAAAGGATGGGTCTTGTCCATCACATCATTCTCCTCATGATGTGATCCCGTCGATCAAATGACAACTCATGTCTATGGCTAGGAAACATAACCATCTTTGATCAATGAGCTAGTCTAGTAGAGGCATACTAGGGACACTCTGTTTTTTTATGTATTCACACATGTACTAAGTTTCCGGTTAATACGATTCTAGCATGAATAATAAACATTTATCATGATATAAGGGAATGCAAATAACAACTTTATTATTGCCTCTAGGGCATATTTCCTTCACCAACCAACTGTTGCCTTTAATTAGATTTAGCAGAAAGTAGCGAAAGAACAACGTGAGGAGGATCCGAAGATCAAAGAGAAAAAAAAATGACAACCCTATTGGCTGTCGAACAACACTGCACTTACACGGCGGAATGCCATCCACCCACATCAAGACAACGCAACTCCAACTCCGATGGATAACTACAGAAAGCAAAGCAATGCTGGCGTCACGGAAGATCACCGAACAGACCACTTGTCGCATGTCATCGTACACCACTAGTGCCCGCACCGCTAACTTTGACTTCACATCAACAAGCAGCCGAGGTAGTCTCACGGACACGCCTAAGAAGAGCCGACTACCATGACCAATGACACGCCTCCGACAATGCTCACCACCGTCATCGTTGCCACATAAGCCAAACCACCCTCATTGCTGAATGGACACGGTCGAGCAGCACAAGCAATCTCCCCCACCTATCATTGGTCCCTCTAGTCGGCAAGGAGCTCCCAGAACAATGCCCCAAGAGGTGCGACGCACATCGCCGTCATCGTCCGATCCTAGGGATCGAGGTTTCCCCCGAGCATCCTTGCATAGTGGAGCGAGTAGGAATGCCTCAGCGATGCCTTCAAGAAGGAAGCGGTGCCCGTAGGCTTCGCCGTCGCCTACTGATGTCTACTACGCAACTTATTCTTGTAGACTCGTGTTGGGCCTCCAAGGGCAGAGTTTTGTACGATAATAGCAATTTTCCTTAAAGTGGATGACCTAAAGTTTATCAATCCGTGAGAGACGTAGGATGAAGATGGTCTCTCTCAGACAACCCTGCAATCAAATACAAGAAATCTCCTGTGTCCCCAGCACACCCAATACAATGGTAAATTGTATAGGTGCACTAGTTCAGCGAAGAGATGGTGATACAAGTGTAGTATGGATAGTAGATATAGGTTTTTTAATCTGAAAATATAAAATTAGCAAGGTAGCGAGTGATAAAACAGAGTACAAATGGTATTGCAAAGCTTAGAAACAAGTCCTAGCGTTCATACTTTAACTAGTGCAATTTCTCAACAGTGCTAGTATAATAGAATCATAGAACAATCCCTCAATGTGCGGCAAAGAATCACTCCAAAGTTCTTGTCAAGCGGAGAACATAAGATGAAATTGTTTGTAGGGTACAAAACCACCTCAAAGTTATCCTTTCCGACCATTCTATCGATCTATTCCTATAAGTGTCACAAACAACCAAAGAGTTCATACTAAAATAACACCATATGATACACATCAACCAACTCTAATGTCACACAGATACTCCAATGTCACCACAAGTATATGTGAGTTGATTATTCGATGTGCACCAAACAACTTTAGATTCATAATATTCAATCCAACACGATGAACTTCAAAGAGTGCCCCGAGATTTCCACCGCAGAAAGTAGGACGAAAACATGCATCAACCCCTATGCATAGATTACCCCAATGTCACCTCAGGAATCCATGAGTTGAGTGCCAAAACATACATTAAGTGAATCAATAGAACACTGTTGGGTAATGTAGCATGCAGTTTCAAAATATTTCCTACGCTCACGCAAGATCTATCTAGGAGATGCATAACAACGAGACGGGGAGAGTTGTGACGCCCCCGATTTGACCGTACACTAATCATGCACGCAAATGTGTACGACCAAGATCAAGGACTCACTGGAAGATATCACAACACAACTCTAGACACAAATTAAAATAATACAAGCTTTATATTACAAGCCAGGGGCCTCGAGGGCTCGAATACATAAGCTCGAATACACAAGAGTCAGCGGAAGCAATAATATCTGAGTACAGACATAAGTTAAACAAGATTGCCTTAAGAAGGCTAGCACAAAACAACACGATCGAAAAGGCAAGGCCTCCTGCCTGGGACCTCCTAACTACTCCTCGTCGTCAGTTGTCTCCACGTAGTAGTAGGCTCCGTCGGGGTAGCAGCAGTCGTCAAATGTGGCATCTGGCTCCTGGACTCCACCATCTGGTTGCATCAACCAGCAATAAGAAACAAGGGGAAAAGGGGGAGAAAAGCAACCGTGAGTACTCATCCAAAGTACTCGCAAGCAAGGATCTACACTACATATGCATCGGTATCAATGAAAAGGGTAGTATATGTGGACTAAGCTGCAGAATGCCAGAATAAGAGGGGAGAAGCTAGTCCTATCAAAGACTAGCATCTTCTGGAAACCACCATCTTGCAGCAAAAGGGGGAAGTAGAGTAGTATAACATAAGTCATATTTATGTTGCTGTTCCAACGCTCCGGGATCCTTTCTCGACTCCCGAAGCAACATATCCAAACAATGCCTTAGCATCCGGTTCTAGTTGTAGCGATCGGGATACAACTCCAAGTGTCCGTTACCATAGGACAGGCTATCGATAGATGTTTTCTTCCCTACAGGTGTGCACCAACTTACCCATCACGCTTGCTTAACTCCGGCCGGACACACTATCAGGTCATGCCTGCCCTCGGCCAAACAATATGCCACAACCCGACCTAGGCTTAATAGAGAGGTTCATGGGCCAATCGCCCCGGGAACTCCTGCACGTTGTGTGGGCGGCCGGTGAGCAGACCTAGCAACCTCCTTTAAAAAGGTAGGTGCCTAACCAGTCCAACCCGGCGCGCGCCGCTCAGTCACAATGATGTCAGTTAAGCTTCGGCTGATGCATACGACGCAGAACACCCATACTATGCCAACATGATGGTTAACACTATCAGGCCAGAGGCCCCTTGGATCAAATATCCAAACCGTTTAGTGTCTTGGGAACGCGCGGTAACAAGCAGAGACTCACGAACATGTGGCCCCATCGCCCCGTCTCGAGAACTTGCGGCAAGGGAGAGTGCCCGGCCACGCCTCGTATTATCTCGCGGGCACCTTCCAGGTCAACCCGACTACACATCACTCGCAATTAAGCTCGCGCGGGTACCCCTCTGGGTCAACCCATCTTTAGTAACCTGGTTCAGTGTAAAGTCATAGTAACCATAGTAACTGTGTGTCTGACACCAAAGGAAAACCTGAGGAAATCACCCTCGATGGAATTCCACCTGATGTTTATCGCCAAGGTGAACGAAAAAGGAGTCACCCTCGAGGTCCACTCTTGAGGAGTTGCATGACAGTTTCGTTATCGGGAGTGGAGAAAGAGGAATCACCCTCAATGACCACAACCGATGAACTAACCTACAAGGTTAACATCAGAAGTGTTGATGAGGTCTCACCCTCGGCACTCGATAGTAACCCAGTAGTGTCGAGCAACTAAGGGGAAAGTGATGTGCGATGCCGAGTCCTGGTCTTTGATCCCATTGATCGGGTCTTCTGATAATCCAGCGGGGCAGTCGGGACAAGGTAGGGGGTCACTGGTGGATCTCTAACCAGCCTATACTAAGCAGTTTAGTATAAACATGTAAGGTACGAAAGCAGTATCAACAACAGGCTATGCATTAGAATAGGATCATACAAAAAGCAGTAGTAGGTCTAATGCAAGCATAAGAGAGAAGGGAATGGGCAATATCGGAATGATCAAAGGGGTTTGGCTTGCCTGGTTGCTCTGGCAAGAAGGAGGGGTCGTCAACACCGTAGTCAATCACCGGGGCATCATCGGTCTCGGGGTCTACCGGAGAGAAGAGGGGGAAGAAACAGTAAATATAAAGCAAACAGTTGCAACCGAGAAGCACGACATGTCAGCACGCAGTGCTAGGGTCCTCTAACGCGGTGGTACACGATACCGACGAAAGGGGTAACATCTGGGAAAGTCTCCCCGGTGTTTTGTGTTTTCGGACAGATGAATCGGAGGGGGAAAGTTGCAGGTTCACTATGCTAGGGACGTGTGGCGAACGAACGGACCACGTATTCGGATTCGTCTCGTTTTTCTGAGCGATTTCCATATATGAAACATTTTCATGCGAGTTACAGATTATTTTATATGATTTTCAAAGTTTTAAACATTTTTTGGAATTTATTTAATTAATTTTAAATCAACATTATCCAGAATAGTAAGTGATGACGTCAGCATGATGTCAGGTCAGTTGACTTAGTCAAACTGACATGTGGGTCCTACCGTCATTGACTATTTATCTAAATAGATAATTAAGGTTAATTAACAGGATTAATTAGATTAATTATTATGATTCATTAAGTTAATTAATACTTTTAATTAATTAATTAATTATTATTATTTCTAACTTCTTAAAAAAAACTTTTTTAAAGGGGCTGGGTGCTGGGGCCCCACTGGCAGTGGCCCAAGGCCAGCCTAGCGGGTTGCGATTGCAAACGGGGCAAACGGGGCGGGCGCCACGGGCGCACCGAGTGTAGAAGGGGGAAGAGGCCGGCCGGCGCCCCGAGCGGCGGCGGCCTCTGGCAGCCGGAGGCGGCTGGGGACGGGAGGAAGGGGTCGCGGGACAACCGTCGGCGGGAGGAGCGGCAGGTGGAGGCGAGGACCGCCGACGACGAGTGCCTCGGCGGCCAGGCGCGAGCGGGGAGGCAGACAACGCAGGGGCCGGCGGCAATTGAGGAGCTGCGGGGAGCGGGGAGCGGTGCCGACAGCGGGGATGCCAGGCGAGGCCGTGGGGAGGAAGGTCACCAGAAGGGCGCGACCGGCACAGCGGTGGACAGCAGGCGCACGCGCGGGGAGCAGCTGGCCATGGCGGCAGTGGCAGCCGGCCAGGGAGCGGGGCGGGCGCTGGACGGGACGGCCGCGACGAGCAGCGGCACTAGCGAGAAGAAGCGGCAACGGCGGACGGCAATGAGCAGTGGCAACAGCGGCATCATCATCCATACACACGTACGCGTACACGAGGTTCGGGCACAACGAAGACGGCGGCCTACATCATCCAAAATGAAGCAGGGAAAGGCGGGGGTCCGAGGGAGGAGCTCACAGTGGTTCGAACGGAGTGAACGGCGAGCTCGGGGATGGCCGGAATCCTACAAATCGTCGCGGTGACGGACGGTGGTCGGAGGTTGAAGAAGGGTCGATCCGCTTGACTCGGCGCTCCTCCGCTCGATCTAGTGGTTGTGGTCGAGGCAGTGGTCGACGGCGGAGCGAAGGGACGTGCTCCTTAGGCGAGTAGATGACGGTGGTCACGAGCTTCACGGGACGCGGCCATGGACGTCTCGGGTGGTCGCTCGGGGTGGGAGAAACAGCGCGAGGGGGAAGAAGTGACGGCTAGGGTTTGACCAGGGGAGAGAGGGGGGCTTAGGGTTGCTCTTATAGGCGTCGGAGACGGAGAGGAAAACCGCGCGATGGCCGGCGTGTGGACTGCACACATGGTGGATGTTCTCCACATCCTCCGCCTCTCCTGTAGCGAGAGGTAGGTGGAGGCAGAGGTGAGAGTTGGGCTGGGATGGAATGGGCCACCCACTATGCTAATTGGGGCAAGGCCAAATGGGACATGGGGTGGGCTGTAGGTTTAGGTCCACACGGAAAAGAAGGGGGGCTTTTCTCCTTTTCTAAACTTTACTTTAATTCTTCCTTTTTATACTTTTTCCAGCAGCTTTTGCATTTTCTTTTAGCCACTAATGACTTTGCAAAATTATGCCACCGGCCAAAACAATTTCAAGAATTATTGTGCACTCCCACAAAAGATTGTGAGACTTTTGAAAAGTTTGTAATTCTTATAAATTAAAAGGCATTTAATTTAATTGTTCTTGCCATAGTTTAAATAGTTAGGGTAATTAGACATTTTTTTGCAAAATGTTAGTTCACCACCAGTATTAACAAGTGATTGAATACCACAAGAAGAACATTTTAGTTTGACATTTGAAAACTTTTAATTTTGACTTTGTACCGGTTTCGAACCGAAGCGAGTTTAGTAATAGTAATCGTGGTGACGTGGCATCATTGCCAGAGGGTTACTGTAGCTTGATTACCCGGGCGGTACAAATCTCCTCCACTACAAGAAATCTCGTCCCGAGATTTAGGAGGTAGATTAAGGGGAGAAGGACTCGGGAAGGACGGAGCTCAACACAAGATAGGTTCCTGGGGATTATCTCAGTGAAGGTGGCATAGAGGAAATCTCTCGAGTTGAAAATTCAAGAAAGCCATCGAGAGCAAAGTAATGAGGTGCATTTAGAAGCTTCAACCGGGTAAGCAATCATTCGTTGCCTGAAACAGAGGTTGAAATGGGTTCAGAGCAACGAAAATTAAGTATAGCATCTGATACCAGAATAGATCATTAGGAAGGTGGCTCGCGAATTGCACACGAAGCCAAAGCGTGAGGAATAACCTTGGAAACGAGGGTGTTCACGAGAGTCGGGTTTTGATCCTGAGGAACTGTGGGTTATGGGCCCACCATGTGGGTTAAAGGTAGGAAGGGCGATGATAGCAAGGCATGTTAGAGCATAGACTGTCAATTATGTTGGCAACAACGTCGGTACCAAGGGCTAGGGACGAAGAGAACCATTTTCCTGCTCGTTGAACGAGGCGAACCAATAGGTAAAGTTCTCGTCCATCGGTGGTTACCGTAATGCTATCAACAATAGTACCAGGGTCTTACTGACAGAGTTGTACACCAAGGTGTTTACATAAGCAGAAAATTATTACTGCTTAGAGCAAAGAAAGGTTAAACAAACAAATGGAAAGGAAAATGTGTTTAAACACAATGAATAGGAGTAAATCATCCCCAAGATTAAGTAGGGCATGATATACGTGTCAGGAGATCAAAGTCATGACCATATAGATAAGAGGGGTAAGAAGAATTATGATATGTACCCACACAACGTTGTTGGATAGTTGATGAAGAACATTTGGCATTGCGCTTACAATGTTCTTGTGGATCTTCGGACTACCACAGACATGCTTCGAGATAGCCCCGTCATGGTCTTCAAGCAAAGGTCAGACTTTGGATACACCAGGATCCATCGGATTTTTTTAATAAAATAAGTCATACAATTTCAGCAAGGGAAGATGAGGATGAGGCCGACGGGCTTAGAACCAATTCCTCGAGATTTCCCCTAGACATGAATTTCTACATTTAAGTGAACAAGATGAAAACACTGGACATACCACAATATGTTAGAGGAGAACAATCATAAGTAAACCTCGAGTGGAACGTGCACTTGAAAAATGGGCTAGGTAGCACGGTTAAAAGATGCACGATAATGAGATAGCCGATCATGCTAGATATGACTTGAAGAATTAATAAACTCGTAGGCAATGGAGATTACTTAGAGCTATTGAATTGGAGTGCGGAATTGATTCATTTATCGATGTCCTTGAGTGTCTAACAACTCAGAACCCGGGGAAAACCGGAATCGGTGAGAAGTAATACTTTGAAGAACTCATAAAAAGTAATATGGTTTTGTGACATTATCGAGACGCCACGGGGTAATACTCGATGGTAGATCATAATAGAGGTTGGACAGGTGCATTGACCTGGAGAGGACAAGTGGCTTAACTTGTCTGAAGAATAATATTTAAAGGAGAGCATGGTCGGAACCATGATTGCAAAAGGCCAGATCCCTGATATAAGATGGTTCTTACATCAAGGGGATAATTAATTTTAAGAGAAGCTTCCATGATAAGTTCCACATCGGGTCCATGGGGATGAACACAAAGTTCAAGGTCGACTCCCACTTCTTTAATGCATAACCTTCCATTCACTTCTCGCTTCCCATGAAGTCGTAGTGTTGGAATTATATCTGGCAAAACACTAGAAGAGTATAACTCGTGAAAACTCTCGGGTTCACGCGGATTAGGGAAGGCATAGGTTCAACTCATAGGGGCATCTTAGGAACATATACCACCAACTTAAAGAGAGAGGATACAATTTACCAAGGCGTTATGTATACGGGAAGATGTCACAAGGGGATTAAATATGAGGGGCACTGTCAGATAATAATCCAACAAAGGATCTGGTGGTCTACCAGGGATCTGATGTGAGCATCGGTACTCAACCATAAGAAGAAAGAATGCAGGGACATCAGTTTATAGAAACAACTGACTAATTCAAATCTCAAATGCAAAGGAATTATGATTTCCAAATCAAGCGATCAGAAGAAACCGCTCTGATTAAGAATGGGTAAGATGAAATGACTTAGGGGTACAATCAACGACAATTTGATTGGTCGAGATCCAGCTCATATTCGGAATGACGTCTGAGCTGGAAGAACAAATTCTAGTTTGACTGATGATTGCGAGTATTTGCAACCTATTGAATCAATAAGATCAGAAAGTAAATCACAAAGGATTTTAAAGAATATTGATATACATATGGGATTAACCATAATGCAAGCAGGTAAAACTTTCCAGAGCAATAGGTTGCTGAGTATTTTGGAAGATTGAATAGCGTACCGAAGACCTTTGTGAAACGCATGAACAACTGGGGATGAACGAATCCCCTGTAAGTGTGAGGAATTATTCATACATGTATTCATGCGGAAAAGGAGCTGCAAGGCAGCAGGCACCAAGGATTCTCGGAATATCCGAAGTATTTTAGGGTATCTTGTAATAACAAGAACAATTGAAATAAAGGTATGGACGACAAGTGTATGCAGCTATCCTTAGGGATTTATCGGTGATATGGAATTGTAACGGTGAAGGGCACAAAGTCTCGAGAGAACATCGTAGAGTATCTTCGAAATCTTCTAGTGCAGCAGGCCATTATCTTGAATGAAGGGTTCTCCGGGAGAAAGTATTTACGAGAACCTAGAGTTAGAGTCAACAAAACCATTTAACCCGAAGAGAAGAGATGTCAGAAACCCAGAGTATAGATGAGGAATAAAAGATCCTAATACCACCCAATGGCGACGTGGGCCCGTAAGCCACACGGCCATGTTAGTAAAACGGTTTTTCAAAGACTAGACTCAACTTCGACCAAGGAGTTGTAAAGGGAGATTCCAACAGGCAGTCGGCTCTGATACCAACTTGTGACGCCCCCGATTTGACCGTACACTAATCATGCACACAAATGTGTACGACCAAGATCAAGGACTCACTGGAAGATATCACAACACAACTCTAGACACAAATTAAAATAATACAAGCTTTATATTACAAGCCAGGGGCCTCGAGGGCTCGAATACATAAGCTCGAATACACAAGAGTCAGCGGAAGCAATAATATCTGAGTACAGACATAAGTTAAACAAGATTGCCTTAAGAAGGCTAGCACAAAACAACACGATCGAAAAGGCAAGGCCTCCTGCCTGGGACCTCCTAACTACTCCTCGTCGTCAGTTGTCTCCACGTAGTAGTAGGCTCCGTCGGGGTAGCAGCAGTCGTCAAATGTGGCATCTGGCTCCTGGACTCCACCATCTGGTTGCATCAACCAGCAATAAGAAAGAAGGGGGAAAATGGGGAGCAAAGCAACCGTGAGTACTCATCCAAAGTACTCGCAAGCAAGGATCTACACTACATATGCATCGGTATCAATGAAAAGGGTAGTATATGTGGACTAAGCTGCAGAATGCCAGAATAAGAGGGGAGAAGCTAGTCCTATCGAAGACTAGCATCTTCTGGAAACCACCGTCTTGCAGCAGGAGGGGGAAGTAGAGTAGTATAACATAAGTCATATTTATGTTGTTGTTCCAACGCTCTGGGATCCTTTCTCAACTCCCGAAGCAACATATCCGAACAATGCCTCAGCATCCAGTTCTAGTTGTAGCGATCGGGATACAACTCCAAGTGTCCGTTACCGTAGGACAGGCTATCGATAGATGTGTTCTTCTCTGCAGGGGTGCACCAACTTACCCATCACGCTTGCTTACCTCCGGCCGGACACACCATCAGGTCATGCCCGCCCTCGGCCAAACAATATGCCACAACCCGACCTAGGGTTAATAGAGAGGTCATGCACGCCGGACTAAACCCTATGCCCCCAGGGGTCATGGGCCAATCACCCCGGGAACTCCTGCACGTTGCGTGGGCGGCCGATGAGCAGACCTAGCAACCTCCTTTAAAAAGGTAGGAGCCTAACCAGTCCAACCCAGCGCGAGCCGCTCAGTCGCAATGACGTCAGTTAAGCTTCAGCTGATGCATACGACGCAGAACGCCCATACTATGCCCACGTGATGGTTAGCGCTATCAGGCCAGAGGCCCCTTGGATCAAATATCCAAACCGTTCAGTGTCTTGCGAACGCGCGGTAACGAGCAGAGACTCACGAACGTGTGACCCCATCGCCCCATCTTGAGAACTTGCGGCAAGGGCGAGTGCCCGACCACGCCTCGTATTATCTCGCGGGCACCTTCCAGGTCAACCCGACTACACATCACTCGCAATTAAGCTCGCGCGGGTACCCGTCTGGGTCGACCCGTCTTTAGTAACCAGGTTCAGTGTAAATTCATAGTAACCATAGTAACTGTGTGTCTGACACCAAAGGAAAACCCGAGGAAATCACCCTCGATGGAATTCCACCTGATGTTTATCGCCAAGGTGAACGAAAGAGGAGTCACCCTCGAGGTCCACTCTTGAGGAGTTGCATGACAGTTTCGTTATCTGGAGTGGAGAAAGAGGAATCACCCTCAATGACCACAACCGATGAACTAACCTACAAGGTTAACATCAGAAGTGTTGATGAGGTCTCACCCTCGGCACTCGATAGTAACCCAGTAGTGTCGAGCAACTAAGGGGAAAGTGATGTGCGGTGCCGGGTCCAGGTCTTCGATCCCGTTCATCGGGTCTTCTGATAATCCAGCGGGGCAGTCGGGACAAGGTAGGGGGTCACTGGTGGATCTCTAACCAGCCTATACTAAGTAGTTTAGTATAAACATGTAAGGTATGAAAGCAGTATCAACAACATGCTATGCATTAGAATAGGATCATACAAAAAGCAGTAGTAGGTCTAATGCAAGCATAAGAGAGAAGGAAATGGGCAATATCGGAATGATCAAAGGGGTTTGGCTTGCCTGGTTGCTCTGGCAAGAAGGAGGGGTCGTCAACACCGTAGTCGATCACCGGGGCATCATCGGTATCGGGGTCTACCGGAGAGAAGAGGGGGAAGAAACAATAAATATAAAGCAAACAGTTGCAACAGAGAAGCACGACATGTCAGCACGCAGTGCTAGGGTGCTCTAACGCGGTGGTACACGTTACGGGCGAAGGGGGTAACATCCGGGAAAGTTTCCCCAGTGTTTTGTGTTTTCTTACAAATGAATCGGAGGGGGAAAGTTGCAGGTTCACTATGCTAGGGACGTGTGGCGAACGAACGGACCGTGTATTCGGATTCGTCTCGTCGTTCTGAGCGATTTTCATATATAAAACATTTTCATCTGAGTTACAGATTATTTTATATGATTTTCAAAGTTTTAAACATTTTCTGGAATTTATTTATTTAATTTTAAATCAACATTATCCAGAATAGTAAGTGATGACGTCAGCATGATGTCAGGGTGATGTCAGCGGTTAGTTGACTTAGTCAAACTGACATGTGGGTCCTACCGTCATTGACTATTTATCTAAATAGATAATTAAGGTTAATTAGCATGATTAATTAATATGATGCATTAAGTTAATTAATTCTTTTAATTAATTGATTAATTATTATCATTTTTAACTTCTTTAAAAAAACTTTTTTTAAGGGGCTGGGTGCTGGGGCCCCACTGGCAGTGGCCCAAGGCCAGCCTAGCGGGTTGCGAATGCAAACGGGGCAAACGGGGCGGGCGCCACGGGCGCACCGAGCGTAGAAGTGGGAAGAGGCCGGCCGGCGCCCTGAGCGGCGGCGGCCTCTGGCAGCCGGAGGTGGCTGGGGACGGGAGGAAGGGGTCGTGGGGCAACCGTCGACGGGAGGAGCGGTAAGTGGAGGCGAGGAGCGCCGACGGCGAGTGCCTCGGCGGCCAGGCGCGAGCGGGGAGGCAGACAACGTAGGGGCTGGCGGCAATTGAGGAGCTGCGAGGAGCGGGGAGCGGCGCCGACAGTGGGGAGGAAGGTCACCGGAAGGGCGCGGCCGGCACAGCGGCGGACAGCAGGCGCACGCGCGGGGAGCAGCTGGCCACGGCGACAATGTCAAGCGGCCAGGGAGCGGAGCGGGCGCTGGACGGGACGGCCGCGATGAGCAGCGGCACTAGCGAGCAGAAGCGGCAACGGCGGACGGCAATGAGTAGTGGCAACAACGGCATCATCATCCATACGCACGTACGCATACACGAGGTTCGGGCACAACGAAGATGGCGGCCTACATCGTCCAAAACGAAGCAGGGAAAGGTGGGGGTCCGAGGGAGGAACTTACAGTGGTTTGAACGGAGCGAACGGCAAGCTCGGGGATGGCCGGAATCCGACAAATCGTCGCAGTGACGGACGGTGGTCGGAGGTTGAAGAAGGGTCGATCCGCTTGACTTGGCGCTCCTCCGCTCGATCTAGTGGTTGTAGTCGAGGCAGTGGTCGACGGCGGAGCGGAGGGACGTGCTCCTTAGGCGAGTAGATGACGGTGGTCGCGAGCTTCACGGGACGCGGCCATGGACGTCTCGGGTGGTCGCTCGGGGTGGGAGAAACGGCGCGAGGGGGAAGACGTGACGGCTAGGGTTTGACCAGGGGAGAGGGGGGCTTAGGGTTGCTCTTATAGGCGTCGGAGACGGAGAGGAAAACCGCGCAATGGCCGGCGTGTGGACTGCGGACATGGTGGATGTCCTCCACGTCCTCTGCCTCTCCTGTAGCGAGAGGTAGGAGGAGGTAGAGGTGAGAGTTGGGTTGGGGTGGAATGGGCCACCCACTATGCTAATTGGGCCAAGGCCAAATGGGACAGGGGGTGGGCTGTAGGTTTAGGTCCACACGGAAAAGAAGGGGGGCTTTTCTCCTTTTCTAAACATTACTTTAATTCTTCCTTTTTATACTTTTTCCAGCAACTTTTGCACTTTCTTTTAGCCACTAATGACTTTGCAAAATTATGCCACTGGCCAAAACAATTTCAAGAATTATTGTGCACTCCCACAAAAGATTGTGAGACTTTTGAAATGTTTGTAATTCTTATAAATTAAAAGGCATTTAATTTAATTGTTCTAGCCATAGTTTAAATAGTTAGGGCAATTAGACATTTTTTGCAAAATTTTAGTTCACCACCAGTATTAACAAGTGATTGAATACCACAATAAGAACATTTTAGTTTGACATTTGGAAACTTTTAATTTTGACTTTGTACCGGTTTCGAACCGAAGCGAGTTTAGTAACAGTAATCGTGGTGACGTGGCATCATGGCCAAAGGGTTACTGTAGATTGATTACCCAGGCGGTACAAGAGTGTGTCCACATACCCTCGTAGACAGAAAGTGGAAGCGTTATGTTAATACAGTTGATGTAGTCGAACGTCTTCACGATCCAACCGATCCAAATACCGAACATATGACACCTCTGTGTTCAGCACACGTTCAACACGATGACGTCCCTCGAGCTCTTAATCCAGTTGAGGGTCGAGGGAGAGTTCCATAAGCACGACGGCATGGCGACGGTGTTGGTGATGTGATCCGCGCAGGGCTTCGCCTAAGCACCACGACAATATGATCTGAGGTGTAATCTGTGGAGGGGGGCACCGCACACGGCTAAGATAAACTTGTGTATCTTTGGGGTGCCCCATGCCCACATATATAAAGGAGGGGAGGAGGAGGAGGCCAGCCCTAGGGGTGGCGCGCCATGGGGGGAGTCCTACTAGGACTCCAAACCTAGTAGGATTCGCCCCCTTCCTTCCAATGCATAGGGGAAAGAGGAAAGGGAGCGAGAGGGAGAAGGAAAAGGGTGTCGCGCCCCCCAACCCTAGTCCAATTCGGTTTGGGCTTGGGGGGGGGGGGCGCCCCACCTATTATGGCAGCCTCCCTTTCTCCACTATGGCCGAATAGGCCCATTAACTTTCCAGGGGGGTTCTGATAGCCTCCCGATACTCCGATAAATCCCCGAACCTCTCCGGAACCATTCCGGTGTCCGTATACAACCTTCCAATATACGAATCCTTACCTCTCGACCATTTCGAGACTCCTCGTCATGTTCGTGATCTCATCCGAGACTCTGAATAAACTTCGGTCACCAAAACACATAACCCATAATACAAATTGTCATTGAATGTTAAGCGTGCGGACCCTACGGGTTCGAGAACTATGTAGACATGACCGAGACACATCTCCGGTCAATAACCAATAGCAGAACTGGATGATCATATTGGCTCCTACATATTCTACGAAGATCTTTATCGGTCAAACCGCATAACAACATACGTTGTTCCCTTTGTCATAGGTATGTTACTTGCCCGAGATTCGATCGTCGGCATCTTCATACCTAGTTCAATCTCGTTACGAGCAAGTCTCTTTACTCGTTCTGTAATACATTATCTTGTGACTAACTCATTAGTCATTTGCTTGCAAGGTTTATTATGATGTGTATTACCGAGAGGGCCTAGAGATACCTCTCCGACACTCAGAGTGACAAATCCTATTCTCGATCTATGCCAACTCAACAAACACCTCTAGAGACACCTATAGAGCATCTTTATAATCACCCAGTTACATTGTGACATTTGATAGCACACAAGGTGTTCATCCGGTATTCGGGAGTTGCATAATCTCATAGTCAGAGGAACATGTATAAGTCATGAAGAAAGCAATAGCAATAAAACTAAATGATCATAGTGCTAAGCTAACGGATGGGTCATATACATCACATCATTCTCCTAATGATGTGATACCGTTCATAAAATGACAACACATGTCTATGGTTAGGAAAATCAACCATCTTTGATTAACGAGCTAGTCTAGTAGAGGCATACTAGGTACACTCTATTTTTGTCTATGTATTCACACATGTATCAAGTTTCTGGTTAATACAATTCTAGAATGAATAAAATACATTTATCATGATATATAAGGAAATATAAATAACAACTTTATTATTGCCTCTAGGGCATATTTCCTTCAGTCTCCCACTTGCACTAGAGTCAATAATCTAGATTACATAGTAATGATTGTAACACCTATGGAATCTTGGTGTTGATCATGTTTTGATCGCGGAAGAGGCTTAGTCAACGGGTCTACGATATTCAGATCCGTATGTATTTTGCAAATCTTTATGTCTCCCTCCTTGACTTGATTGCGAATGGAGTTGAAGCGTCTCTTGATGTGCTTGGTTCTCTTGTGAAACCTGGATTCCTTCACCAAGGCTATTGCTCCAGTGTTGTCACAAAAGATTTTCATTGGACCCGATGCACTAGGTATTACTCCTAAATCGGATATGAACTCCTTCATCCAGACTCCTTCATTTGCTGCTTCCGAAGCAGCTATGTACTCGCTTCACACGTAGATCCCGCCACGACGCTCTGCTTGGAACTGCACCAACTTACAGCTCCACCGTTCAACAAAAATACATATCCGATTTGTGACTTAGAGTCATCCGGATCAGTGTGAAAGCTTGCATCAACATAACCATTTACGACGAGCTCTTTGTCACCTCCATAAACGAGAAACATATCCTTCGTCCGTTTCAGGTACTTCAGGATGTTCTTGACCGCTGTCGAGTGATCCACTCCTGGATTACTTTGGTACCTCCTCGCTAGACTTATAGCAAGGCACACATCATATCTGGTACACAGAATTGCATACATGATAGAGCTTATGGCTGAAGCATAGGGAATGCCTTTCATTTTCTCTCTATCTTCTGTAGTGGTCTGGCATTGAGTCTGACTCAACTTCACACCTTGTAATACAGGCAACAACCCTTTCTTTGACTGATCCATTTTGAACTTCTTCAAAAATTTATCAAGGTATGTGCTTCATGAAAGTCCAATTATGCATCTTGATCTATCTCTATAGATCTTGATGCCCAATGTATAAGCAGCTTCACCGAGGTCATTCATTGAAAAATTCTTATTCAAATATCCTTTTATGCTATCTAGAAATTCTACGTAAATTCCAATCAATAATATGTCGTTCACATATAATATCAGAAATTCTACAGAGCTCCCACTCACTTTCTTGTAAATACAGGCTTCTCCAAAAGTCTGTATAAAACCATATGCTTTGATTACCTCATCAAAGCGTATATTCCAACTCCGAGATGCTTGCACCAGTCCATAGATGGATCGCTGGAGCTTGCATACTTTGTTAGCACCTTTTGGATCGACAAAACCTTCTAGTTGCATCATATACAACTCTTCTTTGAGAAATCCATGAAGGAATGCAGTTTTGACAACCATTCGCCAAGTTTCATAATCATAAAATGCGGAAATTGCTAGCATGATTCGAACATACTTAAGCATCACTACGGGCGAGAAGGTCTCATCGTGGTCAACTCCTTGAACTTGTCGAAAACCTTTCGCAACAAGTCGAGCTTTGTAGACAGTAACATTACCATCGGCGTCAGTCTTCTTCTTAAAGATCCATTTATTCTCAATGGCTTTCCGATCATCGGGCAAGTCAACTAAAGTCCACACTTTGTTCTCATACATGGATCCCATCTCAGATTTCATGGCTTCAAGCCTATTTGTGAAATCTGGGCTCATCATCGCTTCCTCATAGTTCGTAGGTTCGTCATGGTCTAGTAACATGATTTCCAGAACAGGGTTACCGTACCACTCCGGCGCGGAACATACTCTGGTTAACCTACGAGGTTCAGTAGTAACTTGATCTAAAGTTCCATGATCATCATCATTAGCTTCCTCACTAATTGGTGTAGGAATCACTGGAACTGATTTCTGTGGTGAACTACTTTCCAATTCGGGAGAAGGTAAGATTACTTCATCAAGTTCTACTTTCCTCCCACTCACTTCTTTCGAGAGAAACTCCTTCTCTAGAAAGGATCCTTTCTTAGCAACGAATATCTTGCCTTCGGATCTGTGATAGAAGGTGTACCCAACAGTTTCCCGTGGGTATCCTATGAAGACACATTTCTCCGATTTGGGTTCGAGCTTATCAGGTTGAAGCTTTTTCACATAAGCATCGTAACACCAAACTTTAAGAAATGACAACTTGGGTTTCTTGCCAAACCATAGTTCATAAGGTGTCGTCTCAACAGATTTAGATGGTGCCCTATTTAACGTGAATGCAACTATCTCTAAAGCATAACCCCAAAACGATTGTGGTAATTCGGTAAGAAACATCTAAGATCGCACCATATCTAATAAAGTATGATTACTACATTCGGACACACCATTACATTGTGGTGTTCTAGGTGGCGTGAGCTGTGAAACTATTCCACATTGTTTCAAATGAAGACCAAACTCGTAACTCAAATATTAGCCTCAGCAATCAGATCGTAGAAACTTTATTTTCTTGTTACGACGATTCTCTACTTCACTCTGAAATTCTTTGAACTTTTCAAATGTTTCAGACTTATGTTTCATTAAGTAGATATACCCATATCTGCTCAAATCATCTGTGAAGGTCAGAAAATAAGGATACCCGCCGCGAGCCTCAACACTCATTGGACCGCATTCATCGGTATGTATTATTTCCAATAAGTCAGTTGCTCGCTCCATTATTCCGGAGAACGGAGTTTGAATCATCTTGCCCATGAGTCATGCTTCGCAAGCACCAAGTGATTCATAATCAAGTGATTCCAAAAGTCCATCAGCATGGAGTTTCTTCATGCGCTTTACACCAATATGACCTAAACGGCAGTGCCACAAATAAGTTGCACTATCATTATCAACTTTGCATCTTTTGGCTTCAATATTATGAATATGTGTATCACTACGATCGAGATTCAACAAAAATAGACCACTCATCAAGGATGCATGACCATAACAGATATTACTCATATAAATAGAACAACCATTATTCTCTGATTTAAATGAATAACCATCTTGCAACAAACAAGATCCAGGTATAATGTTCATGCTCAACGCTGGCACCAAATAACAATTATTTAGGTCTAAAACTAATCCTGAAGGTAGATATAGAGGTAGCGTGCCGACGGCGATCACATCGTCTTTGAAACCATTTCCCGCGCGCATCATCACCTCGTCCTTAGCCAATCTTCGTTTAATCTGTAGCACCTGTTACGAGTTACAAATATGAGCAACCGAACCAGTATCAAATACCCAGGCGCTACTACGAGCATTGGTAAGGTACACATCAATAACATGTATATCAAATATACCTTTGTTCACTTTGCCATCCTTCTTATCCGCCAAATACTTGGGGCAGTTCCGCTTCAAGTGACCAGTCCCTTTGAAGTAGAAGCACCCAGTTTCAGGCTTCGCTCTAGACTTGGGTTTCTTCCCGGGAGTAGCAACGGTCTTGCTATTCTTCTTGAAGTGCCCCTTCTTTCCCTTGCCTTTTTTTTGAAACTAGTGGTCTTATTAACTATCAACACTTGATGCTCTTTCTTGATTTCTACCTCCGCAGCTTAGAGCATAGCGAAGAGCTCGAGAATTGTCTTTTGCATCCCTTGCATATTATAGTTCATCACGAAGCCTTTGTAGCTTGGTGGCATCGATTGAAGAACTGTGTGAATAACACTATCATCATCAACTTTAACTCCAAGTTGAGTCATGTGGTTGTGGTACCTAGACATTCCGAGTATGTGTTCACTGACAGAATTGTTCTCCTCCATCTTGCAGCTATAGAACTTATTGGAGACTTCATATCTCTCAACTTGGGTATTTGCTTGGAATATCAACTTCAACTCTTGGAACATCTCATATGCTCCATGACATTTGATACGTCTCCACCGTATCTATAATTTTTGATTGTTCCATGTTGTTATATTATCATTCTTGTATGTTTTACAATCATATTATATCATTTTTTGTTACTAACCTATTGACATAGTGCCAAGTGCTAGTTGCTGTTTTCTACATGTTTTTTACATCGCAGGAAATCAATATCAAACGGAGTCCAAACGCAACGAAACTTTTTGGAGATTTTTTTGGACCAGAAGAAACCCAATGGGCCAAGGTAGCACCTGGGGGGTGCTCCAAGGGGAGCACAACCCACTAGGGTGCACCAGGAGGCCCAGGCGCGCCCTGGTGGGTTGTGCCCACCTCGGGTGCCCACCGGACCGCCTATTTGCTCTATAAATACCCCAATATTCTAGAAACCCTAGGGAAACAAACGTAATTTCAATCCAGCCGCCGCAGAGTCCAGAACAACCAGATCCAATCTAGACACCATCACGGAGGGGTTCACCACTTCCATTGGTGCCTCTCCGATGATGCGTGACTAGTTCCTTGTAGACCTTCGGGTCCGTAGTCAGTAGCTAGATGGCTTCATCTCTCTCTTTTGATTATCAATACAATGGTCTCTTGGAGATCCATATGATGTACTCTTTTGCGGTGTGTTTGTTGGGATCCGATGAACTTTGAGTTTATGATCAAATTTATCTTTTTATATCCATGAAAGTTATTTGAGTCTTCTTTTCATCTCTTATATGCATGGTTGCTTATAGCCTCGTATTTCTTCTCCGGTATTGGGTTTTGTTTGGCCAACTTGATATCTTTATCTTGCCATGGGAAGAGGTGCTTTGTAGTGGGTTCGATCTTACGGTGCTTGATCCCAATGACAGAAGGGGAACTGACACATATATATCGTTGCTACTAAGGATAAAACGATGGGGTCTATTTCTACATAAATAGATCTTGTCTACATCATGTCATCATTCTTATTGCATTACTCCGTTTCTCCATGAACTTAATACACTAGATGCATGCTGGATAGCGGTCGATGTGTGGAGTAATAGTAGTACATGCAGGCATGAGTCGGTCTACTAATCTTGGATGTGATGCCTATATAATGATCATTGCCTGGATATCGTCATGATTATTTGAAGTTCTGTCAATTGCCGAACAATAATTGTTTTCCCACCGTTTGCTATTTTCTCGAGAGAAGCCACAAGTGAAATCTACGCCCCCGGGTCTCTTTCTCATATTATTTGCCTTTGCGATCTATTTTTCCTTTGCTTTTATTTCAGATCTATTAAACCAAACACCCAAAAATACTTTGCTGCAATTTATCTTATTTACCGTCCAATCTACCAATATTTATCTCTCTCTCACATCCGTTACCCGAAAGGGATTGACAACCCCTTTTACACGTCGGGTTGCGAGTATTTGTTATTTGTGTGCAGGTGCTGTTTACATTGTGTTGCTTGGTTCTCCTACTGGTTCGACAACTTTGGTTTCATTACGGAGGGAAATACCTACCGCTGCTATACTGCATCATCCCTTTGTTGAAAATATGCCCTAGAGGCAATAATAAAATGGTTATTATTATATTTCCTTGTTCATGATAATTGTCTGGTATTCATGCTTGAATTGTATTATCCGGAAACAGTGATACATGTGTGAATACATAGACCACAACGTGTCCCTGGTAAACCTCTAGTTACTAGCTCGTTGATCAACAGATGGTTACGGTTTCCTGACCATGGACATTTGGATGTCATTGATAACGAGATCACATCATTAGGAGAATGATGTGATGGACAAGACCCAATCCTAAGCCTAGCACAAGATCGTGTAGTTCGTAATGCTAAAGCTTTTTCAATGCCAAGTATCTTTTCCTTAGACCATGAGGTTGTGCAACTCCCGGATACCGTAGGGATACTTTGGGTGTGGCAAACGTCACAACATAACTGGGTGGCTATAAAGGTACACAACGGGTATCTCCGAAAGTATTTGTTGGGTTGGCACGAACCGAGACTGGGATTTGTCACTCCGTATGACGGAGAGGTATCTCTGGGCCCACTCGGTAATACATCATCATAATGAGCTCAATGTGACTAAGGTGTTGGTCACGGGATGATGTATTACAGAACGAGTAAAGAGACTTGCCATGACGAGATTGAACAAGGTATCGGTATACCGACGACCGAATCTCGGGCAAGTACTGTACCGATAGACAAAGGGAATTGTATACGGGATTGATTGAATCCTTGACATCATGGTTCATCCGATGAGATCATCGAGGAGCATGTAGGAACCAACATGGGTATCCAGATCCCGCTGTTGGTTATTGACCAAAGAGTTCTCTCTGTCATGTCTACGTGTTTCCCGAACCCGTAGGGTCTACACACTTAAGGTTCGGTGACGCTAGGGTTGTAGAGATATATGCATGCGGTAACCCGAATGTTTTTTGGAGTCCCAGATGAGATCCCGGACGTCATGAGGAGTTCCGGAATGGTCCGGAGGTAAAGAATTATATATAGGAAGTCCAGTTTCGGCCACCAGAAGAGTTTCGGGGGTCACCGGTAGTGTACTGGGACCACCGGAAGGGTCCCGGGGGTCCACCGGGTGGGGCCACCTATCCCGGAGGGCCCCATGGGCTGAAAGGGGAAGGGAACCAGCCCATAGTGGGCTGGTGCGCCCCCCTTGGGCCTCCCCCCTGCACCTAGGGTTGGAAACCCTAGGCGTGGGGGGCGCCCCACTTGCTTGGGGGGCAAGTTTCCCCCCTCTGGCCGGCGCCTCCCCATGGCCCCTATATATAGTGGGGGGGGGGGGAGGGAGGGCAGCCGCACTCTAACCCCCTGGCGCCTCCCTCTCCCTCCCGTTACACCCGTTCCTCCTCCCGCAGTGCTTGGCGAAGCCGTGTAGGAATCCCGCTGCATCCACCACCACGCCGTCGTGCTGCCGGATCTCCATCAACCTCTCCTCCCCTCTTGCTGGATCAAGAAGGAGGAGACGTCACTGCTCCGTACGTGTGTTGAACGTGGAGGTGCCATCCGTTCGGCACTAGGATCATCAGTGATTTGGATCACGACGAGTACGACTCCATCATCCACGTTCTCTTGAACGCTTCCGCTCGCGATCTACAAGGGTATGTAGATGCACTCCTTTCTCCCTCGTTGCTAGATGACTCCTTGGATTGATCTTGGTGAAGCGTAGAAATTTTTTCTTTTCTGCTACGTTCCCCAACAGTGGCATCTGAGCTAGGTCTATGCGTAGTATCTTGCACGAGTAGAACACAAAGCAGTTGTGGGCGTAGATTTGTTCAATCCTCTTGCCGCTACTGGTCTTATCTTGATTCGGCGGCATCGTGTGATGAAGCGGCCCGGACCGACCTTACACGTACGCTTACGTGAGACAGGTTCCACCGACTGACATGCACTGGTTGCATAAGGTGGCTAGCGGGTGTCTGTCTCTCCCACTTTAGTCGGATCGGATTTGATGAAAAGGGTCCTTATGAAGGGTAAATAGAAATTGGCATATCACGTTGTGGTTTTGGCGTAGGTAAGAAACGTTCTTGCTAGAAACCTATAGCAGCCATGTAAAAACTTGCAACAACAATTAGAGGACGTCTAACTTGTTCTTGCAGCATGTGCCGTGTGATGTGATATGGCCAAAAGATGTGATGAATGATATATGTGATGTATGAGATTGATCATGTTCTTGTAATAGGAATCACGACTTGCATGTCGATGAGTATGACAACCGGCAAGAGCCATAGGAGTTGTCTTATTTTTTGTATGACCTGCGTGTCACTGAATAACACCATGTAATTACTTTACTTTATTGCTAAACATTAGCCATAGTAGTAGAAGTAATGTTTGGCGAGACGACTTCACGAAGACACGATGATGGAGATCATGGTGTCATGCCGGTGACGATGATGATCATGGAGCCCCGAAGATGAAGATCAAAGGAGCAAAATGATATTGGCCATATCATGTCACTATTTGATTGCATGTGATGTTTGTCATGTTTATTACATCTTATTTGCTTAGAACGACGGTAGTAAATAAGATGATCTCTCACTAAAATTTCAAGAATTGTGTTCCCCCTAACTGTGCACCGTTGCTAAGGATCGTTGTTCCGAAGCACCACGTGATGATCGGGTGTGATAGGCTCTAACGTTCGCATACAATGGGTGTAAGCCAGATTTACACACGCAATACACTTAGGGTTCACTTGACGAGCCTAGCATGTACATTCACTTGACGAGCCTAGCATGTACAGACATGGCCTCGGAACACGGAAGACCGAAAGGTCAAACATGAGTCGTATAGAAGATACGATCAACATGAAGATGTTCACCGTTGATGACTAGTCCGTCTCACGTGATGATCAGACATGGGCTAGTCGATTCGGATCATGTATCACTTAGATGACTAGAGAGATGTCTATCTGAGTGGGAGTTCATTAAATTTTATTAGATGAACTTAACTGTCATGAGCATAGTCTAAAATCTTTACAATATGTCTTGTAGATCAAATGGCCCACGCTCATGTTACCCTCAACTTCAATGCGTTCCTAGAGAAAACCAAGCTGAAAGACGATGGTAGCAACTATACGGATTGGGTCCGTAACTTGAGGATCATCCTCATAGATGCCAAGAAAACATATGTCCTTGAAGCACCGCTAGGTGACGCTCTCGCCCCGGCAAACCAAGACGTTATGAACGCTTGGCAGTCGCATTGTGATGATTACTCCCTGGTTCAGTGCGGCATGCTTTACAGCTTAGAATCGGGGCTCCAAAAGCATTTTGAGCATCACAGAGCATATGAGATGTTCCAAGAACTGAAAATGGTTTTCCAAGATCATGCCCGAGTCGAGAGATATGACGTCTCCGACGCATTCTATAGTTGTAAGATGGAGGAGAATAGTTCTGTCAGTGAGCACATACTCAAATTGTCTGGGTTGCACAATCGCTTGTCTCAGTTGGGAATTAATTTCCCAGACGAAGCGGTCGTTGACAGAATCCTTCAGTCACTCCCACCTAGCTACAAGAGCTTCGTGATGAACTTCAATATGCAAGGGATGGAGAAGTCCATTCCCGAAGTGTATTCAATGCTGAAATCAGCGGAGGTGGAGATCAAGAAAGAGCATCAAGTGTTGATGGTGAATAAAACCACTAAGTTCAAGAAAGGCAAGGGTAAGAAGAACTTCAAGAAAGACGGCAAAGGAGTTGCCGCGCCCGGTAAGCCAGTTGCCGGGAAGAAGCCAAAGAATGGACCCAAGCCTGAGACTGAGTGCTTTTATTGCAAGGGAACGGGTCACTGGAAGCGGAACTGCCCCAAATACTTAGCAGATAAGAAGGCAGGCAACGTCAAATGTATATGTGATATACATGTTATTGATGTGTACCTTACTAGTGCTCGTAGTAGCTCCTGGGTATTTGATATCGGTGTAGTTGCTCACATTTGTAACTCAAAGCAGGAGCTGCAGAATAAGCGGAGACTGGCGAAGGACGAGGTGACGATGCGTGTCGGGAATGGTTCCAAGGTCGATGTGATCGCCGTCGGCACACTACCTCTACATCTACCCTCGGGATTAGTTTCAAACCTCAATAATTTTTATTTAGTACCAGCTTTGAGCATGAACATTGTATCTGGATCTCGTTTAATGCGAGATGGATACTCATTTAAATCCGAGAATAATGGTGGTTCTATTTATAGGAGAGAAATGTTTTATGGTCATGCCCCGCTGGTCAATGGTTTATTCTTGATGAATCTCGAGCGTGATGTTACACATATTCATAGTGTGAATGCCAAAAGATGTAAGGTTGATAATGATAGTCCCACATACTTGTGGCATTCCCGCCTTGGTCATATTGGTGTCAAACGTATGAAGAAGCTCCATGCAGATGGACTTTTGGAGTCCCTTGATTATGAATCATTTGACACGTGCGAACCATGCCTTTTGGGCAAGATGACCAAGACTCTGTTCTCCGGAACAATGGAGCGAACGACCAACTTATTGGAAATCATACATACCTATGTGTGCGGTCCAATGAGTGTTGAAGATCGCGGAGGCTATCGTTATGTTCTCACCCTCACAGATGACTTAAGTAGATATGGGTATGTCTACTTGATGAAACACAAGTCTGAGACCTTTGAAAAGTTCAAGGAATTTCAGAATGAGGTCGAGAATCAACATGACAGAAAAATAAAGTTCTTACGATCAGATCGTGGAGGTGAATATTTAAGTCACGAATTTGGCACACACCTAAGGAACTGTGGAATTGTTTCACAATTGACGCCGCTCGGAACACCTCAGCGGAATGGTGTGTCCGAACGTCGTAATCGTACTCTGTTGGACATGGTGCGATCTATGATGTCTCTTACCGACTTACCACTATCATTTTGGGGTTATGCTTTAGAGACTGCCGCATTCACTTTAAATAGGGCTCTGTCTAAATCCGTTGAGACGACACCGTATGAACTTTGGTTTGGCAAGAAACCTAAGCTGTCGTTTCTGAAAGTTTGGGGTTGCGATGCTTATGTCAAGAAACTTCAACCTGAAAAGCTCGAACCCAAATCGGAAAAATGCGTCTTCATAGGATACCCTTAAGAAATTATTGGGTATACCTTCTACCTCAGTTCCAAAGGCAAGGTCTTCGTTGCCAAGAATGGATCCTTTCTAGAGAAAGAGTTTCTCTCGAAAGAAGTGAGTGGGAGGAAAGTGGAACTTGATGAGGTGGCAATCACCCCTCCCGAACCAAAAAGTAGCGCAGCGCAGGAAGATGTTCCTGTGGTGCCTGCACCGACTAGGGAGGAAGGTAATGATGATGATCATGAAGCTTCAGATCAAGTTACCATTAAACTTCGAAGGTCCACAAGGACACATTCCGCACCAGAGTGGTACGGCAACCCTGTCATGGAAATCATGTTGTTAGACAACGGTGAACCTTCGAACTCTGAAGAAGCGATGGCGGGCCTGGATTCCAACAAATGGCTTGAGGCCATGAAATCCAAGATAGGATCCATGTACGAAAACAAAGTATGGACTTTGGTGGACTTGCCCAATGATCGGCACGCCATAGAAAACAAATGGATCTTTAAGAAGAAGACTGACACAGATGGTAATGTGACCATCTATAAGGCTCGGCTTGTCGCTAAGGGTTATCGACAAGTTCAAGGGATTGACTACGATGAGACTTTCTCTCCCGTAGCGATGCTAAAGTACGTCCGAATCATGTTAGCAATTGCAGCATACTATGATTATGAGATATGGCAAATGGACGTCAAAACGGCATTCCTTAATGGCTTCCTCAAGGAAGAACTATATATGATGCAGCCGGAAGGTTTTGTCGATCCTGAGAATGCTAACAAGGTATGCAAGCTCCAGCGCTCAATCTATGGGCTGGTGCAAGCATCTCGGAGTTGGAACATTCGCTTTAATAATGTGATCAAAGCGTTTGGGTTTATACAGCCTTGGGGAGAAGCCTGTATTTACAAGAAAGTGAGTGGGAGCTCTGTAGCATTTCTTATATTATATGTGGATAATATATTGCTGATGGGAAATGATGTAGAATTCTTGGAAAGCATAAAGGCCTACTTGAATAAGAGTTTTTCAATGAAGGACCTTGGTGAAGCTGCTTACATATTAGGCATCAAGATCTATAGAGATAGATCGAGACGCCTCATTGGTCTTTCACAGAGCACATACCTTGATAAGATATTGAAGAAGTTCAATATGGATCAGTCCAAGAAAGGGTTCTTGCCTGTATTGCAAGGTATGAGATTGAGCACGGCTCAATCCCCGGCCAGGGCAGAAGATAGAGAAAAGATGAGTGTCATCCCCTATGCCTCAGGCATAGGTTCTATTATGTATGCCATGCTGTGTACCAGACCTGATGTGAACCTTGCCATAAGTTTGGTAGGGAGGTACCAAAGTGATCCCGGTATGGAACACTGGACAGCGGTCAAGAACATCCTGAAGTACCTGAAAAGGACTAAGGATATGTTTCTCATTTATGGAGGTGACGAAGAGCTCGTCGTAAAGGGTTACGTTGATGCTAGCTTCGACACAGATGTGGATGTCTCCAAGTCACAAACCGGATACGTGTATATTTTGAATGGTGGGGCAGTCAGCTGGTGCAGTTGCAAGCAAAGCGTCGTGGCGCATTCTACATGTGAAGCGGAGTACATAGCTGCTTGCAAAGCAGCACATGAAGGAGTCTAGATGAATGAGTTCATCACCGACCTAGGAATCATTCCAAGCGCGTTGGGCCCGATGACTCTCTTCTGTGACAACACTAGAGCTATTGCCATTGCCAAGGAGCCCAGGTTTCACAAGAAGACCAAGCACATCAAGTGCCGTTTCAACTCCATCCAAAATTATATTCAAGATGGAGTCATAGATATTTGTAAAGTGCACACGGATTTGAATGTCGCAGATCCGTTGACTAAACCTCTTCCACGAGCAAAACATGATCAACACCAGAACTCTATGGGTGTTCAATTCATCACAATGTAAATAGATTATTGATTCTAGTGCAAGTGGGAGACTGTTGGAAATATGCTCTAGAGGCAATAATAAAATGGTTATTATTATATTTCCTTGTTCATGATAATTGTCTGCTATTCATGCTTGAATTGTATTATCCGGAAACGGTAATACATGTGTGAATACATAGACCACAATGTGTCCCTGGTAAACCTCTAGTTACTAGCTCGTTGATCAACAGATGGTTACGGTTTCCTGACCATGGACATTTGGATGTCATTGATAATGAGATCACATCATTAGGAGAATGATGTGATGGACAAGACCCAATCCTAAGCCTAGCACAAGATCGTGTAGTTCGTAATGCTAAAGCTTTTTCAATGTCAAGTATCTTTTCCTTAGACCATGAGGTTGTGCAACTCCCGGATACCGTAGGGATACTTTGGGTGTGCCAAACGTCACAACGTAACTGGGTGGCTATAAAGGTACACAACGGGTATCTCCAAAAGTATCTATTGGGTTGGCATGAACCGAGACTGGAATTTTTCACTCCGTATGACGGAGAGGTATCTCTGGGCCCACTCGGTAAGGCATCATCATAATGAGCTCAATGTGACTAAGGTGTTGGTAACGGGATGATGTATTACGGAACGAGTAAAGAGACTTGCCATGACGAGATTGAACAAGGTATCGGTATACCGACGATCGAATCTCGGGCAAGTACTGTACCGACAGACAAAGGGAATTGTATACGGGATTGATTGAATCCTTGACATCGTGGTTCATCTGATGAGATCATCGAGGAGCATGTAGGAACCAACATGTGTATCCAGATCCTGCTGTTGGTTATTGACCGGAGAGTCGTCTCGGTCATGTCTACATGTTTCCCGAACCCGTAGGGTCTACACACTTAAGGTTCAGTGACGCTAGGGTTGTAGAGATATATGCATGCGGTAACCCGAATGTTGTTCGGAGTCCCGGATGAGATCCCAGACGTCACGAGGAGTACCAGAATGGTCCGGAGGTAAAGAATTATATATAGGAAGTCCAGTTTCGGCCACCGAGAGAGTTTCGGGGGTCACCGGTAGTGTACCGGGACCACCGGAAGGGTCCCGGGGGTCCACCGGATGGGGCCACCTATCCCGGAGGGCCCCATGGGCTGAAAGGGGAAGGGAACCAGCCCATAGTGGGCTGGTGCGCCCCCTTGGGCCTCCTCCCTGCGCCTAGGGTTGGAAACCCTAGGGGTGGGGGGCGCCCCACTTGCTTGGTGGGCAAGTTTCCCCCCTCTGGCCGCCGCCCCCCTAGGAGATTGGATCTCCTAGGGCCGGCGCCCCCCCATGGCCCCTATATATAGTGGGGGGAGGGACGGCAGCCGCACTCTAACCCCTTGGCGCCTCCCTCTCCCTCCCGTTACACCCGTTCCTCCTCCCGTAGTGCTTGGCGAAGCCCTCCAGGAATCCCGCTGCATCCACCACCACGCCGTCGTGCTGCTGGATCTCCATCAACCTCTCCTCCCCCCTTGCTGGATCAAGAAGGAGGAGACATCGCTGCTCCGTACATGTGTTGAACGCGGAGGTGCCGTCCGTTCGGCGCTAGGATCATCGGTGATTTGGATCACGACGAGTACGACTCCATCATCCACGTTCTCTTGAATGCTTCCGCTCGCGATCTACAAGGGTATGTAGATGCACTCCTTTCTCCCTCGTTGCTAGATGACTCCTTAGATTGATCTTGGTGAAGCGTAGAATTTTTTTGTTTTCTGCTACGTTCCCCAACACCCTTCCTCTTTGGGGAAAAAACCAACGTAGCTTTAGCAGCCATCAACGTTCAAAATGTCTTTGAAGTCCTGATTCTAAGCCGTAAAGCATGGCACATTGAACTATCGAGTAGTCATCAGATCGAGCTTGGCAAACGTTCATAACGTTAGGAGTTGCTCCTGCATCAGGCCTGTCACCTAGCGGTGCTTCAAGGACATAATTCTTTTGTGCAGCAATGAGGATAATCCTCAAGTTACGGACCCAGTCCGTGTAGTTGCTACCATCATCTTTCAACTTAGGTTTCTCTAGGAACGCATTAAAATTCAAGGGAACGGTAGCATGGGCCATTGATCTACAACAACATAGATATGCAAAAACTATCAGGATTAAGTTCATGATAAATTAAAGTTCAATTAATCATATCACTAAAGAACTCCCACTTAGATAGACATCCCTCAAGTCATCTAAATGATCACGTGATCCAAATAGACTAAACCATGTCCGATCATCATGTGAGATGGATTAGTTTTCAATGGTGAACATCTTATGTTGATCATATCTACTCTATGATTCACGCTCGACCTTTCGGTCTCCAATGTTCCGAGGCCATGTCTGTACATGCTAGGCTCGTCAAGTTTAACCCGAGTATTCTGCACGTGCAAAACTGTCTTACACCCGTTGTATGTGAACGTAGACCTTATCACACCCGATTATCATGTGGTGTCTCGGCACGACGAACTGCCGCAAGGGTGCATACTCAAGGAGAACACTTGTACCTTGAAATTTTGTAAGGGATCATCCTATAAAGCTACCGTCGTTCTAAGCAAAATAAGATACATAAAAAGATAAAAATCACATGCAATCGAAATATGTGACATGATATGGCCATCATCATCTTGTGCTTTTTGATCTCCATCTCCAAAGCATCGTCATGATATCCGTCTTCACCGGCATGACACCATGATCTTCATTGTAGCGTCGTGGTCGTCTCGCCCACTATTGCTTCTACTACTATCGCTAACTCATAGGGATAAACTAAAGCAATTACATGGCGTTCACAATTCATACAATAAAGAGACAACCATAATGCTCCTGCCGGTTGCCGGTAATTTAAAAAACATGACCATCTCATACAATATCGTATAACTCATCATGTCTTGACCATATCACATCACAACATGCCCTGCAAAAACAAGTTAGACGTCCTCTACTTTGTTGTTGCAAGTTTTATGTGGCTGCTACGGGCTTCTAGCAAGAACCGTTCTTATCTACGCATCATAACCACAATGATTTTTCGTCAAGTGTGCTGTTTTAACCTTCAACAAGGATCTACCGTAGTCACACTCGATTCAACTAAAGTTGGAGAAACAGACACCCGCCAGCCACCTGTGTCCAAAGCACGTCGGTAGAACCAGTCTCATGAACGTGGTCATGTAATGTCGGTCTGGGCCACTTCATCCAACAATACCGCCGAATCAAAGTATGACGTTGACGGTAAGCAGTATGAGTATTTTCACCCACAACTCTTTGTGTTTTACTTGTGCAAATCATCTACGCATAGACCTGGCTCTGATGCCACTGTTGGGTAACGTAGCATGCAAATTTTAAAATATTTCCTACGCTCATGCAAGATCTATCTAGGAGATGCATATCAACAAGACGGGGAGAGTGTGTCCACGTACCCTCGTAGACCGAAAGCGGAAGCGTTATGTTAACGCGGTTGATGTAGTCGAACGTCTTCACGGTCCAACCGATCCAAGTACCAAACGTACGTTACCTCCATGTTCAGCACATGTTCAGCACGATGACGTCCCTCGAGCTCTTGATCCAGTCGAGGGTCGAGGGAGAGTTCCATCAGCACGACGGCGTGGCGATGGTGTTGGTGATGTGATCAGCGCAGGGCTTCGCCTAAGCACCACAACAATATGATCTGAGGTGTAATCTATGGAGGGGGAACCGCACACGGCTAAGAGAAATTTGTGTATCTTTGGGGTGCCCCCTTCCCACGTATATAAAGGAGGGGAGAAGGAGGAGGCCGACCCTAGGGGTGACGCGCCATAGGGGGGAGTCCTACTAGGACTCCAAACCAAGTAGGATTCGCCCCCTTCCTTCCAATGCATAGGGGAAAGAGGAAAGGGAGGGAGAGGGAGAAGGAAAGGGGGGGCGCTCCCCCCAACCCTAGTCCAATTCGGTTTGTCCTTGGGGGGGAGGGGGGCGCCCCACCTCTTGTGGTAGCCTCCCTCTCTCCACTATGGCCCAATAGGCCCATTAACTTTCTCAGGGGGTTCCGATAGCCTCCCGGTACTCCGATAAATCCCCGAACATCTCCGAAACCATTCCGATGTCCGTATACAACCTTCCAATATATGAATCTTACCTCTCGACCATTTTGAGACTCCTCGTCATGTCCGTGATCTCATACGGGACTCCGAATAAACTCCGGTCACCAAAACACATAACTCATTATACAAATCATCATCGAACGTTAAGCGTGCGCACCCTACGGGTTCGAGAACTATGTAGACATGACCGAGACAGATCTCCGGTCAATAACCAATAGCGGAACCTGGATGCTCGTATTGGCTCCTACATATTCTACAAAGATCTTCATCGGTCAAACCGCATAACAACATATGTTGTTCCCTTTGTCATCGTTATGTTACTTGCCCGATATTTGATCGAAGGTATCTTCATACCTAGTTCAATCTCGTTACCGGCAAGTCTCTTTACTCGTTCTGTAATACATTATATCGTGACTAACTCATTAGTCATTTGCTTTCAAGGCTTATTATGATGTGTATTACGGAGAGGGCCCACAGATACCTCTCCGACATTGGGAGTGACAAATCCTATTCCCAATCTATGCCAACTCAACAAACACGTTCGGAGACACTTGTAGAGCATCTTTATAATCACCTAGTTACGTTGTGACGTTTGATAGCACACAAGGGTGTTCCTCTGGTATTCGAGAGTTGCATAATCTCATAGTCAGAGGAACATGTATATGTCATGAAGAAAGCAATAGCAATAAAACTGAACGATCGTAGTGCTAAGCTAACGGATGGGTCATGTCCATCACATCATTCTCATAATGATGTGATCCCGTTCATCAAATGACAACACATGTCTATGGTTAGGAAACTCAACCATCTTTGATTAACGAGCTAGTCTAGTAGAGGCATACTAGGGACACTCCGTTTTTGTCTATGTATTCACACATGTATCAAGTTTCCGGTTAATACAATTCTAGCATAAATAAAAGACATTTATCATGATATATAAGGAAATATAAATAACAACTTTATTATGGCCTCTAGGGCATATTTCCTTCAAACACCCCATTGTCAGCACGGCTATCCATATGTGTTCTCAAACCCAACAAGTATTCAATCCGATAATAGTGAAACCTCGAAGGTAAAAACTCAATTCATCACAATAATGTAGAGAGGGATAACACAATATGATCCAACTATATTAACAAAGCTCGTGGTACATCAAGATCGTGCCAAAACAAAGAACACGGTCCAGAGAGAGATCAAACACATAACCACTTGTACATACCCCTAGCCTCGAGGGTGAACTAGTCCATCCTCATCACGGAGACCACCGGGATGATGAAGATGGCCTCCGGTGATCATTTCCCCCTCCGACTGGATGCCATAACAAGGCTCCAGATGGTATTTCAAAGGTATAGAGGCTTGTGGCAACGAAGTCCAAGTTCCGGGGTTATGTTTGGGGGTTTCTGTATTTATAAGATTTGTTGGCGTTGGTCTCACGCTAAAAGGAACTACGAGGGGCCACAAGCCACCAGGGCGAGCTGGTCCCCCTGGGCGGACCCTGGTCGCTTATGGGGGTCTCATGGCATTTCTGGTCCTCCCGCGAAGCTTTGGGGGTCTCTTTTGTTCCAAAAAATCATCAGAAAGTTTTAGCCCATTTTGAGAACTTTTGTTTCTGCACAAAAAACAACACCATGGTAGTTCTGCTGAAAACAACATTAGTCCGGGTTAGTTCCATTCGAATGATACCAAAACCATATACAATTGTTGTATACATGGCAACAATACTTCATAAATTATAGATTCATTGGAGATGTATCAGCATCCCCAAGCTTAATTCCTACTCGTCCTCGAGTAGGTAAATGATAAAAGAAATAATTTCTGAAGTGTGAATGCTAGCATAGTGCATAAGTTTGATCAATTCTAATTTCAATCACCTTTCCTAGCATCATAACATCAATATAGTACCAATCAATTCACATGTTATGGTTCAAACAATGCATTCTCTTGAAACTTAACAACCTATATTCTTAGTCACCAAACAATTGCAATTCAACTTAACTTTAATAAATTCTAAGTAAGAGCTCCACGTACTTAATTATCATATAGTCTTCTATGATTGCTAATACTCAAAGCATTTTGTAACACCCGGGAATCATGCTACAGTAATCCCCTATTGATGGTGCCATGTCATCACATTAATGTTGATAATCCTCACCTAACCCCAGTCATAATTCAAAATCAAAATCAAAATTTAGAATCAAAAATTCAAATTTGTCAAGCATGAAAAAAAAGCGTTCAAAGTGTTGCAAATATTCCATAACTAATTATGGTGGTGAACCACTTTCTTATAAAGCAATTTAGTGCCCTAAAATAATCAAAACAGTGGCTAAAACAACTATTTAAATGCTTTATAAATTATAAAAATATTAAACTATTTTATTTTGGTGCCAAACTAAATGTGGCTGTAGCCTAAATTATTATAACATTTTAGGTGCAGGTTTTATATCTTTACAAGACTATTTTGTGATTAGAAGATTTGGAAAACAGAAAAGTTTTGAAAACAAAAACCCAAAAAATATATAATGAAAAAAGCCCCTTGGCCCCCCGGGCCTCGGCCCACCTCAGCCAGCCGTCCCACCTACCTCCTCGATTGCCTTCTTCTTCCTGCTCCTCCGATCGCACGCGACAGGGGTGCGTCCCCGTCCGACCAGCTCGCCGGTGCCGCCCCGAGGGGATAAGAGCACCCCCTGCCCGTGTATCTCCCTCCCTAAAACACTAAGGCCCCGAAATCCCCTTCCCCGCTCTCTGATACGTCTCCAACATATCTATAATTTTTTATTGTTCCATGCTATTATATTATCTATCTTGGATGTTTTATATGCATTTATATGCTATTTATATGATTTTTGGGGCTAACCTATTAACCTAGAGCCCAGTGCCAGTTTCTGTTTTCTCCTTGTTTTTGAGTTTCACAGAAAAGGAATATCAAACGGAGTCCAATTAACCTGAAAATTTATGGTGATTTTTTATGTACAAAAATAAGCCCACGGAGCGCCGAAGGTGGACCAGAAGAGCCACGAGGCCACCACAAGGGTGGGGGAATTTTTGGCGTAGGGGACAAGTGTGACGCCCGAGTAATCAATCTATAGTAAACCTCTGCTAATGATGCCACATCACCACTATTACAGTTGTTAATCTCGCGATGATTCAATCCCGTTCGAAATTCGAAATTCAAAATCAAGTCAAAACAATAAAAGTTTTCAAACCTTAAAACTAAAATGTTTTGGATGTGACAATTAAATCATAAGTAAATATGGTGAAGAAACCACATTTTTATAAAATGCCTAAATGAAAAATAAATATATAAAACAACAACAAAAACAATTAATTAAACGCCTTTTATAAAGTTATAAAAATATAAACTAACATTTGGAGAGCCCACCTTTTTGTGGCAGTGACCTAAACTGAAATACTAGGTTAGGTAAAATGAATATGGTCTATAAAATAAAAACATATAAAATGAAACTGAAACAAATATAAAAATAAAAGGTAAAATAGAAAAGGGAAAGGAAGAAAAAATATAACAAGGGAAAAAGCCTGGCACTGTGCACTTGAGCCCAAGTGCATAGCACCAGGCCCAATCCACAAACACCATCATCGTTCTCCCTGTTCACGAGGGGAGCGGTGGCCGCCGGGCGCCCGTCGACGCCGCGGATCTCCACGCGTCGGGCATCCAGCCCCCTCCCGGTGACCTACTTGACCCCCTCGACCCCCCCGACGCTAACCCTAGCCCCCTCGCGCACTCCTCTCTCTCACCCTCCTCCAGATCCCCTACCTCCCGACGCGCTCGTCGCCGGCCACTTCACCCCACCGCGACCACCACCGCCCCCGCACCCCGCCGACGCGTCTACGAGGTCCGACGTCAACCCCAACGCCTTCCCCTACCACGAGCCCGGGCCGGAGAGCACTACAGTGCTGCCCCAGGCCTTTCTTCTACCTCCGGCCACCGCCCATCGCCACGGCGATCCGCCGTTCCCCGACCGCCACCAGCCTCCCCGAGCCTCTCATCGACACCACTGTGAGCACGGCGTCGTAATCCCCCCTCTTTCCCCTCTCCTTTTGCACCCGTAGCCCTCGCCACCATGGCCGTGCTCATCGCCGCCGTTCTGCTCTGCCGTCGCGGCCACCACTTGCGCCACCTGATGGGCCTCGAACCCCTCGTTGGTTACCCTAAGTGGAAGGTGTAAGATGCAGTAAGTAGAAGTGTTTTCTTGTAGCAAAGATGCCAAGGATCGAATCCCCAGAGACTCCTAGGTTCAACAAGTAGGTGTCAATTGCTAACGGCGCAATTAGCAATTAACGTGGACCTGCACACAGATACAAATAACTTTGCTCCCAATGAGTACAGAGAGGTTGTCAATCTCTCCGGCCTTGTAGTTCACAAAGGGTTAAAAGCAATATGATAGTAGTGATAGATAGTGTTTTGCAATAGTAAGTAAATAGCGAAAAGTAAATAGTGGATGTGATCAATGATGGTAATATGGACCGGAGTCTCATGATGTTCACTAGTGATGTCTCTCTCCCAAAAGACGATAAAACAGCTATGTGAGGTAAACAAATTACAGCTGGGCAATTGACAGGACCACGAACGCAAACCAATGCTGATTACATTGCAAGAAAGGTTGAGGTTCAAAGCATGGGCGGTACGCCAAAGTAAGTAGACCGAAATCCATCAATATCTACTACTAATCATCCACCTTGAGATATCTATCCAGAACATCTCGCTGGTATTAAGTTGCGAGTCCCACCCATAGTGTAAACTCAATGCAACAGACAACTGCATTAAAAGAACTTTGCGTAAAGTAAACAATCCTTGCACCCGCGGGCACAAGCACCGTTGTTTTCCCCCTTGTGGCAACAGCACATCCCCTAGACTCATGTTTCTGTCACTCAAGCTAGTCATCGAGGGGCATGAACCCACAATCGAGCATAACGTTCCCTCTTCACTACTTACTACTCGGCCAAAGCAATAAATAACAACGGAGAACATGCAAGAATTACTTATGAACTAAAATATAAAAGAGGTGAATCAAATATATTACTCAAGATCAATCTGAACATAATCTCATAATCCATCGGATCCCAGCAAACTCAACATAGCAACAACATAAGGATTACATAGATGCCTCGATCATGTAGGGCAGCTCACGAGGACTAATTAGTGAAGCACAAGAACGGGAGGAGAACATCACATAGCTACTGGTCATGGACTCATGGTCCAAGGGAGACTACTCACGAGTCATCCGGGAGGCGTCCATGGTGGTGGAGAAGCTCCCGGTGGTGATCCTCCCCTTCGGTAGGGTGCCGGGAAGAGTTCTCCAGGTGCTCCTGATCTTGGAAGCGGCGGCGGCAGCGGAACAGAGATGGGATCGCGAAAAGAAGTCCTGTTCTGAGGGTTACGGAGGACCCTTTAAATATATGCCAAAGTAGGGCACCGGGGGAGCCTCGGGGGGCCCAGGCGCCCCCCCCGGCGCGGCCCAGGGGGGGAGGCGCGCCCACAGGGCGCCTGGATCCCCTGTGGCCCCCCCAGGCTGCCCTTCGGACGCAGTGTTGTTTCCGGAACGCTGATTTTTTATATAATTTTTCTGGATTTTTCTGGGCAGTTCTCGAAACGTGAAAACCTGAAATACAAAAACAGCCGAAAACAGAAACTGGCACTGGGGTGCACTGGATTAGTAAGTTAGTCCAAATATGATCCAAAGTGTATGGAAGTGTATGAATATCATAGCAATATCACCCAAAAGTGGCATGGAGCAAGCAGAAATTATAGATACGTTTTGGACGTATCAACATCCCCAAGCTTAATTCCTGCTCGTCCTCGAGCAGGTAAATGATAACAAGAATAATTTATGTGGTGACATGCTATTAACCATATAGGACTTTCTCATAGTCATATGACAAAAGCTTACTGAGACAATGATTCTATAGTAATTAAATTGTCTCAAGAGAAAATCACAAATGACTGAAAGTTTTACAATATGAAACTGAAACATCAAAAAGATTTGCAATGAACATGACGTGCAAATATGATAAAGTGATATCTAGCTTGCCCCCTTTAGTGATGCAAAACATAAATGCAAGGGCACCTTCAAGGTTTAAGTGATGACTAGATACAATCATTTCAGAATAAACGATTTCACAATCATGCAAAAGACAATGCTACTTTGGGACAATGCACATTACACTCAGAATGACAATCATGCTCTCAGTAGTTGGTGCTTCAACATAAAGGTAAAAGAAAGGTTAAGTGCTAAAGCTTTTTATTTTGAAAACATGGAAGCAATTGTGTCAACGGTAGTAGTACTTTATATGTGTCATGTATAAAACATCTTATAAGTTGCAAGCCTCATGCATCGAATACCAATAGTGCTCGCTCCTTGTCCTAATTAGCTCGGATCCCCATGGGTTATCATTGCATTGCATATGTTTTAACCAAGTGTCACAAAGGGGTACCTCTATGCCACCTGTACAAAGGTCCAAGGAGATAGATCGCATTTGATTTCTCGTTTTTGATAAATCTCAACTTGAGGACATCCATACCGGGACAACATAGAAAATAGATGATGGACTCCTCTTTAATGCATAAGCATATTCTCATGAGAGATTGAGGATTAAGGTCCAAGCTAAAACTTCCACCATGATGCATGGCTTTGGTTGGCGGCCCAATGTTCTTCTCTAACAATATGCATATTAATTCAACCCACGGTAAATCACCCTTACTTCAGACAAGACGAACATGCATAACAACTCACATGATATTCAACAAAAGTGTGACAGTTGATGGCGTCCCCAGAAACATGGTTACCGCTCAGCAAGCAACTCATAAGAAATAAGATACATAGGCAACATATTCTTTACCACAATAGTTTTTAGGCTACTTTCCCATGAGCTATGTATTGCATGGTTAGTTTGCTTAGTGCAGGTGGAGGTTAGCAAAGGACTGGGAGCGACCAACTAAGAGAGCAATGACGGTCATAATCATGCAGAGCGACAAAGCAATATTGAATCAGGCATGGTAGTTATATCGCTACTTAGAAACAAAAGATCATCAAGGCTTGATAGACTTTCTTTACAGTCTTGAATATGCGTGAGCATACGCCAAGTCAATCAAAATAAATTCTCGAAGGAAGATATTACTAAACCATACCACATCATAGGCAAACAAACCAAGTTGGTACTCCAATAACACATTGGGAACCCCCCAGCTATTTGAGATTAACCATGAGAAAACCTGAACTACTAAGCACCATCAGGAAAGTAGCATCTTTATCATAGACACATTAACCAATGCAACGGAAGCAAATTCTCTTAATAAGGTGAGCATGATAATTAAAGAGAGTTCAAGCAACCAACTAAATAAAAGCTCTTGAAAAGATAAGCATGAATACTAAGAGCAGAGCACGATAGTAGCTATTAAAAGATAAAGAACACACACAACATAGATAGACATGAAAATTCTATGTAATGTTCTAGGTAGAGGTGGAGCGTGTTTCTATCCCACATAAAGGAATGCTGGGTTCCGACTTGTTATGAAAAACTAAAAAGAAAACTGAAAGCAAGACGCTCCAAGCATAGCACATAACATATGAAGTGATAAAAATATAGCGAAACGAAAGATGAACTGATAATGTTGATGGAGAAGGGGATGCACGGGGGCATCCCCAAGCTTAGACGGTTGAGTCTCCTTGAATATTTCTTGGGGGTGCACGGGGGCATCCCCAAGCTTGAGCGCTTGACACTCCTGAATCTTTTTATTATCTTCCCTCGCACACTTGAAAACTCCCTTCATACACAACTCATCATAATCTGATTAGCGAGGTTAGTACCCTTAATAAAATAATTATACCTTGCTGGAAATAAGGATATTCTTGAAGTTCTACTGTTTCTCAAGATTGCCAAAAGGTTTTTGCAAAGAAAAAGCAAGTTCTCAATTTGCAAAGTGAAGGTAAGGCAAAACAGGACAGAATCTGTGAAAAACAGAACAGCAGGCAGTAATTGATCTGTTCGGGATACTTCTGCAACTCAAATCAAAAAACTCAGAACTGACGCACGAAAGACAATTATATAGAGAACGCTGTCGAAAAAATTCAGACCAAAACGATGATCTGGTGATTTTTTTACGAATTTTTCTATCCAAGGACAGAATCTGTTTCCTGGACAGCACCTCACAACTTTTGAACTTTCTAGCAATCAGAGGCTATACTTGGCACAAATATGAAAAGCAAAGATACAATGATGATGCTACAGCAGTAAACAACATCAAGACACAACAAAAACAAATTTTTTATTCATGTGGGCTGCCTCCCAAAAACGCTTTCTTTTATGCCTTTAAGCTAGGCATAATGCATAGATCAAGTTTTATCAAGAGTAAAAGAATAACTAGCCCGTACAACGGACTCAAAAGGTAACTTGACCTTCTTACGAGGGAAGTGTTCCATCCCTTTCTTGAGAGGAAACTGAAATTTTATATTACCCTCTTTCATGTCAATGACAGCACTAACGGTGCGCAAAAAGGGACGTCCCAAAATAATTGGACATGAAGGATCACATTCAATATCCATAATAGTGAAATCAACGGGCACATAATTATCATTGACAATAATAAAAACATCATCGATCCTCCCCAAAGGTTTCTTTATGGAAGAATCAACGAGAGCATCACCAAAAGAACAAGAATCAAAAGATTTTAATTTAAGCATATCATATAGTCTTTTGGGCATAATGGAAGTACTAGCTACAATATCACATAAAGCAAAGCATGAGAAGTTGTTTATCATAGAATCCCAACCATCTCCTAGCTTTCTAGGTATGGAGGCTTCTACTCTAAGTTTCTCCTCCCTAGCTTTGATAAGAGCATTAGTGATATGCTCTGTGAAGGCAAGATTAAGCGTGCTAGTGTTGGGATCCTTAGCCATTCCTTGTAGAAAGGCGACAACTTCTGAAATACTACAATTATCAAAATCAATTTTATCATTAGTGGGCAGAATTGTAGTGTCATCCTATTTGTTTAATTCGCTCTCTATAAGAGTTTGAACATCTTCCCAAGTTTCGGGAAGCTTAGGAGCAATTTTAAACTGAGGCTCATACTTTTTTCCTGGAAGACCATGCCATGGGCATAACTCTCCGTCATAACTAGTGTAATCACAAGGTTTATTTTTTTTGTAAATCCCGTCAGAGATAAGTGGGGCAATGGAAGTAGGGGTGTACTCCTCCCATTTAGTGTTTTTGGTAGAACCCATAGTAGCAAGCAAGCAAGATAACTTTTTTTTTGTGATTTTCGGTAAAAGAAACTAAAGCAAAAATGAAAGTAAACTAACAAGACTAAAAAGCAAAGGTAAAAGATAGCATGCAACTCCCCTATCCTGAAGAGTGGAGTCCCCGACAACGGCGCCAGAAAATACTCCTTGATGGGCCTCGAACCCCTCGTTGGTTACCCCAAGTGGAAGGTGTAAGATGCAGTAAGTAGAAGTGTTTTCCCCTAGCAAAGATGCCAAGGATCGAATCCCCAGAGACTCCTAGGTTCAACAAGTAGGTGTCAATTGCTAACGGCGCAATTAGCAATCAATGTGGACCTGCACACAGATACAAATAACTTTGCTCCCAACAAGTACAGAGAGGTTGTCAATCTCTCCGGCCTTGTAGTTCACAAAGGGTTAAAAGCAATATGATAGTAGTGATAGATAGTGTTTTGCAATAGTAAGTAAATAGCGAAAAGTAAATAGTGGATGTGATCAATGATGGTAATATGGACCGGAGTCTCATGATGTTCACTAGTGATGTCTCTCTCCCAAAAGACGATAAAACAGCTATGTGAGGTAAACAAATTACAGCTGGGCAATTGACAGGACCACGAACGCAAACCAATGCTGATTACATTGCAAGAAAGGTTGAGGTTCAAAGCATGGGCGGTACGCCAAAGTAAGTAGACCGAAATCCATCAATATCTAATACTAATCATCCACCTTGAGATATCTATCCAGAACATCTCGCTGGTATTAAGTTGCGAGTCCCACCCATAGTGTAAACTCAATGCAACAGACAACTGCATTAAAAGAACTTTGCGTAAAGTAAACAATCCTTGCACCCGCGGGCACAAGCACCGTTGTTTTCCCCCTTGTGGCAACAACACATCCCCTAGACTCATGTTTCTGTCACTCAAGCTAGTCATCGAGGGGCATGAACCCACAATCGAGCATAGCGTTCCCTCTTGGAGTCACTACTTACTACTCGGCCAAAGAAATAAATAACAATGGAGAACATGCAAGAATTACTTATGAACTAAAATATAAAAGAGGTGAATCAAATATATTACTCAAGATCAATCTGAACATAATCTCATAATCCATCGGATCCCAGCAAACTCAACATAGCAACAACATAAGGATTACATAGATGCCTCGATCATGTAGGGCAGCTCACGAGGACTAATTAGTGAAGCACAAGAACGGGAGGAGAACATCACATAGCTACTGGTCATGGACTCATGGTCCAAGGGAGACTACTCACGAGTCATCCGGGAGGCATCCATGGTGGTGGAGAAGCTCCCGGTGGTGATCCTCCCCTCCGGCAGGGTGCCGGGAAGAGTTCTCCTGGTGCTCCCGATCTTGGAAGCGGCGGCAGCGGCGGAACAGAGATGGGATCGCGAAAAGAAGTCCTGTTCTGAGGGTTACGGAGGACCCTTTAAATATATGCCAAAGTAGGGCACCGGGGGAGCCTCGGGGGGCCCAGGCGCCCCCCGACGCGGCCTAGGGGGGGGGGCGCCCACAGGGCGCCTGGAGCCCCTGTGCCCCCCCCCAGGATGCCCTTCGGACGCAATGTTGTTTCCGGAACGCTGATTTTTTATATAATTTTTCTGGATTTTTCTGGGCAGTTCTCGAAACGTGAAAACCTGAAATACAAAAACAGCCGAAAACAGAAACTGGCACTGGGGTGCACTGGATTAGTAAGTTAGTCCAAATATGATCAAAAGTGTATGGAAGTGTATGAATATCATAGCAATATCACCCAAAAGTGGCATGGAGCAAGCAGAAATTATAGATACGTTTTGGACGTATCACCACCCTTGCCCGAGCAGCGCGCCGAGCTCCTGCTGCTCCCAGGAGCACGACGCACCCGCGCACGCCTCACCTCGTGCCCCGTAGCGCCATAGCTCCACCCCCTCGAACGCCATCGCCGCTCTTCGTCACCGTTCCGGCCAGCTCCGGCCAACTCCGACGACGCCACCGGTCCCAGTCGACGCGTCGTCGTCTGGCCGTTCGAACGCGCCCAACGACACCCGTTTTGGTGGCCTGTAGACGATTTCCAGTGACTTCCCGTGCGTCGCCGCCGTGTTTTGGTCGCCGGCGGCTAAAAGTCAGCGCCGCTGATGTGTCCGCTTAGCCCAACCACTAATAACGTGCAGTGCCACTGACTGCTGGGACCCACTTCCTAATTAACCACAACTTAATTAAACTGGCTAATTAACTAACCTAGTTACTCCCTGACATGTGGGGCCTCCCCTCTAATTAGCCCTGGGTTAAATTTAACCACTGATTAAATGGTTGAGACAATGACAGGTGGGTCCCACCCACTATTCCAGTGGATAAGGCTGGCCCAGTCAGCTGATGAGTCAGCCACTAGGCCCACCAGTCAACCTCTGGTGACTGGGTAGTTGACTCAGTCAACTGACCCCACCGTCAGCCTCTTTGGCACAATGCTGTGTACACTTTTTGTGTACACTTAGCATTTAACATTAGGTGATTTTCGAATTAATTTAATTAATAATAATTTCAGAATATTGTTTAAAAACTTTGAAAAAGCATAGAAAGTAAACCGTAGCTCGGATGGAAAAACTTTGTACATGAAAGTTGCTCAGAACGGCGAGATGAATCCAAATACGCGGTCCGTTCGTCCGCCACACATCTCTATCATACCGAACATGCAACATCGCCCCTCCGTTTCATCTATTCGAAAATGCCTAACACTGGGAATACCTTCCCGGATGTTTTCCATCCTCGCCAGTATCACTCAGTACCACGTTAGGTCACACGTAGCACCGCGTTTTGCCATGTTACACTTTGTGATGCTTTGATTGCTTTGTTATTTATTATGTTCCCCCTCCGTTACTTCTCTCCCATAGACACCGGGACTGAGACTGCTGACTGTGCCACTGTGATCGACTACGTCGACGACGACCGCTCCTTCTTGCCAAAGCAACCAGGCAAGCCCCCCCCCTTGATCAACCCGATATCGCCTATTCCTCTCTCTACTGCTTGCATTAGAGTAGTGTAGCATGCTACTGCTTTCGATGAATCCTATTCTGTTGCATAGCCTATCATTGTTGCTACATGTGTTGATACCTTTACCTGCTATCCTAATGCTTAGTATAGGATGCTAGTATTCCATCAGTGGCCCTACATCCTTGTCCGTCTGCCATGCTATACTATCGAGCTGTGATCACCTCGGGTGGTGATCACGGGTATATACTATATACATTTTACATGACACATGATGATGATTCGGAGATGGGGGCTGAAGGGGCAGGTGGTTCCACACAGGTAGTGGTGGGCCTGGGTTCCCGGCAGTCCCCTGATGGTTACTTTGTGGCAGAGTGACAGGGCGGGTTGCGACCACCTAGGAGACAGGTGGGCATGGCCTTGGTCGTTGTCTGCGGTTATTTCATAATAACACGTTTAACGAGATCTTGGTATTTGATCTGAGTCTGGCCATTGGCCTATACGCACTAACCAGCTACGTGGGAATAGTTATGGGCACTCGACGTCGTGGTATCAGCCGAAGCCTTCTTGACGTCAGTGACTGAGCGACGCACGCCGGGTTGGACCGCGTAACGTAACTTCCTTAGTAATGGAAGTTGCTAGGTCTGCTCACCGGCCGCCCTCGCACGTGCAGGTGTGCATTGGGCGATGGGCCCAGACCCCCCGTGCGCTTAGGGTTTAGACCGGCGTGTTGACCTCTCTGTTGTGCTTAGGTAGGGCTGTGACGTGTTGATCTTCCGAGGCCGGTCATGACCCTGGAAAGTGTGTCCGGCCAAATGGGATCGAACGTGCTGGGTTATGTGGTGCACCCCTGCAGGGAAGTTAATCTATTCGAATAGCCGTGTCCCTCGGTAAAAGGACGACCCGGAGTTGTACTCTGACCTCATGACAACTAGAACCGGATACTTAATCAAACACACCCAGATGAGTTCCAGATATAACTCGGTGGTTGCTCTCTCACAGGGTGATGTGTGGGAGGATCGCCGAGTAGGATTATGCTATACGATGTTACTTGGTGAACTTACCATCTACTCCCTTCTACTGCTACAAGATGGAGGCTGTGAGAAGCGAAGATACTTGTTACTTTCCAGCTACCCTCATCTTCTGTTGCAAGATGGAGGTTACGAGAAGCGTAGTCTTCGATTGGATTAGTTATCCCCCTCTTAGTCTGGCATTCTGCAGTTTAGCCCATAGATATTACCCCTTTACACCTATATCATTGCATATGTAGTGTAGATCCTTGCTTGCGAGTACTTTGGATGAGTACTTACGGTTGCTTTTCTCCCCCTTTTCCCCTTTTGTCCCTTCTTCTCGGATGACGCAACCAGATGGCGGAGTCCAGGATCCAGAGGATCCCGAGGATGTTTCTTCGTGGAGTTCGGCTTCGAGGAGTAGTTAGGAGGTCCCAGGCAGGAGGCCTTGCCTTTTTGATCATTGATGTTTTGTGCTAGCCTTCTTAAGGCAAACTTGTTTAACTTATGTCTGTACTCAGATATTATTGCTTCCGCTGACTCTTGTGTATTCGAGCTTATGTATTCGAGCCCTTGAGGCCCCTGGCTTGTAATAAAAAGCTTGCATTATTTTAATTTGTGTCTAGAGTTGTGTTGTGATATCTTCCAGTGAGTCCCTGATCTTGGTCGTACACATTTGTGTGCATGATTAGTGTACGGTCAAATCGGGGGCGTCACAAGTAGTCAGGGGGAACCTCGAGGTCACCATAAGGGTGGGGGCGCGCCCCTTACCTTGTGGTCGCCTCGAGAGTCCCCCTGAATTGTCCCCTATGCCAAAAATTCCTATAAATAGTGAAACCTCCGAATACAAACCTAAATCAGGAGTTCCGCTGCCGCAAGCCTCTATATCCATGGAAAATCAATCGGGAGCCCGTTTCGGCACCCTTCCGGAGGGGGAAACCATCACCGGTGGCCATCTTCATCATCCCATCCGTGTCCATGACGAGGAGGGAGTAGTTCACCCTCGGAGCTGAGGGTATGTACCAGTAGCTATGTGTTTGATCTCTCTCTCTCTCTCTCTCTCTCTCTCTCTCTCCCGTGTTCTTGATTTGGCATGATCTTGATATACCGCGAGCTTTGCTATTATAGTTGGATCTTATGATGTTTCTCCCCCTCTACCCTCTTGTAATGGATTGAGTTTTCCCTTTGAAGTTATCTTATCGGATCGAGTCTTTAAGAATTTGAGAACACTTGATGTATGTCTTTCATGTGCTTATCTGTGGTGTCAATGGGATATTCACGTGATCTACTTGATGTATGTTTTGGTGATTCATGTCTACTACACAACTTGTTCTTGTAGACTCATGTTGGGCCTCCAAGCGCAGAGTTTTGTAAGACAGTAGCAAATTTCCCTCAAGTGGATGACCTAAGGTTTATCAATCCGTAGGAGGTGTAGGATGAACATGATCTCTCTCAAACAACCCTGCAAGCAAATAATAAAAAGTCTCTTGTGTCCCGAACACACCAAATACAATGGGAAACTTTATAGGTGCACTAGTTCGGCGAAGTGATGGTGATACAAGTGTAGTAATGATAGTAGATATTGGTTTTTGTAATAGTAACAATAAAAAACATCAAGTTAGCAAATAACAAAAGTGAGCACGAACGGTATTGCAACACTTGAAAATGAGGCCTAGGGTCCGTACTTTCGCTAGTGCAATCTCTCAGCAATACTAATATAATTGGATCACATAAACATCCCTCAACGTGCGATGAAGAATCACTCCAAAGTTCTTATCTAGCGGAGAACATAAGATCACTCGTACGCGTCGGTGCTATACAAACGGTTTTAAACCCCTTTCCATGACGACATTTGGAACCGTCACCTAGTGAGTGTGGGCGATAGGGGGGGGGTCCTTCCCACACGACCCAGAAACCGTTCGGAATATACCCTCCTGGCACACACGCTCGGCAAAATGAGGTCATGTGCGACTGGCGAGCGCTCAAATATGGAAATACGTACGGTAGAGCTAAAAAAATACAATTATACAGGCGAAATTGTTTCTGGTCGTCAGTACATCCCACAGTCCCCGCTAAATGTTTCCGTTTGTATGTACATCCCACACAGTCGCTCCAAGGAAAACGTTTCCGTTGACGGGTACATCACACACAATTTTTCACGTTAAATCATTTGTGATAGCGTTTCCATTACACACGGTGCATAGAAGAAACTGTGTGGTAAAGGCTGTCCATCACACATAGTTTTTATGTGGTAAACATTTGCGTAAGGTGGCCTAATGCAAATAGTTTTCAAGAGAAAGTCGTGTGTGATTGTTCATTGATCCAACACGGTTTATTCCTAGAAACTGTGTGTTGCCTGATGTCATCGCCCATGTTTTTTTAATAACCGTCTACAATAGCAAAACACAATTATTAGGCTAATTCACCATTAGCAGGCTAATTTCCCTATTATTAATAATCCATTTATTAATCTAATTGACATTCATATTAAGCACATAATATATTTCATTAGCATATTAACCTACATGTGCAAGACCAAATTGTTAAAAACCTAAATATTAGAATGGTTCCTGCAATTACACAATAATGTGCTATTAGACAACGTACCATGCACGTGCTAACCTCGATTGTAAACCTCAGTGCTTCCCATTGTTTCCCTGCAACACATATAAGGTAGTTAGTCATGAGGTTAAGTAAGGGTTCGCATGCTATCGTAAATGAAAAATAAGCACAATGCAGATTCATCAGATTAATTCAAGCCACGTGGAAAACCCATTTATCCAAACCAAGCATGATTAAGAACTAGGAAATATAGCACCTGTATATGTTTCTAATGTATTAAGTGCAGCCAAATTCGATTTATTCATCACATGCAAAACAATAAAAAATTCTACCAACAACAATTGGACATGACATTGCAGAATTGAAACAAGCAGTTAACTAAACACCACAACAAATGAACCAAACAATAATCGAGCACCACATTGCACAATATAACATATTCCTAATAGAAGATCAGGCAGTTAAGCAAACCAAGCATGCTTAACAACTTAGAAATATAGCAATTGTATTTGTTTCTCATGTATTTACTACAGCCAAATTCAATTTATTCCTCACATGGTATAAAATAACATAATGCACCCACAACTATTGAACATCGCATTGCAGAATTGAACCAAATAGTTAACTAAACACCACAACAAATGAACCAAACGTTAATTGAGCACCACATTGCACAATATAACATACTACTAATAGAAGATCAGACAGTTAACCAAACCGAGCATGCTTAACAACTTGGAAATATAGCAATTGTATTTGTTTCTCATGTATTTAGTACATCCAAATTTGATTTACTACTCACATGGTATACAATAACAGAATGCACCCACAACTATTAAACATCGCATTGCAGAATTGAACCAAACAGTTAACTAAACAACACAACACAAATGAACCAAACATTAACTGAGCACCACATTGCACAATGTATAACAAAACCAAGCACGCGCGACAACTTGGAAATATAGCAATTGTATTTGTTTTTCGTGTATTTTGTAATGATAAATTTGATTTATTTTTCACATGGAAGACAATACAAAATTGCGGCCTGAAGAATTGAACATCACATTTGCAGAATTGAACTAAACAGTTAACTGAAGACGACAACTAATTAACCAAACAGTTAATAAGTGAGCACCACACTGCACGACATATAGAACATATACACTAGAGCAACATATTGCATGGTAAATTTAGATAGCACAGTTCACTAGAATTTGTTAAGGAAAGGCAGGTTCAGCACACGCACCGGGTAAACCGAGCATGCTTAACCGACGTAGCTAGCAAATGGCAAGGTGCTCCTCCAAGATCTGGGGGTCGACACGAATGGCAGCCATTGCGACCTCATCCGCGCGTGCGGCCGCGATTTGCTTCTCCGCTGCCAAATGCTCCTTAAGATCTTGGCTATACTGCATGCACCATGGCTTAGGGCGGCGCTTATTTGGTGGAGGGGCCGGTGATTTGGGTGGAAGGTGTCGCGCTCGCGCTGGCGGTCGGGGCATGTGGGGTGTGGATGGAGGAGGAGGATGGGGGTCGGGTGTGGATTACCTGCCTGGATAGACGAGGCCGAGCAGCGTGAAGGAGGGTCGCCGACGAGGAGGCGGCGCTGCAAGCAAGGAATGAAGGTTTCAACTTGGAAAGGAAGGCGGAAAAGGGGAAATGTGGCTTTTGGTAAGGGGGAGGGGCGGGGAGGTAGATATTTCCGCGGAAGCCAAAAATTTGGAATCGCTTCAGCGAAAAAATTGGCGCGCAAAGTGTCATCAGACATGGTCCCTTATTCAGAACTGTGTACGATATGTAAATATCACAAACGATTCAGATAGCTTAACCTGTGTGTGATGAGTTTGAACGTCAAAAAATTTGGTTCGAACTTCCATGGTTACAGTGGTCATCCATGTCATTGCATAATTTGGGTACACAAAGGAGGCTACAACACACCCACACTTCTTAATCGACCAAGTTCAACAATTAAACAGAGCTAGCTGACCTAAACATTACTCTAACAAATTAAAGACCGACGCTCTTAATTAAAAAAACAAAGAGTGCTACTACGTTTGGTGCTCGTCGATCTCCTCCGCCGCCGCCATGTCCAGCTCGCGCCCGACGGTCTCCTGGGAAAGGGGCTCCACGGAATCCATCGCACCATACTTGACAAGCATCTCGCCATCCGCGTCCGCCATATCTTTGGAAAAGGCCGCCACGGGCTGGGCGTGGGCGGCCATGATGTGGGCTTGGACGGGCTCCACCGTCGCAAGGTATGCGGCAGAGGAACGGACGGCTGCTCGAACGCTCTCGGCGCTTGCCAACTCTTCGGCCGTGGGTTGCCGACCGTTGTCGGAGAAGCTTCGTTCGATTTGTGCGGTGACCGCCACGAGCTGGGCGTGGGCGACCTCGACATGGTCGTGGGCGGCCTCCATGAGGGCTAAGGCCGTCGCTGCAGAACAAACATATGTTGTGCCGCTCTCGCCAGTTGCTAACCCCGAGGCAGATGTTGCTGCCGCCGCCTGAGAAGCAATAGCGACCGTTTGGGCTGTCTCGGCCGCCCTGTTGCAGATTGTGGCCGTGCTCATGCACCTTGTTAGCACGCGCAAGGTGGTTGCGGCCGCACTCTCACCGGAGTGGGCCACCGAAGTTGCCCTCACGACGCGGGTCCATGATACATCTCCAACATATCTATAATTTTTGATTGTTCCATGCTATTATTTATGATGTTTTGGATGTTTAATGGGCTTTGTTATACTCTTTTATATTATTTTTGGGACTAGCCTATTAACCCAAAGGCCCAGTCCAGATTGCTGATTTTTTCCTATTTCAGGGTTTTACAGAAAAGGAATATCAAACGGAGTCCAAACAGAACGAAACTTCGGGAGATATATTTTTGGAGCACAATACGCACGGGAGACTTGAGAACCACGGAGTAGGGCACACGTGGCGTCCATGAGGGTGGGGGGAATGCCCCCCTACAGGGCACGCCCCCTGCCACATGGGCCCCATGTTTGGCCCCCGGTGCCCTCCTTCCTCCTATATATATCTACGTACCCCGAAACAATCAGAACAACAGAGAAAACCCTAGTTCCACCGATGCAACCTTCTGTTCCCGTGAGATCCCATCTTGGGGCCTGTTTCGGAGCTCCGTCGGAGGGGGGATCTACCACGGAGTGCTTCTACATCATCATCATCGCCTCACCATGAGTTGTGAGTAGTTTACCACAGACCTTCGGGTCCATAGCTAGTATCTAGATGGCTTCTTCTCTCTCTTTGGATCTCAATACCAAGTTCTCCTCGGTCTTCGAGGAGATCTATTCGATGTAATCTCTTTTTGCGGTGTGTTTCTCGAGATCCGATGAATTGTGGGTTTATGATCAAGATTATCTATGAGAAATATTTTGTTCTTTTCTGAACTCTTTATGTATGATTATAATATCCGTGCAAGTCTCTTAGAATTATTGGTTTCGTTTGGCCTACTAGATCTATAGTTCTTGCAATGGGAGAAGTGCTTGGCTTTGGGTTCAATCTTGCGGTGTCCTTTCCCAGTGACAGTAGGGGCAGCAAGGCACGTATTGTATTGTTGCCATCAAGGATAAAAAGATGGGGTTTATATCATGTTATTTGAGTTTATCCCTCTACATCATGTCATCTTGCTTAAGACGTTACTCTGTTCTTATGAACTTAATACTCTAGATGCATGCTGTATAGCGGTCGATGTGTGGAGTAATAGTAGTAGGCGCAGAATCGTTTCGGTCTACTTGTCTCGGACGTGATGCCTATATATAATGATCATGCCTAGATATTCTCATAATTATTCGCTTTTCTATCAATTGCTCGACAGTAATTTGTTTACCCGCCGTAGAATACCGCTATCATGAGAGAAGCCACTAGAGAAAACTATGGCCCCCGGGTCTAATCTCAACATATCAATCTACAATCTACTTTACTTTTCCGCTTTTACTTTCTGTTCTTATATCCAAAAATACCAAAAATATCAAACTATCATCTCTATCAGATCTCACTTTAGTAACTGACCGTAAAGGGATTGACAACCCCTTATCACGTTGGCTGTGAAGTTCTTATTTGTTTGTGCAGGTGCGAGGGACTCGCGCGTGGTCTCCTACTGGATTGATACATTGGTTCTCAAAAACTGAGGGAAATACTTACGCTACTGTGCTGCATCACCCTTTCCTCTTCGAGGGAATACAATGCAAGCTCGAGAAGTAGCAAAAAGAATTTCTGGCGCCGTTGCCGGGAAGGCTTACGCAAAAGTCATATACCAACTACCTATCACAGACCCTTACCCTTCACATTACATTTATTTGCCTCTCATTTTCCTCTCCCCCACTTCACCCTTGCCGTTTTATTTGCCCTTTTTTTGCCGTGTGTTTACCGTTCGCTTGCTTCTTGTTTTCTTGTGTGTTGGATTGCTTGCTTGTCACTATGGCTCAGAACAATACCAAATTGCGTGACTTCTCTAATACCAACAATAATGATTTTATTAGCATTCCGATTGCTCCTATTACCGATGCTGAATCTTGTGAGATCAATGCTCCTCTATTGAATCTTGTCATGTAAGATCAAGTTTTCGGCCTTCCTAGTGAAGATGCCGCTACCCATCTAAACAACTTTGTTGATTTGTGTGATATGCAAAAGAAAAGGGATACGCATAACGATATTGCTAAATTGAAGTTATTTCCATTTTCACTTAGATATCGTGCTAAAACTTGGTTTTCTTCTTTTCCTAGAAATAGTATTGATTCATGGAATAAGTGCAAATATGCTTTTATCTCTAAGTATTTCCCTCCTGCTAAGATCATCTCTCTTAGAAACGATATTATGAATTTTAAGCAACTAGATCATGAGCATGTTGCACAAGCTTGGGAGAGAATGAAATTAATGATACGTAATTGCCCTACACATGGTTTGAACTTATGGATGATTATTAAAAAAAAATATGTTGGCTTGAATTTTGCTTTTATAAATCTTTTAGATTCAGCCGCAGGAGGCACTTTCATGGAAACAACCTTAGGAGAAGCTACCAAACTCCTAGATAACATTATGGTTAATTATTCTCAATGGCACACCGAAATATCTACTAGTAAAAAAGTACATGCTTTTGAAGAGATTAGTGTTTTGAGTGGAAAGATGGATGACCTTATGGAATTATTTGCTGCTAAGAGTGCTTCTTCTAATCCTAATGATATGCCTTTATCCACGTTGATTGAAAATAATAATGAATCATTGGATGTGAATTTTGTTGGTAGGAATAATTTTGGTAACAATGCTTATAGAGGAAACTTTAATCCTAGGCCTTTTCCTAGTAATTCCTCTAATAATTATGGTAATTCCTACAATAACTCTTATGGAGAGATTCCTTCTGAATTTGAAACTAGTGTTAAGGAGTTTATGAATTCGTAAAAGAATTTCAATGCTTTGCTTGAAGAAAAATTGCTTAAGATTGATGAATTGGCTAGAAGTGTGGATAGAATTACTCTTGATGTTGATTCTTTGAAACTTAGATCTATTCCATCTAAGCATGATATCAATGAGTCTCTCAAAGCTATGGGAATTTCCATTGATGAATGCAAAGAAAGGACCGCTAGGATGCGTGCTAAAGAGAGAATTATATAAAAGCGTGTTCTTCTAGTTATCATGAAAGTAAAGATGAAGATCTGAAAGTTATTGATGTGTCTCCTATTAGATCCTTGTTTTCTAATATGAATCTTGATAAAGATGGGATTGGAGATGAGTCTACTTTAATTAAAAAGTGTCCCAATGATTCAGAGTTTTTATATCTTGATGCTAAAATTGTTAAAAGTGGGAGTGAAGAGATTAAAACTTTGCATAGTGATGAACCCACTACTTTGGATTTCAAGGTATTCAATTGTGATAATTGATCTTTGATTGACTGTATTTCCTTGTTGCAATCCATACTAAACTCTCCGCATGCTTATAGTCAAAATAAAGCTTTTACCAAACACATAGTTGATGCTTTGATGTAATCTTATGAAGAACAACTTGAACTAGAAGTTTCTATCCCTAGAAAGCTTTATGATGAGTGGGAACCTACTATTAAAATTAAAATAAAAGATCATGAATGCTTTGCTTTGTGTGATTTGGGTGCAAGTGTCTCCACTATCCCATTAACTTTGTGTGATTTGCTAGGTTTCCATGAGCTTGATGATTGTTCTTTAAATTTGCATCTTGCGGATTCCACTATTAAGAAACCTATGGGAAGGATTAATGATGTTCTTATTGTTGGAAATAGGAATTATGTGCCCGTAGATTTCCTTGTTCTTGATATAGATTGCAATCCTTCATGTCCTATTATTCTTGGTAGACCTTCCCTTAGAACGATTGGTGCAATTATTGATATGAAGGAAGGAAATGTTAGATTCTAATTTACGTTAAGGAAAGGTATGGAACACTTTCCTAGAAAGAAAATTAAACTACCATATGAATCTAGTATGAGAGCCACTTATGGATTGCCTTCCAAAGATGGCAATATCTAGATCTATCCATGTATCGTGCCTAGCTATGGGCGTAAAACGATAACGCTTGTGGGAGGCAACCCAATTTCTTTTGCTTCTGTTTAGGAATAAATATTTCATCTAGCTTCTGTTTATATGAGGTTTTGTGTTTTAATTAGTGTTTGTGCCAAGTAGTACCTTTGGGAAGACTTGTGTGAAGTTTATATGATCTTGCTGTGAAAAATAGAATCGTTAGCGCTCGCTAGAATGGTCACCAGATTTTACTGGAGCGTGCTATTTAGTTGATTCTTTTTGAATATGATTAATAGACAAATTACTCACGTTTACCAATTTATTTCAATTTTTTTGGAGTTACATAATTATGCGAAAGTTACAGATTACTACACACTGTTCTGTTTTTGACATATTCTGTTTTTCGTGTGTTGTTTGCTTATTTTGATGAATCTATCAGTAGTATTGGGGAGTATGAATCATAGATAAGTTGGAATACAATAGGTTTAACACCAATATAAACAAATAATGAGTTCATTACAGTACCTTTGAGTAGTGTTTTGTTTTCTTATGCTAACGGAGCTCACGAGATTTTTGTCTAAGTTTTGTGTTGTGAAGTTTTCAAGTTTTGAGTATTGATTTGATGGAGTATGGAAAAAGTGTGGCAAGAGCCTAAGCTTGGGGATTCCCAAGGCAACCCAAGGTAAAATTCAAGGACAACCAAAAGCGTAAGCTTGGGGATGCCCCGGGAAGGCATCCCCTCTTTTGTAACGACCCGAATCTGATAAGATTCGATGTCTCTGTGCTTACCGTGCTAGTCCCTGGATCGACTCGCTAGCACACACAGTACATAAGAATATCAAATAACAAGTGCATCATTTACTATAACGTATGATCCAGAATTTACATAGTATTACAAACTGAATAGCACCAGGCTAGCTTATTCAATAATAACAGCGGAAATGTAGCATAAATAAACTATGAGTCCATCAATGCCCACTGGAGAAAATGTTGAGTGAAGACTCGCGGCCCTACTATATCTCAATGATCATCTTAAAAACCTGCAACATGATAAGTTGCAGCCACAAAGGGTCAATACATTTAATGTATTGGCAAATCACACAATATGATATAGCAAACCTACATCCACAAGTAAAGTATGACAACAAAACACTCAAGTCAATTTGGAGAAGAAAGTCTTCACCTACCTCCACTAAATGAACTCATAATCGTCTTGATATATTCGCCCGAGATAACCCAAAGATTCTAATAAACATGACAAGAACTTCAGAAGAAGTTCCGAAACTATACCTCGCCTCAAGTGCGCTCTGTCAATGGCGCATTCTCTAGGGACAATAGAGCGCTCTCCCAGTGACGCATTCACCTGGTTAATAATCCCGAGCCTACGGCTATAAACACTCATCACTTTCATGGATCACTCGACACATGCCCGCGTCTACCATATCAAGTTGATCACACCATCACATAACACATCAACAACCAAACATGGCAACACGAGATACACATATCAAGCCAACCATTTATCATAGCATAAAACCACACTTGCATAGCAGAATATAGGATGAGCAAAATCAAAAGTGCAAAATTGCCTGGAACGGTGTTGAAGTACTCTAACGCTTAATTCCGGTTCGCTTGACACTCCGGACAATCTATACGATAACGAAGGCACCGATAAATAAACCATACTCACATGGCTCACAATAAAGTAAACAACAAAGAATTCAAATAAAACTCAACTAACAAAACATATCAGTAGGTAAATAATATCTACATGATACTAGGATCACAATGCAAAAAGAATCAACTGATTTGACCTACGGTTTAAAAGATATGGCCTTCGGAAGTTTGAATTCAAATTTCAACAAATTCAAATTTGAACTGTTCAAACATGTGAAATTTTGGTTCTACAATATTCTCCTGGTCTCTATGAGTACACAGGAAAAAGAATCGATAAATATGGAGTTACATACTAAAATATATACTTAAATGAAGTTTTGATATAGAATCTGCCAAAAATAATTATGCCAAAAAGTGTTCCTGGAAGAACAGCTGCGGTTGCTGCGGACGTGCCACGTGTCGCATGCTGACTGGCTGGAAACCGTGCGCTGCTAAAGCTTATGCGACGGACGTCCGCAAATTAGTGCATACCGGTTCGGGGAAAAAAACAAGGCAAGATCTAATACTGGCCAATGGATGGTGATCGGACGATGCAAGGCGACTCACCGGAGAAGAACAGGGGCAGGCCGCCGAAGTTTGAGCGAAACAACGGTGGCGGGTCGGACGTTGGCGGCGGCGCATTTCCTGCGGGTATCCGGCGAGGGAGAAGTGGCGGGCGGTGGTGGATTCGATTGGAGGATGCGGTGGTGAGGTCAACGGCGACAAGGGCGATCTCTGTAGGCGACAGCTGCGACTGGCTGGAACGACGGCGACGCTCTGCTTTGGGATGAGCTCGGTGCGCTCGGTATAGTGCTTCCCTGGAGGAGCTAATAGGTCAGAGAGATAGAGGGAATCAAGGGGAAGATGACAGAGGGTAAGAGAGGTGCTGGGTACCCACGGCAGCGACGAATTCGACCGGCGACAGGAGCTCTTGCAGCAAAACTCCGGCGAGATCAGAACGGGGTGAAACGGGCACGGGAGTTCACGATTTGGCCAAAAATCGGTCGAGGACGAGGGTGTGAGTATTTATAAGCATGCGAGCGTGCGTGAGGAGCAACAGAACGATCCAATCGATCGATCCGACCGAGGTCCGGTGCAGCAGCTACAGTCTCCGTGAAGAACACGGCGGAGGAGGAAGATGAAAGTTGGGCCAGGGTGGTCAGCGGGCCAGAGAGTTAAATAAAAAAAACAGAGAGAGAGAAGGGGCTGCGGCTGGGCTGCGCTGAGCGGAAATGGGCCGCCGGCCTGCTGCGGTCGCGACTTGGTGGGCTGCGGTAGCGCACAATGCGCTGCACTGCGTTCCTTCTTTTGTTTTTAATAAAAACAAACAGCAGAAAAACAAAACTAATATAAGAACAACACAATTAAATCTAAACAAAAATATGTATACATACAGTAAAATCAACACTACTAATATAAAATATAGGAACACTAGTTCCACCTATAATGCAATTTTGTAAAATCATTTGCATGCAATAGGCCACTCAAACAGCAAAATAACACACAAACAAAATAATTTCATGATTATGAAAAATGCCAAAGCATAACAAAAGGACAGGAATTTATATTGTGGGCATTATGAACATTTTTAACCCCAAATACAAAAAAATAAATTCTATGCAATGCAAACATACAAAGAGCATTATAATAACAAATATAAAACTTTTGAGTTTCAACAACTCCAAAATACTATCAATATTCAGAAAATTCAAAATAATAATAGAAAACATGATGCGAAGGAATGATCCTATTAACATTCCAAATTCGAGAAATTTGGGATGTTACAAATCTACCCCCCTTAGAATGAATGTCGTCCTAGAGATTCGAGTTGGCTAGCAGGGTTAAAGATGGGTAGTTGATATAATCCATATTCTAAAGTATCGAGGCTGACTCATTGCATATTTTCAAATCTCCCTTGAGATGACTAAATATGATGCATCAATACCGAAAGAACGGTCACCACACTTGATCTTGATTAAGAATCTTACCAAAGACTGATGCATTATCTGGTCTTCCTACCCTCGTGATTCACATGTCCACTCTCGAAGTGATCGTTTTCCTTCTCTTCAGAACTTCCATTGTCATGATTCATGCTCTTTAGCTCGGGACAGTTTGTTGAATAGTGTCCTGGGTATCTGCATCTGTAGCAAAGTAACTGGCTAAGGTCCTTCTTTGGGGGCGTCGAATGGTCGTGGTCGTTGTTGCCATTCCTCTGACCATTGTGGTTGTGTCCATTGTTGTTGTGATGATTATGCCCATCATGCTTATGACCATTATAAGTGTCCACTTCAGAATCATAGTACTCAGAAGTTGTTGATGAATTATGGTACTTCCGTGGTCCTCCAGAGTTGAACTCTGTGTCCCTTGCCTTCCTCTTGCGGTTCTACACCTGTTGAAACTTTCCTTCAAGTACAACAGCCTTATCAATAAGCTCCTGACAGTTGTCGAATGTTGCCACTGTCAACTGAATACTCAACTCATCATCCAGTCCTTCGAGAAACTTCTCCTGTCTAGCTGCATTTGTATTAACATCATTAGGGGCATAGCGTGCAAGATTATTGAATTCCTCCGCATATGCATTCACAGTGCGACCTGCCTGACGCAAGCTGCGGAATTCCTTCTTCTTCAGACTCATGGCACCAGCAGACACATGTGCGGCGCGAAAACCTGCCCAAAATTGTACCCAAGTGATACTAGCAATAGGATAAGTGACCAAGTAATTGTCCCACCATGCTGCAGCTGGTCCTTCTAACAAATGCGAAGCAAACCTCACTCTCTCTGCATCAGTGCAACCAACTGTCTCCAAATTCCTATTAACTGAGCGGAGCCAATCATCAGCCACAATTGGTTCAGGGGTACTAGAAAACCTCTGAGGATTGAACTTCAAGAAACGAGTAAGGGCATCAACTGGGGGTGGTGGTGGATTATTGTTGTTGTTGTTCTGGTTCTGAACAAGTAATTGGATCAACCGAGCCTGTCCTTGAAGTAACTGCTGCATATACGGCGGTATGTCATTGTTGTTGTTGTCTCCTGAACCACTACCTCTAGAGTTACGCCTCGGCGGCATCTGATGGGTAAGCATGGGTGAGATATAGACAGAAATATGTCTAAGGGAAACACTACCCATATGCTCATGCTAGCAACAAGACTCCAACAACAACAAAATAACAACAAACACTAAATTCACGCAATTCACACAAGTCACCCAAAACTATCCTAAAGTAATCACATCAAAAGAGCACATAAGATAAATCAAAGCACCCAATTGCATAATACAAACAATCCACGAATAATTACAACATGAAAAGCAATGACCAACCAACATATATATAACATATCACACGACACAAGCAAAACCTACAGTAAGGTCATATCCACAAGAGATATGATCTCATCATACTACCGCATATCATTTATCGAACACAACTTAGGAATGGTGGTCTGCCAACTAAACTCCTTAAATAACACTAATATAATTCCATGGTCATCTATATTTGAAAGGAAAAGATATGAGTACAAAGTATGAACTAACTAGTAGACAACAAGTAGTAAAGTAAGTTTTTTCACTCCTATGGCTTTTCTAATCCATTTTCTAGGGTCACGATCTACAGTCAACACACTGCTTTGATACCATCTGTAACGACCCGAATCTGATAAGATTCGATGTCTCTGTGCTTACCGTGCTAGTCCCTGGATCGACTCGCTAGCACACACAGTACATAAGAATATCAAATAACAAGTGCATCATTTACTATAACGTATGATCCAGAATTTACATAGTATTACAAACTGAATAGCACAAGGCTAGCTTATTCAATAATAACAGCGGAAATGTAGCAAAAATAAACTATGAGTCCATCAATGCCCACTGGAGAAAATGTTGAGTGAAGACTCGCGACCCTACTGTATCTCAATGATCATCTGAAAAACCTGCAACATGATAAGTTGCAGCCACAAAGGGTCAATACATTGAATGTATTGGCAAATCACACAATATGATATAGCAAACCTACATCCACAAGTAAAGTATGACAACAAAACACTCAAGTCAATTTGGAGAAGAAAGTCTTCACCTACCTCCACTAAATGAACTCATAATCGTCTTGGTATATTCGCCCAAGATAACCCAAAGATTCTAATAAACATGACAAGAACTTCAGAAGAAGTTCCGAAAACTATACCTCGCCTCAAGTGCGCTCTGTCAATGGCGCATTCTCTAGGGACAATAGAGCGGTCTCCCAGTGACGCATTCACCTGGTTAATAATCCCGAGCCTACGGCTATAAACACTCATCACTTTCATGGATCACTCGACACATGCCCGCGTCTACCATATCAAGTTGATCACACCATCACATAACACATCAACAACCAAACATGGCAACACGAGATACACATATCAAGCCAACCATTTATCATAGCATAAAACCACACTTGCATAGCAGAATATAGGATGAGCAAAATCAAAAGTGCAAAATTGCCTGGAACGGTGTTGAAGTACTCTAACGCTTAATTCCGGTTCTCTTGACACTCCGGACAATCTATATGATAACGAAGGCACCGATAAATGAACCGTACTCACATGGCTCACAATAAAGTAAACAACAAAGAATTCAAATAAAACTCAACTAACAAAACATATCAGTAGGTAAATAATATCTACATGATACTAGGATCACAATGCAAAAAGAATCAACTGATTTGGACCTACGGTTTAAAAGATATGGCCTTCGGAAGTTTGAATTCAAATTTCAACAAATTCAAATTTGAACTGTTCAAACATGTGAAATTTTGGTTCTACAATATTCTCCTGGTCTCTACGAGTACACAGGAAAAAGAATCGATAAATATGGAGTTACATACTAAAATATATACTTAAATGAAGTTTTGATATAGAATTTGCCAAAAATAATTATGCCAAAAAGTGTTCCTGGAAGAACTGCTGCGGTTGCTGTGGACGTGCCACGTGTCGCATGCTGACTGGCTGGAAACCGTGCGCTGCTAAAGCTTATGCGACGGACGTCTGCAAATTAGTGCATACCGGTTCGGGAAAAATAAATAAGGCAAGATCTAATACTGGCCAATGGATGGGGATCAGACGGTGCAAGTCGACTCACTGGAGAAGAACAGGGGTAGGCCGCCGAAGTTTGAGCGAAACGACGGTGGCGGGTCGGACGTTGGCGGCGGCGCGCTCCTGCGGGTATCCGGCGAGGGAGAAGTGGCGGGCGGTCGTGGATTCGATTGGAGGATGCGGTAGTGAGGTCAACGGCGACAAGGGCGATCTCTGTAGGCGACATCGGCGACTGGCTGGAACGACGGCGACGCTCTGCTTCGGGACGAGCTCGGTGCGCTCGGTATAGTGCTTCCCTGGAGGAGCTAATAGGTCAGAGAGAGAGAGAGGGAATCAAGGGGAAGAGGACATAGGGTAAGAGAGGTGCTGGGTACCCACGGCAGCGACGAATTCGACCGGCGACAGAAGCTCATGCAGCGAAACTCCGGCGAGATCAGAACGGGGTGAAACGGGCACGGGAGTTCACGATTTGGCCAAAAATCGGTCGAGGACGAGGGTGCGAGTATTTATAAGCATGCGAGCGTGCGCGAGGAGCAACAAAACGATCGAATCGATCGATCCGACCGAGGTCCGGTGCAGCAGCTACAGTCTCCGTGAAGAACACGACGGAGGAGGAAAATGACAGCTGGGCCAGGGTGGTCAGCGGGCGAGAGACTTAAATAAAAAAACAGAGAGAGAGAAGGGGCTGCGGCTGGTCTGCGATGAGCGGAAATGGGCCGCCGGCCTGCTACGGTCGCGACTTGGTGGGCTGCGGTAGCGCACAATGCGCTGCACTGCGTTCCTTCTTTTGTTTTTAATAAAAACAAACAACAGAAAAACAAAACTAATATAAGAACAACACAATTAAATCTAAACAAAAATATGTATACATACAGTAAAATCAACACTACTAATATAAAATATAGGAACACCAGTTCCACCTATAATGCAATTTTGTAAAATCATTTGCATGCAATAGGCCACTCAAACAGCAAAATAGCACACAAACAAATAATTTCATGATTATGAAAAATACCAAAGCATAACAAAAGGACAGGAATTAATATTGTGGGCATTATGAACATTTTTAACCCCCAAATACACAAAAATATATTCTATGCAATGCAAACATACAAAGAGCATTATAATAACAAATATAAAACTTTTGAGTTTCAACAACTCCAAAATACTATCAATATTCAGAAAATTCAAAATAATAATAGAAAACATGATGCGAAGGAATGATCCTATTAACATTCCAAATTCGAGAAATTTGGGATGTTACATCTTTCGTCTTCATCTATCGGTAACTATACTCAGAGCTATATTTTTATTCACCACATGATATGTGTTTTACTTGGAGCGTCGTGTGTTATTTGAGTCTTTGGTTGTTAGTTTGCCACAATTACCCTTGCTGGACACACCTTTTTGAGAGAGATAAATATGGCCTAGGAATTGTTAGAACACTCTATGTGCTTCACTTATATCTTTTGAGTAGAATAGTTTTTGCTATAGTGCTTCACTTATATCTTTTAGAGCACGGTGGTAATTTTATTTTGATGAAATTGTTGATCTCTCATGCTTCATTTATATCCTTTAGAGATTCTATTAAAACAACATGGTAATGTGATTTGGCTATAAAACTAGCCTTCACATGATAGGCATCCAAGATGAATGTAGTAAAAACTTTCATACTAAGTGCATTGAATATGATGAGAAGTTGGATGCTTGATAATTGATTTGAGATATGAGGATAGTGATATTAGAGTCATGCTAGTAGAGTTATTATGAAATTGATAAATACTTGTGTTAATGTTAGTGATTCCCGTAGCATGCACATATGGTGAACCGCTATGTGACGAAGTTAGAGCATGAGGTATTGATAACCCTCAACCGTAAGGGATCGAGATAGTCTTCGCGGGTAAGAATAACCCAATTTATTGATTCGACACACGGGGAGCCAAAGAGTATTTATAAGCTTTAACAGTTGAGTTGTCAATTCAACCGCACCTGAAATATACTTACTTGCAACAAAAGATAAGTGGTAACAGTGATATGATAGTGATGATAGTAATAGTAAAAGTAAACAGCAAAAGTAAATAGCAGTAGTAAATGGCAAAAGTAGCAACTAGTGACAAGCAGGGTTTAAAACACTGTGGGCTAGGGAGATGGATGGTTGGGCGCTGCATGGATGAGATTGATTCTAACTTGGGGCACGACACACGGAAAAGTAATGATAATCTAGGCAAATATCAAACATTAGGCATGTATCCCGTAGGTAGTTGTGCGTGCTTGCAATAAGAACTTGCACAACATCTTTTGTCCTACCATCCCGCTACGAACGGGGCCAAAAGGAACTTATGGATATTAAGGTGCTCCTGTCAAAGAGCACCGGAACAAAGCAATGAACTCAATGGATACATGTAATCCTCAAACTACGGACCATCCCCTTTGGTGTCCCAAGCTGTCACTTTTGGGATCGCCGGTTCCGAACCGTAACAGGTGCAAACAACTCATAGATAGGATCACAAACACAAATATATTCATGCAAACACATATGGTTCAGATCTGAAATCATGGCACTCGGGCCCTAAGTGTCAAGCATTAAGAATAACAAGTTGAAGCAAAGATGATAAACACCATAGTAGATGATAGGCAACATGCCCCCAACGATCTGACAAACTATTACATGATCTAACTCATCCAATCCCTACCATCCCCTTCGCCTACAGCAGGGGAATTACTCACACATGGAGGGAGAATTCATGGAGGGATGATGGAGTGGTGATGATGATGACGATGGCGATGATCTCCCCTCTCCGGAGGCCAATTCAGCCTCCAGATTAGCCCTCCCGAGGAAGAACAGAGGGTGGCGGCGGCTCCGCGACGGAAAACTGCGAAAGAACTTCTGATCTGGGGTTTCTGCGTCGGGAGTAAAAATACGAGGCAAAGTAGGGCACCAGGGGGTGTGGGACCCACCCAGGCGGCCCCCCCGGCGCGGCCCGGGGGGGGGGGGGGGGCGGAGCGCCCACAGGGCGCCTGGGCACCCCCTGCCCCCCCTCTGGCCCCACTTCTGGCTCCTGGTTCCTTCGGGTGTATGGATTTTCTGTGATTTTTCGTGTATTTTTCTGAGATACCTAAAAATCCGTTTTCCTGCACACAAATAAACCATACAGGCAGCTCTGCTGAAAACAACGTCAGTCCGAGTTAGTTTAGTCCAAATCATGCAAGAATGAGGCCAAAACAATATCAAAAGTGTTTGGAAAAGTAGATACGTTTGAGACGTATCAACTCCCCCAAGCTTAGCATATTGCTTGTCCTCAAGCAATTCAGTTCAACGAACTGGACGCGACAAAGAAAACTTTGACAAACTCTTTTGCTTCATTAGATGTATATAAGCATGTACTACGAAAAGAGTTTAGCAAGTATTGAAATAGTACTTATGAGGACAATGCAAGGAGCAATCCTTCTTTCAAGTGACCAGTCACAAATACTTAAAAGTAAATAATATATTACTGAAAATCAAGACAAGATTACATTGCACATAGCTTGAGCATATTAGGGTGGTATCTCGCTAGCCTCCATGAGTGAAGCAAAACATAAATGCAGAGACTCCTCCAGAGTTTTAAAGGAGACTAGAACTAAGAATTTCAGAATAAATCATATCACAAGTATGCAGAAGACAATGTAATACTTTGGGACAATGCACATTACACTCAGAATGACAATTATGCTCTCCTAGTCGGTGCTTTGAAGAAAGAAGGTGAGACTCTCGAACCGTGGCTTTTATTGGCAAGGTTGAAAACCCGTGGTCGGAAACAAAAACTAAACATGTACCAGAGCTCTTGGTTTTAAAAACAGAAGTAAACATGTTTTGAGAAGTGCATATTTCGTCAACGAATGCTAGCAGATAACTCCATCACTTTTTGAGTGGACAAGTCTCGAGGAGCGGCTCCCGCATGAGGACGATCACATCCTCTTAATCTCCTTTGTTTATCACTGCCAAAGTTTTCTGATTTCTCATGAACAAAGCGTGAAGGAGGGTTTGTTTGTTATATTATCTTTTTGAGCCGGGCGCACTCAATGCCAGTTCCTTTTCGTATTAGGGGTTTGCACATTAGACATACAATCCAGGGGTGAAACTTGTCCAACTTAAAAAGATCATGAATTAACTACTACTTCCTCATGAGCTAAAACATAGGCACAAAAGAGAAATGCTTTTGATTAGTTTTGAGATGGTACATGAAAGTCTTCGTTAGGAATGGCAGGTAAATACCATGTATAGGAAGGTATAGTGGACTCATATGGCATAACTGGTTTTAAGGATTTTGGATGCACAAGTAGTCAGTCCGCTTAGTACAGGTGGAGGTTTAGCAAAAGACTGGGAAGCGACCAACTAGAGAGCAATAACGGTCATAATCATGCGGAGCGACAAAGCAACATTGAATCGGGCATGAAAGTGATATAACTATTCTGAAACTCAAAGATCATCAAGGCAGAGTAGACTTTTTAGTCTTAAGCATGTGTAAGCATGTGCCAAGTCAATCCAAAAATTCTCTAAAGGGGAATACCACCTTAGTACACCAGACTATGAACAGTGCAATGCATGTAGATCATTTCAATAACACATTATATACTCTAGTTATTCGGGACTAGCCACAAGGAAAGCATGAACCACTGGAAAAGCATTGTAAACATAGCACTATGTCGCTACAAGCTGGTCTCTAGATCATAAGTACAGGCATATGTACAAAAGTAGAAACAATAAGAGTTCATACCGGTCTTCCTTGTTGCTTCCTTTCAGTCGATCTTCATCATCACTGCTTGTCACTTGCACGATCGAACGTAGGAAATATAATCAAATGACATCACGGACTTGAGCTGATCTCTAAAACAAAGCAAACTAAAGAGAGGAAGGAAATCTTTTTGGTTTTTTTAAAGGTTGAATAAATGCAAAAGAAAGAAAAAAAAATCTTTTTGTTGTTTTTGCAAAGAGAGAAACAAAGAAGAACGGGCAAAAACTTCGAAAAGATCAAAGCGAATAAAACGGATAATACAATGGAAAAGTGAGAAGGGAACGTACTCCCCCAAGCTTAGGCTTTTGGCCTAAGTTGGTAGCAGCTACTGCCCCCAGGAGCCTCCTGCTCCAGGGGTATGGTGGTGAGTCCAAGGGTCGTAGAAGGATGCTGGCGCGTACACCGAACTCCTCGGAGTCTCCCACGAGGAAGGTTCCGAACGCCAAACAGAGGAAGACCCTTCACCAAACTCGGTGGCAGTCTCTTCCTGAAAATGTGGTATCTCATCGTGCCTCTCCTCGTCGGGCACAACCCCCTCCATGGGGTTATGAAACTGATGCTGGACCATGAACTCATCGAACTGAACAACATCAAAGGACCATCCGTTCCTGCGAGAAAAATCAAACAAAAGAGGTGCAGGTAGACGGATCTCGCGTTCCGCGGCAGTTCCGAAACGCAAGATATAAATAAGATTATCAAGCTTAGAACCCATGGTAACAAACTTATGCCTTTTCATAGCAGCAAGATCAAAGCTTAAATAAGTAAAAGGAGTATCATCAGGGTGTGGGGTGCCTCCAAGATGCTCTAAGATAAGTGTGGCGTAAACGCCACCATATAACTCCCCCTTGTTACCGTTCATAGCAAGGCGTCGAGCAATTAAGGTACCCAAGTTATAATCAGACCTCCCTGAGAGGGCTGCTGCCAGGATAGCAATATCCGGAGCAGAAATGTTGCTTGTGTTGTCACGAGCTAACACCCCTCTAGCAATATAATATGCAAAATACCTGAGGTGAGGAAACAAGATGCTGGAGATCTTCGACCGATGAATATCCCTCGTACCCATGCTGCAGAGGGAGTTGATGACGGTTTTCAGCTCGGAGGGCTGAGTGGCCATCCTAGCCGTCCTCCCAACATTCAGCACACCTATTATTTCACAAAAATTTCCCAAAGTCATGGTGATAAGATCATTATAAATTTTAAACTCAATAGCACCTGAATCAGGATTATATCTAAAACTGTTAATGAAACTGGAGGTGAGTTTTTGATACTGAGTAACACGGCTCGTGACCAGCCGTGTCAAACCTGCATTAGCACAAAGATTATAAAACTCATCCTTGATTCCCGCAGCTTCCATGAATTCATCACATGGAAACGTCATCGCACGTGCTGGACTTGTGTCTTCCAACAACTCCAGGGGCACATGATCTTCATTATAGCTCACCCTAGCAGTCGATGGTGAAGCTGCGGCTCTAGTAACTCGATCGGAGTGTGCGGGCCTCCTCTTCTCAAGCCACCCTTTTTCCCTTCCTAACAAACTCATTTCTGAAATTTTCTACAATTTACAAAAACGAGGATTAAAACCAAGTGAGCTAAGGCAAACTACTCAACTCACTTGCCCAAGGCATAAACTTGCATCAAAACTTGAAAAATAACTTTCTACATATGCATGCAAGCTCATCTATACAACACCAAGAACTACTAAATACTCACAAATGAAGCCACCAATCAAAAATCTAATTGGAGGGGTGGAGGAGTCACATACCAGGGGGTATTTTCTCAAAATTTCAGCTCAAATGATGGGCTGTAGAGAGAGATCGAAGAATCGCCTCCAAGAACAGCAAGAACACAAGAACAAGAGCAGAACTCGAGTTTTTGGAGAAAGAGAGAGAGGGAGGAAGAAGACATACCTGGAGGGGGGTCCCGTGGGCCCCAGGCGCCCTATGGGCGCGGCCAGGGGCTGGGCCGCGCCAGCTGGCCGCCTGGGCCACTGGTGGCCCCCCTGGCTAGCCCCAGGCCCCTCTGGGTCTCTCCCGTCGTGGAAATTTTTATTATAATTTTTCTGGAATTTTTCTGAAAACTTCACTGTTGAATTTTTTTCGAAGTTCAAAAAAAAAAAGCTGCGAAACTCTCTGAAAATTTGAAGCAGTTAGTAGTATTGTGAAGCTTCAGAAACATAAATGCTTGGTACAGCAAGTAGGACAAAACTAAAAACAAGTGAAAACATAACAAGCTCAACTTTTATCTATATAAAACATTTTCACTAGTAAGGTTGATCAAGTCTTACCAACAAACAGGCGATAAATAGAGCAAAAAGTCTCAACTCCTACGAAGTAGTTACTAAACCTTTACTTTGATGCACATTGTCCCCACCATGATAGTTTTATATTTGTGAGGCACATGTAGTGGACAGTCCCATTCTCCAATTTTCACGGTCTCGATATTCTCTATAGAGTTGAGGCCATGCCTCCTGTCGGTCTTCTTTGGAAAATATACCGTGTGTTCTTTATCATTCACATGGAAAGTAACCTTCCCTTTATTGCAATCAATAATAGCACCTGCGGTGTTAATAAAAGGTCTACCAAGAATAATGGACATGCTCCCATCCTCAGGCATGTCAAGCACAACATAATCAGTAAGAATTAAACAATTAGCAACTTCTACGGGAACATCCTCACAAATACCTATCGGAACATCGGTTGACTTGTCAGCCATCTGAAGGGAGATAACTGCAGGAATTAGTTTTTCTAAACAAAGCCTCTCGTAAAGAGAGAGAGGCATAACACTCACTCCTGCTCCAAGATCACATAAAGCAGTTTTGACATAATTATTCATTATGGAGCAAGGAATGGTGGGTATACCTGGATCACCGAGCTTCTCAGGAATCTTGCCACTGAAAGAGTAGTTAGCAAGCATAGTAGATATTGCATCATTAGGAACTTTTCTTTTGTTAGTGACAATATCTTTCATATATTTTGAGTAAGGAAGTAACTTAATAGCATCGGTCAAAGGGATTTGAAGAAAAAGAGGTTTAATCCACTCACAAAACTTATTATAATGCTCTTCTTCTTTAGATTTGATGGACTTACCTGGAAAGGGCATGGGTTTCTGTACCCATGGTTCTCTTTCCTTCCCATGTTTTCTTGCGATGAAGTCTTCTTTAGTGTACCTCATACGTTTGTCAGGTGCTTCTTCTTCTCGAACTTCAGGCGGATCATTCTTCTCATTATTATTACCTTCAGGTTCAGCACCGTCTTCAGTCTCAACATCGGAGATAGATACACTGTTGGGATCAATAGCTGGTTCTTCATCTGCAATAGGATCATTAGAATTGTCAGTGTCCTTATGTTTCTTCTTTTTCTTTGGAGAGCCAACAATTTCTTCTTCCTGCATTTGAGAATCCTGCTCGATTCTCTTCGGATGCCCCTCTGGATAAAGAGGATCTTGAGTGCTCGTTCCTCCTCGGGTCTTAATCCCGAAAGCCTGCAAATTATCTTGTTTGGCATTGTTAGCAAGCAAATCTCTTTGCACATTAGAAATTTGATCAAGCTGAGTTTGAACGATATGAAAATGCTTCACAAGACATTGAACATCATTAACTGTTCTATCTAAAACATCAAGCAGTCTTTTGATAGCAAGGGAATTATCATGCAATTGACTTTCTATCCTCTCATTAAAATGATTTTGTTTCATAATAAAATTATCAAACTCATCTAAACATTGATCAGGAGGCTTACCATGAGGGATGTCACTTGCGTTGAAATCTAAAAGAGAGTGTACCTCTACCATAGGAGGGTGAGTGGTAGGCTCACACAGCTTCTCAATAGGGGGTAGATTCTTCACGTCTTCAGCTTTAATACCTTTCTCTTTAATAGACTTCTTTGCTTCTCGCATATCTTCCGGGCTTAGAACAAATATGCCCCTCTTCTTTGGTGGTGGAGGTGGTTCAGGGACGGACCAATCTTCATGGTTTTGGGCAATCCTGCCCATCAAATCTTCCGCATCGTCCGGTGTTCTTTTCCTGAAAACACAAACAACACAACTGTCCAAATAGGACCTGGATTCATCAGTTAGACCAGCATAGAATATATCGATTAATTCATTCTTAGGGATTTCATGTCCTGGTCTAGCACGAATCAGACCGCAGTACCTCCCCCAAGCTTTAGGGAGGGATTCATCCTGCAACTGTTTAAAGTTATAAATTCTTTGTAAAGCAGCATGTTGCATGTGAACAGGAAAGTACTTATCAACAAAAGAGTGAGCTAAGTCCTGAGGACTCTTAATGGAACCGCATGGGAGTGAATCATACCATGCTTTAGCACCCTCCTTCAAGGAGAAAGGAAGAAGCTTGGTCACATAAAAGTATCGTATCTTCTCATCTGTGGTAAACAGGCTACCCAACTCACCGAGTTTAGTCAGGTGTGCAATAGCATCATCATTTTCTCTGCCATAAAAGGGGTCAGCTTCAACCATAGGTATAAGTGAAAGATCAACAGAGAAATCATAATCAGGATCATCAATGCATATAGGGGATGTAGCAAATTCAGGATTAGGAACGGTTTTGTTCTTCAGAGAGTGTTTTTCAAACAGTTTCTTAATAACTTCAGGGTCAGAGCCGGAAAACTCTGTCAGTTCCCTGCACAAATCTTCATCTAGTATATAGTAATCATCATCAAGGAGCCTCTCTTTGAGTTTACTCAAATCAGGATAATCATAAGTTTCACCAATAGGGTAGCGAGTAACAGGAAGTTCAATTCCAGACTTTTTAGCAGCAGCAGCAATTTGTTCCTAAAGAGCATAACCAAGCGAACTAATATCATCAAAAGTAGTAGAAGCATCATCAAGAGTATCAGACATAGTAACAGATTCAGTAGGAGCATCATGTGGTGGTGGTGAGGCAAACTTACTCATAACAGAAGGTGAATCAAGTGTAGCACTAGTGCTCAGAGCAGTACCTCTTCTTGTAGTAGATAGTAAGATCGGAACCTTGGGGTCTCCTTTCTTACCCATAGTGGATGAAGTGCAGCAGGTAGGATACCTCAAGTAGACTTGTAAATATTGCTATGCTCCCCGGCAACGGCGCCAGAAAACGGTACTTGATAACCCTCAACCGTAAGGGATCGAGATAGTCTTCGCGGGTAAGAATAACCCAATTTATTGATTCGACACACGGGGAGCCAAAGAGTATTTATAAGCTTTAACAGTTGAGTTATCAATTCAACCGCACCTGAAATATACTTACTTGCAACAAAAGATAAGTGGTAACAGTGATATGATAGTGATGATAGTAATAGTAAAAGTAAACAACAAAAGTAAATAGCAGTAGTAAATGGCAAAAGTAGCAACTAGTGACAAGCAGGGCTTAAAACACTGTAGGCTAGGGAGATGGATGGTTGGGCGCTGCATGGATGAGATATATTCTAACTTGGGGCACGACACACGGAAAAGTAATGATCATCTAGGCAAATATCAAACATTAGGCATGTATCCCGTAGGTAGTTGTGCGTGCTTGCAATAAGAACTTGCACAACATCTTTTGTCCTACCATCCCGCTACGAACGGGGCCAAAAGGAACTTATGGATATTAAGGTGCTCCTGTCAAAGAGCACCGGAACAAAGCAATGAACTCAATGGATACATGTAATCCTCAAACTACGGACCATCCCCTTTGGTGTCCCAAGCTGTCACTTTTGGGATCGCCGGTTCCGAACCGTAACAGGTGCAAACAACTCATAGATAGGATCACGAACACAAATATATTCATGCAAACACATATGGTTCAGATCTGAAATCATGGCACTCGGGCCCTAAGTGTCAAGCATTAAGAATAACAAGTTGAAGCAAAGATGATAAACACCATAGTAGATGATAGGCAACATGCCCCCAATGATCTGACAAACTATTACATGATCTAACTCATCCAATCCCTACCATCCCCTTCGCCTACAGTAGGGGAATTACTCACACATGGAGGGAGAAGTCATGGAGGGATGATGGAGTGGTAATGATGATGACGATGGCGACGATCTCCCCTCTCCGGAGGCCAATTCAGCCTCCAGATTAGCCCTCCCGAGGAATAACAGAGGGTGGCGGCGGCTCCACGACGGAAAACTGCGAAAGAACTTCTCATCTGGGGTTTCTGCGTCGGGAGTAAAAATACGAGGCAAAGTAGGGCACCAGGGGGTGTGGGACCCACCCAGGCGGCCCCCGGGCGCGGCCCAGGGGGGGGGGGGCGCCCACAGGGCGCCTGGGCACCCCCTGGCCCCCCTTGTGGCTCCTGGTTCCTTCGGGTGCGTGGATTTTCTGTGATTTTTCGTGGATTTTTCCGAGATACCTAAAAATCCGTTTTCCTGCACACAAATAAACCATACAGGCAGCTCTGCTGAAAACAGCGTCAGTCCGGGTTAGTTTAGTCCAAATCATGCAAGAATGAGGCCAAAACAATATCAAAAGTGTTTGGAAAAGTAGATACGTTTGAGACGTATCAGGTATTTGTAGAGTGTCATTCTTTGTGTGGAGGTAGGGGGCGCGCGATGGTTAACTCCTACCAACACCCCCCCTAGGAGCATGCGTCGATTGCTTTGTTTTGATGACTCGTAAATTTTTGCAATAAGTATATGAGTTCTTATGACTAATGTTGAGTCCATGGATATTACACACTCTCACCCTTCCACCATTGCTAGCCTCTCTTGTACCGCACAACTTTCGCCGGTACCATACACCCACTATATACCTTCCTCAAAACAGCCACCATATATATTCCTCAAAACATCCACCATACCTACCTATCATGGCATTTCCATAGCCATTCCGAGATATATTGCCATGCAACTTTCCACCGTTCCTTTCATATGACACGCTTCATATTGTCATATTGCCATGCATGATCATGTAGTTGACATCGTATTTGTGGCAAAGCCACCATGCATAACTTTTCATACATGTCACTCTTGATTCATTGAACATCCCAGTACACTGCCGGAGGCATTCATATAGGGTCATACTTTGTTCTATTATCGAGTTGTAATTCAATGTAAGTGTGATGATCATCATTATTAGAGCATTGTCCCATGTGAGGAAAGGCTGAAAAAAAGGCCCCTCCAAAAAAAGAGAAAAAAGGAAAATAAAAGGGACAATTGCTACTATTTTTTTCCACACTTGTGCTTCAAAGTAGCACCATGTTCTTCATGATAGAGAGTCTCATGTTTAGTCACTTTCATATACTAGTGGGAATTTTCATTATAGAACTTGGCTTGTATATTCTAACGATGGGCTTCCTCAAATGCCCTAGGTCTTCGTGAGCAAGCAAGTTGGATGCACACCCACTTAGTTTCTTTTGTTGAGCTTTCATACATTTTTAGCTCTAGTGCATCCGTTGCATGGCAATCCCTACTCACTCACATTGATATGTATTGATGGGCATCTCCATAGCCCGTTGATACGCCTAGTCGATGTGAGACTATCTCCCTCCTTTTTGTCTTCTCCACAACCACCACTCTTTTCCACCCATAGTGCTATATCCATGGCTCATGCTCATGTATTGCGTGAAAGTTGAAAGGTTTGAAAAAAATAGAGTATGAAAGCAAGTGCTTGGCTGAAACCGGGGTTGTGCATGATATCAATATTTTGTGTGATGAAGAGGGAGCATAGCCAGACTATATGATTTTGTAGGCATAACTTTCTTTAGCCATAGTATTTAGAGAAGACATGATTGCCTTGTTAGTATGCTTGAAGTATTATTATTTCTTATGTCAATATAGACTTTTGTGTTGAATCTTTCGGATCTGAACATTCATGCCACAATTAAGAGAACTACATTGAAAATTATGTTGGTTAGCATTCCACATCAAAAATTCTGTTTTTTATCATTTACCTACTCGAGGACGAGCATGAATTAAGCTTGGGGATGCTTGATACGTCTCCAACGTATCTATAATTTTTGAATGTTCCATGCTATTATTTATGATGGTTTGGATGTTTAATGGGCTTTGTTATACACTTTTATATTATTTTTGGGACTAACCTATTAACCCAAAGGCCCAGTCCAGTTTGCTGTTTTTTTGCCTATTTCAGGGTTTTACAGAAAAGGAATATCGAACGGAGTCCAAACAGAATGAAACTTCGGGAGAGATATTTTTGGAGCAAAATACGCACGGGAGACTTGAGAACCACGGAGTAGGGCACACGTGGCGTCCACGAGGGTGGGGGGCGCGCTCCCCCCTACAGGGCACGCCCCCTGCCTCGTGGGCCCCATGTTTGGTCCATGGTGCCCTCCTTCCTCCTATATATATCTACGTACCCCGAAACCATCAAACAATAGAGAAAACCCTAGTTCCTGTGAGATCCCATCTTGGGGCCTGTTCCGGAGCTCCGCCGGAGGGGGGATCTACCACGGAGTGCTTCTACATCATCATCATCGCCTCACCATGAGTTGTGAGTAGTTTATTATAGACCTTCGGGTCCATAGCTAGTATCTAGATGGCTTCTTCTCTCTCTTTAGATCTCAATACCAAGTTCTCCTCGGTCTTCAAGGAGATCTATTCGATGTAATCTCTTTTTGCGGTGTGTTTGTCGAGATCCGATGAATTGTGGGTTTATGATCAAGATTATCTATGAGAAATATTTGGTTCTTTTCTGAACTCTTTATGTATGATTATAATATCCTTGCAAGTCTATTTGAATTATTGGTTTGGTTTGGCCTACTAGATCTATAGTTCTTGCAATCGGAGAAGTGCTTGGCTTTGGGTTCAATCTTGCGGTGTCCTTTCCGAGTGACAGTAGGGGCAGCAAGGCACGTATTGTATTGTTGCCATCGAGGATAAAAAGATGGGGCGGCGTGCTATCATGGAGCGGCGTCAACATGTCGTGGTAATTTTTTTATTCCATTTGGGGCAGGTTTGGGTATATGCTTCTCACAAACCGGAGCTTCTCACAACAAGCATGATGGTTTCGGTAGGGAATGTCCCACTGTTGGGGATGAAACGATATCCATTGCCTCTTTTTGCTTTCTAATTTTTTCTCTTGTCAACATAGAACAACAGGAGTGTTGTGTCAATGTTTTTGATTTTTCCGGGTTCGTTTGGACATTTTTATGCATTAATTGAGTTTTCAATGCATTTATGTGCATAATTCAAATTTTGAACTACATGCACAAGCTCTAATGCATATAAATTGGTTGAAAATTAAAATCTGTGTTCTTGGTTGCAGGCTTAGGTCCCATGCAAGATATGGGAATGTACTTCAAACACCAGGGCACCATTCATTGCTGGCTAAACGTTGAGATACTTTATTTTTAAATTCTAGTAAATCCAAAACTCGTCTGAAATTCATGAAACTTGGAATGCAATCATGGAGCGACATCAACATGCCATGGTAAATTTTTTGTCCCATTTGGGGCAGGTTTGGGTATGTGCTTCTCACAAACTAGAGCTTCTCACAACAAGCATGATGGTTTCGGTAGGGAACATCCCACCTTTGGGGATGAAACTAGAGCGACATCAACATTGCCTCTTATTGTTTTCAAATTTTTTCTCTTGTCAACATAGAACAACTAGAGTGTTGTGTCAATTTTTTGTGATTTTTTTGGGTTCGTTTGGACATTTTTATGCATTAACTGAGTTTTTAATGCATTTATGTGCATAATTCAAATTTTAACTACATGCACATGCTCAAGTGCATATAAATTGGTTAAAAAATCAAATCTGTGTCCTTGGGTGCATGCTTAGGTCCCATGCAAGAAATGGGAATGAATTTCAAACACCAGGGCACCGTTGATTACCGACAAAACGTTGAGGTACTTCTTTTTTAAAATTTTAGTAAATCCAAAACTCATCTGAAATTCATGAAACTTTGCATGCTTTCCTGGAGCGGCATCAACATGCCATGGTGATTTTTTGTCCCATTTGGGGCAGGTTTGTGTATATGCTTCTGACAAACCAAAGCTTCTCACAACAAGCATGATGGTTTTGGTAGGGAACGTCCCACCTTTGGGGACGAAACGATATCCATTGCCTATTTTTGCTTTCAATTTTTTTCTCGTGTCAACATAGAGCAACATGAGCGTTGTGTAATTTTTTGGGGTTTTTGGGGGCTCGTTTGGACATTTGATTCATTAATTGAGTTTTTAATGCATTTATTATCATAATTCAAATTTGAACTACATGACATGCTCAAGTGCATATAAATTGGTTGAAAAATCAAATCTGTGTCCTTGGGTGCATGCTTAGGTCTCATGCAAGAAATGGGAATGTATTTCAAACACGAGGGCACTGTTGATTGCCGGTAAATCAGTAATTAAGCATATACTAGCAAATGTGCCGTGCGTTGCAACGGAAGAGAAAAAACTACAGACCCCTAACTCAATAAACATAGCCCAATAAACAAGGCTCAAGACCCCGGGAGGCCGGCGTCCTCTATTCCAACACAACACTCCATTTATGTCCTACAAAAGAAAATACTTCATGGTACTACATCCAGATATTCAACTATTTATCAGTGATGTTCAACATCCTGTGTGGACCACTGAAGAAACTTTTTGTTTCTCAGTTGAACTTCTACAAAATCACTGGGCTCATTTTTAATCATTATGATGAAACAGACTTTTTAAACTTCTAAAGATACATGAGCTCATATTTTTCACTTCCCCGTGTCTTCTAAATTATTGTGCTTGTTCTTGCATAAAAATAATATAGTCAAACCGTCAAGATGAGAAAGTATCAATCTTGGCCCCACCTGTCATTGTAACAAGCACTAAACACACACAATGCTTACTTGATTTATGATAAACATATATATAGTGTCTTCTCTGATACAACTTGGTGTGTAGCTAGACCACACGTTTGACTTGGACAACCCTGTCGCTATGAAGCGCATGGGCATGGAAATTTGAAGGGAAAAAAAGACACACATGAATTTTCTTCTTATTCTCTCTCTCTGTTGCTTCTTTCTGGATACAACACGCTTCTGTGGCCGATCACCTGCAGCTTCTTCGGCCAAGCCATCAAAACCTTTCATGTGATTTCTTTCATTCCTATGTACACTGCAGTTTGCATGGGCAAGCGGTGGTCGTGCTTCAGGTTGTTGGGACAAACCCGGTCCGACAACGAACGCCGAGTAGCCTCCGGCGACATGAATGCCAGACGAACATCTCTCTCTCTCTCACGGAGGTGGAAGAAGATGAACAGAGGACACTTGATTATGACGATGCCAGCCATCGAACGGCCTGTATGTTGACTTCTATTCAACTCAATTGGCTGGCCCATACCATGTCATGCTACAATCCTGAAGACGCACACACACCAGAGACCACCAGAGACTACATCTTTCTCCTAGCTACTACTCTCTCTGCTACCTGCGCATACTGGCATCACACTCTTTATACACAAAGATGATTGGCACGCATGCACGCCCCATCCACCAGAAAGAAGTCCACATCACCCCCTGTGGTTTCAGAAACCGGCTAACCCACCCCCCAACTCTAAAACCAGTTAACTAATCCCATGAGATATCTAATACCAGCCAAAGCACCCCTAATCCCAATTAGAGTGGTATCTGCCGGTGGTTTTGCTTGCGTGGCTCTACAGGATGTCCACGTCGGCTTGCTATTGTGGCGCAGGAGATATGAGCACGGGCCGCCGGCTGTTCCTAATTCATCCAGTCCCCAATCCCCAATCCCATAGTTCATCTCTTCCTCCTGCCCTGTTCGTCACCATGGCCGCCCGCTGAAGCTAGACGTGTTCTTGTTCTCTGGTTCCTCTCCTCCCCTGTTCGCCGCCATGGCCGCCCCTCTCCTCCCCCGATCCCTCATTCTCCCATGACCTGGAAGCTCCCTGAACAAGGACCACCCTCGCCATGGATCAACGGAGCAACACAATCTCATCTTGGAGTTCCTGTTCGATGTACATCGTGAGTATTAATTGGGACAGTATAGATGCAGATATACTAAATTTTAAGATTTTTTGAAGTCAATGCCCTGTTTTGCTTTCGTTGGGATTTTTTTTACAAGTAGAATGCGTCATTGGTTCAATTTGTTCTCTGTATTACTTCTCAAGGGAGACAAGGACTAGGTGTTCCCCATCGATTTTGGCTAGAAACTGTAAAAGTAAAATGCGAGTGGTACTTTAGCTTACATGAATCCTGTATGATACTAACAACATAGCCTGTCTTCAAAAGGAGAAGAGAATAATAGTGGTTATGTTTTTTGTTGGTTAGGGCAGGCATCTAGGCAAGGAATCCAGGCTAGAGATCATCAGAGGCGTAGGTCACACGTTGCAGCTGGAGAGGGCAAGAAGGTTAACAATTTCACCAAGTTGTTCTCCTAGATGATCCGAATAGACCTTGATTGGTAGAGCCTGAAACTGAAACCTGCTCAAAGCATCTATAATTGCAGAAAAACTACACACAGAATCATCCAAGGGACCTAATGGTGTACATTATACTCTTTGTAGAGGCATGTACTAATGCTCTTAGAAGAGAGAATTCAGTTAAGTTGAGATTGAGAATCAGTACTTGTAAAAAGTGTTATCTTCTCTTGCTGGTGTTGTTGTCCCAGTTTAGTTGAGAAAAGAGAATTCAGATAAAGCATTTTATTTAGGGAATGTACTTCTGAGTCTACGAACCGTTGCATATGCACCAATATATGTAATATGAATGCAATATTTTCTTGTGACATGAATAAAAGCTTTTGTGAATTGGAAGCACTCTGTTGTTGTAACTATCATGGTTGCAAATTGGCAACATCTTATTTACATTTGCCATCATTATTGCAAAGTGGCAATTGCAGAATTAATAAACAAGACATGACGACAATTATCTGTATGTTTCAGCTTTACTTCGAAAGAATGCATTTTTCTAAACACGGCAATGAAATCACATAAGAACAAGTCATGCCAACATCGCAAAACAGTACATGTCTCACATAACAGGGAACAAGTGCTACCAGTACCAGTTTTACATAATATAGCATGAACCAGAGCATGCATAATAGTGAATCATGTACCACAAGTTCATATTTATTTCAATGTAGCTAGGTAACTAGCAGTTCAATTATTATCATATAAGCACCATTGGAATCCTGATTGGTTTGGCATTGGCTGAGATCTATTCTTTGCTCTCCCATAGAAAGGTGCAGCGGAAGGACTATTTTGTGAAGTTGAGACCTTTTTCTTCCTATTTGCTGGCTTAGATGCTCTAGGGGCTTGCTTTGATGATGGACCATGAGCTGAACTTTCTTGTGTTGATGGGACATGAGTTTCCTGTATTGAAAATCAATAAATGTGAGCACATTTGCACATGTCAGGAAGAAAATGCAAGTAAAAGGAGAGAGAAAGGGGTCACCTCTGTTCTTGCTTGTTTATCCTTTCTCCTTGTAGCCGCTCTTGTGAAGTTTGCATGCTCTTTATTGCCACCAGTATTGTTGTTAGTACATTTTCTTTTGTTGTGCCCCTGGGTTCCACAACTTGAACATGTAACCTGAGTGCCTGCACGTGACATTTTTGATGAGTCCCTAGGTTTCTCTCCTTCTTCCTGCCTTCTCTTTGTCTGTGGCCTGCCTTTCTGAGTTCTTTTCTTAGGTGGAAGAGGTCTAGGTTTTTCAGAAATTGGCCAATCTTCTGGTCCATTCACAGGCTGAAGAACATGATCATAAATTCTATCATACTCGGCTATTGAGTAGCAAGGTGAAATGTAGAGATCTAAATCTCTTGAGCAGGTGTAGATTGCACTCACTGCATGACAACAAGGCAAACCAGAAAGCTGCCAATATCTACATGAACATGTCCAGTTTTCTAGATTTACCGTGTATCTCCTGTGCTCACCTTCCTGTACTTGAAACCCATCCTTTCCATTCCACAACACTTGACACCTAGCGGATCTCTCAATGTTGACCTTCATTGTCTTAAAAATATTTGGACAAATGGTTCCATGCCACTTCCGAGACTTTGCTCTGTTTTGTTGGATCCTCACAGTGACCTTCTTTCTAATGATTTCCATTACCGTTACTACAGGGTAGAACCTTGATCTCATGATGGCATTATTAAATGACTCACACATGTTGTTCTCAACTGAGTCACAGAAAGAGCCAATCCTAAAGTAGGCCCTACACCAATGCTCTGGTGCGATTTTCATCATGTCTCTCGCACCTTCTACAGTGTTTTGTGCAAGCTTAGCCCTGTTGTAATTGAATTGGCTTCTATCTGATGACTTCGCACATGCCCAAAACATTTTCTGAAAGACCTTGTCCCTGTGTTCTTTTCTCCAATTAGCATAAATGTGTCTTGCACACATCCTATGCTCTGCTAGGGGCACAAGCTCATTGACTGCCTTGATGAGACCCTACATAAGGAAAGAAAAAACTAACATAAGCAAATAATCTCAAATCCATAAGGACAATAGGAGAGTAAGAGAATTAATTCTGTATCATATATGTAATAAAAAATGAGTAACACAAATTTAGCTCACTTTCTGTTGATCAGAGATGAAAACCCATCCTTCACCATTGTTGTTTATCCGGAGATCTTTTTGAAGAAACCCAATGAACCAATACCAGGACTCATAGCTCTCAACCTCTACTATTGCCCAAGCTATTGGATACATCTGGTTATTCGCATCTCTGCCAATTGCACAAAGCAACTGCCCCTTGAATGCACCCTTCAAAAAACATCCATCTAGTCCCACCACTCTTCTACATCCTGCAAGAAATCCTTTCTTGTAACCATCTAAACACATATACATTCTTTCAAACACATTGCTGTTAAGAATTTCTGGATTTAATGTCACTGCGATAGTGCTACCGGGGTTGCTTCTAAGCAACTCAAGCTGATAATCATAAACCCGAGCATACTCACCATCAGATAGATCAATTATCTTCTCCATAACAAGTTTCTTTGCTCGTTTGCATTTGGAGATGGACACATCAGCTACTAGATCTTGAAGAACAGCTTGTTGAATATGCTCTGCCTTCCATGATGGATTGTCCCTGATTTGCCTAAAATACTTCTTTGCAATGACACCACATGTGACCAGCTTGTTGTCCCTTCTTGGAATGCATGTGTGCTCATTATTGTACCTCCATACTAGCAACCAATCCGACCTTCTAGTAATGGACCCATAAATACTCCAAGGACAGCAAGGCCAACTGCATTTTGCACTTACTCTCTTTTTCTCATCTTTTGGAAATAACAAGTGGTGATATGTTTTCAGTCCATACTTGACCAATGCATTCTTGAACTCCCTACTGTCATGGAAGGCCATACCAACAGAGAATAAAGGAATTTCAGAAGTGCTATTATAAACTATGTGCTCCGTCTTCTTCCTCTTAGGCATGTCATCCCCATCACTTGCTTCATCATAAGATAAATCATCTGCGCTGTCAAAATAAGGTGTCACATCACCATCACCATCATCAAGCTTGCAATCCTCTGGGACAAGGAAATCCTCTGGCACATCAACTGGTTTCTCATCCTCTTCTCCAAGCATTTTGTTCCTGACCTTGTTCTTGAGTTCCCTTGCATACTTTCTGAATTCAATTGCTTCTTCATCATCAGCAGAACTATTGTCTTCTTCTTCTAAATCAACCTCATAATCACTATCACTACTTGTGGATTCATCTTCACCCCCTTTGTTTCTTTTTGCTTCAGCCACCTTTGATTTTCCTGTTATGGACCTACTTCCCTTCACAACCTTCCTAGAAACTGGCAACTTCTGGGGCCGATGAAATACATGTGCATCTTCAGCTACCTCATGCATCTCCTCTGCATCTCCTCTACATTCTTCTGAATTTATTTCTCTTCTGAACATTGTTCCTCTCGTTGTCTCTCTTCCTATTCTGCCTGCCGAACAGATAGATAACTGAGTGGTTTCATGCCTGCGAAATAACAACAACATACAACACATATATAAGCGCTCTGCACATATATAAGATTGAATCCCTATGCAATCAAACCCGCGACAAATCACACATATGTAAGCCCTCCGGATATGAACTGTTTCAATAGTCAAACCTCTAAATTAATGTACAGTCAAGCATAAAACCGTCATGTTAAAATGAGTGTAGCAGCACAAATTATTATTGCTTCTCAATACTTACAAATTTCTAAAACATACGTAACCGAGTTCATATGAGTTTAGTCTATTCCAAAATTTAAGATGCTCCCGTCTCTCTCATGCTAAAGGTATGCATGCATCCTGGAATACACAGGGCATTTTGCAAATGTGGATTACTTCTAGAGTACATGCAGACAAACATCAACCTGGGTTATCGACTGTTCAATCCAGCAAGTTTCTAAAAGAAAACTACTGATTGCAGAGCAGCTATTTCAACGTGTACTGTAGCTCGACGGCCGACTAGTTGTATAATTTTGATCACACAGGACCATCGAGAAAATACTAAGACGTCGGTCCAGATTACTCATGGAGAAAAATAAAAAAACTAGGAAAATTGCAGTGGCCTGAAAGGACCCAAGTCATATCTTCTGAATTTCAAAGAAGTGCATTAAAATCTTCAGAACGTAGACTGTTCAAGTCTATAGAGATAACAGAAAGCACTACTCGGGTGAAACTATGGTGCATTAGTACTCATCACCAGACTGATCGAGGACTATCTAGTTGGCGTCTGACATCTGAATTCAGAAAGGGTCGTTGCAGCCTTGCAGGTGTGCAAGTTTCAATGTGTACTCCACGCAGAGAAGTACGTCTGTGCTGGGCATGGAAGAGCTTCGCGCCTAACCTGGATTTCTGGAGTCGTCGCGCCGCTACCTTCAAACGGAGATCATCACGTCTTGCCCCGCCGCCGTCTCGTCGAAAGGAAATAAGGGAGACGAGGCCCAAACAAACCGGAGGAGCAGTTAAGTCTCCTGCGTCACAATAGCAAGCCGACGTGGACATCCTGCAGAGCCACGCAATCAAAACCACCGGCAGATACCACTCTAATTGGGATTAGGGGGTGCTTTGGCTGGTATTAGATATCTCAGGGGATTAGTTAACTGGTTTTAGAGTTGAGGGGGTGGGTTAGCCGGTTTCTGAAACCACAGGGGGTGATGTGGACTTCTTTCCATCCACCACAAAGTCACGCACCTAATAACCGGCCTAATTACATGCACTAACAAACTCGCCCAGCTAACAAACTCGATCCAGCTAACAACCAACGCATGCATAGCTACTTGCACGCCCATGCACAACTTGGCTCAAAAAAACTCCACACACAGCGCATTAGCCTGACCGGCACACCCACGACTCAGCTCGTTGCTCGGCGCCAGCAGCGGCCTAACCCCCACGCCCGGAAAACTTGGATCGCAGGAGGCGATCAAGGACGCCACTAAGGATCCCTTGCGCGCCGCCGGTTCCCTCTCTCTCCGTCGGCCGCTCCGGCGGCGGGAGGGAGAGGGAACCCCGGGTCTGTTCACTAGGTGGGTGTGTGGTAGGGTTAGGATTGAGGGAGACGCCGCCGAGGCCGCTGCGGTGGTGTCGCGTCGGAATAAGTTTCTTCGGGCTTCGTTCGCGGTCAGGCGAGGCTTTTGCCTTCGTCTAGGAGCCAACGGTGTTGGGGATCCCCGGATCTCGTCGAGGTCGCGGGCTATGGCGGTTGGAGGTCCATCGGCACTGGCCGATTGGATCCTCAGATGGACGATGGAGGCAGGGAGACTAAGACCTTTCTTCTTCCTTGTTGGTATGATTTGCTGTTGCTATTCTTCTCCTTCCTCTGCGCTGATGCTGGTGGGAGTTCTTTCTTTGCCCGGGCAGATGGCCCGGCCGCGGTGCTGGACCTGTCGGATGACTCGAGTTCTCTTCCTTCCGGAAGGGACACTTTTCGCGGTACTCAAAGCCAAAGATGGCGATGGCTGTTGCAGGTGTGTTGGATTGATGTCCATGCCCTCTCAGCGCTGGTGTCAAGAAAGGAGGAAGCAGCGTGGCGACAATGATACCGTGGTCGAAGATGATGACCTGTTTGCGACTGGTTGCAGATCCTTCTGCTGCAGGGGTCTTCTCTCAAGATTCAGGGATGATGACACAGGGCTCCGGAGATCTTCTTGTGTTTTGGTTGTCTTAGGGTACTCTAGGTCCTTTGTGTTTGCATTTCAGTGTGCTTGTAAGGATCACCTACTTTGTACTGATTCGTGATTTGAATAAAGATTTTCTCAAAAAAAAAAGCTCGTTGCTCGGCGCCGACAACTCGGCTGATCCACGACGCTCGCCTGCACGAACCGCCGCCGCCAGTCAAGATTATGGTTGACATAGACAACGTTCTTGCCGCTCAGCTCCCTTAAAACAACCCAGTGGCAGATACCCTTCCCTGCGGCGATGACCTTGACACAAGCTTAGCGAACGATCCATGGCGAAAACCTTGGTGGCGACGACCTTGGCAACGATGATCCATGGTGATATCGACTCCCCCAAAATGGTGGGGAAGAGCAGGGGCGGCTGGGTGATGTCTTCTCCCTCAACCATCCTTACCAAGCAATAAAGACCCAAACTTATCTGGAAACGGAACTACCATGTTTGCTGCTATCCTTCTTTTTCTACAGTAGCCAGCAGGATGACCAGCTTGACGTCGATGCAATCTTTGTTGGTATCGAAACTCAAGAAGTTGATAACAACCACGTTGTCGTCCCTGTTAACTGATACCTGGGGCCGATGTGGCCAACATGGAGAGAGAGAGGTGGTGGCGTCAGGGGAGCAGCGGTGTCATCCCGTCCGGGTACTCTGGAGCTGCCCTCGAGCGGTACGGCGGCCATCAGCTTGTTGCCGCCCATTCCAAGGATTAGGTGGCACGTAATGATGACCCCCTGCCACTATGACGCGTCAGATTGGATGATGTAGTTGGAAATCTCCTGCAAATGGAGATAGGAACGGAAGGTGCGCAGGAGCCAGCAACGCTACGACGAGAAAGGAAGTCACAGCTGATTCGAAGAAGGGAGGAATTCACAGCTGATTACTACTACTACTACTACTGCTACTGCTACTGCTACTGCTACTGCTACTGCTACTGCTACTGCTACTGCTACTGCTACTGCTACTGCTACTGCTACTGCTACTGCTACTGCTACTGCTACTGCTACTGCTACTGCTACTGCTACTGCTACTGCTACTGCTACTACTACTACTACTACTACCTACTACTACTACTACTACTACTACTACTACGGAGGGGCCACGGCGGCCGATGATGGGGTGGCGGCCACGGCGGCCGATGATGGGGTGGCGGCCACGACCACCACCTCCCGCCTTCGGGCCGCGGTGGCGGAGCGGGTGATGGCCACGATGGCCGACAGTGGGGTGGCGGCCACGACGGCCACCTCCCGCCTTCGGGCCGCGCCGACGGAGCGGGAGATGGCCCTGGCTTTCGACGGTGGTGTGGCGGCGATGGCGGCCGACAACAGCTGCCAACGGGCAGCGGCGGTGGAGCGTGTGGTGGGTGTTCCGCACACACCCAACAGGGACGCCATGCGCAGTACACTACACCACGGACTGCACCGCCGCCGCGGTGTATCCTCCCAGCTGGAGCTGTCCTCTGATGACGATGGAGTGGCTGAGCGATGACGACGGACCAGTGCCATTGGCGATTGTGGGAGAAGTAGACGAGATATGCTACAGGGAGGGAGAGGAAAATGCGACGCAGGACTCGCCGGCCGTGAATGTTTATATAGCAGGCAAGTAAGCATTGGGATTTTGGGGGATTTCACCGAGTCGGGCGGGAAGCTTGCGCGGGAACCTGCGAGGTTGCGTGGGAATGGGCTCACCGACGATTCATTGGCACCACCGTTTGGCCAAAAGAATGCCCCCATGCGCTGCGCAAGCTTGCGCTGTAAGCCGTCTGCGACAGCGGGGTGACAAGACGTGCGAGAGGAGGACGAAAGGCCACATACACATATGGTTAATAAAAAACGTTTGCAATTTAATTACCTACTATACCCCCCATCCTAGTTTATAAGTATAATTTAACTAATAAAATACGAATGCATGTCGCCAAAGATTATATAGTTCGATTCGTATTTGAACATTTTCCAATTATATATTTTTTATAATATGCGTTAACATTTTGTTGGTTAAATTAGAGGGCAAAGTATGGCACAAAATATAAAGGGGACTATAGACTAGACAGAGAAGTAGCACACGACCGCTATCTATGCAGCGACGCAACTGTCGTCCGGCTTCTAGGCGACCATTTCATGCATGTTGAACTGCTCTATGCGTGTGGTTGCTTGCGGTTCAGGCGACCGCGGCGCGCTCTGCTCACGTCCCGCCACACGCGCTCTACTCTCGCGTCACTCCGGGTGCTCTTCCCTCATCCCTCCACGCGCGTTGCCAGTGTTTGGGACCGATGCACGATCACACACATTCGTGTGCATGCGGTTGCGCCGGGCGCGGCGTGACAATGTAGTTACCTGTTGCAAAAACTATCATGCGGACGCGCAGAGAATCCAGGCCGCCCGACCCCCATTTATTCATGCGGCCATTTACCTTCATCTCTCGCGTCACACGACACAATAAGCACACACACGGCGACACATACAGAGAGGACATCCAACGGTTCCAATGGCGATCCCCGTGGCTCCAATGGCGCTCCCAGCGGCCGACGACGACAATGGCGGGCAGTTCACCACGCATCACCTAGTGGACACCCACGTGAGGGGGAGGCCCTCTCAGTGGTGTACATAAACGATTCGGTCTCGGTGGAAAGCTCCATCTAAACTATGGAGCAGTTCCTTGCCGAGGACAAGTACCAAGTGGTCGGCTTCGACCTCGAGTACACCACCGGTCGTGCCGGGCACAACCAGAAGGTTGTCGTCGCCCAGTTGTGCGTGCGACATGACGTCCTCGTCTACCACTACCACCTTGCTACAAGGCCTTGCGAGCGTTTCTCCAAGTTTATCAGCAACTCCGACTATAGTTTCGCTACGGTGGACACCATCAACGATCTAAAAGCGCTCAAGGTTTCGGAATTGAAATGCCCGAATCTTGTCAACATCCAGCACCACTACAAGGTCTAGGGCAGCCACAAAAACAAACCGAACTCCTTGGTTGACCTCGCCTCGCCATCATCGACCCCTACTACATGAGATGAAGAATGAGAGCAACAAGGACAAGAACGCCTAGCACATTGTGTGGCATGAGAGACTGGATGAAGAAGATGTCAAGTACGCGGCCAAGGACGCGTACACAAGCTACGAGATGTACATGCAGATTGTTGACATGAGGAAGTGTCTTCTTCCTACCCCAGACGAGGGATCAAGCCACAGAGTACTGGCGGGAGCGTCACAAGAAGTAGATGACTAGACGATCGTTTCTCCTACTTTAGAATGCATGCAATTGTTCTAAAGCACATGCTCGAATGATCTGTATAGTCACTTATGTAATTGGATGTTTATTTCAGTTATATATATACATGTTATTATTCTATAGACAGAGCAAATCACACGGCTTATTAGCAGCAATCATCTGTGTTATTATTGGTCTTCGCACATATTTCTGATTACGGACCTGTTTGCCGTGTATCATACACATCTTGTTTAGTTGAACCGTTTCCATTGTGTTGCCTAATCACACATAGTTCATCCTAGTGAACCGTATGCTATATATCGCACACACCTTCATCTGGCTGCCCGTTTCTTTTGTTCCTCCTCATCGCAAATAGTTAATTGAACTAAACCGTATGCCCTTCATCGCACATGCAACTAAAATCTGAACCGTGTTTGATGCATCCATCATCACATTTTTTTGCACCTTTTGATGGTTTTTACACCACCGTTTGCGATTATGGCATCGCACACAGTTTCGTCGAAGGGTCTCTGATCGTAGTGTCGCATTTGGACCATCCTGCAGTAGTGAGAAGAGTTCATACTAAAATAATACAAGTTATTCTTTCCGATTGATCTATTAAGGGTTCGTACTAAAATAACACAAGTTATTCTTTCCGGTCGATCTATCAAGAGTTCGTACTGAAATAACACCAAAGCAAATTCATATTCATAATACTCAATCCAACACAAAGAACTTCAAAGAGTGCCCCAAGATTTCTACCGGAGAAACTAAGACAAGAATGTGCATCAACCTCTATGCATAGATTACCCCAATGTTGTTGGGGATCGTTGCAGAAAAACAATTTTTTTCCTACGCATCACCAAGATCCATCTATGGAGTTTACTAGCAACGAGAGGGAGGGAGTGCATCTTCATACCCTTTAAGATCGTAATGCGGCAGCGTTACAAGAACGCGGTTGGAGGAGTCGTACATGCAGCGATTCAGATCACGGTCGATTCCGATTTAAGCGCCGAACAACGGCGCCTCCGTGTTCAACACACGTACAGCCCGGGGGCGTCTCCTCCTTCTTGATCCAGCAAGGGGGTAGGAGAAGTCGGGGAAGAGCTCCGGCAGCACGACGGCATGGTGGTGGAGCATGCAGTTCTCCGGCAGGGCTTCGCCAAGCTCTACGGAGGAAGAGGAGTAATTGGGAGGGGAAGAGGGCTGCGCCAGGGAAGGGGTCGGCTGCGCTCTCTCTCCCTCACTATATATAGGGGAAGGGGGGGAGGAGGAGGCACCCTAGGGTTTCCGTAGGGGAAGGGCGGCGGCCACAGGGTAAACCCTAGATGGGTTTGGGCGCCCCCACCCCTAGGAAACTTGCCCCCAAGCCGGGAGGGGCGGCTGCCCTAGGGGAGGTGCCCCCACCTCTCCAGGTTACGTGAGATGGGGTGGGAGGGGCTCTCAGCCCCTTAGTGGGCTGATGTGCCCCTCCCCTTGGCCCATAAGGCCCCCAACACTTGCCGGGGCCTCCGGAACCACTTTCGGACACGCTGGTCGTCACCCGGTACCCCCGAAACAATTCCGAACTCCAATACCCTTCGTCCAATATATTGATCTCCGCCTCCGGACCATTCCGGAGTTCCTCGTCACATCCAGGATCTCATCCGGGACTCCGAACAACCTTCGGTAACCACATACTATTCCCATAACAACTCTAGAGTCACCGAACCTTAAGTGTGTAGACCCTACGGGTTCGGGAACCATGCAGACATGACCGAGATACCTCTCCGGCCAATAACCAATAGCGGGATCTGGATACCCATATTGGCTCCCACATGTTCCACGATGATCTCATCGGATGAACCACGATGTCGGGGATACAATCAACCCCGTATACAATTCCCTTTGTCTACCGGTATAGTACTTGCCCGAGATTCGATCGTCGATATACCGATACCTTGTTCAATCTCGTTACGGCAAGTCTATTTACTCGTTTCGTAACACATCATCCCGTGACCAACCCCTTGGTCACATTGAGCTCATTACAATGATGTCTTACCAAGTGGGCCCGGAGATACCTCTCCGTCATACGGAGTGACAAATCCCAGTCTCGATTTGTGCCAACCCAATATATACTTTCGGGGATACCCATAGTGTACCTTTATAGCCACCCAGTTATGTTGTGACGTTTGGCACACCCAAAGTATTCCTACGGCATCCGGGAGTTGCACAATCTCATGGTCTAAGGAAAGGATACTTGACATTGGAAAAGCTTTAGCATACGAACTACACAATCTTGTGCTAGGCTTAGGATTGGGTCTTGTCCATCACATCATTCTCCTAATGATGTGATACCGTTATCAATGACATCCAATGTCCATGGTCAGGAAACCGTAACCATCTATTGATCAACGAGCTAGTCAACTAGAGGCTGACTAGGGACATATTGTGATCTATGTATTCACACATGTATTACGATTTTCGGATAATACAATTATAGCATGAACACTAGACAATTATCATGAACAAGGAAATATAATAATAACCATTTTGTTATTGCCTCTAGGGCATATTTCCAACAGTCTCCCACTTGCACTAGAGTCAATAATCTAGTTACATTGTGATGAATCGAACACCCATAGAGTTCTGGTGTTGATCATGTTTTGCTCGTGAAAGAGGTTTAGTCAACGGATCTGCGACATTCAGATCCATATGCACTTTACAAATATCTATGTATCCATCTACACATGTGGATGCCGCCACGACGCTTTGCTTGCAACTGCACTAGCTGACTGCCCCACCATTCAAAATATACACGTATCCAGTTTGTGACTTGGAGTCATCCAGATCTATGTCGAAGCTAGCATTGACGTAACCCTTTACGACGAGCTCTTCGTCACCTCCATAAACGAGAAACATATCCTTAGTCCTTTTCAGGTACTTCAGGATGTTCTTGACCGCTGTCCAATGTTCCATTCCGGGATCACTTTGGTACCTCCCCACCAAACTTATGGCAAGGTTCATATCAGGTCTGGTACACATCATGACATACATAATAGAACCTATGGCCGATGCATAGGGGATGACACTCATCTTTTCTCTATATTCTGCCGAGGTCGGACATTGAGCTGTGCTCAATCTCATACATTGCAATACAGGCAAGAACCCTTTCTTGGACTGATCCATATTGAACTTCTTCAATATCTTGTCAAGGTATGTGTTTTGTGAAAGACCAATGAGGCGTCTTGATCTATCTCTATAGATCTTGATGCCTAATATGTAAGCAACTTCTCCAAGGTCCTTCATTGAAAAACACTTATTCAAGTAGGCCTTTATGCTTTCCAAGAGTTATACATCATTTCCCATCAGCAATATGTCATCCACATATAATATGAGAAATGCTACAGAGCTCCCACTCACTTTCTTGTAAATATAGGCTTCTCCATAAGTCTGTATGAACCCAAACGCTTTGATCACCTCATCAAAGCGAATGTTCCAACTCCGAGATGCTTGCACCAGCCCATAGATGGAGCGCTGGAGCTTGCATACCTTGTTAGCATTCTTAGGATCGACAAAACCTTCTGGCTGCATCATATACAATTCTTTCTTAAGGAAGCCATTAAGGAATGCCGTTTTGATGTCCATTTGCCATATCTCATAATCATAGAATGCAGAAATTTCTAACATGATTCGGACGGACTTCAGCATCGCTACGGGAGATAAAGTCTCATCGTAGTCAATTCCTTGAACTTGTCGATAACCTTTAGCGACAAGCCGAGCCTTATAGATGGTAACATTTCCATCCGCGCCAGTCTTCTTCTTAAAGATCCATTTATTTTCTATGGCTTGCCGATCATCGGGCAAGTCCACCAAAGTCCATACTTTGTTATCATACATGGATCCTATCTCGTATTTCATGGCTTCAAGCCATTTGTTGGAATCCGGGCCCGCCATCGCTTCTTCAAAGTTCGAAGGTTCACCGTTGTCCAACAACATGATCTCCAGGACAGGGTTGACATACCACTCTGGTGCAGAACGTGTCCTCGTGGACCTACGAAGCTCAACAGTAACTTGATCCGAAGTTTCATGATCATTATCATTAACTTCCTCCCTAGTCGGTGCAGGCACCATAGAAACATCTTCCTGCGCTGCGCTACTTTCCGGTTCGGAAGGGGTGACAATCACCTCATCAAGTTCCACTTTCCTCCCACTTACTTCTTTCGAGAGAAACTCTTTCTCCAGAAAGGATCCATTCTTGGCAACAAAGACCTTGCCTTCGGATCTGAGGTAGAAGGTATACCCAATAGTTTCCTTAGGGTATCCTATGAAGACACATTTTTCCGATTTGGGTTCGAGCTTTTCACGTTGAAGTTTCTAGACATAAGCATCGCATCCCCAAACTTTTAGAAACGAGAACTTAGGTTTCTTCCCAAACCATAGTTCATACAGTGTCGTCTCAACGGATTTAGATGGTGCCCTATTTAAAGTGAATGCGGCAGTCTCTAAAGCATAACCCCAAAATGATAGCGGTAAGTCGGTAAGAGACATCATAGATCGCACCATGTCCAACAAAGTATGATTATGACGTTCGGATAGACCATTACGTTGAGGTGTTCCAGGCAGCGTTAATTGTGAAACAATTCCACATTTCCTTAGGTGCGTGCCAATTTCGTGACTTAAATACTCTCCTCCATGATCTGATCGTAAGAACTTTATTTTTCTGTCACGTTGACTCTCAACCTCATTATGAAATTCCTTGAACTTTTCAAAGGTCTCAGACTTGTGTTTCATTAGGTAGACATACCCATATCTACTTAAGTCATCAGTGAGGGTGAGAACATAACGATAGCCACCGCGAGCTTCAACACTCATTGGACCGCACACATCGGTATGTATGATTTACAACAAGTTGGTTGCTCGCTCCATTGTTCTGGAGGACGGAGTCTTGGTCATCTTGCCCAAGAGGCATGGTTCACACGTGTCAAATGATTGATAATCAAGAAACTCCAAAAGTCCATCTGCATGGAGCTTCTTCATATGTTTGACACCAATATGACCAAGGCGGCAGTGCCAAAAGTATGTGGGACTATCATTATCAACCTTACATCTTTTGGCATTCACACTATGAATATGTGTAACATCACGTTCAAGATTTAATAAGAATAAACCATTGACCAGCGGGGCATGACCATAAAACATTTCTCTCATATGAATAGAACAACCATTATTCTCAGATTTAAATGAGTAGCCATCTCGCATTAAACGAGATCCAAATACAATGTTCATGCTCAAAGCTAGTACTAAATAACAATTATTGAGGTTTAAAACTAATCCCGAAGGTAGATGTAGAGGTAGCGTGCCGACGGCGATCACATCGACCTTGGAACCATTCCCGACGCGCATTGTCACCTCGTCCTTCGCCAGTCTCCGCTTATTCCGCAGCTCCTGCCTTGTGTTACAAATGTGAGCAACTGCACCGGTATCAAATACCCAGGAGCTACTACGAGCGCTGGTAAGGGACATATCAATAACATGTATATCACATATACCTTTGACGTTGCCGACCTTCTTATCTGCTAAGTATTTTTTTTGAATATAAACAGTAGGGTAAAACCCCACTGTGATTTTTATAAATAAATAAGGAAAGAGAGTAAAACAAGATGTCATAGAGGCTTGAGATAAGCCTCCAAGAAAAGGGAAAGAAGAAACACTAAGCTAAGCTACTAAAAGAAAAAAGAAAAAGAGAAAAGAAAAATTACAGAAGGCTCTCAAGCCAAACAGAAAATTGTCCTTCATGCTTGCAACTGCACTAGCTGACTGCCCCACCATTCAAAATATACACGTATCCAGTTTGTGACTTGGAGTCACCCAGATCTGTGTCGAAGCTAGCATTGACGTAACCCTTTACGACGAGCTCTTCGTCACCTCCATAAACGAGAAACATATCCTTAGTCCTTTTCAGGTACTTCAGGATGTTCTTGACCGCTGTCCAATGTTCCATTCCGGGATCACTTTGGTACCTCCCCACCAAACTTATGGCAAGGTTCACATCAGGTCTTGTACACATCATGACATACATAATAGAACCTATGGCCGATGCATAGGGGATGACACTCATCTTTTCTCTATCTTCTGCCGAGGTCGGACATTGAGCTGTGCTCAATCTCATACATTGCAATACAGGCAAGAACCCTTTCTTGGAATGATCCATATTGAACTTCTTCAATATCTTGTCAAGGTATGTGTTTTGTGAAAGACCAATGAGGCGTCTTGATCTATCTCTATAGATCTTGATGCCTAATATGTAAGCAACTTCTCCAAGGTCCTTCATTGAAAAACACTTATTCAAGTAGGCCTTTATGCTTTCCAAGAGTTCTACATCATTTCCCATCAGCAATATGTCATCCACATATAATATGAGAAATGCTACAGAGCTCCCACTCACTTTCTTGTAAATATAGGCTTCTCCATAAGTCTGTATGAACCCAAACGCTTTGATCACCTCATCAAAGCGAATGTTCCAACTCCGAGATGCTTGCACCAGCCCATAGATGGAGCGCTGGAGCTTGCATACCTTGTTAGCATTCTTAGGATCGACAAAACCTTCTGGCTGCATCATATACAATTCTTTCTTAAGGAAGCCATTAAGGAATGCCGTTTTGATGTCCATTTGCCATATCTCATAATCATAGAATGCAGAAATTTCTAACATGATTCGGACGGACTTCAGCATCGCTACGGGAGAGAAAGTCTCATCGTAGTCAATTCCTTGAACTTGTCAATAACCTTTAGCGACAAGCCGAGCCTTATAGATGGTAACATTTCCATCCGCGCCAGTCTTCTTCTTAAAGATCCATTTATTTTCTATGGCTTGCCGATCATCGGGCAAGTCCACCAAAGTCCATACTTTGTTATCATACATGGATCCTATCTCGTATTTCATGGCTTCAAGCCATTTGTTGGAATCCGGGCCCGCCATCGCTTCTTCATAGTTCGAAGGTTCACCGTTGTCCAACAACATGATCTCCAGGACAGGGTTGACGTACCACTCTGGTGCGGAACGTGTCCTCGTGGACCTACGAAGCTCAACAGTAACTTGATCCGAAGTTTCATGATCATTATCATTAACTTCCTCCCTAGTCGGTGCAGGCACCACAGAAACATCTTCCTGTGCTGCGCTACTTTCCGGTTCGGAAGGGGTGACAATCACCTCATCAAGTTCCACTTTCCTCCCACTTACTTCTTTCGAGAGAAACTCTTTCTCCAGAAAGGATCCATTCTTGGCAACAAAGACCTTGCCTTCGGATCTGAGGTAGAAGGTATACCCAATAGTTTCCTTAGGGTATCCTATGAAGACACATTTTTCCGATTTGGGTTCGAGCTTTTCAGGTTGAAGTTTCTAGACATAAGCATCGCATCCCCAAACTTTTAGAAACGACAACTTAGGTTTCTTCCCAAACCATAGTTCATACGGTGTCGTCTCAACGGATTTAGACGGTGCCCTATTTAAAGTGAATGCGGCAGTCTCTAAAGCATAACCCCAAAATGATAGCGGTAAGTCGGTAAGAGACATCATAGATCACACCATGTCCAACAAAGTATGATTATGACGTTCGGATAGACCATTACGTTGAGGTGTTCCAGGCAGCGTTAATTGTGAAACAATTCCACATTTCCTTAGGTGCGTGCCAATTTCGTGACTTAAATACTCTCCTCCACGATCTGATCGTAAGAACTTTATTTTTCTGTCACGTTGACTCTCAACCTCATTATGAATTTCCTTGAACTTTTCAAAGGTCTCAGACTTGTGTTTCATTAGTTAGACATACCCATATCTACTTAAGTCATCAGTGAGGGTGAGAACATAACGATAGCCACCGCGAGCTTCAACACTCATTGGACCGCACACATCGGTATGTATGATTTACAACAAGTTGGTTGCTCGCTCCATTGTTCTGGAGGACGGAGTCTTGGTCATCTTGCCCAAGAGGCATGGTTCGCACGTGTCAAATGATTGATAATCAAGAGACCCCAAAAGTCCATCTGCATGGAGCTTCTTCATATGTTTGACACCAATATGACCAAGGCGGCAGTGCCACAAGTATGTGGGACTATCATTATCAACCTTACATCTTTTGGCATTCACACTATGAATATGTGTAACATCACGTTCAAGATTTAATAAGAATAAACCATTGACCAGCGGGGCATGACCATAAAACATTTCTCTCATATGAATAGAACAACCATTATTCTCAGATTTAAATGAGTAGCCATCTCGCATTAAACGAGATCCAGATACAATGTTCATGCTCAAAGCTAGTACTAAATAACAATTATTGAGGTTTAAAACTAATCCCGAAGGTAGATGTAGAGGTAGCGTGCCGACGGCGATCACATCGACCTTGGAACCATTCCCGACGCGCATTGTCACCTCGTCCTTCGCCAGTCTCCGCTTATTCCGCAGCTCCTGCCTTGTGTTACAAATGTGAGCAACTGCACCGGTATCAAATACCCAGGAGCTACTTCGAGCGCTGGTAAGGGACATATCAATAACATGTATATCACATATACCTTTGACGTTGCCGACCTTCTTATCTGCTAAGTATTTTTTTTGAATATAAACAGTATGGTAAAACCCCACTGTGATTTTTATAAATAAATAAAGAAAGAGAGTAAAACAAGATGTCATAGAGGCTTGAGATAAGCCTCCAAGAAAAGGGAAAGAAGAAACACTAAGCTAAGCTACTAAAAGAAAAAAGAAAAAGAGAAAAGAAAAATTACAGAAGGCTCTCAAGCCAAACAGAAAATTGTCCTTCATGCTTGCAACTGCACTAGCTGACTGCCCCACCATTCAAAATATACACGTATCCAGTTTGTGACTTGGAGTCACCCAGATCTGTGTCGAAGCTAGCATTGACGTAACCCTTTACGACGAGCTCTTCGTCACCTCCATAAACGAGAAACATATCCTTAGTCCTTTTCAGGTACTTCAGGATGTTCTTGACCGCTGTCCAATGTTCCATTCCGGGATCACTTTGGTACCTCCCCACCAAACTTATGGCAAGGTTCACATCAGGTCTGGTACACATCATGACATACATAATAGAACCTATGGCCGATGCATAGGGGATGACACTCATCTTTTCTCTATCTTCTGCCGAGGTCGGACATTGAGCTGTGCTCAATCTCATACATTGCAATACAGGCAAGAACCCTTTCTTGGAATGATCCATATTGAACTTCTTCAATATCTTGTCAAGGTATGTGTTTTGTGAAAGACCAATGAGGCGTCTTGATCTATCTCTATAGATCTTGATGCCTAATATGTAAGCAACTTCTCCAAGGTCCTTCATTGAAAAACACTTATTCAAGTAGGCCTTTATGCTTTCCAAGAGTTCTACATCATTTCCCATCAGCAATATGTCATCCACATATAATATGAGAAATGCTACAGAGCTCCCACACACTTTCTTGTAAATATAGGCTTCTCCATAAGTCTGTATGAACCCAAACGCTTTGATCACCTCATCAAAGCGAATGTTCCAACTCCGAGATGCTTGCACCAGCCCATAGATGGAGCGCTGGAGCTTGCATACCTTGTTAGCATTCTTAGGATCGACAAAACCTTCTGGCTACATCATATACAATTCTTTCTTAAGGAAGCCATTAAGGAATGCCGTTTTGATGTCCATTTGCCATATCTCATAATCATAGAATGCGGAAATTTCTAACATGATTCGGACGGACTTCAGCATCGCTACGGGAGAGAAAGTCTCATCGTAGTCAATTCCTTGAACTTGTCGATAACCTTTAGCGACAAGCCGAGCCTTATAGATGGTAACATTTCCATCCGCGCCAGTCTTCTTCTTAAAGATCCATTTATTTTCTATGGCTTGCCGATCATCGGGCAAGTCCACGAAAGTCCATACTTTGTTATCATACATGGATCCTATCTCGTATTTCATGGCTTCAAGCCATTTGTTGGAATCCGGGCCCGCCATCGCTTCTTCATAGTTCGAAGGTTCACCGTTGTCCAACAACATGATCTCCAGGACAGGGTTGACGTACCACTCTGGTGCGGAACGTGTCCTCGTGGACCTACGAAGCTCAACAGTAACTTGATCCGAAGTTTCATGATCATTATCATTAACTTCCTCCCTAGTCGGTGCAGGCACCACAGAAACATCTTCCTGCGCTGCGCTACTTTCCGGTTCGGAAGGGGTGACAATCACCTCATCAAGTTCCACTTTCCTCCCACTTACTTCTTTCGAGAGAAACTCTTTCTCCAGAAAGGATCCATTCTTGGCAACAAAGACCTTGCCTTCGGATCTGAGGTAGAAGGTATACCCAATAGTTTCCTTAGGGTATCATATGAAGACACATTTTTCCGATTTGGGTTCGAGCTTTTCAGGTTGAAGTTTCTAGACATAAGCATCGCATCCCCAAACTTTTAGAAACGACAACTTAGGTTTCTTCCCAAACCATAGTTCATACGGTGTCGTCTCAACGGATTTAGACGGTGCCCTATTTAAAGTGAATGCAGCAGTCTCTAAAGCATAACCCCAAAATGATAGCGGTAAGTCGGTAAGAGACATCATAGATCGCACCATGTCCAACAAAGTATGATTATGACGTTCGGATAGACCATTACGTTGAGGTGTTCCAGGCAGCGTTAATTGTGAAACAATTCCACATTTCCTTAGGTGCGTGCCAATTTCGTGACTTAAATACTCTCCTCCACGATCTGATCGTAAGAACTTTATTTTTCTGTCACGTTGACTCTCAACCTCATTATGAAATTCCTTGAACTTTTCAAAGGTCTCAGACTTGTGTTTCATTAGGTAGACATACCCATATCTACTTAAGTCATCAGTGAGGGTGAGAACATAACGATAGCCACCGCGAGCTTCAACACTCATTGGACCGCACACATCGGTATGTATGATTTACAACAAGTTGGTTGCTCGCTCCATTGTTCTGGAGGACGGAGTCTTGGTCATCTTGCCCAAGAGGCATGGTTCGCACGTGTCAAATGATTGATAATCAAGAGACTCCAAAAGTCCATCTGCATGGAGCTTCTTCATATGTTTGACACCAATATGACCAAGGCGGCAGTGCCACAAGTATGTGGGACTATCATTATCAACCTTACATCTTTTGGCATTCACACTATGAATATGTGTAACATCACGTTCAAGATTTAATAAGAATAAACCATTGACCAGCGGGGCATGACCATAAAACATTTCTCTCATATGAATAGAACAACCATTATTCTCAGATTTAAATGAGTAGCCATCTCGCATTAAACGAGATCCAGATACAATGTTCATGCTCAAAGTTGGTACTAAGTAACAATTATTGAGGTTTAAAACTAATCCCGAAGGTAGATGTAGAGGTAGTGTGCCGACGGCGATCACATCGACCTTGGAACCATTCCCGACGCGCATTGTCACCTCGTCCTTCGCCAGTCTCCGCTTATTCCGCAGCTCCTGCCTTGTGTTACAAATGTGAGCAACTACACCGGTATCAATTACATGTATATCACATATACCTTTGACGTTGCCGACCTTCTTATCTGCTAAGTACTTTTTTTGAATATAAACAGTAGGGTAAAACCCCACTGTGATTTTTATAAATAAATAAAGAAAGAGAGTAAAACAAGATGTCATAGAGGCTTGAGATAAGCCTCCAAGAAAAGGGAAAGAAGAAACACTAAGCTAAGCTACTAAAAGAAAAAAGAAAAAGAGAAAAGAAAAATTACAGAAGGCTCTCAAGCCAAACAGAAAATTGTCCTTCATGCTTCTTCTTCATTCCGAATCTAAGGAGTTTAAGTTCTTCTAGGAATATGAATTTCCATGCTCGGAAAGAAGGTGAAATTTGCTCGAAAACTTTATTGTTTCTAGTAATCCAGATGGCCCATGCACCAAGTATGATGATCTCCATATATAAAGGATAATTTATCTTCTCTTTGAGATCTTGAAAAGCTTCTAACACTGACAGGTTTGGTGTTCTTGTTGGGCAAATAAAGTCCCAGCATTGTTGGACAAATGGACATCCCCAGAATAGGTGATGTAATGTTTCTTCTTGTAGACACCCATTGACTGCACAGTTGTAGGATTCAAGTACAAAGTTTTTTCGTCTAAGAAGATTTCTTGTGTTAACCCTGTCATGTAGTAATTGCCAGAAGAAAACCTTGTGCTTTGGTTGACATGAGCTCTGCCAAATCCATTTGAAGTGAGGAGGAGCCTGTTTATATCCAATCAAAGCTTTGTATGCTTTTGAGGATGAATAAGTTGCATTTCCCCAAATGTAACTCCATGTGTCCAAACAGTCTATGAATTCAAATTGTCTCATATGGATGCAGATGTCTTCCATTTGTATAAATTCTTTATATGCCTCTGTAGTTAGAGGGAGATAGAATAGATCTTGTAGGTATTATGTCTGCAACACATATTGTAAGTTTAACTGTGGATTTTTCACAAAAGAGTATAAATGATGAAATTTGTGTCTGCAAACATCCTGGTGCCAGAGATCATCCCAAAAAAAGACACTGACTCCATCTCCCACATTGCATCTGGCAATAGCTTTATATTGTTGGATGAGGGCTAGATTTGATTTCCACCAAAAAGATCCCACCATGGTGTCTCCTGGTAATTTACCATCAGTGTAGTATGTTTCCCATATGAAGTGAACCCATGGGATGTCCTGCCTGTTGAAGAATTTATGTAAGTTCTTCATTAGCAGTGTTTTATTGTGTGTGAAGATGTCTAGTACACCTAGACCTCCTTGATCTTTTGGTCTACACACAATATGCCAAGCCACTAGTGCAGGTCTTTTATCCTCCATGTCTGGACTTCTCCATAGGCAGTGTCTCAGGTATTTAATTATTTGTTTTTTATAGTAATTGGTATATCCAGGCAGCTCATGAAGAATACTGATAGTGATGTGAGCACTGACTTGACCAGAAGCAATTTGCCTGCTTGAGTCATGAAAACAGAAAGTCCTGCTAGTCTCTTAGCAATCCTGTTGACAAGAGGTAGACATTGTTCCACTGTTGGCTTGCATATACCCAATGGCAGTCCAAGATAGGTGAAAGGGAATTCTCCTCTGGCACATTCTAGGGTATTTGTGAATAGTTCAATTCTTTCTTCAACAATGTTCAAAGGTACCATGAATGATTTGCCATAATTAACTTTGAGTCCAGTTGCAGAGGCAAAAGTGTTGAGTAAAGCCTTCAGGCATAATAGTTGTCTAGTGTCTGCTTTCATGATCACCAATGTGTCATCTGCATATTGTACTATTGGGAAGTGAGGACAAGAGTTGACATGTAGGGGTGCAGCTAATAAGTTTAACCTCATTGCTTTGTTGAGGATGGATTGCAACATGTCTGCAGCTAGAACAAAAATTAGAGGAGAGTATGGGTCCCCCTGTCTCACTCCTCTTTTGATATAAATTTTCTTTCCAGGTACTCCATCCAGCAGAACATAGGATGATGCAGTTGAGAAAATAGTTTGCATCCAGGAAATCCACTTGTCACCAAAGCCTTTAGCTCTAAAAATGTCAAAAATTGCTTCATGCTCTATTGTATCAAATGCTTTTTCAAAGACTAGCTTGATGACTAAAATTTCCTCTCTTGATTTATGACATTGGTGAGTATATTCATAAGCCCATCCAAGACAGTCCTGAATCACTCTATCTTTAAGAAAACCATATTGATTGATATGAACCAGTTGTAGTATGACCCTTTGTAGTCTGTTGGCCAGCAGCTTTGTAATGATCTTCAGAACTCCATTCAGTAGAGAGATTGGTCTAAAGTCATTTGGAGATATAGGCACTTCTTTTTTAGGAATCAGGGTAATGCATGAAGAATTAATACTTTCAAGGTTCACTGTCCCTGCATGAAATCCTTTTATAAGAGCATAGACATCAACTTTGATTATATCCCAGCAACTTTTGAGAAATTCATCCTGAGTATAGACATAGTCAAAAAAACTTTTGAGAAATTCATTGTTAAAACCATTTGGGCCAGGTGATTTATCTGATGGCAGGTTCTTAACCACCTCATCAATTTCATCCTGAGTAAAATGCTTTTCCAGGTCTATGAAAGACTGTGGATCCACTCTATTTTCATATAAATCCACCAGGTCAAAATGCATAGAATGGCCATTGGATTGCCCTAGTCTGGTTTTAAATGCTTCCCATAGAATAGTTGCCTTTCCTTCATGATCAGTGATCTCAACCTGATCATTGTTTACCAACATAGCAATTTTTTTATGTCTGAGGTTAATGGAGGCTTTTGTATGAATTTTTTTGTGTTTTCATCTACAAACTTAACACCTTTAATTTTCCCCCTTTGTTTCCAATATATTTTCTGGTTGTTGAGCACAGTTAAAAGATATTCCTTTATCATGTTTCTGCAATTAGCTTCAAAAACTGAGAGGTCCCTGTACTCTTCAATCAAGTCCCATAAGAAAATAATATCATTTAGTTCTGTAATCTGCTTCTTATGACATGATAAACTCTTGGCCCAAATCTTGAGGGCTCTTCTAGTATTTTTTGAATTTTGCATTAATCATCTTAGCACAATCAGTGTGGCCTACTGGTATGTGCCAAGCATCCTGAACTACTTGCTTGAATGAACTATGGTTCAACCAGTAATTTTCAAACCTGAACACTTTTGATTTTGGAATGCTTGTGCCTATTTTGATCATGCAGGGCAGGTGATCAGAAATAGGCTTGGCCATAGGAAGGGCAGTGGAATCTGGGTAACTTGTCATCCAAGGAGCAGATGTGAAAAACCAGTCAAGCTTCTCAAGTAGGGGACTGTCCTGCATGTTGCTCCAACTGAATTGTCTGCCCTTTAGAGGTAACTCAATCAAGCCAAGTTCACTAATAGCTTCATTAAACATTAGCATTTCATTGACATCACCCCCAGGTTTATTTCTGTCTTCAGTTTTTCTAATGAAATTAAAATCCCCCATGACAATCCAATCCACCTCACTAGGCATCTGAATATTGCCAAACCAATCAATGAACTCTATCTTTTCTTGATGAATGCAAGGGCCATAAATATTTGTAAGAATCCAAGTTCTGTGAGAAGTATTGCAAGTGAACTGAATAGAGAGTCAATATTTGTTCTGAAACATTAACTCTGATGAGAAAAGTGATCCATTCCATGCAGTGAGTATGCCACCAGATGCTCCAATGGATGGAAGGTATTCAAATTTATTAAATCTCTGTGGGCAAACTTTGTGTATATATGCTAGGTCAAAGGTCTCTCTTTTGGTTTCTTGTAAGCAAACTATACCAGCAGCACTTTCCTCCACTTTTTGTCTTATAGCCAGCCATTTATCTGAAGAGTTAATGCCCCTGACATTCCAGTTTAGTATATTCCATGTTCTGTTGTTATTCATAATGAACAGTAGATATATGTCTGTGAACCCCAAAGTCCATCCCCTGGTGTTTTTCCTAGCATTTGAAACTTTTTTGAAGCCCAATGAGAACCAATCTAATGCAAAGGTACATATCAGAAGGAAGCTGCATTAGAGCTTTTAGAATCCAAAGCCAGGGTAATATATGATATCTGATTGAAAACCTGGCAAAAGAAGTTTCAACATAATTAACCCCCATGAGAATGCAGCACAAGTCACACTCCAGTCCATTACAGCCATCTAACAAAAGTTTCCCCGTATGGTAAACATACATAGTAAAACAGTTTGTGAAAGTAGGATTCCTTATGATCATATAGCCAGAACATTTCATGAGAGAACAATAGGAAACTCTGCCACTCCAAGTCTTCTGTTGAGATTTTCTCATCTTCAAGCTGTGTGAGAGTTGCCTTCCTCTTCAGTGGCCTTAGGTATCTTGGCCAGCTCCTCCTGTCCCTTCTTTTTAGGTTTCTTGGACAGCTTATCTTGCAGTTCTTCCTCAGCAACCTTACAAAAAGATTTTGTGAGGTTTTTCACAACAGAATTCTGGATAACGGGTGGAATAGCATTGCATGGCAGACATGAATGAGCATTGCAAGATGTTCTTCTATATCCTTTGTTATCTTTCTTAATCCTGTCACTTCTTCTTACCTCAGTTTCCACCATGGGTTCCTTCTCCCTTCTTTTCCTTGAGATGGCCTCCCCTAGTGGCAGTATCTTGTTGGGTGAAACTTGTTGTAGGGGGCTGCCTACCCCACTGGAGGAGTGGGCTGCAGGACTCACACCTTCATTCTCCTTGCCCTGTCCCATCATGATATCTTTGCATATTGGTGCCTGGGAGGTGATACATCCGTCAGGTATATGAAAGAGCATAGATTCCTCTTGTTCACAATTGGCAGTGAGAATTTTCCAAACATCAGACTTTAATAAATGCATTGTCCATCCAAATTTGTCAGGTGTCAAAAGTAAGTGGATTATAAAGTTGAACCAACTTACTGGAATTTCAATTTTGAATATGTTTGCTGCTCCTTGGGTTGCAGGTGCAAAAGGCTTAATCCATAGCCCAAGACCTTCATCAAAAATCAAATGTGAGCCTTCAATAATCTCCAAAGCATGACTTTGAGCTAAATCTTCTAAAGCAGGCATAGAAGGTGTACTTGGCATAGAAAAGGGGCCAAAGTTACCTTTGTTGCTGGGGTCTGAAGAAGTGCCCACATGTGGGCTAGGGACATCTTCTTTGCCCTTCTCCTCTGGCAGAACCCTCTGTGGCGTAGAGATATCATTCCCAGTGTTGGCAGTAGCAAAAACACCTCCACTTGGGGAGCCTTTCAAGAGTTCAAGCTGTCTGTCAGTGAGCTCTTCATTGGCAGAATTTTCAGGGCTTTTCTTGATTCCATCTATCTGAAGCTCTGATTGGGGCTCTGTATTAGGGATATCAGGAACATGTTCAAGTTGTTGTTGAGCAGTGGCCATGGTATTGTGAGGTTCCTCCTCTTCTTCAATTGTGTCATATGCTTGAGCAATGTTAAGCGGTCCTTGCCCTAAAAGAGGAGCTGGACCTCTTTGATTAACTTCTTCACTAGCAGAGTGAGTAATAGATCGCAGGCCTTCTGATAAAGACAAAGTGGTGGTGATGCTACTATTTGGAGCACCCTCTTCAGGCAGAGCTGGAATTTCAATTGGTAGTTGCTGAAGGGGAACTTGAACAGGCTGTGGAAAAACCCAATGCTGCTCCTGCTCAACATGCTCTTCCCATGCATCCCAATCTTCATTTGGGGCATGAATATTGTGGTTTGGCAAGGGTTGGAACCCTGGAAAGTCATTGGCATTCTGTGGAACAAGATGTGGGTCCACACCATCAGGTGGGATGGGGTCTCCATCTGCAGGTCCCCCACCCAACAAATCTTCAAGCAACACTTCAACAGAGCAAGTCCAAGAATCTTCCTCAAACTGTTCTCCTTCTGACCATCTGATGCTTTTTGGGATGTCCTCTAGTTCTGTTACTCTAGCTTTGACCAGAATTTTGCCTCTGAGCGCATCCTCTTTCTCCCAGCTTATCAGTTTGCCCCATTTAAAAATGGTCGAGGCAATATCCTCAGTGTTGCAGAAGTCAAAAGGGACCCCCACAAACAACAACCAACAGGTCCTGTTGAAGTGAACTCTGCGCCAATTTCGACCTTCATTGTGTTTGCAGAATGAAATGAAAACGTCTCCAACAGCCTGTGGCCCTTGTCTAATAAGCCTGTCCCTATCTCTCACATGTCTGAATTGCACATACGCCTCTCCAAACGGACAAGGCTGAATTTCCCTAAAGCCTACTTGAACTGCTTCTTGAAAAAACTCTTCCAAAACTTCTCGAACATTAGGAAAGAATACCTCATCGGGGTGCGGATGGATATTAGCAATCGCCCAATCTTCGTGTCTTCTCGCACGATGAGGCACTATGATGCGAGAAACCCCCGTTCTGCCAGCAATCGCCTGAACCTGGAAACCATGCGGAACAAAGGGCGGCGGGTCGATGGGGATGTTTGCCATCGGAGGCAACACCGGCAGAGAGACTAGCAGAGCTCTTTCCGACGATAATGTCAGAGATGGAGAGCTTGCCGAGGTTGGCGCAGAGGTGGAGGCAGAAACAAAGGTGGAGGGCCAGTTCCGCTTCCAATGACCCATTCCCTTGCAATAAAAGCACTCAGTCTCATGCTTGGGTCCATTCTTTGGCTTCTTCCCGGCAACTGGCTTACCGGACTTGGCAACTCCTTTGCCGTCCTTCTTGAAGTTCTTCTTACCCTTGCCTTTCTTGAACTTAGTAGTTTTATTCACCATCAACACTTGATGTTCTTTCTTGATCTCCACCTCCGCCGATTTCAGCATTGAATATACCTCGGGAATGGACTTCTCCATACCTTGCATATTGAACTTCATCACAAAGCTCTTGTAGCTAGGTGGGAGCGACTGAAGGATTCTGTCAAGGACCGCGTCATCTGGGAGATAAACTCCCAACTGAGACAAGCGAATATGCAACCCAGACATTTTGAGTATATGCTCGCTGACAGAACTATTCTCCTCCATCTTACAACTATAGAACTTGTCGGAGACTTCATATCTCTCGACTCGGGCATGAGCTTGGAAAACCATTTTCAGCTCTTGGGACATATCATATGCTCTGTGCTGCTCAAAACGCTTTTGGAGCCCCGATTCTAAGCTGTAAAGCATGCCGCACTGAACTAGGGAGTAATCATCACTACGCGACTGCCAGGCATTCATAACGTCTTGAGTTGCTGGGAAAACAGGTGCATCATCTAGCGGTGCTTCAAGGACATATGCTTTCTTGGTAGCTATGAGGATGATCCTCAAGTTACGAACCCAATCCGTATAGTAGCTACCATCGTCTTTCAGCTTGGTTTTATCTAGGAACGCATTGAAGTTGAGGGCAACATTAGCGTGGGCCATTGGATCTACAAGACATATTGTAAAGATTTTAGACTAAGTTCATGATAATTAAGTTCATCTAAACAAATTTAAAGAACTCTCGCTCAGAGAGACATCTCTCTAGTCATCTAAGTGATACATGATCCGAATCGACTAGGTCGTGTCCGATCATCACGTGAGACGGACTAGTCATCAATGGTGAACATCTTCATGTTGATCGTATCTTCTATACGACTCATGTTCGACCTTTCGGTCTTCCGTGTTCCGAGGTCATGTGTGTACATGCTAGGCTCGTCAAGTCAACCCTAAGTGTATTGCGTGTGTAAATCTGGCTTACACCCGTTGTTTGCGAGCGTTAGGACCTATCACACCCGATCATCACGTGGTGCTTCGAAACAACGAACCTTAGCAAGGTGCACAGTTAGGGGGAACACAATTCTTGAAATTTTAGTGAGAGATCATCTTATTTACTACCGTCGTTCTAAGTAAATAAGATGTAAAACATGATAAACATCACATGCAATCAAATAGTGACATGATATGGCCAATATCATTTTGCTCCTTCCGATCTCCATCTTCGGGGCTCCATGATCATCATCGTCGCCGGCATGACACCATGATCTCCATCATCGTGTATTCATGAAGTTGTCTCGCCAAACATTACTTCTACTACTATGGCTAACGGTTAGTAATAAAGTAAAGTAATTACATGGCGTTTTTAATGACACGCATGTCATACAATAAAATAAGACAACTCCTATGGCTCCTGCCGGTTGTCATACTCATCGACGTGCAAGTCGTGATTCCTATTACAAGAACATGATCAATCTCATACATCACATATATATCATTCATCACATCCTTTTGGCCATATCACATCACATGGCACATGCTCCAAGAGCAAGTTAGACGTCCTCTAATTGTTGTTGCAAGTTTTTACATGGCTACTATAGGTTTCTAGCAAGAACGTTTCTTACCTACGCCAAAACCACAACGTGATATGCCAATTTCTATTTACCCTTCATAAGGACCCTTTTCATCGAATCCGATCCGACTAAAGTGGGAGAGACAGACACCCGCTAGCCACCTTATGCAACTAGTGCATGTCAGTCGGTGGAACCTGTCTCACGTAAGCGTACGTGTAAGGTCGGTCTGGGCCGCTTCATCCCACGATGCCACCGAATCAAGATAAGACTAGTAGCGGCACGTAAATTGACATGATCTACGCCCACAACAATCTTGTGTTCTATTCGTGCATAGTAACTACGCATAGACCTAGCTGTAATACCAATGTTGGGGATCGTTGCAGAAAAACAAATTTTTTTCCTACGGATCACCATGATCCATCTATGGAGTTTACTAGCAACGAGAGGGAGGGAGTGCATCTTCATACCCTTGAAGATCATGATGCGGAAGCGTTACAAGAACGCGGTTGGTGGAGTCGTACACGCAGCGATTCAGATCGCTGTCGATTCCGATCTAAGCGCCGAACAATGGCGCCTCCGTGTTCAACACACGTATAGCCCGGGGGCGTATCCTCCTTCTTGATCCATCAAGGGGGAAGGAGAAGTTGGGGAAGATATTCGGCAACACGACGACGTGGTGGTGGAGCTTGCAGTTCTCCGGCTCGCCAAGCTCTACGGAGGAAGAGAGTAATTGGGAGGGGAAGAGGGCTGCGCCAGGGAAGGGGTCGGCTGCCCTCTCTCTCCCTGACTATATATAGGGGGAAGGGGGAGGAGGAGGCGCCCTAGTGTTTCCCTAGGGGAGGCACGACGGCCACAGGGGAACCCTAGATGGGTTTGGGCTCCCCCACCCCTAGGAAACTTGCCCTCCAAGCCGGGAGGGGCGGCTGCCCTAGGGGAGGCACCCCCACCTCTCCATGTTATGTGATATGGGGTGGGAGGGGCGCTCAGCCCCTTAGTGGGCTGATGTGCCCCCTTCCCTTGGCCCATAAGCCCCCCAACACTTGCGGGGGCCTCCGGAACCACTTTCGGACAAGCTGGTCGTCACCCGATACCCCCAGAACATTTCCGGACTCCAATACCCTTCGTCCAATATATCGATCTTCGCCTCCGGACCATTCCGGAGTTCCTCGTCAAGCCCGAAATCTCATCCGGGACTCCGAACAACCTTCGGTAACCACATACTATTCCCATAACAACTCTAGCATCACCGAACCTTAAGTGTGTAGACCTTACGGGTTCGGGAACCATGCAGACATGACCGAGATACCTCTCCGGCCGATAACCAATAGCGGGATCTCGATACCCATATTGGCTCCCACATGTTCCACGATGATCTCATTGGATGAACCACGATGTCGGGGATTCAATCCATCCCGTATACAATTCCCTTTGTCTACCGATATAGTACTTGCCCGAGATTCGATCGTCGGTATACCGATACCTTGTTCAATCTCATTATGGCAAGTCTCTTTACTCGTTCTATAACACATCATCCCGTGACCAACCCCTTAGTCACATTGATCTCATTACGATGATGTCTTACCGAGTGGGCCCAGAGATACCTCTCCATCATACAGAGTGACAAATCCCAGTCTCGATTCGTGCCAACCCAACAGATACTTTCGGGATACCCGTAGTGTACCTTTACAGCCACCCAGTTACGTTGTGACGTTTGGCACACCCAAAGTATTCCTACGGCATCCAGGAGTTGCACAATCTCATGGTCTAAGGAAAGGATACTTGACATTGGAAAAGCTTTAGCATACGAACTACACGATCTTGTGCTAGGCTTAGGATTGGGTCTTGTCCATCACATCATTCTCCTAATGATATGATCCCGTTATCAATGACATCCAATGTCCATGGTCAGGAAATCGTAACCATCTATTGATCAACGAGCTAGTCAACTAGAGGCTCACTAGGGACATATTGTGATCTATGTATTCACACATGTATTACGATTTCCGGATAATACAATTATAGCATGAACACTAGACAATTATCATGAACAAGGAAATATAATAATAACCATTTTATTATTGCCTCTAGGGCATATTTCCAACAAATGTCACCTCGGGAATCCGCGAGTTGAGTGCCAAAACATATATCAAGTGTATCAATACGATAACCATTGTCACCACGAGTATTCAATTGCAAGACATATATCAAGTGTTCTCAAATCCATAAAAGTATTCAATCCGATAACAGCGAAATCTCAAAGGGAAAAAGTCAATTCATCATAACATGATAGAGAGGGGAAAACACCATATGATCTGACTATATTAACAAAGCTCGCGATACATCAAGATTTTGACATCTCAAGAACACAAGAGAGAGAGAGAGAGAGATTAAACACATAGCTACTGGTACAAACCCTCAACCCCGAGGGTTGACTACTCCCTCCTCACCATGGTGACCGTCGGGATGATGAAGATGGCCACTGTGACGATTTCCCCTCCGGTGGAGTGTCGGAAAGGGATCTAGATTGGATCTCGTGGACTACAGAGCCTTGCGGCAGTGGAACTTCTGATCTAGGTTCACCCTAAAGGGTTTCGGAATATTCGTGAATTTATAGGGTAAAGAGGGGGTGCGGGAGGCCACTGAGGTGGGCACAACCCACCTGGGCGCGCCTGGGGGCCCAGGCGTGCCCTGGTGGTTGTGCCCCCCTCGGGGCACCCCAGGTGCTGCTCTGGCCCATCCTGGGTGTTCTGGTCCATAAAAAATCTCCAAAAAGTTTCGGGGTGTTTGGAATCCGCTTCATATTGATTTTCTACGATTTAAAAAACATGCAAAAAACAACAACTGGCACTTGGCACTATGTCAACAGGTTAGTCCAAAAAAATGATAGAAAAATGATTGTAAAACATCCAAGAATGATAATATAACAACATGGAACAATAAAAAAATTATAGATACGATGGAGACGTATCAGTGATCAACTTGCGGGTTCAGTGACCTTGTGAACTTATGCATAGGGGTTGGCAGACGTTTTCGTCTTGATTCTCCGATAGAAACTTTGGCGCACTCTATGAAGTTCTTTGTGTTGATTTGAATAGATGAATCTGAGATTGTGTGATGCATATCATATAATCAAACCCGCGGATACTTGTGGTGACATTGGAGTATCTAGGTGACATTAGGGTTTTGGTTGATGTTTGTCTAGGGGTCTGTCCGGAGAAGGCGGTCTGCATGACCAAGCCGGCTCCGGAAGCGCCTGCCCCATGCTCGTCTTCTGGGACTACGAGAGCTCAGGAGCCCCATGCCTCTTCTGCTGTGGCCGCCCTGCAAGTTTTGGCGCCGGTACCGCCTCCTCCTCCTTCCGTGACGTTGCCGAGCCACGATCTTCCTGCTTCGCCCGATGCTCTGGAAAAGGCCCTTTTCGCGCTGACCCAGCTTCGTGATGACCTCCAAGGCCCCGACCCCTGCCTGGCGTCGAGGCGCCTGGAGCTAGTTTCGGGATGGTTGCGGTCCGATGCAGTTGTCCGGGCGGCATGGAGTCAGGCTATCATGGCCTCCAAGGAGGGCGAGCGGGATGCCGGCCTAGCCGGGGCAGCCCGTGAGATGGCGTTGAAGGACGCCAGCGCCACGGAGGAGCGCTGCCTAAAGCTGGAGGCTAAGTTGAAGACCCTGCGTGACGAGCGAGCCACCGAGGCCCGCCAGCTCGGGGTGCGGGAGGAGAAGCTGAAGGCCCGGGAGGATGCGATCGCTAGCCGCGACACCGAGCTGGAGCAGTCGGCGCGGGAGCAGGCCACGGAGCATGGCCACTTGGAGAAGCTGAAGGAGGAAGTGGAGGCGAAGATGGCCCGAGTAGAATCCAAGGCGAAGGTTCTTGCTGAAGATTGCGCGGCCTCCGAATCCCTTGAGCAGAAGTCCCGCGAGGCCCTCCAGGAGCTCTATGGGAAGGTCTTGAAGAAGCCATTGGTGACTGGCGAGGAAGGCCCTGCCGAGCTACTTCCTCAACTCGTCACAGCGCTCGAGGGTGTTTTCAACAGGATCGGCCCCATGGTGGAATGGGAGGCCCATTTGCTTTCTGCTTCAGCCTTGACACGCGTCTTCAGCCACCTCCATCTTCGCGACCCGAGCACCGACCTCGGAGTGTTGCTCGAGCCTGTGGACAAAGAGCACTGTGTGGATGCCGCCGAAGCCGTGAAGGAATGGGTGGATGCCCTGCTGGAGAAGTTCCTCGCCATCGACCCTGTGCCCTCTGCTCGTGATGCCGCCGACCCTGCGACAGCGGCCGGCGGTGTTGCCGACGTTGAGGGGGTGCTCCTTGCGGGCGACGACAATGCCCAAGGCTGAAGAGGAGACTTGCCGATAGCGCTTTCCTCCGCTTTTATTTCTTGCAACATGCACCGTGCCTCGTGGAGGTGTTTAAACATATGCTTTGGTATTCGAAGAATAGTATGTTTTGTTATAATTACTAGGATTTCGCGATCTCCTTCCCACTTGCCCTAGCATTCTGCGTCGGTAGAGCCCGACCCCGCGCATACCTGAGCTACCGCTAGCTCGACCGGATCGCCAGGATGAGGACAGGGGGTGACGGGCTACGTGACCAATTAGGCTCCTGAGATGCGATGGTCAGGAGTCCTCCTTGATGTTCGAACAGGCCTCGGGAAGGGGACGCAGAACTAGGCCTTAGTGTTCTGCGTCGGCAGACCCCGACCCCGTGCATACCTCAACCGCCGCTGGCTCGTCCGGATCGCCAGGATAAGGCCAGGGGTAAGGGGCTACATGGCCAGTTAGGCTCGTGAGACGTGATGCTCAGGAGTTCTCCTTAACGTACGAACATACCTTGGGAAGGGAATGCGAAACTAGGCCTTAGTGTTCTGCGTCGGTAGAGCCCGACCCCGCGCATACCTCAGCCACCGCTGGCTCGTTCGGATCGCTAGGACGAGGCTAGGGGGTGAGGGGCTACATGGCCAGTTAGGCTCCTGAGACGCGATGCTCAGGAGTCCTCCTTGACGTATGAACAGACCTCCATACCTGTCCTGGCGGGGCGTACGCCAGGCGTGACCTGAGCGTAGCCCCCATGCCCATCCCCCATCGCGCGACTCTCCCGAAGGGAAAGTGTTGCGACGAGGCTAGGCACCGAGCTTGCTGGCTCCCCGAGGTTGATACGGCCAAGGGGCCGCCCTCAGTTGTTTATCACCAGCGCAGAGCATAGCGCTTATGCACCTGCACGGGCATAGCCACTCCTCGACCGTGTCGACTGCCAGCGCGGAGCATGGTGCTTCCACTGGTGCGTGGGTGGGGGCTCCCTCTGAGTGGAGCCGTCGGGGCGTGTACAACCCCGCCCTGGCACGTGGCTTGCATGGCAGGGGTAGACGAGGTGTGTCTAGGCACCCGTGAGCCTGCGCGGGACTCACGAGGCCCTACCCCAAGGCGGGTTGCACCTGGTCTTGATCCTTGGTAGTTGTGGGGGTCCTGCGAGATGGTTAGGCAACCTGCACCGAATGAATTTCCTGAGGCGATCACATGAGAAGGCCAGACACGAACGACCCCAGGAGGTGACGTGAATGGGGCCGGCCCGCTAGACAGAGCTCAGTCGTTGGATTTATCGACGCTGCAGGGACAGATCCGAGCACAAACGCCGTGCCCAGACTTCCCATGCGAAAAATCCGGAAGAAAGACAACCGGCGCTCGGCTCCCATGGTGGAGGAGCACCGGGGCGCGCGCGCCCTGGCTCATCCGTCCACGATTAGCTCATGCGAGAACAAGGCACCAAGGGCCATGGGAGGTGACGTACACGAGAGCTAGCCCGTGAGCTAGAGCTCAGCCTCTTGGGTTTAGCGATGTTGCAGGGATGGATCCGAGCACAGACGCCGTGCCAGTCCTTAATCATGAGATGGTCGTGTGAGGTCTTGCCAGGGCACACGTCATTCGAGGTATCAAAGTACCGGGCTGGCATATAATAAGCATGAAGCAACTCACGGAAAGAGGCAAACTAGCTCAGGTAATGCGAATGCGATACGTGCCACAGGGACGGACCATGCGGCCTGGGGATGATGCAAGCCGAGGGGCGCCCCCAACAGAGTAAGCTAAAGATGCAAAAGGATACACGTCGCAGGGACATGCCCGTGCAACTTGGGGATGATGCAGCCCGAGGGGCACCCCCAAATGAACAAACTGAAACAGAGTCACCTGGCACCGATGCTGGAGAGATGTTGATGTAGCTGAAGACGCTCGCTGCAGATGCCGCTCCTCATGAGCTTCCTGATTGTGGGACCTTGCGAGGCTCCTGAGGTTCCGAGAGCTCGCAAAGAACCGACACCACCTCTGCCAGGATCTCCTGATGCCTGGCCTCGCGAGCTTCCAGGACATCCTGCATGTGGCGCTAGTACATGGCCGCCTGGTTCGGCAAACCGAAGGGCATGCAGACGTAGCTGTGAGGTGGGCCCTCGCATCGGCCCACCTGAGACGGCCTGTAGAGCTGCTGACACGCAACTCTGTTGAGTCCTGGGACGTTGACCAAGACACGCAACCCGTCCCCCAAGCCTGGGGCGACAACTGCACTTGGTGGTGCGGGGCGGCACTTGCCCCGCATTGCCCTTGGTACCTGCAAGTCTTCGATGGTTTGTTCGATGAACTGCTGAGCACTCGGCGCTTCGGGCCTTGCGCTCTCGTGAGGGAAACGTGCGGTGAAGCATACCTCCACATGGTGCCCGAGCACCTCCCTCATGACACTAGCTAGGTTAGAGGCCCTCCAAAGGAGAGACCCCAAGCCCAACCTGAGAGGGGCGCTGGGCGCGCCTTCCTATGCGAGGGAGGGAGGCGCCTCGTCCATGGGCGCGGATCTTGAGGCGCGGTCATTGGGTGCTGCTTCTTAATGAGGCTCTAGGGCGGGCAACTGCTTCTTCTTTTTCAGGATAGCTTCAGGGGGGTAGATGATGCTTTCGTTGTCTGGGTTCTCGACTGCTGCAGCCTAGTAAGCGTGCTCGAGGGAGCACACAAGGTCCTTTCCCTCGCACACGATGGTGATGATGTCGCGGCTTCCTGGCATCTTTTGGACGTTGTAGCCATGGTGAGTCACTGCCATGAACTTGGCCAGGGCTGGATACCCAAGAATGAAGTTGTATGGGAGAAGGATGTGAGTGACGTCGAAGTCGATGAGCTCAGTGTGGTGGTTGTCGCGGGTGCCAAAGGTAACAGGGAGCTGGATCTACCCCGTTTGCGATAGTGGAGCCGTCGGTCACTCCCGAGAAGGGCTTGGTGGGCTGCAGCTGGTCATATGGCACTTGGAGATGGTCAAACGTGTCGACGGACAGAACATTGAGCCCAACGCCGCCATCGATGAGGGTCTTGGTGACTTGGACATTGCCGATGATGTGTGAGCAGAGCATTGGGGGAGCACCGACGGTTGCCACACACTTGAACTGGTCAGCTGAGATGAAGGTGATGGTGCACTTGGACCACTTGAGCGGCCGCGTTGCTTCTATCCTGGGAAGAGCTGCGTTCACTTCTCGGGTGAACTTCTTGAAGATGCGCTGAGAGGCTAGAGCCTGCGCACCGCCCAAGATGCAGGCGATGGCGTGAGGCTCCTGGAAGCCCCCAGCCCCTTCGTCTTGGCCGTCGTTCCTCCTTGGCGGTGGTGGTAGTGGAGGGAGACCGGCATTGCCCTAAGGATGGTCCTCACGAGGTTGGTCTCTCTAGGCACCCTTGCAAGGCTGGTCATGCCAGCGTTCCTCACGAGGCTGATCACGCCACTCCTGACGGGGGCCGTGGCCGTCCCAGCGCCCCCCTAGTTCGGCTTCATCCACGGTCGTAGCCTCGGTCGTTACACTCGGGGTGCCGGCCGAAGCGCCCATCATGGATAGCCCTGAGCTCCTGACAGTCGTTGGTGTTTTGGCTGTGCACTTTCTGGATTGCGCAGAATGGACGGCTACTCTTGGATGACTCTGGGTGATCATGACCATGCTTCATCTCTGATTCTTCCGCGAGCACGGCCGCCCCCTTGCGCTTCACGTCTTTAGGCTTGGCCTTCTTATCTTCTGAGTCAACAGCGGGGAGTTCGACGAGGGAAAGGCGCCCTCCTCAGCTCTGGCGCACTTGGTCGCTAGGTTGAACAACTCCAGGGCTGTGCACAAATCCTGATGGATGGCGAGCTCCTCCTTCATATTGACATCATGGACGCCATCAGAGAATGCTGAGATGATGTCCTCGTCCATGACCTTGGGGATCTTGAGGCAGACGCTGTTGAAGCGCTGGATGTACTTCTGCAGGGTTTCCCCTGGTTGCTGCTTGACGCGCCGCAGGTCACCTGCGGCCGGCGGGCGGTCGCGAGTGCCTTGGAAATTGGCGACGAAACGCTCCCAGGAGGAGATCGATCCCGCGGGCAGGTTCAGGAGCCACGAGCGCACGCCATGCTTGAGAGCCATGGGGTACCAGTTCGCCATAATCTTCTCGTTGCCGTTGGACGCGTTGATGCTCAGCTCGTAAAGCTGCATGAACTCAGCAGGGTCGGGGGTGCCGTTGTAGTGTGGAGGCAGGTCAAGCTTGAACTTCCCAGGCCAGATGACGATGCGTAGCTCAGGGGAGAGGGCCCGCCAGCCTGCTGTGGCCACCGGAGCTCGTCGTGTAGGTGGAGCTTGGTCTTGGTTCTCATGCGCCGCCATTGCAGGGGGCACGCGGCCTCGATGTGGTGGTAGTGGGAGCGCATGAGCTCCTCCTTGCGGCCACTGGACCTCTTGACAGCTTCTTTCTTCATGCACGGGCACGCCGGGCGGTGGGTCGCGCCGTGGGGCCGCATGCCTTGGAGCATGGACAATGTCTTGACATGGAGGTGGAGGAGGCGCTTCATGGGCCACGTCGCTCGTAAAGGGAGGCGGGCGAGGTAGCGAGAGGGACGGGGTAGGAGAGCCCCCAGCGGTGCTGACAAGCTCGGCAATGCGGTCTAGCCAGTCCTCATAAAAGTCGTCGACGGGGCGGTAGCGCAGGAGCTCTCACGCCATGAGCAGCGCAGCCTGTGCGTCCATGGGTCCGCGACGATCTTGGGACGACGAGCCAGCTGGGGTTAGCGACGGGGTTGCGGTGCGTCCATCCTGCCACACCGAAGGGTGCAACGACGAGGCCTGGTGCTCGTGCCTCACCGGGCCGGCGGCTGCGTTGGTGGTGGGCGATGGAGAATGGCGGGGAGGTCCGCCCGCGGGGGCTGTCTGAGCGACGCGGGTGGCGAGGGCGGCCCGTCGCTCAGCACGAGCCCGACGAGCGTCGTCCATGGAAGCGGTGGAACGCTGATGTGTCGATCGACGGAAGAGAGGTTTCGGCACACTCCTACCTTGCGCGCCAAATGTCGGATTTCGGGTTCCGCAAACCCTTGAGAGGTTCGAACTCTGGGGTGCGCACGAAGAACACTCTCTCCCCAACGCGCTTGACCTACGATTCCACAATCTAGATCGACGAACTCAAAGGACAAGGGACATAGAGGATTATACTGGTTCAGGCCACCTTGCGGTGTAATACCCTACTCCAGTGTGTGTGGTGGATTGCCTCGTGGGGTTGAGGATGAACTAGTACAAGTGATGAACCACCTCCGGAGGAGAGGTGTTCTTGGGCTCGGATGATCTTGTGGTGTGTATAGTGTGGAATGGATCTGATCTCTCTCTCTCTCTTCCTCCACCCGATCTCCATCTATGGTGGTGGCTATGTCCTATTTATAGTGGCCTTGATCCTCTTCCCAAATATCGGCGGGAAGGGATCCCACAACGGCCAAATTTGAAGGGGAACAACTAGTATAAGCTATACTGACAAAAGTGGTCTTCGCGTGCCAAAGTTTCTGGTGGTGATGCCGCGCCGGGCTCCACGATGACCTCCATTCTGCCGCCCTGATGGTCCTTGGTCTTGTTCCACCAATATGGAAAACTTTGCTTGATTCCTCGAGACTCCTCACCTGCGCTTGCCCCCCTAACACCAAAGGGGAAACTGGTACACTACGTCCGCTGGTGCCCGCCTGGCCTTGGACGTCATGGCTCACGTCACGTGAACCACACGAGGTGCGCCTTTGCATAGATATCTCCACTCCTCGTGAGCCAACCTAGAGAGGCTGCCCCCATGGAGGTCTTGTTGTCGTCCGCCTTGCGAGGCTTGGCCCCTCGTGAGGGTCTTGAGCTGCGGGTGCTGAAGCTGGGTCGTACCAGGCCGTCGATGGAGCCACGTCACGGGCCGCAGGCAGGCAAGTCTGGTACCCCCATTCCCAGAACCCCGACAATGATCATCTCATACATCAACATATATCATACCACGTCTTGACCATATCATATCACAACATACCCTGCAAAAACAAGTTAGACGTCCTCTACTTTGTTTTTTGCCAGTTTTACGTGGCTGCTACGGGCAACTAACAAGAATCGTTCTTACCTACGCATAACCACAATAGTGATTATAAAATTGCTATTTAACCTTCTGCAAGGACCGCCATAGTCAAATCAGATTCAACTAAAGTGGGAGAAACAGACACCCGCCAACCACCTTTATGCAAAATAATTTGCATGTTAGTCAGTGGTACCGGTCTCATGTACGTCGACATGTAAGGTTGGTCCGAGCCGCTTCATCCCGCAATACCGCCGACTCAAAATAAGACATAGGTGGTAAGCAATATGAACATCACTGCCCACAACTACTTCGTGTTCTACTCGTGCATATCATCTACGCATAGACCTGACTCATGATGCCACTGTTGGGGAATGTTGCATGGAAAACAAAACAAAAAATTATATCCACACGCAAAATCTATCCATGGAGATGCATAGCTATGAGAGAGAGGGAGAGCATCTGCATACCCTTGTAGATTGCTAAGCGGAAGCGTTTATCAACATGGTTCATGTAGTCATACATCATGGCGATCCGTTTCGATCAACCACCGAACATACAACATCTCCACATTCAGCACACATTCAGCTCAATGACGTCCTCACCTTCTCGATCCAGCAAGAGGGGCGAAGTAGTAGATGAGTTCCGTCAGCACGACGACGTGGTGACGGTGGTGGTCAAACTATGTTCGCATGGCTTCGCCAAGCACAACAGATTTAGAGTGGAGGAGGAACTAGAAGGTTAGCCTAGCTCTAATTAGTGAACTAAGGCCAATTAGAACTAGAATAACTAGAGGAGGCTCCAAAATTTGTGTCCTAGGGGCTAGCCCTGCTTCTCTATTTATATGTTGAGCTTGGGGGTCGTAACTTGGGGAGAGGGCCTCCCCAAAATTTCTTTGGAATGCAAGGAAGAGTCCTTCTTGGATTCCAGCACCAGACGCCACGGTCCTCGAGGTCTGGTCCCTGACCTCCGCAAAACTTCCTTTTGCACCGATGATGACCCATAAGTATAGGGGATCAATCGTAGTCCGTTTGATAACTAAGAGTGTCGAACCCAACGAGGAGCAGAAGGAAATGATAAGTGGTTTTCAGCAAGGTATTTTCTGCAAGCACTGAAATTATTGTTAATAGATAGTTTTGTGATATGATAATTCATAACGGGTAATAAGTAACATGTGTAAAAAAAGTGCAGCGAGGTGGACCAATCCTTTTTGTAGCAAAGGATAAGCCTGGACGAATTCTTATATAAAGCAAAGTGCTCCTGAGGACACATGGAAATTACCGTCAAGTTAGTTTTCATCATGCTCATATGATTCACGTTCGCTACTTTGATAATTTGATATGTGGGTGGACCGGTGCTTGGGTGATGTCCTTACTTGGACAAGTCTCCCACTTATGATTAACCCCTCTCGTAAGCATCCTCAACTATGAAAGAAGAATTTAGATAAATATAACCATAGCATGAAACATGTGGATCCAAATCAGCCCCTTACGAAGCAACGCATAAACTAGGGTTTAAGCTTCTGTCACTCTAGCTACCCATCATCTACTTATTACTTCCCAATGCCTTCCCCTAGGCCAAATAATAGTGAAGTGTCATGTAGTCGATGTTCACATAACACCACTAGAGGAAAGGCAACATACATCTCATCAAAATATCGAACAAATACCAAATTCACATGATTACTTATGACAAGACTTCTCCCGTGTCCCCTGGAACAAACGTAACTACTCACAAAGTATATTCATGTTCATAATCAGAGGGGTATTGAGTAGCATCAAGAATGTGAACATATGATCTTCCACCAAATAAACCGACTAGCATCAACTACAAGGAGTAATCAACACTACTAGCAACCCACAGGTACCAATGTGAGGTTTTGAGACAAAGATTGAACACAAGAGATGAACTAGTGTTTGAGAGGAGATGGTGTTGGTGAAAATGTTGATGTGTATTGACCATCCCTCAATGAGAGGATCGTTGGTTATGATGATGGCTTCGATTTCCCCCTCCAGGAGGGAAGTTTCCCCAGCAGAATAGCTCCGCCGGAGCCCTAGATTGCTTCTCCCCAGGTTCCGCCTCAAGACGGCGACACTTCATCCCGAAAGCTTTGTTATGATTTTTTGTGGGTCAAAACCCCTCATATACGAGAAGATGGGCACCGGACAGCAGCCAGGGGGCCCACAAGCCCTGGGGGTAGGGCATGCCCCCTAGGCTTATGGCCACATGGTGGGTCCCCTACTGTCGCTTATTTGGCCAATATTTTTTATATATTCCAAAACAATTCTTCGTAAAATTTCAGGACATTTGGAGTTGTGTAGAATATGTATCTATGATTTGCTCCTTTCTGGTCCAGAATTCTAGCTGCCGGCATTCTCCCTGTTCATGTAAATCTTGTACAATAAGAAAGAAAAGGCATAAATATTGTATCATAATGTGAAATAATAATCCATAATGCAATAAATATCAATATAAAAGGATGATGCAAAATGGATGTATCATCTCCCCCAAGCTTAGACCTCGCTTGTCATCAAGTGAAAGCCGAGATCCATAATCATGACCACATGTTTAGAGATAGAGGTGTCGATAAAATAAAATAAGGACATGAGGGCATCATGATCATCTTTAGAACATCAACATATTGTCATATAACTTCTTATGCCAAAGTGATAATTTGTTCACAAGATAAAATATGAATCAAAAAAATTACTCAAAACTAACAAACTATGATTTCAATCATTGAGGAAATTGCAATTTATCGTAGCTTTGGAAAGAGTCAATGTAAGAGCTTTCATTTAGCAAGTTCACATACTCAACCATCCTTTGTTCTTCCATAATTGCTAACACTCATGCGATACTTATGAGATCAAAGTTTCAATCAGACACTTAGAAAGATAGGGGCCTATAGTTTTGCCTCCCAACTCTTTACCTCGAAGGTAATGTCAACAATAATAACTCATGATAACATATATCTGAGTGGGTATACATGTATGAGTCATTCTCCAACATATAGTTGTTTGCCAAAAATAATAAAAAGTAAAAAGGGAAAAGTGAAGATCACCTTGACTCTTGTATGAAGGTAAGGGGTAAAATTAAAAGATAGGCCCTTCACAGAGGGAAGTAGAGGCTGTCATGTGCTTTTTGATTGGATGCACAAACTATTTTTTTTTACCCTGAAGACTGCAAGGCTTACACCTCACAACATTTTATTGAAAAATAAGTGCAAGTAAATACAACCTCCTGAGGAGGGAAGGGGGGAGGGGCTATACTATAAAGAGAGAAAATCCTACTACTTACATATCTAAGGGCAGAAATAAAGTTCAGGGGGAAGAAAATCTATCCATTTGAGGAGTGCATCTCTGAATCTGGCTTTGATCCTGTGAGAGATCATGGTGATGTCATGGGTGAAGCCAGCTCTCCACTGTCTGAAGGTTGGGGGAATGTGTCTGAAGGCTTTATCATTTCTGACTTTCCAAATATTCCACCATGCCAAGAAGAGCACTTCTGCAAAGAAAAGCTGACCAAAATCTCTTCTAGCTTGTTTAGAAATTTGATACATATCTGAACTGTCAATCCATTCAATCTGCAAGTAATTCCAAACTCTCACACTAAAGTTGCATTGGAAGAACAGGTGATTCCTGTCCTCTAGTGTTGCTGTAGGGAAAAGCACACATTGTGGTCCATCATTGATCTGCCAGTGTCTGCGTTGCAACATGTCTTTGGTATTGATCATGTCCATAATGACCAACCAAGCAAACATCTTTATAGACATGGTACAAGAGCTCTTCCAAATCCAACCAAGTAGTGGGTTAGCTACCATTGGCTGATGCACATGTATATAGAACTTCTTGGCTGTATATTCAGAGGCCTTTCCATGCTTCCAGAGCCAAGTATCTGGAATCTCTTGGTTAAGATGCACAGTGGATAATAGTGTTGAAAGAGCCAGCATTTCATCATGGGCCATCTGAGATAGTGGAAGGGAAAACAACTCTTGAATGTCCTCAGTCATAAAGTAATCCCTGACTGATATAGATTTATCAGAGCAGAAAGAGTGCAGCCTTGGGAATCTATCCCGCAAAGGTATAACATTGTTATCCAACTCCCAGCTATCATACCAAAATAGTGAAGTGTCTCCTGAGCTCACCTTTATCATTGTTACTGCTCTGAACTTATCCATCAACTTGGATACATCCTTCCACCAAAAAGAACCACATAGAGTAGTGTCATGTGGGACCCTATGGTAGTAATAAGAATCCCAGATCAAGTTTACCCAGGGTATATCTGCTTTATTGTAAAATTTTCTCAGGTGTTTCATGAGGAAGGCTTCATGCTGCAATCCAAGATTCAGGATACCAAGTCTCCCCTTGGATTTAGGCCTACAGACTAAAGGCCAAGCAGCCTGAGAAGGGCCCTTATCTTGGCCATATTTTCTCCATAGGCATTGCCTCTGTATTCTCTCCAATTGTTTCAGAATGCCAGCAGGTAATGAGAGGCTGCAGAGGAAGTATATTGGCAAAGAGGAGATAACAGAGTTAACCAGTAGCAACCTACTTCCTTGTGGTAAGAACCATGAGCTAGCAGTGAGCCTTCTCTCCATACAATCAACCAGGGGCATTAATTCTACAATCTTAGGTCTGGTGGTGCCCCTGGTAGGCCCAAGTATGTGAATGGCATTGATCCCAACTTACATCCAAGTAGATTTGCTAAAGCAGAGGCTGAGCTGTCATCAGTATTAATAAGGTACATTGAGGACTTGTGGTAGTATCTGAAGGCCAGTGGCTGTGGCAAAGGAATCCAAAACCTTTCCTAGTGCAAGCAGTTGTGATTCCTCTGCTGGAATAAACAGTAGGGTGTCATCAGCATACTGCACTATGGGAAAATCAGGATCATGAGTTGGAATTGGCAGGTTGATGTCTCCTTGGCCCAGTAGATTATTTATCATTGTTTGCAGAAGGTCAGCAGCTATAACAAAAAGCAATGGGGACATTGGATCACCCTGTTTAACCCCACACTTACATTTGAAGTGCTTACTAGGCACTCCATTAAGTAAGACTGTGGATGTGCCAGAAGATAGCAGCTCCTTGATCCAACCTATCCACTTTGGAGTGAAGCCTTTAGCCTGTAGGATTCTGATCATTGCCTCATGTTGTATTGAGTCAAAAGCCTTTTCAAAGTCCAACTTAAGCAATATAATTGGCCTCCTAGACTGATTACATTGATGGATGTATTCAAAAGTCCAGGCCAAACAATCCTGGATTGTTCTAGATTTTATAAACCCATATTGGTTCTTATGGATGCAATCAATAATCGTTTCCTGAAGTCTGTTGGCAGCCAATTTGGTTAAGAATTTTAGGCCCACACTAGTGAGAGAGATAGGCCTGAAATCACTAGTAGTCTCAGGTGAGTTCTTCTTGGGAACCAGTGTGATGAAAGCATCATTGAGATTCTCCAGCCTGACTGTACCTGCATGGAATTCATGAACCAGAGAGATGCAATCCTGAGAGACAATTGTCCAACAACGCTTGAGGAAAAGTCCATTGAAACCATCAGGTCCAGGCGCCTTATCAATGGGCATTTCTTTGATAACCTTCTCAATCTCTGAGGCAGTGAAGGGTTTAGTTAAAACCTCTAGACCAGGAACATATTTAAGAAGAGACAAGATTTGATCACCCAACACTATGGGTTTTACTGTTCCCATTCTTTTTTTGAACACCTGCAAGAATTCAGCTGCCATTTCATCATGATTAGCCGTTGATGTCCCATCCCGCAACACTAGATTTGCTATGGCATTTTTCCTGTGCCTCACAGTTGCAAAGGAACATCACTTTACATTCTCGCTTGCGATGGAGGCCTTTAATATGCAGTCTTTTGCTTTTATTTCTTCCCCATCACAAGTTCGTATACAACTTATTTTCCTCACAACAAAATATCATACATATTTAAAGAGCAAAATTTTATTGCTCGCACTGATGACAATTTACTTGAAGGATCTTATTCAATCCATAGGTAGGTATGTTGGACTCTCATGGCAAGAAACTGGTGATACGTCTCCAACGTATGTATAATTTTTTATTGTTCCATGCTGTTATATTATAATTCTTGGATGTTTTACAATCATTTTATATAATTTTTTGGGACTAACCTATTGACATAGTGCCAAGTGTCAGTTGTTGTTTAATGCTTCTTTTTTACATCGGAGAAAATCAATATCAAACGGAGTCCAAATGCAGCGAAACTTTATGTGGATTTTTTATGGACCAGAAGACATCCAGTGGGCCAGAGAAGCACCTAGGGATGCCCCCACGGGGGCACAACCCCGCGGGGCGCGCCTGGGGGCCAAGCGCGCCCATGTGGGTTATGCCCACCTCAGTGGCCTCCCGCACCGCCTCTTCGCTATATAAATGCCCAAATATTCCAAAAACCCTAGGGGAGTCGACGAAATTTTGTTCAAGCCCCCGAAGGCTTCTATTTGCACGAGATCCAATCTAGATCCCTTTTTCGGCACTCCGTCGGAGGGGGAAATCATCACCGGTGGCCATCTTTATTATCCCGTTAGCCACCATGATGAGGAGGGAGTAGTCCACCCTCGGGGCTAAGGGTTTCTACTAGTAGCTATGTGTTTAATCTCTCTCTCTCTCTCTCTCTCTCTCTCTCTCTCTCGTATTCTTGAGATGCACAATCTTGATGTATCGCGGGCTTTGTTAATATAGTTGGATCATATGGTATTTTCCCCTCTCTATATTTTTGTGATGAATTGAGTTTTCCCTTCGAGATTTCATTGGATTGAATATTTTTATGGATTTGTGAACACTTGATGCATGTCTTGCTATGAATTCCCGCGCTGACAATGGGGTATCATATTGATTCACTTGATATGTGTTTTGGCACTCAAGTTGCGGATTCCCTAATTGACATTTGGGTAATCTAGGCATAGGGGTTGATGCATGTTCTTGTCTTTGTTTCATTGGTAGAAATCTCGGGGCACTCTTTGAGGTTCTTTGTGTTGGATTGAGTATTATGAATCTGAATTTGTTTTGGTGTTATTTTAGTACGAACTCTTGATAGATCGATCAGAAAGGATAACTTCATGTTATGTTAGTACGAACTCTTGTTGGATCGATCGGAAAGAATAACTTCATGTTATGTTAGTACGAACTCTTGTTGGATCGATCGGAAAGAATAGATACAAACCATTCCTTCTTATGTTCTACGCTAGATAGGAACTTTGGAGTGATTCTTCATCACACGTTGAGGGATGGTTATATGATCCTATTATATTAGCATTGTTGAGAGATTGCACTAGCGAAAGTATGGACCCTGGGCCTCATTTTCAAGCATTGCAATTTAGTTTGTGCTCACTTTTTGTTACCTGCTACCTTGCTGTTTTTTATTGTTCCTATTACAAGAACTAATATCTATTACCATATTACATTTGTATCACGATCTCTTCGCTGAACTAGTGCACCTATACAATTTGCCATTGTATTGGGTGTGTTGGGGACACACGAGACTTTTTATTATTTGGTTGTAGGGTTATTTGAGAGAGACCATATTCATCCTACGCCTCCCACAGATTGATAAACCTTAGGTCATCCACTTGAGGGAAATTTGCTACTATCCTACAAAACTCTGCGCTTGGAGGCCCAACATGAGTCTACAAGAACAAGTTGTGTAGTAGACTGATACGTCTCCAACGTATCTATAATTTTTGATTGTTCCATGCTGTTATATTATCATTCTTGGATGTTTTATAATCATTTTATATCTTTTTTGGGTACTAACCTATTGACATAGTGTCAGGTGCCAGTTGCTGTTTTTTTGCATGTTTTTTACATAACAGGAAATTAGTACCAAACGGGGTCCAAACGCAGCGAAACGTTTTGTGGATTTTTTTGGACCAGAAGACATCCAGTGGGCCAGAGAAGCGGCTGGGGGTGCTTCGAGGGGAGCACAACCCACCAGGGCGCGCTTGGGGGCCTAGGCGCACCCTTGTGGGTTGTGCCCACCTCGGGTGCCCCCGGACCACCTCTTTGCTCTATAAATACCCCAATATTCTAGAAACCCTAGAGGAGTCAACAAAAATCAATTCCAGGTGCCGCAAGTTCCAGAACCACCGGATCCAATATAGACACCATCACGGAGAGGTGCATCATGTCCATTGGTGCCTCTCCGATGATGCGGGAGTAGTTCTTTGTAGACCTACAGGTCCGTAGTTAGTAGCTAGATGGCTTCCTCTCTCTTGTTTGATTCTCAATACAACGGTCTATTGGAGATCCATATGATGTAACTCTTTTTGCGGTGTGTTTGTTGGGATCCGATGAACTTTGAGTTTATGATCAGATCTATCTTTTCATCCATGAAAGTTATTTGAGTCTTCTTCGATCTCTTATATGCATGATTGCTTATAGCCTTGTATTTCTTCTCCAATATTTGGGTTTTGTTTGGCCAACTTGATCTATTTATCTTGCAATGGGAAGAGGTGCTTTGTGATGGGTTCGATCTTACGGTGCTTGATCCCAGTGACAGAAGGGGAACCGACACGTATGTATCATTGCTATTAAGGATAACAAGATGGGGTCTATTTCTGCATAAATAGATCTTGTCTACATCATGTCATCGTTCTTATTGCACTACTCCGTTTTTCCATGAACTTAATACACTAGATGCATAATGGATAGCGGTCGATGTGTGGAGTAACAGTAGTAGATGCAGGCAGGAGTTGGTCTACTAAGCTTGGACGTGATGCCTATATAATGATCATTGCCTGGATATCGTCATGATTATTTGAAGTTCTACCAATTTCCCAACAGTAATTCGTTTACCCATCGTTTGCTATTTTTCTCGAGAGAAGCCACTAGTGAAACCTACGGCCCCCGGGTCTCTTCTTTATTATATTTGCCTTTGCGATCTATTTTATTTGCTTTTATTTTCAGATCTATTAAACCAAAAAATACAAAAATACCTTGCTCCACTTTATTTTATTTGGCGTTCAATCTATCAATATTTACAACTCTCTCATGTTCGTTTGCCTATTTCTGGCACCGTTGCCCGAAAGGGATTGACAACCCCTTTAACACGTCGGGTTGCGAGAACTTGTTATTTGTGTGCAGGTGCTGTTGACGTAGTGTTGCGTGATTCTCCTACTGATTCGACAACCTTGGTCTTATCACTAAGGGAAATACCTACCGTAGTTATGCTGCATCATCCCTTCCTCTTTGGGGAAATACTGACATAGTTCTACCAAACATCAAAAGGAATTTCTGGGGCCGTTGCCGGGGAGACATCATCAACATCAACCAGGTTCCTAATCACAAATCTCATCAACTTGCAATTTACATTATTTGCCATTTGCCTCTCGTTTTCATCTCCCCCACTCCATGGCGTCTGCCTCATGCCTCCACCAGCTATTGTTCATCCAGCCACCACCACCCCTCCATCGACTACGGTTCAACCACCCCTCCACCGTCTACTGTTCATCCAACCCTCCACCGGCTACTGTTCAACCAGCCCTCCACACGGGGGTCCTGTTCAACCAGCCCTCCACGGGGTCCTGTTCATCCATCCCCAACCAACTCGGGTGTGTGGCGGCCTCCTCTCAATCCTGGTTCTGTTCATCCAGCGGCAACAACCTCTACTACCACGGTGTCCTGTTCATCCAACCCCCACCAGCCACCGTTCATCAAGAGGCAGCAGCAGGGTTCGATCGGCTTTAGGTAGCAGCAGTAGCGAAGGAATTGATCGGGTTCAGTTAGCAGCCAGCAGGGGTCAATCGGTCAGGTTCAGTAACTTGGCTAGTGCAATCACTCGGGTTCAGTAAGCGAATGCGTGGCCTCGGTTCTGTTAGAGCCCAACGCCCCTCCCATACACACGACATGTACCAGAGAAACGCGCAAACCTCTATGCATCGCTCCGCCCTGAACACCCACATAACCGTGAAATCCCTGAAATTTTCCCCACCCTCACTTCTACCACGATTTTTCCATCATGGACGGCCCAAAGAATGTCATGCAGGTGTGTCCCCTGCCTGCTGATGTCTACTATGCAACCTTCTTCTTGTAGACGTTGTTGGGCCTCCAAGTGCAGAGGTTTGTAGGACAGTAGCAATTTTCCCTCAAGTGGATGACCTAAGGTTTATCAATCCTTGGGAAGTGTAGGATGAAGATGGTCTCTCTCAAACAACCCTGCAACCAAATAACAAAGAGTCTCTTGTGTCCCCAACACACCCAATAGAATGGTAAATTGTATAGGTGCACTAGTTCGGCGAAGAGATGGTGATACAAGTGCAATATGGATAGTAGATATAGGTGTCGGGGGAAACTGTCCACCACGAGCACCTATGGGACCGGAGCCCCTTGCTTGTGCGGTAAGAGGGCGGAGGGAGCACGAAGAGCAGATCGTAGTGAGCACGCGGGCAGTTTACCCAGGTTCGGGCCGCGATGGACGCGTAAAACCCTACTCCTGCTTGGTTTGTATTGAGTTGGAGAGCTCGGGAGCTTGAAGAACTAGCTACACCGAGCGTATGAGCGATCTAGGTTCCGAACCCCCTCCACGTTGTGCACGGGCCTCCTTTTATAGTGCAAGGGGTCACCGACAGGTGTCAACGTAGGAGAAAGGGTAAAAATGTAAAAGAGGTGGTAGTTGTAACAGTGCGGGAATAGTGGAGCTACAGTGCGTGAACAGTGGTAGCTACCTACTTTGACAGTGGGGGACAAGAGCATTTAATGCCCGTCGCCGTCGACCCCAAAAGCGCCCGCCCTTGCGTCTCCGTTTGCCACGGCGATGGCTTCACCGCCGTGGAGTGCCACCGTGTCCCCCAGGCTGCACAGCCACCCGCCACGCGTCCCAGGAAAAGCCCCGGGGCGACGCGTGGACCGATGAGCTGGAGCGCGGGCACACAGCGCAACTCTCCCCGGCAAGCACCTTGCCGGGGTCTTGACCTTGCCGGGCCCGGGAGCTTGTCGGGCTCTGAAGCTTGTCGGTCCCCGGACCCTGCCGGGGCGCATATAGCGCCGAGGCATGTCTTCTGTAATGTAACCTTCTAGTCTTCCTGGCAAGCTCCTCTTGCCAGGTTCTTGCGTGAGTGAGGTAACCTTGAGCCTGGAACGGCCTTCCCGGCAAGCTCTACTTGCCGGGGTCTCGATCTTCTGTCTTGTATACTTTGTTTTTGAATGGTTTTGTATGGAACAGGAAGGTCTCCGGCGAGCGCGTGGTAAGCCCTACCGCGGGAAGCTGCTACTGTCCATGCACAAGTTGGGGTACTGAGGTACCCCTACCTTAGTACACCGACAGGAGTCCCCGGGCCTGGGCCACACACGGTGCCGAGCGCTGTTGGGCCAGGCCCAGAACAGTGCACGGACACACGCGGCCCACGGCGCGCCGAACCCACTTCCGCATCCGCCGCGTCCCCCCGTAACGGCACGCGTCGATTGTGGCGTCGTGGGATGGGACGTGGCCACGTTCTTTTAATGGAAAGAGCGAAACGCCCTCCACTTCCCCATAAAAGCAGAGGAAGCAGGAGCGGTTCCCCTCCTACACCTTCATTGCCTCTTCTTCCATCTCCAGAGATCCCCTCTTGCGCTCCGCCTCCACACCTCCGCCGTCGCCTACCGCATCTGCGGCGCCGCCGGACTCTTCGTCCCCCTTCCCTCGCCGCCTCCGCCATGGCCCCAAAGACCGAGAAGGCGAAGGCGGAGAAGACCAAGAAGGAGAAATCGGAGCAAGCGGCAAGGCTCGCCGCGCTGCGGAAGCGGAACGTCGTCTTCTCGCCGAGGCTCAACGCGCGGGAGCTCTGGAACAAGTATTACTTGTTCTGGTCCAAGGGGACCAAGGCGCACCCCCGCACCCGAGCTTATCCGGCCGCCGCCAAGGACAACTACCCCGGCGGGTACTATTTCTTCGCAGCCTTCTTCCACTACGGTCTTTGCCCTCCTTTTTCCGAATTTTTCTGTGACATAATGCACACCTACGGCCTCCACCTTCTTGACTTCACCCCCAACGCCATCCTTACGATGGCGGTTTTCGCACATATGTGCGAAAACTATATTGGGATATACCCAAACGTAGCGTTGTTTAGGCATTTCTTCACCCCTAGAGCAGAGGCCGGCGCCCCCCTCTCCGGAGGAATATCTTGGGTTTTTCGTCTGAACAAGAAGGAGCCTACTTGCCGGGGGAGCTCCGCGGCAAGTGGGAGGAGTGGCGTGCGGACTGGTGTTGGATTGTCGAGGACCAGCCGCAATCTTTCACCGCGCCGCGCACAACACCTATCGTGCGCGGCAGGGACTGGAGCGAGCTGGATTCGGACGACAGCAAGCTTGACGTCGCCCTCATCAGGATTCTTCGCCTCCGGGTAGCAAGGTTGTCTGTCGCAGAAGTAGGCACAGATTTCCTCCGCCGCCGCATCGCCCCTCTCCAAGACAGGAAAAGGCCGGCCTGGGAGTACGGCAACTCGGCGGATATAATGAGGCTGCGCCCCGGGCTCAACTTCAACTTCACGTCGCTGGAGCTGAAGGGGATGGTCCGGGAGCTATTTAAGCATGACCCGGCCCACCCAGAATGGTTCAGGGGTCCCCGGGGAGTGGTGCCTCTCTGCAACAGCACGGCCCGGGACTCCCTACGCGCCATGATGCCCGCGTGTGACTCGCACGTTGTCGACCGCACGTGGATTCCACCCAAGCCAGACGTCGTCTTGAACTTCTTCGACAACTTGACGGAGGTGGCGAAGAACAAGAACGAGGTCCGGGAGCTGACACGGGACACCACCGACCAGGAGATAGCGTACATAGCTTCTCGGGTTGAAGAGGCCGCTGCAGCCGCAGCGGCAGGAGAATTCGGCTTCACGCCCAAGGAGGCAGAGGCTGCGGAAGCGTCCTGCCAAGCAGAGGAGGCGGAGATCTGCAGGCTGCTGAAGCTTCCTCCCGACGAGCTCGCCGGGGTCCCATCCTTGAGGCACTCCGGGATCCTCAGAATCCAGACGGAGGCCGCGGCGAGAGGCAACGCCGCCGGAGGGAACAGGGACGCCGCAGGGAGCGGAGGCACCGGAGGGAGCGGAGGCGCCGAAGGGAAAGAGGCCGCAGCGCAGGGCGCTGGGCCCAGCAAGCCTGCCGGGGAGGAGGAGGAGGAGGACGACGCCGAGGCCGCCGAGGACTCCGACGGGTCTCTGGGGCTCTACGCCGACGACATCTCCTCGTCGTCGGAGACCTCCCCGCCCCGGGCAAGCCCTAGGCGGTCTCCGATGAAACGTCTCCGCAAGGCGACGACGGGGACAAGGGCACAGGCACCCCGGCAACAGCCAACTCGCCGGGCAGCGCGAGCTCCCCGGGGGAGTCAAGCTGCGATGGGGGCGCCCGGCGCACCAGCCACGGCGGAGGCGGCCCGCACGCAGGCCACGGCAGAAGCGCCCCGCAAGCAGGCCACAGCAGAGGCGCCCTGCAAGTCAGCGCCGAGCGGAAGGGAGTCTTCACAGAGCGGAGTGGCGGCTCCGCCCGCTCCCCGGGCCCCGGCTACCACAGGGGCTGGGTCTTCGCAGACTCCAGCCCCAGGGACCGCCAAGCGCCCGAGGGAGTCTTCGCCTCCTGCTCCCCGCGCGGACGCGCCTCAGGTGGAGTTTGACTTCTCCGCCCTGAGCGACGACGACGACGAGGAGGAACAGGAGTAAGTATCCGAGGCTTTGCATCTTCTTTAACATTGTCTTGATTCTTGTTGATGCTGATCTCGTTTCTTGTTTTAACTTCAGGACCTTGGCGGAGCGAGTGGCGAAGAAGGCCAAGGTGCCCGTGGTCGAGGTCGCGGACGACTCGCCCGTCGCGGCGACTGGGGACGTGCCGGAGCCAAGCCTGCCGGACCCGAGCGCTGCTCCGAGGAGCAGCCCCCAGCGCAGCCCCCAGCGTAAGTCTGGGTTCCATACTTCCGCTCGTTGGGCGCGCTTGAAGATTTTGTCTTGTGCTAATATCCTGATGCTTGTGTCTTGTTTTGATTGTCTTGTGCAGAGGTGGAGCCGCAAGCCCAGGAGCGTCCGGAGGTCGCTCCCGAGGAGCCGCGGGCCCCGCCGTCCCCGCCAAGGCCGAACTCCCCGGCAAGGGAGAGCGCTCCGCCAAGGGCGGGTACTCCGCCAAGGGCGAGTACCCCACCAAGGGCGAGCAGCCCGGCGAGGGCGGCTACTCCGCCAAGGCAGAGCTCCCCGGCGAGGGAGCCCGCCGCCGACGACATCCGCCAAGGTAAGTTCCGTAACTTTGTCTTCTTGGACTCGTCTCTTTTTGGATATTTGCTTGAACTTCTTTTGCTTTTTCTTCTTCTAGATCCTCCTCCCCCCGAGCAGATGGAGACGGAAGTCATCGTCATCGAGGAGGAGGGCGCGCAGGGCGGCGGCGGCGACGCCCCTGTCGCTGAGGACACGGCGGGAGCCGCCGAGCCGGCTGCGGAAGAGACCGCTCCGGCTGCGGACGCAACGGCTGGGGAGGGGGACGGCGACCGCACTGCCGGCCCGGAGGCGGCAGGAGCATCAAGTGCTGCGCCGGCCGCCGACCCCTCCACCGAAAAGGAGCAGGCTGGCTACTACCTTGAAGCTCCCAACGGCGTCTTCATCCAGGTGCCGTGGGGTTCTTCGTCGCGAGCCCCCGCGGAGGGCGAGGCCTTTGATGGAGAGGTCCTCGCCTCCGCGGGTTTGAAGATCGTCGAGGCGCCCGGCGGAAGCGACGGGCCCGAAGAGGAGAAGCTGCTTCATCAGCTCCTGGCCCTTTACCGGGCCAGGCAGGCGAAGCTAGCGTCTCGGGAGGCCCTTGCCGCCAAGGCCGCCGCTGAGATGGAGAAGCGCGCGGCGGAGCTCCGCGCCGCCAACCAGGCTGCCCTCCGCGAGGTGGCGGAGGAGCGCGAGCGGCTCGTCGGGGAATATCAAGAATGACTGCTGGAGAAGGCCGAGGCCGAAGAGCAGCAGCGGCTCGCCAGGGAGGAGCTGTCCCGGCGAGAAGGAGAGCTGACCCAGCGGAAGGTCAACCTCGACTCCCACAAGGAAGACCTTGCCGCTCGGGAACAGGCCCTTGGCGGAGAGCTGAAGGAGGCGAAAGCCGCCGCGGCTGCCGTGGAGACCGCCAAGGAGGAGCTTGCCGCCAAGGTCGCGCAGCTGGAGGAGTCATTGAAGGCGAGCGTGGAGAGGGTCGCCGCGCTCAACACAGAGCGCGAGAAGGACGCCCACACCAACTCGGAACTCCAGGTGCGTCTCTCTAAGAAGGGCGACGAGCTGAAGGCCGCCAAGGACTCCATCGAGGATCTGGAGCTGAAGGTCTCCACGCTGAAGGACTCGCTCGACGCCGCCCAAGCCCGGGAAACCAAACTGAAGGAAGAGCTCCGCAAGGAGCGGGGCTTGGTGGCGAGCGCCAACACTGCGGCCGAGAACTTCCGCCGTACCGTCGAGGTGTGGACCGAGGACTTGGTATCTTATGCGTCCAACATCGACCAGGAGCTGCTGGCGCTGAAGCTGGAGCATCTCATCTACTCTCCGGACCCAAATCTCCCTCACAGCGCCAAGCTCAGCCTCTTCTTCAGGGGAATCGCGCCGGCTCTTGCAGATCTTCGGAAGAAGATTCCCGCGCAACTGGCCGAGGAGTCGCGCCAGCTCTGCACGGGAACCTTGGAGCGCGTACTGACGAAGATTGTATACCGCAACCCCGGTATAAACCTCACCAACGTTCTCCGCAGCTTGCCGGTCGACGCGAACATGGAGGCGCTGAAGGAGCAGGTCGCCCACATCATTGCCAAAGTGAACAAGATCTCCAGGATCGAGGGCGACCGCGTAGATTAGGCCTCCTTTATCTTTATCTCTTTTGTTGCTGCATAGGGTGTTATGAACTCATTAATCATTGCGACAAGTTATCCCTTGTAAGATATTTATCTCATTTTGGTTAATCAGTGCAATGTTATCTTCCTTGTCTTGGTCATCTACTTTGTATGTTTTTCACCCTACGCTCCCGGGGAGCTTGCCGGCAAGGGGCCTTTGCCGCGAGTGCTGAGTGCTGGACTCTGAGCAGCCTGCTAGCCAAGGTCACACCGGCAAGCAACCTTGCCGCAGCTAGTCGCAACGCACTTAGCTTGCTGAGCGAACTCGAAAGCGAAGTAAGGGCGCGACATTTGTCGCAGCTCACTTAAATCGTTGAGCGTACTCGGAAACAAGACAAGGGTGCGGCTAGCTACGGGTAAGTTCCTCCGCGCACAGGTTTTCCATACAAAGTGTGATTGTTCAAGGAAGGCAACTAAAAAATTTAAAATTTGAACTGATCAAATTCTAATAACTTAGCTTTCATATCTCGCTTGCTTCTCGGTAAGGCTTCTCTTTCTTGAACAGCACTCGGTTCCTCTTCCATCTCCTTCCCCCCGGCAAACTTGTGCGCGAGGAACATTCCTTCTGCTTAAGAGGCAAGGAAAAAGAAGAGGGAAACAAGTATATGGCCTTTCGGCGTGCTAATGCTTACCGGATGTGTACGTTGCACAATATGCCAAATAACACATGCAAATAGCAGAGAAAAGCATGCAAGAGGCAAATAGCGCAAAACACAAAAACTTTACTGATGCACGGGGTCTGCGCCCGGCTTTGTACAAAGGGTTACATGCAACAGCGGCAAAGCTTGTACAAAAGGTGGTTGCCGGAGCGGATCACGGCAACCGTGCCTTATCGGTGAAACTTGCGAAGATGCTCTATGTTCCAGGAGTTGCTCACCGGTAAGCCTTCTTCGGTCTCAAGGCGGACAGCGCCGGGCCTTGTGACTTGTCTCACCCGATAAGGGCCTTCCCACTTCGGCGTCAACTTGTTGGAATTCTTGGCGGACTGAACGCGCCGAAGAACAAGGTCGCCTTCCTCGAGACTCCTGGCCTTGACCTTGCGGCTATGGTAGCGACGCAAGGCTTGCTGGTATCGAGCAGCTCGTACAGCAACCTGGAGACGTTCCTCCTCAAGGAGCAATGCATCATCTTGTCGCAGTTGCTCTTGCTCGAGCTCATCATAAGCAAGCACTCGAGGAGATCCGTATACGAGTTCCGTGGGGAGAACTGCCTCTGCTCCATAGACTAGAGCAAAGGGTGTCTGTCCGGTGGCTCGACTTGGTGTCGTTCTGATTGACCAAAGAGCCGCTGGTAGCTCCTCTATCCAATTTCTTCCGCACTTGCGCAGCCTGTCAAAGGTCCTTGTCTTGAGTCCGCGCAGCACTTCAGCATTGGCCCTCTCCGCTTGACCGTTGCTCCTCGGGTGAGCAACAGAAGCGAAACAGACCTTGGCGCCAAGGTCTTGGACGTACTGCATGAAGGTGCGACTAGTAAATTGTGTACCGTTGTCGGTGATGATCCTGTTGGGGATTCCGAAACGGCAAACAATTGACCGGAAGAACCTGACCGCTGACTGTGCTGTCACCTTTCTCACTGGTTCCACTTCTAGCCACTTTGTGAACTTGTCGATTGCAACGTACAAGTACTCAAAGCCCCCGACGGCTCGGGGGAAGGGGCCGAGGATATCAAGCCCCCAGACCGAGAAGGGCCAGGACAAAGGGATTGTTTGGAGAGCTTGAGCTGGCTGATGAATCTGCTTTGCATGGAACTGGCACGCTTCACACTTGGTTACTAGTGCAGTTGCATCTTGGAGGGCTTCTTGCCAGAAGAACCCTTGCCGGAAAGCTTTCCCGGCAAGCGCCCTTGCGCCAATGTGATGGCCACATATGCCTCCATGTATTTCCGCCAACAGCTTCTGTCCATCTTCCCTGGAGATGCACTTCAATCTGACACCATTGAGTCTTCTTCTGTACAGCTCGTTATCCATGAACTGGTACATACTTGACTGCCTGGTTATCTTCTCTATCTCTTCTGGGTCGTCGGGAAGTTCTCCAGTTTGAAGAAAACGGACGATCTGCTGCGCCCATGCCGGAGCCTGAGGCTCAACGGCAAGGACTAAAGGCACGAGGGCCGCTGCGGGGACCTCAGCTTCTACGGCAAGAACCTCTGGTTCCGCCGGAGCTGATGGTCCCCCGGCAAGCTCGCCGGGGCGAGGCTTGTCGGGAACACTTGCTTCAACTGCACAGATCCTCAGATCTGCAGGAGCAGACTGTTCCTCAGCGTTCTGATTGCTGACCTTGGGGACCTTGGCGGCGGTTTCAGGAAGATCCGCCGACAAGTAGTCGCCGGAGACCAACTTTCTTTTCTTGGACTGCCCAATTGATGGTGTAACGGATGGTTGAGTCAGCTTGAGCAAGAAGGTCCCTGGTTCCACAGGTAACTTCATAGAAGCACACTTTGAAAGGCCATCTGCTATTTCATTCTGAGCTCTCGGGACGTGCTCCATTTGCAGACCTTCAAAGTGCTCCTCAAGCTTCCTCACTTCATCTACATAAGCTTCCATCAAAGGGCTCTGATAATTCTTGTTAACTTGCCGGACCACCAATTGAGAATCTCCCCGCACAATTAGCTTCCTGATCCCAAGTTCGGCCGCAATCCTGAGGCCGGCAAGCAAGCCTTCATATTCAGCAGTGTTGTTTGTCGCTTGCTCCCTGGGAAAGTGCATCTGGATAACATACTTGAGGTGCTCTCCGGTGGGCGCGATGAGTACCACGCCAGCACCGGCGCCTTGCAGCGAGAAGGCACCGTCAAAATACATTATCCATTCACTTGTCGCCTCTTGTACGGGTGTGCTTGTTTCTTGGGCTTCTTCATCGGGCGTTGGGGTCCACTCAGCTATGAATTCTGCCAAAGCTCGACTCTGTATGGTTGAAGTACTTTCAAACTTGAGTCCAAAGCTCGACAGCTCCAGTGCCCACTCGACGATCCTGCCTGTTGCTTCTGGATTGTGCAATATCCTCTTCAGCGGAAAGTGAGTGACCACTGTTATCTCATGTGCCTGGAAGTAATGGCGCAGCTTTCTCGAGGCCATGAGGAGGCCGAAAAGCAACTTTTGCACACCAGAGTATCTTGATCTAGCCCCCTGGAGAAGGGAACTTACAAAATACACTGGGCGCTGCACCATCTTCTTCCGCACTTCTTCCTGTTCCTGCGCAGAGTTGTCCTTGTCGGGGCCAGAGCTTGCCGGAGCAGCCCCCTGCTTGTCGCTGGATTCGCTTGCCGGTGGTGCGGACTCCTCGTCGGCCTCCCTCTCCGCTACTAACGCAGCACTAACCACCTGGTTGGTTGCCGCTAGGTATAGCAACAACTTTTCCTGTGGTCTAGGTGCGACAAGTATTGGAGTAGAGGATAGGTACCGTTTCAAATCTTGCAGCGCTGCCTCCGCTTCCGGAGTCCACTTCATGGGACCTGCCTTCTTCAAGATTTTGAAGAAAGGTAGGGCGCGTTCTGCAGACTTCGAAATGAACCTACTGAGGGTAGCCACACAACCTGCAAGCCTTCTGACATCCTTGACGCGCTTCGGGGCCTCGATCTGCTCAATGGCTTTAATCTTGTCGGGGTTGGCTTCAATCCCCCTCTGTGAAACAAAGAACCCGAGAAGCTTGCCGGAGGGGACTCCAAAGACGCACTTCTCGGGGTTCAACTTGAGCTGTATCTTGCGCAGGTTCTGAAATGTTTCTTCCAAATCTTGGACCAGGGTGTCTTTGCTCTTGCTCTTCACCACGATGTCATCCATGTAAGCCTCTACATTTCTGTGGATCTGTGGCTCGAAAGCAGTGTGCACTACCCTTGCAAATGTTGATCCTGCATTCTTCAGTCCAAATGGCATGCGTATGAAGCAATAAGTGCCACATGGAGTGATAAATGCAGTCTTCTCTTCATCTCCTTTGGCCATAAAAATCTGGTGGTAGCCTGAATATGCATCAAGAAAAGAGAGTAGCTCACATCCGGCAGTGGAGTCAACGATCTGGTCAATGCGCGGCAAAGGGAATGGATCCTTGGGACATGCTTTATTCACATCGGTGAAGTCTATACACAGTCTCCACTTCCCGTTGGCCTTGCGCACGACGACTGGGTTTGCTAACCACGTCGGATGGATCACACCTCTAACTAGGCCTGCAGCCTCTAACTTCTCGATCTCTTCGTTGATGAATTCTTGGCGCTCCACGGCTTGCTTCCTCACCTTTTGCTTGACGGGCCACGCATGAGGACAAACAGCAAGCTTGTGCTCAATTACCTTCCTGGGAACACCGGGGATGTCAGATGGTTGCCATGCAAACACATCGACATTCGCCCGCAGGAAGGCAACGAGCGCGCTTTCCTATTTGCTGTCAAGCGTGGCACTGATGGTGAAGGTACCACCAGTGCCGTCCTCCTTGGCGGACACCTTCTTGGTTGCCGGAGGAGCGGCCATTCCCTTCTTACTCTTGCCGGTGGAGCTCGATGGAACGTCCTCGACGGCAGCGCAGCACTCCGAAGAGGTGCGGTTGCCAGAGTGGGCCCCAGAGCACTTGCCGGACTTGGTCTTCGTCTTCTTCCCCCCGGGAGCTTCAGCGGCAAGTGTATCCTTCTCTGCTGCGGCTGCTGCGTCCCGGTAGATCTTGTCGGCGCAGACAAGCGCATCTTTCTTGTCACCATGGACGGTAATGACGCTTATCGGCCCCGGCATCTTGAGTACGTTGTAGGCGTGGTGGGAAGCTGCCATGAACTTGGCGAGGGCGGGACGGCCGAGTATTCCATTGTATGGCAGTGGAATATCAGCGACGTCGAATGTGATGCGCTCAGTTCTGAAGTTGAGCTCCCCGCCAAAGGTCACCGGCAGAGTTATCTTCCCCTTAGGCTTGCTCCTTCCCGGGTTGATTCCTTGGAAAGAACCGGTCTCTTCGAGCTCGCCGTCTGGGATTTGGAGTTTCTTGATCACATCAGAGGAGATCAAGTTCAGCCCGGCCCCGCCGTCAACCAACATTTTGGTGACCTTGAGGTTGCGGATGGTGGGGGAGACCAGCATCGGCAAGCACCCGACCGCTGTGGTGCGGTCAGGGTGATCCTCAAGATCAAAAATGATGGGCGTGCTGGACCATTTGAGGAGCCTGCGCGACTCCACGGGCGGCTCTGCTGTGTTCACCTCACGCACCCACTGCTTGAGCTGGCGGTGGGAGGTGTGCAGAGAGGCGCCGCCGTGGACGCACAGGACCTCCGTGGCTTTCTGGAACTCCTGCTCGCCGTTATCTTCATCCTCCATGTCTTCGTCGTCGTCCTCTTCATCCTTGTCGCGGCCCCGGGGAGGTCGATCACCTTGCCGCTGCTTGGCCTTGCCGCGGCGTCCTCCCCGGCCATTGAACGGGCGCTTCTTGCTTGGCTCTCCTCCGCCACCTTGGGCCTTCTCCTTGTCGCGCCTCTCGTACTCAGCTTTCTGCTGCTCGACGAGGTACTCGACGCGTTTGCAGTTGGAGAGGTCGTGGCCCTTGGTGCGGTGGATCTTGCAGTATTGCTTGTCGGAGCCGTCCTGCTTGTCGGTTGCCGCTACAGGGGCAGGCTCCTTGCCGGAGCCGCCAGCCTGTGTTTGCTTGGCGGGAGCCTCCTTGCCGGACTTCTCGACGGCAAGAACTTCCTTCTTGTTCTTCCTCCTGTTGTTCCGCCGCCGGCTCTTCTTTGCCGGGGCGGCGTCGTCGCTGTCGCTTCCTCCTGCGCCAGCATCCTCCCCGGGGAGTCTCCTCCCCTCTTCTGCGCGTGCGCACTTGTCAGCCAGAGCGTAGAGCTCGCTGACATCCAGAATCTTGGTCATGGCCATCTCTTCACGCATGCGGCGGTTACGCACGTTCTGGTGGAACGCGCTGATAACCGCGGCAGGGTGGACGTCGGGGATGTTGTGCTGTACACGGCTGAAGCGTTGGATGTACTTGCGCAGGGATTCTCCTTCCTTCTGGGCCAGAATGTGGAGATCGCTCTCCTGGCCGTGGGGTTTGTGACCGCCCGTGAAGGCGCCAACAAACTGGTGGCAAAGGTCTGCCCAAGAAGAAATGGAACCTTCCGGCAAGTGCATAAGCCAGGAACGAACGTTCGGCTTAAGCACGAGCGGGAAGTAGTTCGCCAAAATCTTCTCGTCGCGCCCCCCGGCAGCCTGCACCGCGATGGTGTAGATGCTGAGGAATTCCGAGGGGTGCGTCTTGCCGTCGTACTTCTCCGGTACGTCGGGCTTGAAATTCTTCATGCTGGGCCACTGGACGCGCCGCAGCTCACGGGTAAACGCAGGGCAACCTGCCACATACGGCAAGTTGCCTGGTTCACCGGGCGCGCGCGCGTCGACAGCGTTCCCAGCTCTCTGGTCTGATTGTCGCCGAGCTTCTCGGCGGCGCTCGATTGTTGTTCGAGCGTCTTCTTGTCGCCGGTCGTCAAGGACTTGGCGCTGGTCCCGACGAGCCCGCGGATCCGACGACGCCGTGGAGCCGTCGTCGGCGTTGTTCCGGCGGGGCGGCGTCTTCTGCTTCTGCGGCGAGGAGTGCACGGTGGTTGCACCCCCGGCGGTCTTGTCGCCGTCGGCCTTCGTCTTTTCGGCTTGCCGCGGCCCCGAGGTCGCCGGCTGCTGCGGCGTATCGTTGTTGGCGAAGGCGATCAGGCTCTGGATGGTGGCCCTCCAGTCTTCGGCCTTGTCTGCCGCTGGAGGGACATCGAGGAGCAGTTGCGCCCTCGCGAGCGCTTCTGCTGGAGTGGAGGGGAGCGGGGGCGAGCGGTGCGAGGAGCGGGATATGCTCGGACTCCTAACAGCGTTAGAAGGAGCAGGGTCCCGCCCCGGCGAGCGTGCCTTGCTCGTGCCAGGACGATGGCCCGGAGCGTCCCGCGAACCTCCGGTTTGCCCTTGGCCCGGCAAGCGGATGCCACCTCCTGTGGTATGGCGCTGCTGGGTTGTCGTTTGCAGAGATGGACGCGGCGCGTCCACGGAGACCGAGGCTCGGTCGTCCGTTCTGTCTTTGGATTTGGTGGTGCCGCGAGTGTCCTCGCCGGCGACCACCCTTCCGACGGCGTCTCCCCCGCCCACCGTTGGCTCCGACGGCGGCGGATGAGACGCAGACGGGCCTCCGACCTCCGAAGCCTTCTTCTTCGGGGCCATGGTGCTGTTGTTGATGAAGCTGGCGAATTCGGAGAGGTTGATGAAGAATGCGCCCGCGTGAACGCCGGATCAGGTCCGCACAAACTCGACGCCCCCTACCTGGCGCGCCAAAGATGTCGGGGGAAACTGTCCACCACGAGCACCTATGGGACCGGAGCCCCTTGCTTGTGCGGTAAGAGGGCGGAGGGAGCACGAAGAGCAGATCGTAGTGAGCACGCGGACAGTTTACGCAGGTTCGGGCCGCGATGGACGCGTAAAACCCTACTCCTGCTTGGTTTGTATTGAGTTGGAGAGCTCGGGAGCTTGAAGAACTAGCTACACCGAGCGTATGAGCGATCTAGATTCCGAACCCCCTCCACGTTGTGCACGGGCCTCCTTTTATAGTGCAAGGGGTCACCGACAGGTGTCAACGTAGGAGAAAGGGTAAAAATGTAAAAGAGGTGGTAGTTGTAACAGTGCGGGAATAGTGGAGCTACAGTGCGTGAACAGTGGTAGCTACCTACTTTGACAGTGGGGGACAAGAGCATTTAATGCCCGTCGCCGTCGACCCCAAAAGCGCCCGCCCTTGCGTCTCCGTTTGCCACGGCGATGGCTTCACCGCCGTGGAGTGCCACCGTGTCCCCCAGGCTGCACAGCCACCCGCCACGCGTCCCAGGAAAAGCCCCAGGGCGACGCGTGGACCGATGAGCTGGAGCGCGGGCACACAGCGCAACTCTCCCCGGCAAGCACCTTGCCGGGGTCTTGACCTTGCCGGGCCCGGGAGCTTGTCGGGCTCTGAAGCTTGTCGCTCCCCGGACCCTGCCGGGGCGCATATAGCGCCGAGGCATGTCTTCTGTAATGTAACCTTCTAGTCTTCCTGGCAAGCTCCTCTTGCCAGGTTCTTGCGTGAGTGAGGTAACCTTGAGCCTGGAACGGCCTTCCCGGCAAGCTCTACTTGCCGGGGTCTCGATCTTCTGTCTTGTATACTTTGTTTTTGAATGGTTTTGTATGGAACAGGAAGGTCTCCGGCGAGCGCGTGTTAAGCCCTAGCGCGGGAAGCTGCTACTGTCCGTGCACAAGTTGGGGTACTGAGGTACCCCTACCTTAGTACACCGACAATAGGTTTTTGTAATCTAAAAATATAAAAACAGCAAGGTACGAAGTGGTAAAAGTGAGCATAAACGGTGTTGCAATGCTAGGAAACAAGGCCTAAGGTTCATACTTTCACTAGTGCAAGTTCTCTCAACAAGGATAACATTATTGGATCATATTCCTAGCCCTCAACATGCAACAAAGATTCACTCCAAAGTAACTAATAGTGGAGAACAAACGAAGAGATTATGGTAGGGTACGAAACCACCTCAAAGTTATTCTTTCTGACCGATCTATTCAAGAGTGCGTAGTGAAATAACACGAAGCTATTCTTTCCGTTCAATCTATCATAGAGTTCGTACTAGAATACCACCTTAAGATACAAATCAACCAGAACCCTAATGTCACCTAGATAATCCATTGTCACCTCAAGTATCTGTGGGCATGATTATACGATATGGATCACACAATCTCAGATTCATCTATTCAACGAACACAAAGAAATTCAAAGAGTGCCACGAAGTTTCTACCGGAGAGTCAAGACGAAAACGTGTGCCAACCCCTATGCATAGATTCCCAAGGTCACATAACTCGCAAGTTGATCACCAAAACATACATCAAGTGAATCAATAGAATACCCCATTGTCGCCACGGGTATCCCACGCAAGACATACATCAAGTGTTCTCAAATCCTTAAAGACTCAATCCGATAAGATAACTTCAAAGGGAAAACTCAATTCATCACAAGAGAGTTGAGGGGGATAAACATCATAAGATCCAACTATAATAGCAAAGCTCGCGATACATCAAGATCGTGCCATCTCAAGAACACAAGAGAGAGAGAGATCAAACACATAGGTACTGGTACATACCCTCAGCCCCAAGGGTGGACTACTCCCTCCTCGTCATGGAGAGCACCGGGATGATGAAGATGGCCACCGGAGAGGGATTCCCCCCTCTGGCAGGGTGCCAGAGCGGGTCCAGATTGGTTTTCGGTGGTAACAGAGGCTTTCGGCGGCAGAACTCCCGATCTAGGTTACTTTCTGGAGGTTTCAGTATATATAGGAGGTGTTGGAGTCGGGGCCAAGTAAAGGGGGTCTCCGGGCTATCCACGAGGCAGGGGGCGCGCCCAATAGGGGGGCACCCCCACCCTCGTGGTCAGCCCGTGGATCTTCTCGTCCCCTTCCGGCACTTCCTGGGCTTCTTTAGGTCCGAAAACGTCCTCCGTTGAGTTTCAGGTCAATTGGGCTCCGTTTGATATTACTTTTCTTCGAAACCCTAAAACAGGAGAAAACAAAAACTGGCACTGGGCTCTCGGTTAATAGGTTAGTCCCAAAAATCATATAAAAGTGTATATAAAAGCCCATAAAACATCCTAGAAGGATAATATAATAGCATGGAACAATCAAAAATTATAGATACGTCGAAGACGTATCAGCATCCCCAAGCTTAATTCCTGCTCGTCCTTGAGTAGTTAAATGATAAAAACAGAATTTTTGATGTGCAATGCTACCTAACATAATTCTCAATCTAATTCTCTTTATTGTGGCATGAATGTTCAGATCCGAAAGATTCAAGATAAAAGTTTATATTGACATAAGAATAATAATACTTCAAGCATACTAACACAGCAATCATGTCTTCTCAAAATAACATGGCCAAAGAAAGTTATCCCTACAAAATCATATAATCTGGCTATGCTCCCTCTTCATCACACAAAATATTCATATCATGCACACCCCCGGTTTCAGCCAAGCACTTGTTTTCATGCTCAATTTTTTCAAACCTTTCAACTTTCACGCAATACATGAGCGTGAGCCATGGATATAGCACTATCGGTGGAGTAGAGTGGTGGTTGTGGAGAACACAAAAATGAGGATGATAGTCTCACATCAACTAGGCGTATCAACGGGGTATGGAGATGCCCATCAATATATATCAATGTGAGTGGGTAGGGATTGCCATGCAACGGATGCACTAGAGCTAAAAATTTATGAAAGCTCAACAAAAGAAACTAAGTGGGTGTGCATCCAACTTGCTTGCTCACGAAGACCTAGGGCATTTGAGGAAGCCCATCGTTGGAATATACAAGCCAAGTTCTATAATGAAAATTTCCACTAGTATATGAAATTGACTAAACAAGAGACTCTCTATCATGAAGAACATGGTGCTAATTTGAAGCACAAGTGTGGAAAAAGATAGTAGCATTGTCCCCCCTTTTTTGGAGGGGCTTTCTCCTCTTTTTTTTTAATTTTTTTAGCCTTTCTTCACATGGGACAATGCTCTAATAATGATGATCATCACCTTTTATCGATTTACAACTTGATATTACAACTCGATACTAGAACAAAGTATGACTCTATATGAATGCCTCCGGCGGTGTACCGGGATGTGCAATGAATCAAGAGTGACATGTATGAAAAATTATGCATGGTGGCCTAGCCACGAATACCATGTCAACTACATGATCATGCATGGCAATATGAAAATGATGAAGCATGTCATAGCAAACGAAAAGGTGGAAAGTTGCATGGCAATATATCTCGGAATGGCTATGGAAATGACATGATAGGTAGGTATGGTGGCTGTTTTGAGGAAGGTATATAGTGGGTGTATGGTACTGGCGAAAGTTGCGCAGTACAAGAGAGGCTAGCAATGGTGGAAGGGTGAGAGTGCGTATAATCCATGGACTCAACATTAGTCATAAAAAACTCATATACTTATTGCAAAAATTTACGAGTCATCAAAAGAAAGCAATCAACGCATGCTCCCAGTGGGGAGGTTGGTAGGAGTTAACCAACGCGCGCCCCCGACCTCCACACAAAGGATGACACTCTACAAATACCTCATGCTCTAACTTCATCACATAGCGGTTCACCATACGTGCATGCTACGGGAATCACAAACTTTAACACAAGTATTTCTCAATTTCATAATAACTCCACTAGCATGACTCTAATATCACTATCCTCATATCTGAAAACAATTATCAAGCATCAAAATTCTCATCATATTCAATGCACTTTGTATGAAAGTTTTTATTATATTTATCTTGGATGCCTATCATATTAGGACTAGTTTTATACCGCACATTACCATGCTGTTCTAAAAGACTCTCAAAAGGATATAAGTGAAGCATGAGAGATCAACAATTTCTACAAAATAAAATCACCACCGTGCTCTAAAAGATATAAGTGAAGCACTAGAGCAAACTATTTAGCTCAAAAGATATAAGTGAAGCACATAGAGTGTTCTAACAAATTCAAGGCCATATTTATCTCTCTCAAAAAGGTGTGTCCAGCAAGGATGATTGTGGTCAACTAAAAAGCAAAGACTCATATCATACATGACGCTCCAAGCAAAACACATATCATGTGGTGAATAAAAATATAGTCCCGAGTATAGTTACCAATAGATGAAGACGAAAGAAGGGATGCCTTCCTGGGGCATCCTGTAACACCCCAGATGTAACACTTCCCATTTATGGCAATATATGAAACGTTGACTTCATAAATTCCATTATGGGCTCTTCTTCCATTTCGGGTTTCTTCATTTTGTCGCGTACGTGTGTGCATTTCATCCATGCCATGTTATCATGTGCATTGCATTGCATTCGTGTTGTCACTTGCACCCGCACTCGCCTCTTCCCGTTGTCCGTTTCGAGTTCCGACACTCACACACGTGCCCGTGGCACCCCCGAGTCCTTCTTTTGTGTGTGGCCGTGTAACGTTCCCGGAGTGAGGTGAGACTTGTCGTGCATTGTTGTTTTGGTACGTGTAGGCCGCCTGTCAAGTTTCATCGTGTTTGGAGTTTGTTTGGTACTCCAACGGTTAAGCTAGTGGGCTAAAAGCACCTCTTCCTTTTGGCCCAAGCCCCCTCCACAACAGCCCACTAACCCAGCACAACCACTCCCATCATCTCGGTCGTCGGATCACGAATGGGTGGGCAAAAACCGCTCCCCATTTGGAGTCTCCTAGCTCCCTATGCCTATAAAACAGCCCCCACGTCCATTTTGCGGACGAAAACCTAATCCCAAGCTCTTCCGCGCCGCCGGACACGTCCGTTCCGGCCGGACACGTCCGTCCGCCGCCCCTCAGCGAACCGCGTCGCGCCACGTGTCCCACCGCCGCCTCTCTCTCCTCCCCGCACCACCGGGCCCAAACGCAGCCCGCCCGGCCCGCGCGCCTCCGCCACCCCGCGTCCGCGCGACCCCGCCGTCCCCGCCGCCTCCGGTGGCCCGCCGCCGCCGCCTCGCCGTCCGGCCGGTCGCCGCCACCCGGCCGGTCGACCTCTCGCCGGCCGCTCCGTCCCGCCGACGCCGCCCGCGCCCCCGCGGCCTCCTCCGCCGCCGTGCCCGTCCCTCCGGCCAGGCCGCCGCCGCGCTCTGGGGAGCTCTCGCACTGCGACCCTCTTCTTCCACACCGGCGCCGTCTTCGGCGAGCCGCCGATTCGCTCCGGGCCAGATCTGCCCCGGGTGGATCAGATCCACTGGGAGCCGATCCAAACGTCCCCACGCCCGGATATCCCCGTCCCGCTTCTCCTCGTCCCGTTGACTTTCGGGAGGTATAAAAAAACCACTAAGTCCCCGGTTTTCCATAATTTGTTGCCTCCTTTGCATGGATGTAACTTTTTGTGTGCTTATCCAAATGATGCAAATAATATGTGAAAATGATCGTGGTGATACGCTCTTCATTTTGTTCCATTGAGGCATGCTTGTTTGAGTTCATCTAGATGCCCTAATCTCTGTTGCAAGAGTGCTACTTGTTTAAAACTGCTGTTACTTGTAATTTTGTTGCCATGTTTGAGATGTGATAACTTTGTGCATGTTGGTCCAAATGGAGCATATGATATGTAAAAATGTTCATTGTGAAGTGCTCTACATGATGGTTGTTGTAGCATTCATGTTAGGTGTCATATTGCCATGTTAATCTATGTTGCAAAAGTGCATGTGGCTGTTAAGTGCTGAAACTTGTTATGAGATGCTGATTTGAAGTGCTCATTGCTATTGATGTGTTTATCCTCATGTCACATGTCAATATGTTTTAGAAGCACCATCATATGGTCTTTGCTGTGGTGCAATCCATTTTCCATGATATGCCTTGAGGTGACTTAAACAAGCTTGTAAACATGCCATGCCAATGTTGCTGTTTTATACTTAGTAAAAAAACTGCTAAGTCTGGAAATCTATTAACCTGATGTTATGTTTGCTTGATGCCTCGCTCAAATCCATGCTTGTTTTGGAGTGGCCAATGGTCATATCTTGTTTTCCATGTTATGCTCTATCCATCCATGCCCTTACTTGCACATATGGCCGGCTGTAGCTTATTTATTTCTTGCTCTCAAGTTGCTATAAATTATACCTGTCAGGTTTTTATCAGCATGATCAATTTGGTGTAGCTTGTTGCTATTGATCCATGCCTCCTATGGAGTTGCTCCAATGGAGTTGTTTGATGTATGCTATGTCTACAATATGCCCATGATCTTTATATACTTAGTGGAGTTGATATGCATGTTGTTTTGTGCCTCCGAAGGCAGCATCGTGATGATGTTTTTGCCTTCGCAGATTTTTGCTAAGTCTCGATAATTTTATTGCAACTTGCCATGCTTGGTTAATTGTGTTCCAGTAGGTTTTTGGGTGTGTTCTAAGTTCATGCGTGTTAAGTAACATGTCTACTTCATGTCCATGACCTTTTTCTCCATGTTTGAGTGATGTAGCATAATTATTTCTTGCTCCAAACATGCCATGTGGCTGTAATCTGCAGCTTTGTGTGAATATTGTTTTTCTTGCCTTTTGCAAACCGTGTGTCCGTTTCCGGCGATCTTTATATCGATTTCAACCGAAATCTTCCCCTCTATTCAGTGGCTTGCTTGGTTTTCCAAGATGAGGCCTTCTCCTTCATCTTTTTCTTAGGTTCAAGTACTTCCACATGCATACGCATCATCATACTAGCATCATGTTGATTGTGCATTGCACCATGTTTGATATTGTGCCATGTTGTGTTATTGTGTTGAGTAGAGCCGGGAGCCGAGACCGAGTACGAGGTTCCTACCGAGGTTGAGTGTGAGGAGCAAGGTTATGATCCCATCGACGACTCAACAGGCAAGATGACCTTACCCAGATATCATTACTATCTTTGCCTATTGCTAGATGTCTCGCTCTTTAGCTTATTGCCTCGATGCCCATGTTTGTTTGTCAGCCTCCTATTGTAGCCATGAATCTCTCTTACCACCCAACCTAGCAAACCTTTGATTGGCTACGTAAGCTTCCCTCAGCCCCTCTTATAGCATTGTTAGTTGCAGGAGAAGATTTGAAGATTCTTGCTTCATGATGAAGTTATTGTTGGGTTATCACAATATATATAATCTGTTAAACCAAATCATCTATATATTTGGCAATGGGTGGAAGGCTAAGCCTCTTGCTTGGTGTTTTGTTCCACTCATGCCACCCTAGTAACCGTTTAAACCGGTGTTATGTTCCTTGATTATGCGTTCCTAACATGGTTGGGGTTATGGGACCCCCTCGATAACCCCCTTAGCGCTAAAGCTTTTCCAGCGAGGCCCGACATTGGTTTTACATTTGCCTAACAACTAAAACTTGCCGAGGGAGTAATTAACCCGAGGATTTATTAATCAACCCCCCTGGGCCAGTGCTCGTTTTGAGTGTTGGTCCAAACTAGAGTCGTGTGCGGTACCCCCCTTGGCAACTTGGGTTTTGGCCACTGTACGCTGTGCTCACCCGGTCGTGGCCTGAGACTAGATACGCGCGGCTACTGTCAGGGTGTCGGCACGCCGGGAGGTCTTGCTTGATTAGTTTTACCTTTGTCGGAATATCTTGAGCACGGGATTCCGAGAATACTCGGGTCTTCCCACCTTGGAGTTGTGACTCCGCACATCGTGAGCTTGTGATTGGCTAAGTTGGAACACCCCTGCAGGGTTTGAACTTTCGAAAGCCGTGCCCGCGGTTATGTGGCAGATGGGAATTTGTTAATATCCGATTGTAGAAAACTTGACACCATGTTTACACTACCAGCGTGAGTAACCGTGACGGTCATTTTCCAAAGGGGTTCAGGAAGTGAACACAGTGGGGTTATGTTTGACGTGCTTAGATAGGATCACTTCTTGATCACTTTGATGATCGTTGGCACTTCTCTTCTCGCTCTAAACACGTAAGCTAGTGCTAGTGCAGCTGCAACCTTGTTCTTCAGCCTTGTTCCACACCCAAGGCTTAGATAGTTTTGCTACCCGGGAACGGGATTGCTGAGTCCTCCGTGGCTTGCAGATTCTACACAACACCAGATGCAGGTACCATGGTGAACTACACAGGTGATGGCACATATTTGTTTTGGGAGTTCGATGAAGAACGTGGGCGATACTACGTGTCTTATCCAGAGGATTAGTAGGGCTCTTACTAGGATGATCTGGACCTCGTGTTATTTATTTATGGTATCTTTCATTTGGATCTTCGTCCGTAGTCGGACTGTGATGTTATTTGGATGATGAATGTTTATGTAATGCATTGTGTGACGTGGCGAGTGTAAGCCAACTACTCTTTTGCAATTTCATCCCTCTTTTACATGAGTCATGCAAAGATACCATACTTGAGATCATTCTAGTATGAGCTTATACCTTTAAGTCACGCCTCGACACGTGGGAGGTATAATCTCATACCGGGCATTACAAGTTGGTAATCAGAGCCTTCTCCGACCTAGGAGCCCCCACTGATTGATCGAATCATTGACGGTTGAGTCTAGGCACACACTTGAAAATGTTTTGAGTCCTATATATATATATCAGAGAGTAGGATTTCGTTTTTACTCCTCATCTCTTATCTCTCTGGTGAGGACTCCTGACGATTACTCTATCTCTTGTACTCTCAAAAATTCACTAATTTATTTTTAGGATCGCGCGAGTATTGTTTGAATTGTTCCGATGTCTTTGTGACGAGAACATTGTTCTTGATGCCTCCTGTCATTTAGGGGTTGTGGCAGTGTCCCGGGGAGTTGAGCTCCGAGGTGTTGTCGTCACAAATCTATCGCAGCAGTTCTGGAATTGTCGTGGAATTAGCACGGCAGGTGTCCGGTTTAGGGGACTTAGGTGTGAGGCCATCGCGCGGAAGGTTGTCAGAATCGCAATTCTATTGTACGATTCTACGACTTTACGATCCAAACTAACCCCTCTGATTCTACGACTTTAGTTCATAGAATCTATGTTTCTACGATCCTGATAGTGAAGATTCCACGATTTGCGATCCTACCATCAGGGCTCCGATCCGATTCAAAATCGTGATTCTGACAACCTTGATCGCGCGGGTTAGCTTGAAGAGGTTAAAAGTACACAAAGGACACAGAGAGTTTATACTAGTTCGGCCCCTTCGATGAAGGTAAAAGCCTACGTCTAGTTTGGTGTGGTATTGCTTGGGCGTCGATGAACAGGGAGCGAATCGCTTGCCTGTGTTTCGCGTTGTTGTTTCTTATCCTGAACCATCGCCGGGTCGTCCCTTTATATAGGAGGCAACGCCTGGTCCGGTTTACAGAGTCCCGAGGCCGACTCATAAACGTGTCCGCCTCGGTCTCTACTCTTTCTATCTTACATCCCAAGTTACATGATACGACGGTTTACAGACCATGGGCCTTACACAGGGGCCCTAGACCTGTATGGGCTGTAACCTCTTGTACAGATTCTACTGGGCTTGTAGTAATACAACAATGTCAGCGTAATCCGGACCTTCCTAGCCGGTTTATACCTACAAGTAATATCCCTGACATTAGGCCCCAGATTGATTTGAACTTGTTCATGTCAGTCTTCTAAGTCTTGCACAAATCTCCTCTCTGCAAATTATCTGCTTCATAAACCGACCATGACGTCATCTCCTGGAATCGCCTTAATCCGTCGTGGTGTCATCTCTGCATTTAATGCTCGCCTCTGTCTGTTACCTTTATTAAATGCCGCACCGAAAATCGAGGCGACAGCGAGATCTTTATCCAATATCTGGCCTCCTCGATTCTCGCACTTACCGTTTTCACCTCTTCGGCTTATAAATACCGCTGAAACATACCTCTTTTCCCCTTCTGCCTTCTTCTTCCTCCATCTCCATCGCTCGAAGCTCCGCCGCCGCTCTTCGAGCTCACCGTCGTCCTCGAGCCAGGCCGCTGCATCACCCTGAACGTTACCAGAGTACTTCACCACCGCCCTCTACTTCGTCAGGTACTCCTTCTTCCCTGTAGATCTCAATCTAGGGTTCCTTCCGTAGCTCCACCATGAAACCTTGAACTTTTGCTGTTCATCCCCGTAGGTCAGCCTTGCCGTAGATTCAAACTTTATTTAGATTCGACCTGAATCCGTGCGCTCCTGCTCCGTCCTCATGTCTTTAGTTCTTCTAGTTTATCAGTTTAGATTTGATCGGTAGAGAACCTCCGCGGCCTTTCCTGTATATGACTTGTGTTTATTCCATATTTTTCTTATGCCTCAGATCCATTTTTACCTCAGCCTTCTGTGGAAATTGTTTCTTCACGCTATTGATCTGTACCTTGTCTCACCGGTTTAGTCAATCATATGCTCTCTTTGGTGGTTTAGACGTAAGCCCGTATCCATAATTGACGGTTTAGCTTCTCCTTTCCCTGTTATCATAAACCGGTAGCTGTCTTACTCGCATCTGCTTCCGGATTATTAATACCATTAGTCCCTTGTTTAAGCTGACAATTAGGTCCACAACTTTATAAAATGCTTTGGCTTATATTTTAGCAATTGGTAAACCAGATTTTGCACTGTACTTTTCAGCACTTCCTTATTCCAAACGATGGCCAAGCAGTTCGTCGCTTGCAACTGGGTTCCTTCCCGGATCACGGAAGATGACTTAGTTAAAGCGGCATCAATTGGCATCCTGGGCCCCAAGGAAACTTTACACTGGCGAACTCCTGAAGGAGAATGCCCTCCTGAGCCTAAGGAGGGAGAAGTTGTAGTTTTCTTTGATCACCTGGCCCGGGGGTTCAGTCCTCCCGGTTCAAAATTCTTCCGGGATGTACTAGCTGCTTTTCAACTCCACCCTCAGGATGTAGGCCCAAATTCTATGTCAAACATCTGCAATTTTCAAGTCTTCTTAGAAGCATATCTTCAAGAAGAACCATCAGTGGACCTTTTCCGAGACTTTTTCATCTGAACCGGCGGACGGAGTTTACTGATGGGCCGCATCAGGAGTTGGGCGGCGTCAGTATTCAAAAGAGAAAGGATGTGAGTTTCCCTCATGCTGCCCTTCACAGCCACCCCAAAGAATGGAACCAAACATGGTTCTATTGTAGGGATACTTCGCCTGAAGGAGAGAACCCGCTGCCGGGTTATCGCGCCTATCGCCTGGCGACGGATCACCCCTTGCCGCAACGCCTCAACGCCCTGGATCGTGCCCGGTTTGCCCCTCAGCTTTCTAAGCTCAGGGCCTTCATAGCCAACGGCTTAACCAGAGTCGACTTTGTTCGCTGCTGGCTTTCTTGGAGCATCCTTCCATTAAGCCGGCGCTCAGGTCTGATGTGTGAATACTCCGGCGAACCGGATGATCCCCAGTGTCACATTGACATAATACTTCCTGAAGACAAAGTTACTGAGTCCGTGAAGAAAATGTTAAACATCCCTTTGGATGAGTGCAACCGGACCGGTTTAGCTCCGTTCTGCGAAACCAATAAACCGCCAGCAGTAAGTCCTTCCCAATATTTCATGTTTGTTTTAATCCGGCCATATCAATTGTCTTCCATTTATTTCCTATCTTCTGCACAGGTCAACGATCCCTTCTGGAAGAGGAAATCTCAAGATAAACCGGCCAGGCAACCACGCCGGAAAACTTATGCTGTTAAGAAGAAGAAGGCTGTTGCTGCCTCCGGCTCACACCCCGAGGAGGATGATCCAGATTCGGAGGTATGAATTAAACCTTATATGCTTTAACATCCCTTTGTCTAAATTTATGTTAACAGTGCCTTTCCACAGGATCTGGCGGAAGGAAGTAAAGCGGCGGGAGTTGAGGTAATTTCTCTCTCTTCTGACTCAGAACCGCTGCCCCCCAAAATCCGCCGGGTGTCCTGGAAATATCCCTTTTCTCATCCTTACGCTCAATTGGATCCCAACTTTCTTTTGAAGAAACAACAACATGAAGCACGCCGGACCACATGCCATAGCGGCCATGTGGTGGAGTCATCTGGAATACCTCTTACGCCGGCTCGCACGCGTCGCTCCGAGGTTTTACTTTCTCCAACTCTCCTTCATCCAAAGACAGGCCTCATACGTAAACCGCTTAAACCGTCTGATCCTGATTATCAGGAGGCTCCTCTGTCCTCTTCCGGCGAGTCAACTGCTACGCAGGTCCCCGTGCTGAAGACCGTGCCTGGGTAAGTATTTTTTCAAACATCCGGTTTACCTTCATGCTTTTAACTTCATGATTCTCATTGTTCCTTTAATATTTACCAGAAAGACGAAGCCTAGCAAGAAGGCGAAAGCAAATAAAGCGGCTGCTGAAACCACTGCCGCTGAACCGGCTGATGACCCTGAAGCGGCTATTCTTCTAGAAGATATCCCTGAAGCTTAGTTTGATGATCCTATTCCTATGGATCGTGACGATGTCACTGCTCCAGGAGGTGACAAGATGGAGAATGCGTCTGAACCGGCGAGCCTTGTCCGGGTTAGCCCTCTTCGGACTAGCCCGGCTCCTGTCAGTCCGGCGCCTACTGCTGTCCCCCTCCAACCAACTACTGCCTCATCCGCAGATGTTGTGATAACCGGGCTAGGCTTTACTGTTCCCACCGAGCCTGTCGCCTTGGCCAGGCATACTGCCAAGGAGGAAACACTTCAATAAGACAAAGGCAAGTGGAGCACATACTTATCCAGCTATGCCCAATTGATTGCCCAAGAACTTCATTCCGGGTATCTAAACTGGCTTTTTACCAGCCGTGATTATGAAGCCGGATTGGTTAATATGATGAAGGATAAGTATGAGGTAATTTTCTTTCCTTTTACTTGTCTCTGCTTTGTAGTCTCGCAATCCTGTCTTTAGGCCATAGTAGCCCCCAAGTGCCGGTTTAGCTTCATTGTAGGTGAACCGGGACTTCCATTGTATCTGAAAATGACTTACATTAGCCCCCAAGTGCCAAGGGTATAACTTGTTTTATGCGCTTGGGACTTGTCTGAAATTCTCTTTTGTTACTTCAATTGCACATTAGCCCCCAAGTGTCAAGTGTATAACTTGTTATATGCTTGAGACTTGATTGATCTGTCTTTCTAATCCGTTTGATTTCCTTGTAGGCTGACTTGACCCGGAGGGCTTCGGAGATAACTGAACTGCGGAATAGCTTGGCTGTTAATGAAACTGCCTCCGCCAAAGCCAAGGAAGAACTTGTGCTTACCTTGACCAACATGGAGAAATTGAAAAAGGACTTTGAAGCGGAACGGTCCACATGGGAAGTGCAGAGGAATGCTCTTGAAAAAAGAGCAAAGGACGTTGAAGCTGCCCTTAATCCGGTTACACAGGAGTTGACCGGTTTAAAACAGCAAATAGAACTCGTGACCTCTGCTATCTTCGGTGAGTACTCATCTGTATATGTTTTTCATCCTTGCAATCTTTGTTCCGTTCCGGTTTAACTCGACAAACATATATAGGGAGGCGCATAACTCATCTTAGAGATGATGTCCGGAAGAAGCTCAAGGCCTCTTATACCCTGGTGGAGCAGCTTTATTCCGGCGCTCAGAGGGTTATTAGTGCGATGTCCCATAACAAACCAGCACCAACTACCATCCAAGGCACTTTGGAGAAGCTATCTGTCCTGCCTGTGCGTCTGGTGGAGGTGAAGAAGTCTGCTGCACGGGCTGGTTCTCTTATAGCGCTGACCCAGGCCAAAGCATGGGTCCCTGACTTTGACTCGGCTAAAGCTATGAACGGTTACCCCAGCAATAAAGAGGACGGGTCAGTCTTTTCTGCCGAAGACCTCCGTGCTCTGACTAAGGACATGCTCCCACTTGCCAGTAAGCTTGCCGATGAAGCGGATTTGACAAGGTATGATCCGGCCTATGATTTAGAAAATGAGCGGGTAGATCGGCCGGTTTACGACACCGAGAATCTGCCCCACCAGTTCGTGGCCATACTTTCGCTCCAGATATTGATCCGTCAGATCTTATTAATGAGGAAATGTACTTCCGTGCACTCTCCAAGATTGATTGGCGTGCTCCTGATTTCCAGCCACTACCTGAAGATGAAGAAGACCCGGAACAAGTCGACCCTCAGCCTTCGCAGCGCGAAGAGGAGTCATAAACCGTCCGGTTTAATTTGTAGCTTGCTGAATATTTTTGTCAAAACTTTAATCTATTCGGGCCTGCAGGTGCCTTGTAATAGGATAGTTGAAATATTATCTTTGTCCCAATATGGATGTCACAGCTTGATTTGGCGTTTGCCAATTTAATCCTTTTGTTCTGCCATGCTTGATCTGTTTATACTAGCAAAAGAGCCCGTGCGTTGCAACGGGAGAATGCAAGGCCTGCAAATCAGGCTCGAAGGCATAGATATTCTAATGGTGCAGTATTATCAAACACGTCAAATATGTAACTTTAGGATCCTCAGACACGTCGGATAGCATTGCCAAATTTTTTAACGTTTAACTCACTTTTCTTCTTCTTACTCCACCCATTATCTCTGTCCCCCAATTCAAGATTGTCGCTATAAGCAATAGCACATCCGACATGCAATACCGACGTGTATTGAGAAAGAAATACAGAAAATATAAAAAAACAGAGCATTCTAAGGGCGACTGGAGTCGAGAAAGTCGATAAAATCCTAAAGATAAAATGTCACTTATGGTATAAAAAGAGTCATTCTGCTTCCGCTCGTTTAATTCTCAAAGACGGGTCGCCGTTCATCATCATGGTGGTGACATAACTCGGGCTCTGCTGCTCTTGGACCGGAAGAACAACATGTTGGTCAGCGAGGGTTGCGGATGGGAATGGTGTCCTATGTCCAGGAGTGGCGGAGATAACAAATCTCATACTTGTGTATGACGAAGCTGGTTCTCGACCCGTCTTTGTCGAGAACTCGAGATAGAAGGTGAGGCTGTGTAGCTTTGTACCTAATGTACATCTTACCGTTGCCGTCATCAGGGCGTAGATGCCGCCCCCATAGGCCTTGCCTCTGCCAGGTACCGCCCCTGTCAATGCAATTTGTGAACGCCGTTTTCAAGTCTGTTCTATTGCAAACTCTCACCACCATCGCTCGCTCACAGAAGTCAGCGACATCTCCCTGACATGGAAAAACATTACTACTTTAAATAGGTACTCCCTCCGTTCCAAATTACTCGTCGTGGTTTTAGTTTAAATTTGAACTAAGTAATTTGGAACGGAGGGAGTAGTTCCGAGTCAATGGAGGAAAAACAGATGATGTATGCATCTAATAAGCTACTTATTACTTTGAGAAGAGGGAGGCTGCAACGTTAGAGTGTAGAATAGCGCTGCACCTTCTTGTTGGGCTAGTGCCCAAATCTCCTAGTCGGTTCATCTGCAAAGCGTCAGCATGCCATGGATCCAGCCAACAATCGGGCGTCATCCTGTTTGTCTTTCTTGACGTTGGTTTGCCTCGTACAGTTTTCCTTTTCTAGATAAATCACACGTAAATCCATCAAAGATAGCTTCTTCCAGAAGACAAATAAGTCCCGAAAAATACAGATCATCAGGTCATGTGGTACAGATGAATTGGTCTGATGCCACCAACGAAAAACAGAAGCACCATATCGCTAGAGAAACTGAGAGATGGGAGCATATAGCCGACGCATATCCTAGAAGTACGACAAAAATTTAATCTCCGGTTTCACCTAAATTACCTCGAAAGTATGAATCAGTACACTCCTGGGCGGAACTGGTGCGCATGTATCCAAAGGAAAAAACACATCTATATTGAGCAGCTTCATGGATAATCAACTACGCAGATGGCTACGCCTGCGGTATATTAATCGCACAAAATCTACAACCAATTTCCCAAATATGTACTCGATCCAAGTAACCCGCACACTATCTGTATGAGTTGGCGCCGGAGGAGGAAATCCGGCGCCAGCGGTCACGGCGACCGTGACGGCCACCACGACCGTGACGGCCACCATGGTCTCCGTGCTCTACCTTGCAGGAACTCCATTGTTGCATGTTGCTCCCCCGCGTGGATTCCCCCATTGGCTACAAGAAAGAGGGATTGAGGCTGCCTTGGCATGCCGCTTGCTCCGGGCATGGCCTGGTGAAGCAAGACGGGCAGATGTTGAGGATGAGGCGGCCGAGGATGCTCCGTGACGGCCACCATGGTCTCCGTGCTCTACCCTGCAGGAACTCCATTGTTGCATGTTGCTCCCCCGCGTGGACAGTGGACGGACGAAACGATTTTTCAGATAAAACAGGGACAGCAGGTTTAGTTCAGTTCCCGGCTATGCTTTTAAACCTGTCGTTGAAGACCAAGTACTTGCGGCAGCGGAGCGGGATGCCGTTCTCGACGCACTTGTCCACTATCATGTGGTGGATGTGACAGCGCTGCCGCCTATTGCGTGATCTCGAAGCGCTCGCCATAAGAGCTGTCCAGCGTGATCCATCGACTTTGCTTCCGTCCATGATGTTTGGATTGGAAGTTTGGATTGATTTGATGCAAGCCAATCGATTCCTGCAATATTTAAAGGCAAGGGGAAAGCTAGAAGAGCTGACTCGGATCTGGTCGGGACTCGTGATACTTGGATCGTCTCTTGTTTGATACGGTCACGATCTCTGCATACGTGGTCGAACAGATTGGACGGCCTCGGGCAGTTTTTATGGCGTTGGTTGTGCGGAAGAAGGAAAGTGACGGTGAATTAGTACGACCTTAGATTTTGGAAAAAATATGGAGCGTTGAAAAAAAATGAAAGCGTAAATTAAAGGGAAGAAGCGTATTGTGACGATGAAACCGACAAACTCGTTCCGTGCTTTATTATTAGGTAAAGATTATCTGTGCCTGCATAAATGAGGCTAAAAAAGATGTCTTGGCGGTTTACCACCGGACCTATTACACTGTTCCAATAGATATATATCAAAGGAATAACTGTTTTATACCAAAGATACCTCATACCTCTGATTAAGTGTGCCTGACGTCCTTAATCCGGTAGGCATAATTGAAAGCGTAGATGCTGATGAGGCTCTTGGCTCTCTTGGCGTTTGCCTGATGACTGATCCGGGTTATAATGAACGTCGGTTTAACTCATGCTGGTGTTCATGACCCAGACTTTTAACTCATGCTGGTGTTCCGGACCCAGACTTGTAACTCATGCTGGTGTTCCGGACCCAGACTTGTAACTCATGCTGGTGTTCATGACCCAGACTTTTATTTTGTAGATATATGGTCAACTGCGTAGTTGCCCAATCCCGGATCAATAGACTTGGTAAAAAACAAAATTTGTGAAATCACAGAAACAAAGAATTTTTGGCAAATAAGACCATGTAGTCGAGGCTTTTTACGAGCTGCCTGGCTCCAAATTCGAGGCTTTTTATGAGCTGCCAGGCTCGAAATCGAGGCTTTTTACGAGCTGCCAGACTCCAGGCTTTTTGTGAGCGGCCTATAGGCTCTAGGCTTTTTATGAGCTGCCTTTAGGCTCTTGGCTTTTTGCGAGCTGCCAGGCTCCAAGCTTCTTGTGAGCGGCCTTTAGGCTCTAGGCTTTTTATGAGCTGCCTTTAGGCTCTATAATTGACGTTGTCATCAATACTACCCGATGTTTCAAGTCCTCTAAGGGATCTTGTCTTTAGGTGATCGACTCGATGATTGTCAATGGCTTTTTACGAGCTGCCAGGCTCCATATTTGACGTATCAAGGGCGTCGGTTTAGGAGGCCGGGTACCTATGTTTGAGTTGCGCTGTGCGAGAAACCCTCTTTGGTCCCTTAATAAATAATTGCCCTGCATGTCAAAATATATAGTTCAAAGCAATTGTTTTCTTGATGAAAATGATATACATCAAGAGAAATAAACTTTAGATGGATATCACCTGAGCGAACTCCCATATGATATTATTTTCGAAGATGGCTGATTCCCCGGATTACTGGGGGCGCCGGTTTAATTATTAATCATAATATGTACAGGATACATAAAGCAGAGCCAATGGCTCAACTGTAGTAAGGTCGCAGAAGAGCGATGTTCCACGGCCGCTTCGTCTCTTCCTCTGCTGTACGTGAGTCTTTATGCTCTCGAACATCAACCAGGTAGTATGAACCATTGTGTAGGTTCTTGCTGACCACAAGGGGTCCTTCCCAAGGTGGGGATAACTTGTGCATATCTGTCTGGTTTTGGATGAGCCGGAGCACCAGATCTCCCTCCTGGAACGTCCTAGTCTTAACCCGGCGGCTGTGATATCGGTGCATGTCTTGTTGATAAATTGCTGATCGTGCTGCTGCTGTGTCTCATTCCTCATCCAGCCGGTCTAAGTTGTCTTGTCTTGCTTGCTCATTATCCGCTTCAACATAAGCTGCCACCCATGGTGAGTTGTGCCGGATGTCACTAGGGAGAACCGCTTTAGCACCATACACCATGAAGAAAGGCGTATAACCTGTAGACCTGTTAGGTGTAGCGTTGATGCTCCAGAGGACACAAGGTAACTCCTCTACCCAGCACCCTGGTGTTCTTTGCAAAGGAACCATAAGCCGAGGCTTGATGCCTCTCAAGATCTCTTGGTTGGCCCTCTCAGCTTGACCATTGGATTGAGGGTGAGCTACTGAAGGTACATCCAGGCGAATATGTTCCCTTTGGCAAAACTCTTCCATCTCTCCTTTAGATAGGTTGGTGCCATTATCAGTAATGATGCAGTATGGAAAGCCAAACCGGAAAATTACCTTTTTGATGAATTTAACCGCTTTTGCCGCATCACACTTACTGACAGGCTCCGCCTCAATCCACTTTGTAAACTTGTCCACTGCTACCAACAGGTGAGTTTTCTGATCTTGGGATCGTTTAAAGGGTCCAACCATATCAAGCCCCCAAGTTGTAAACGGCCAAGTAATTGGAATCATCCGTAGCTCCTGTGCCGGAACATGAGCACGTCGTGAAAATTTCTGACAAGCATCGCATTTTCTGACTAGATCCTCTGAATCAGCATGAGCCGTTTACCAATAGAACCCATGACGAAAAGCTTTGGCTACCAATGACTTTGAACCAGCGTGATGACCACAATCCCCTTCATGTATCTCTCAAAGAATATCACAACCTTCTTCTGATGATACACATCGGTGAAATGCTCCAGAAATGCTGCAGTGATGAAGTTCTCCATTGACGATGGTCATAGATTTGGATCGCCGGATTATCTGCCTAGCCTCAACCTCATCATCTGGCAACTCACCTCGGCTCAGATATGCCAAGTAAGGGAGTGTCCAATCCGGAATAACGTGAAGTGCTGCAACTAGCTGTGCTTCCGGATCAGGAACAACTAAATCCTCCTCCGATGGTATCTGAACCGATGGACTATGCAATTCATCCAAGAAGGTATTTTGTGGAACCGGTTTACGCTGAGAGCCCACCCGGCTTAACGCATCGGCCGCTTCGTTTTTCCGCCGGTCTACGTGGTCCACCTGATATCCTTTGAAGTATCCTGCAACCGCTTCAACTTCTCGCCGGTAAGCTGCCATGAGCGGATCTTTGGAGTCCCACTTGCCAGAAACCTGTTGTGCCACTAGGTCTGAGTCACCAAAGCACTTGACCCGGTTTAAGTTCATCTCCTTGGCCATCCGTAAACCGTGAAGGAGAGCTTCATACTCAGCACCATTGTTAGTGCAAGGAAACATTAATCGAAGGACATAACAGAACTTGTCATCTCGTGGGAAGTTAACACGACTCCAGCCCCCGAGCCTTCTAATTGCCTTGAACCGTCAAAGTGAATAGTCCAGTATGTATGATCCAGCTTCTCCTCAGGTGCTTGCAACTCTATCCAATCATTGATGAAATCTACCAGTGCTTGGGATTTTATAGCAGTACTGGGTACATATTTCAATCCATGTGGGCTAAGCTCAATGGCCCACTTCGCCACTCTGCCAGTGGCTTCTCTATTCTAGATTATATCCCCCAATGGAGCTGAGCTGACAACAGTTATTGGGTGGCCCTGGAAGTAGTGTTTCAGCTTCCGGTTTGTCATGAACACGCCGTATACCAACTTCTGCCAGTGTGTATACCTTTGCTTTGACTCAATAAGGACCTCACTGATGTAGTAAACTGGACGCTGAACCGGATATTCCTTGCCTGCTTCCTTGCGCTCCACCACAATTGCCACGCTAACTGCACGGGCATTGGCGGCCAGGTATAACAGTAGTGGTTCGTTGTCAACAAGGGCAGCAAGAACTGGCGGTTCTGCTAATTGCCACTTCAAATCCTCGAACGCAACGTTTGCAGCATCGCTCCATATAAACCAGTCCGTTTTTTTCAACATCTGATAAAGTGGGATCGCCTTTTCTCCCAAACGGCTGATGAAACGGCTCAACGCTGCAATACGACCTGCTATGCGCTGGACATCATTGATACAAGCCGGTTTAGCCAAGGATGTGATCGCCTTGATCTTCTCCGGATTAGCCTCAATCCCTCTGTTTGATACTAAGAATCCAAGGAGCTTGCCTGCTGGAACACCGAAGACACACTTCTCCGGATTAAGCATCATTTTGTAAACTCGGAGGTTGTCAAAGGTTTCCTTCAAATCTTCTATCAGCGTCTCCTCCTTCTTGGATTTCACCACAATGTCATCAACATAAGATGGACATTTTTTCTTATCTGCCCTTTGAAACAGTTCTGCACGCAACGCTGATAAGTTGCTTGGGCACTCTTGAGCCCAAAAGGCAGGGATACATAACAGAAGGCTCCAAAAAGAGTTATGAAAGCTATCTTCTCCTGGTCCTTAACTGCCATCTTGATCTGATGATAACCTGAATATGCATCCAAAAAACTTAGCCGCTCACATCCTGCTGTAGCATCAATAATCTGATCAATACGGGGGAGAGCAAAATGATCAGTTGGGCAAGCCTTGTTTAAGTCTGTGTAATCAACACACATCCTCCAAGTTCTATTTTTGTTTAGCACCAGCACCGGATTAGCCAGCCACTCTGGATGAAACACTTCAACTATGAATCCCGTAGCCAAAAGCCTGGCCACCGCTTCACCTATAGCCTTGCGCCTCTCCTCATTGAAGCGGCGCAAGTACTGTTTGACCGGTTTAAACTTCGGATCAATATTAAGGTTGTGCTCAGCGAGTTCCCTCGGTATACCTGGCATGTCAGAAGGCTTCCATGCAAAGATATCCCGATTCTCACGGATGAACTCAATGAGCGCGCTTTCCTATTTGGGGTCTAGGTTAGCGCTGATAGTGAACTGCTTGGATGAATCGCCTGGACCAAAGTCAACCTGCATGGTCTCCTCTGCCGATTTAAACTTCAACGCCGGATCATGCTCTATAGTTGGCTTCTTTAACGGGGACATATCCGCCGGATCAACGTTGTCTTTGTAGAATTTCAACTCCTTCGTAGCACATACTGCCTCTACATAAGCTGCGTCTCCTTCCTCGCATTCCAATGCGATCTTGCGACTTCCGTGAACCGTGATGGTTCCCTTGTGACCCGGCATCTTGAGCTGTAGATAAACATAGCACGGTCTAGCCATGAACTTGGCGTAAACCGCTCTCCCAAACAGAGCATGATATGGGCTGATCTTTACGACCTCAAAGGTCACGGTCTCTGACCTAAAATCCTGCTCATCCCCAAAGGTGACTTCTAGATCAATTTTCCCAACTGGGTAAGCCGATTTACCTGGCACCACTCCATGGAATACTGTGTTGGACTGTCTCAACTTCTTATCTGTCAACCCCATACGCCGAAAATTCTCATAGTATAAGATGTTGATACTGTTGCCGCTGTCCATGAGTACCTTTGTGAACTTGTAGCCACCCACCTGTGGTGCCACCACTAGGGCCAACTGGCCCGGATTATCGACCCGTGGCGGATGATCCTCTCTGCTCCACACAATAGGTTGTTCAGACCAACGTAAAAAACGTGGCGTTGCCGGTTCAACGGCGTGTACTGCCCGCTTCAGAACCTTTTGATCTCGTTTGCACAAACTTGTGGTGAAAACATGATACTGTCCACAGCTTAGCTCCTTCGGATTACTCTGATATCCGGATTGCTGCTGCTGCTGACGCTGCTGATTGCCTTGGTTGTTGTAACCACCCTGACCATGCTGCTGGTTATGTTGATGCTGACCGTTACTGTTGTAGTTATTGTTACCGCCGTGATATCCTGATCCGGAACCGTTGCCTTGGTAACCTGGACCCTGAAAACCGGAACTTGAGCCGCCGCCGGGGGGTCCGTGGTTATATCTGGCTTGTTTCATGGCCTCTATCATGATCCGGCAGTCCTTCCATGAATGCTTAGCCGGGTTTCCCTCCGTACTGTGTTTAGGGCAAGGCGCGTTTAACTGTTGATCTAGATTGAAGGATAGCCCCTCGCCATGCGGAGGTGGTTTACCTTTGTGGCGCTGCCCGTTTCCCTGAACGTTGGCCACAAAATCGGAGCCGCCCTCCGCTTTTCGCTTACCATTGTAACCCGTTCCTACCGGATTAGTTTGCGCCGGTTTACCGGCCTTGTTCGCTTTTCCGGACTTGTCTCCGTCTGCATCTGGATACTTGGTGTTATCAGAATCCCCATATTTCACCAGAGCGCTCATGAGCGTTCCCATGTCATTACAGTCGCGCTTGAGCCGTCCTAACTTCATTTTCAAAGACTCAAACCGGCAATTGTTTTCCAATGTCACTATCGCCGTACTAGGGTTGATGCTATTGGAAGAGTGCAGGATTTCTGATACTCGCCGTACCCAACTGCTCGTGGGTTCCTCCTCTCCTTGAACACATGCTGCTAAGTCTACCACCGACATTGGCTGTTTGCACGTGTCTTTGAAATTTTTGATAAACTGGCGACGCAACTCACCCCATGATCCGATGGAGTTAGGTGGCAGGCCCTTTAGCCATGTCCGGGCGGTACCCTCAAGCATCATGGTAAAGTACTTGGCGCATGTTGCTTTGTCCACATCAAGCATCTCCATAGCCATCTCATAACTTTCAACCCACGCCTCTGGAGCCAGATCCGCTGTGTAGTTGGGTACCTTACGCTGGCCTTTGAAGTCTTTGGGTAATTTCACACTTCGTAAAGTGGGGTTGAGACACTGTACTCCAAAGGAACTAGCCATGACTCCCGTTTCTGCGGTGGTGGGGTGAACCGGGGTTGCTTGACGGGTGTCCTCGCGGGCAGTATGTCTAGCCCGGTTTATCGCCTCTTGGGCGTGTGCTTCTGCTCTAGCCGGGTTATCCTGCCTGTGACGGTGACGTCTCCGCTCGCTGCTAGACACGGCCGGTTCATCCTAGTGCCTAGAATAACTCCGGCTCGGGCGGGGGGTGGAATGAATCCTCTCCCGGCTGTAAGAATATGCCTGCTGCTGTGTCAACACCGTGTCCAGCAACTCCTTAACCTGGCGTGCTTCCATCACCATGGGGGATGTCCCCTCAATGGGTAAAGCGGCCAGTCGTGAAGCAGCGGCGACAATGTTGTCCAATGGGTTAGCATAATGGCTGGGAGGGGTGGGGACATGCGACGTTGGCACAACTTGGTGGTTTCGCTCTGCAGTCGGCGGCTAAACCGACGGGCCAGTCCCCGGAGCTCCTCCCCGGTTTACCTCTGGGCGGTTACTGGCTCCCGCTCCTAGTGTGCCAAAGAGATTCCTCGCCTCGTAAACCGGCAGTAGACGAGTTTGCTGTCTTCTGTACATTACCTCATGTGCAGAATTTTGATCCACCCTGAGCCGAAAAGCTTGGGAGTCTAGCTCTGCTTGCCTTGTAGCCATCCTGGCTTTCTCCGCATCCAGATGCCGTTTAGCCTGCTCAATCCGGCCCTTCAGCTGAAGGATCTCCACATCATGTTGCGCCTTGTTGGCAGGGGCCACTTCTGCTGTCGCGAGCACCGTCAAATCTCCGACCAAGGTGGATAGGACGTCAGAGGGTGATGGGGTTTGGTTGCCTACCCCAGCACCCGCTACCTCTGAGGTGAATGCCCCGGCCATCGAGGGCTGTTGCATAGACTGTGATCCGGCCATGAAGACAGCCACCCGGTTTGGCGGATCAAAGGGGTCCGAAATACTATCGCCCATGGACACCCCTCTCTGACCGGCCGTCCTGCAACAAATACAAAGATTCGGTCTCTCCGGATGAAGATTCGTCGTCGGAATAGACAGTTGTCTCGCCACCAGAGTCCGATCCGTCCTCGGCTTGGACTCCATGTACTGCCCCGACGAAAACATGCTTCATGGCGGGCTGAATCCGGGCCGATCTCGCACGCTGAGCCGGCTCGACGATGTTGGGGAAGATGTCCGGCTCAGGTCCCGGTTCGCCGATCTTGCCGATGAAGACGTGGATGCCGCCGAAGGGAACCCGGTACCCGTATTCGATTGAATCAGCCTCGGGGCCCCAGCCTGCGTCGTCGATGTAGATCCGGCCACGGCGACTCTTGGTCATCCGGCCAACCGCGTAACCCTTGAGTCCTTCAAAGCTGCCCTTCAAGAACTCGAAACCATCGTGCGATAGCCCCACGGTGGGCGCCAACTGTCGTGGAATTAGCATGGCAGATGTCCGGTTTAGGGGACTTAGGTGTGAGGCCATCGCGCGGGTTAGCTTGAAGAGGTTAAAAGCACACAAAGGACACAGAGAGTTTATACTAGTTTGGCCCCTTCGATGAAGGTAAAAGCCTACGTCTAGTTTGGTGTGGTATTGCTTGGGCGTCGATGAACAGGGAGCGAATCGCTTGCCTGTGTTTCGCGCTGTTGTTTCTTGTCCTGAACCGTCGCCGGGTCGTCCCTTTATATAGGAGGCAACGCCTGGTCCGGTTTACAGAGTCCCGAGGCCGGCTCATAAACATGTCCGACTCGGTCTCTACTCTTTCTATCTGACATCCCAAGTTACATGATACGACGGTTTACAGACCATGGGCCTTACACAGGGGCCCTAGACCTCTATGGGCTGTAACCTCTTGTACAAATTCTACTGGGCTTGTAGTAATACAACAATGTCAGCGTAATCCGGACCTTCCTAGCCGGTTTATACCTACCAGTAATATCCCTGACAGGAATACTTAAGACGACCGACATCGAAAACTCTTCTATGCGGTTAGTGGCAAGATAACCCCGACATCACCCAGTACTTGGGAGGTAGTTCGGGAGTATTGCCATAGCTTGTATAGCAGATGCATTTCGAAGGTCCGAGGTAAACGGTTTCCGGAAATAACTGGTTATGTGTTGAAGGATGGATACAGCTGGATGTAGGATTAGAGTTGAGTGCGCGGTGCTTCCCCTGTATCCCCAACACCTGATTGCATAACTGGAAACTTTCGGAAAGTAATAGGTGGGTTCATCTAGTAGCTCGTAGGCATTCTTCCAGCGAATGCATGATATGGAGTTCGGGGTTCTACATTGAGTGAAGTGGTTTTATGGGCGTTTGTTCCGATTGGGAGTTGCATCTTAAAGGTACCATGGCTATGCTGATCCGGGGATTGCAAAACCCTTTTGTAACACGTTCCATAAGCTTTCAACATGAATATGTCAAACGAAGCTTCTATCTTGTATTTGTTCTATCTGCTCTTTGTTGTTTTTATTTATCTTTTGTTCTCCCAGGTGGCTTCTGGAGAAGATTGTTGTTACCATTAAACTGTGGATTACATTCATTCATTTTGTTCGAATGATTCTTGTGAAGACTTATGTTGCAAATTTTAGCCGTTGATTCTGCTTATATATTTTCGATCAATGGCTAATAGTTGTCATCTCATTCAGGATAGCTCCTAAAAGGGTTCCCAACGCTAACCCAGAGGGTGAAGAAGTTCCTGATCGTCCTCCTTCCCCTCCTCCTCCATCTGAGGCCTGGAGAACAATTATGCAAGTGACCAACCAGAACACCCAGATGCTTATGCAAATGAGGAAAAACAGTCAAGCCAACCAAGAAAATCAAGGTGGTCATGGGAACCAAGGCCAAGGCAATTTGTTCAACCAACCTCACTTTGCCACTCTCAACCAATTCCTGGCAAACCAACCGAAGGCGTTCAGTTACTGTGTGGATCCGCTAGATGCTGAAGACTGGATAACAGACATCAAAAAGCATTTCGAGTGCAGTAATGTGAGACCTGAGGATTATGTCAAGTTTGCCGCCTTCCAACTCAAGGACCAAGCCGCTGATTGGTGGCAGGAGTATAAAGATTCTAGAGAGGGATGTGAAATCTCGTGGACTGACTTCTGCAAGGATTTCCGCTCTCACCACATTCCAACAAGTGTCATTGAAGGCATGCGTGAGCAATTCCACAACCTGAAGCAAGGCACCATGTCCGTTTATCAATACAATGTCAAGTTCCAGAACCTTGCCCGCTATGCCAAGCAAGACATCCTAGATTCCAACAGCAAGATTTATCAGTTACGTGGTGGTCTGAAGGATGAACTCCAACTAGCTCTCACCTTGTTCGAGCCGAATGAATTTGATCAATTCTATAACATGGCCCTTGAGCAAGAGGCAGCCCAGCTCAAGGTTGAAGCTTCGAAAAAGAGGACCAGAGATGTTGTTAACTCCTCCTCTTCTTCCCAAGTGGTCGCAAAGCAGCAGAAGTTTTGGCTTCCACCTCCTCCAGTGCTCCGCCCTCCCAACAACAACAACAACTAGCACTCTGGTGGCCGTGGTTTCTCCCACCCACCCAACCCAAACAATCAGTCCAAGAATCACTTTCAAGCTTCGAAGTCAAGTGCTCCTTATCACCATCCTCTCTCAGAAGTGGTTTGCAACAAGTGCACTCAGAAGGGTCATTATGCTAACAAGTGTCCCAACCCAAGGCGCCTTCCGCCTCCTCCACCTGTCAGTACTGCTATTGTCAAGCACAATCCCAAGTCAACAAGAGTGAATCTGATGAATGCAGCTCAAGCAGAGAATTCTTCAGATGTGATATTTGGTAATCTTCCAGTTAACTCTATTCCTGCAAAAGTTTTGTTTGATTTAAGTGCATCACATTCTTTCATGTCAAGACCTTTTGCATTGTCACAAGATATGCCATTGCAAGCTTTGCCTAGTCCAATGTATGTGCTTTCTCCAGGTTTGCTAATGAACTCCAACAACTTTGTTCCGGATGTATCTATTCATATGGGTGATTACCGCTTTCTGGTTTCTCCGGTTATTCTCGGCAACTCCGACATTGATCTTATTATTGGGATGGATTGGCTCTCCAAGCACGATGCAAACATTGATTGTGTGAATAAGGAAGTCAAGCTTACTCATCCTGACGAAGACGTTATTATCTTCGCCTCTCGAGATAACACAATCAGGCTATTCTCTCTCAATGACAAGGGCGAGATTAATGCCATTTCTCAGATTCCGGTGGTCAATGAATATGAAGATGTTTTCCCTGAAGAGCTTCTAGGCATGCCTCCACATCGTCAAGTTGAATTCGTCATTGAACTCGAGCCCGGTACCGATCCAGCATGTCGGCGTCCGTACAAGCTTTCCCCTGATGAGTTGAAGGAGCTGAAGAAACAACTCGATGAGCAAGAGCGTATGGGTCTAATCAGGCCTAGAACTTCTCCTTGGGGCTGTGGTGTTCTATTTGTCAAGAAGAAGGATGGCATGGAGCGCCTTTGCGTTGATTACCGGCCATTGAACAAGAAGACAATAAAGAACAAGTATCCGCTCCCCAATATCAATGAATTGTTCGAGCAGCTCGAAGGAGCAAAGGTGTTCTCAAAGATCGATCTCCAGATGGGTTACCACCAGATTCGTATCCGTGAAGAGGATATTCACAAGACCGCATTCAGAACAAGCTACGCTCCTATGAATACACAGTCATGTCTTTTGGCCTCGCAAATGCTCCACCCACCTTCTCAAGGATGATGCACTTCATATTCAACCCCTACACCAATGAATTTGTTCTCGTCTATCTGGATGACATCTTGGTATTATCCAAGAATGAAGAAGACCATGCCAAGCACCTCCGTTTGGTCCTGGACAGGCTCCGTGAACACAAGTTCTATGCGAAGTTCTCCAAGTGTGAATTCTGGCTAGATCAGGTCTTATATCTTGGCCATATCATCTCTGCTGAGGGTATTTCTGGCAACCCCGAGAAAGTTGAAGCTATTGTCAACGGGGAACCCCCGCAGAATGTCAAGCAACTCTGAAGCTTCCTTGGTCTCGCTAGCTATTGCAGAAGGTTCGTTGAGAACTTCTCCAAGATTGCCAAGCCTCTTTCCAACCTGTTGCAGAAGAATGTCAAGTACAACTGGACTCCTGATTGTGATGTGGCATTCAAAACACTCAAAGAGAAGCTCATTTCTGCTCCGGTTCTTACTCCTCCGGATGAGTCCAAGCCCTATGAAGTCTTCTGTGATGCTTCTTTACAAGGACTTGGTGGTGTTCTCATGCAAGACAAGTATATTGTGGCATACACTTCTCGTCAATTGAAATCAAATGAGAAGAATTACCCCACACATGATCTCGAGCTAGCAGCAGTGGTACATGCCTTGATCACATGGATACACCCTGTGTTGGGCAAAAAAGTGGACATCTTCACCAATCACAAGAGCTTGAAGTACATCTTCACACAGCCAAACCTGAACCTTCGCCAGACTGGTTGGGTTGAGATGATCCAAGAGTATGATCCAAGCATTGAATACACACCTGGCAAGGCCAATGTCATTGCAGATGCCTTGAGCAGAAAGGCATATTGCAACAGTCTCCTTCTCAAGCCGTTCCAGCCTGAGCTTTGTGAATCTTTCAGGAAGCTTAACCTCCAAGTTGTTCCGCAAGGCTTTCTTGCAAATCTTCAAGTTGCTCCTACCTTGGAAGATCAGATCTGTGAGGCCCAGCTCAATGATGCTATGGTGCAGAAAGTGAAACATGGTATTGCTAAGGGTACTCCCAAGTACAAGTGCTATCGCATTGATGAGAAAGACACCTTGTTCTTTGATGACATAATTGTGGTTCCCAAGGGTGATCTTAGGAAGCTCATAATGAACAAAGCACATGACTCCCTCCTCTCGATTCATCCCGGAAGTTCCAAGATGTACCAAGACCTCAAGCAATCATACTGGTGGACTCGCATGAAAAGGGAGATTTCCCAATTCGTGAATGAATGTGATGTCTACAGAAGAGTGAAGGCAGAGCATCAACATCCAGCCGGTCTCCTCCAAGCTCTACCTATTCCCGAGTGGAAATTCGACCACATTGAAATGGATTTCGTCACTGGGTTTCCCAAGTCTAAGAAGGGGAATGATGCTATCTTTGTTGTGATTGACAAGCTAACCAAAGTATCTCACTTCCTTCCCGTCAAAGAATTCATCAATGCAGCTCAGTTGGCAGAGTTGTACACTTCCAGAATTGTTTCTTTGCATGGCATTCCGCAAGTCATCTCCTCAGACCGTGGAAGTTTGTTCACATCCAAGTTCTGGGACTCCTTTCAGTCAGCCATGGGCACTAAGATCCATTTCAACACTGCGTTTCACCCTCAGACTAGTGGTCAAGTCGAAAGAGTGAACCAGATCCTTGAATACATGCTCAGATCTTGTGTCATCTCTTTTGGCATGAAGTGGGAAGATTGTCTCCCGTTTGCTGAGTTCTCTTACAACAACAGCTTCCAAGCAAGTGCCGGCAAAGCTCCTTTTGAAATCCTCTATGGCAGAAAGTGCCGTACCCCTCTCAACTGGTCAGAGACTGGTGAACGTCAACTTCTTGGCAATGACTTGATCTCAGAAGCCGAAGAAATGTGCAAAGCCAGACGTGAGAATCTGGAAGCCGCTCAATCGCGTCAAAAGAGTTACTATGACGGCAAGCATCGTGATTTGGCTTTCGACATTGGGGATCATGTCTATCTCCGTGTTTCTCCTATGAAACGAACCCAAAGGTTCGGTATCAAAGGAAAGCTTGCTCCTAGATACATGGGCCCTTTCAACATTCTTGGCAAAAGAGGCGATCTAGCCTATCAACTCGAGCTTCCCTCCAACTTTGCTAATGTTCATGATGTGTTTCACGTCTCTCAACTCCGCAAGTGCTTCAAGACACCTGAACGCACCATTTCGTTCGAGGAGATTAATCTTCAACAAGACTTGTCTTACCGTGAGCACCCTGTTGCTATTCTTGAGGAAACTGAGCGCAAAACCCGCAACAAGTCAATCAAGTTCATGAAAGTAAAGTGGTCACACCATACCGACCGAGAAGCTACGTGGGAATGAGAAGATCACCTTCGTTACGAGCACCCTTCCTTCTTCCAGTCCTAGATATCGGGACGAGATCTTTTCGTAGTAGAGGAGAGTTTGTAACACCCCAGATGTAACACTTTCCATTTATGGCAATATATGAAACGTTGACTTCATCAATTCCATTCGGGGCTCTTCTTCCATTTCGGATTTCTTCGTTTTGTCGCGTGCGTGTGTGCATTTCATCCATGTCATGTTATCATGTGCATTGCATTGCATTCGTGTTGTCACTTGCACCCGGTCCCACTCGCCTCTTCCCGTAGTCCGTTTCGAGTTCCGACACTCACACACGTGCCCGTGGCACCACCGAGTCCTTCTTTCGTGTGTGGCCGTGTAACGTTCCGGGAATGAGGTGATACTTGTCGTGCGTTGTTGTTTTGGTATGTATAGGCCGCCTGTCAAGTTTCATCGCGTTTGGAGTTCGTTTGGTACTCCAACGGTTAACCTAGTGGGCTAAAAGCACCTATTCCTTTTGGCCCAAGACCCCCTCCACAACAGCCCACTAACCCAGCACAACCACTCCCATCATCTCGGTCGTCGGATCATGAACGTGTGGGGGAAAACCGCTCCCCATTTGGAGTCTCCTAGCTCCTTGTGCCTATAAAACAACCCCCACGTCCATTTTGCGGACGAAACCCTAGTCCCGAGCTCTTCCGTGCAGCCGGACACGTCCGTTCTGGCCGGACACGTCCGTCCGCCGCCCCTCAGCGAACCGCGTCGCGCCACGTGTCCCGCCGCCGCCTCTCTCTCCTTCCCGCGCCGCCGGCCCACCGGGCATAGGCGGGGCCCGCCCGGCCCGCGCGCCTCCGCCGCCACGCGTCCGCGCGACCCCGCCGTCCCCACCGCCTCCGGTGGCCCGCCGCCGCCGCCTCGTAGTCCTACCGGTCGCTGCCACCCATCCGGTCGACCTCCCGCCGACCGCTCCATCCCGCCGGCGCCCCCACGGCCTTCTCCGGCGGCGCGCCCGCCGGCCGGCACCGCCGACGTCCCCGCCGTGCCCATTCCTCCGGCCAGGCCGCCGCCGCGCTCCGGCGAGCTCTCGCGCCGCGGCCCTCTTCTTCCTCGCCGGCGCCGTCTCCAGCGAGCCGCCGATCCGCTCCGGCCAGATCTGCCCCGGGTGGATCAGATCCACCGGGAGCCGATCCAAACGTCCCCGCGCCCGGATATCCCCGTCCCGCTTCTCCTCGTCCCGTTGACTTTCGGGAGGTATAAAAAAACCACTAAGTCCCCAGTTTTCCATAATTTCTTGCCTCCTTTGCATGGCTGTAACTTTTTGTGTGCTTATCCAAATGATGCAAATAATATGTCAAAATGATCGTGGTGATATGCTCTTCATTTTGTTCCATTGTGGCATGCTTGTTTGAGTTCATCTAGATGCCCTAATCTCTTTTGCAAGAGTGCTACTTCTTTAGAACTGTTGTTACTTGTAATTTTGTTACCATGTTTGAGATGTGATAACTTTGTGCATGTTGGATCAAATGGAGCATATGATATGTCAAAATGTTCATTGTGAAGTGCTCTACATGATGGTTGCTGTAGCATTCATGTTAGGTGTCATATTGCCATGTTAATCTCTATTGCAAAAGTGCATGTGGCTGTTAAGTGCTGAAACTTGTTATGAGATGCTGATTTGAAGTGCTCATTGCTATTGATATGTTTGTCCTCATGTCACATATCAATATGTTTTAGAAGCACCATCATATGGTCTTTGCTGTGGTGCAATCCACTTTCCATGATATGCCTTGAGGTGACTTAAACAAGCTTGTAAACATGCCATGCCAATGTTGTTGTTTTATACATAGTAAAAAAACTGCTAAGTCTGGAAATCTGTTAACCTGATGCTATGTTTGCTTGATGCCTCACTCAAATCCATGCTTGTTTTGGAGTGGCCAATGGTCATATCTTGTTGTCCATGTTATGCTCTATCCATCCATGCCCTTACTTGCACATATGGCCTGATGTAGCTTATTTATTTCTTGCTCTCAAGTTGCTATAAATTATACCTGTCAGGTTTTTATCAGCATGATCAATTTGGTGTAGCTTGTTGCCATTGATCCATGCCTCTTATGGAGTTGCTCCAATGGAGTTGTTTGATGTATGCTATGTCTACTACATGCCCATGATCTTTATATACTTAGTGGAATTGATATGCATGTTGTTTTGTGCCTCCGAAGGCAGCATCGTGATGATGTTTTTGCCTTCCCAGATTTTGGCTAAGTCTGGATAATTTTATTGCAACTTGCCATGCTTGGTTAATTGTGTTCCAGTAGGTTTTTGGGTGTGTTCTAAGTTCATGCTTGTTAAGTAACATGTGTAATTCATGTCCATGCCCTTTGTCTCCATGTTTGAGTGCTGTAGCATATTTATTTCTTGCTCCAAACATGCCATGTGGCTGTAATCTACAGCTTTGTGTGAATATTGTTTTTCTTGCCTTTTGCAAACCGTGTGTCCGTTTCAGGCGATCTTTATATTGATTTCAACCGAAATCTTCCCCTCTATCAAGTGGCTTGCTTGGTTTTCCAAGATGAGGCCTTCTCCTTCATCTTCTCCTTAGGTTCAAGTGCTTCCACATGCATACGCATCATCATACTTGCATCATGTTGATTGTGCATTGCACCATGTTTGATATTATGCCATGTTGTGTTATTGTGTTCAGTAGAGCCGGAAGTCGAGACTGAGTACGAGGTTCCTACCGAGGTTGAGTGTGAGGAGCAAGGTTACGATCCCATCGACGACTCAACAGGCAAGATGACCTTACCGATATATCATTACTATCTTTGCCTATTGCTAGATGTCTCGCTCTTTAGCTTCTTGCCTCGATGCCCATGTTTGTTTGTCAGCCTCCTATTGTAGCCATGACTCTCTCTAACCACCCATCCTAGCAAACATTTGATTGGCTACGTAAGCTTCGCTCAGCCCCTTTTATAGCATTGTTAGTTGCAGGAGAAATTTGAAGATTCTTGCTTCATGATGAAGTTATTGTTGGGTTATCACAATATATATAATCTGTTAAACCAAATCATCTATATATTTGGCAATGGGTGGAAGGCTAAGCCTCTTGCTTGGTGTTTTGTTCCACTCATGCCACCCTAGGAACCGTTTAAACCGGTGTTATGTTCCTTGATTATGCGTTCGTAACACGGTTGGGGTTATGGGACCCCCTCGATAACCCGCTTAGCGCTAAAGCTTTTCCAGCGAGGCCTGACATTGGTTTTACATTTGCCTAACAACTAAAACTTGCCGAGGGAGTAATTAACCCGAGGATTTATTAATCAACCCCCCCTGGGCCAGTGCTCGTTTTGAGTGTTGGTCCAAACTAGAGTTGTGTGCGGTACCCCCCTTGGCAACTTGGGTTTTGGCCACCGTACGTTGTGCTCATCTGGTCGTGGCCTGAGACTAGATATGCGCGGCTACTGTCAGGGTGTCGGCACGCCGGGAGGTCTTGCTGGATTAGTTTTACCTTTGTCGGAATATCTTGAGCACGGGATTTCGAGAATACTCGGGTCTTCCCACCTTGGAGTTGCGACTCTGCACATCGTGAGCTTGTGATGGGCTAAGTTGGGTCACCCCTGCAGGGTTTGAACTTTCGAAAGTTGTGCCCGCGGTTATGTGGCAGATGGCAATTTGTTAATATCCGGTTGTAGAAAACTTGACACCATGTTCAGAATACACTACCAGCATGAGTAACCGTGACGGTCATTTTCTGAAGGGGTTCGGGAAGTGAACACGGTGGGGTTATGTTTGACGTGCTTAGATAGGATCACTTCTTGATCACTTTGACGATCGTTGGCACTTCTCTTCTCGCTCTAAACACGTAAGCTAGTGCTAGTGCAGCTGCAACCTTGTTCTTCAGCCTTGTTCCACACCCAAGGCTTAGATAGTTTTGCTACCCGGGAACGGGATTGCTGAGTCCTCTGTGGCTCACAGATTTTACACAACACTAGATGCAAGTACCATGGTGAACTACACAGGTGATGGCACAGAGTTGTTTTGGGAGTTCAATGAAGAATGTGGGCGATACTACGTGTCTTATCCAGAGGATCAGTAGGGCTCTTACTAGGATGATCGGGACCTCGTGTTATTTATTTATGGTATCTTTCATTTGGATCTTCATCCGTAGTCGGACTGTGATGTTATTTGGATGATCAATGTTTATGTAATGCATTGTGTGATGTGGCGAGTGTAAGCCAACTACTCTTTTGCAATTTCATCCCTCTTTTACATGAGTCGTGCAAAGATACCATACTTGAGATCATTCTAGTATGAGCTTATACCTTTAAGTCGTGCCTCGACACGTGGGAGGTATAATCTCATACTAGGCATTACACATCCCCAAGCTTAGGCTTTTGGTTGTCCTTGAATTTTACCTTGGGGTGCCTTGGGCATCCCCAAGCTTAGGCTCTTGCCACTCTTTGTTCCATAGTCCATCAAAGACATACTCAAAACTTGAAAACTTTACAACACAAAACTTAGCCAAAAATCCCGTGAGCTCCATTAGTATAAGAAAACAAACCACCACTCAAAAGTACTGTAATGAACTCATTCTTTGTTTATATTGATGTTAAACCTACTGTATTCCAACTTCTCTATGATTCATACTCCCCAATACTACTCATAGATTCATCAAAATAAGCAAACAACACACGAAAAACAGAATTTGTCAAAAACAGAACAGTCTGTAGTAATCTGTAACCTTTGAATACTTATGTAACTCTAAAGAAATTGAAATAAATAGGTAAACATGAGGAATTTGTCTACTAATCATCTGCAAAAAGAATCGACTAAATAGCACTCTCCAGTAAAATCTGGTGACTATTCTCGTGAGCGCTAACGTTTCTGTTTTTTACAGCATGATCGTATAAACTTCACACAAGTCTTCCCAAAGGTTCTACTTGGCACAAACACTAATTCAAACACACAATCAAATCTAAACATAAGCTAGATGCAATATTTATTCCTAAACAGAAGCAAAAAAGGAAAGAACAAAAATAAAGTTGGGTTCCCTCCCAACAAGCGCTATCGTTTAACGCCCCTAGCTAGGCATGATGATTTCAATGATGCTCGCATAAAAGATGAGAATTGAAACATAAAGAGAGCATCATGAAGAATATGACTAGCACATTTAAGTCTAACCCACTTCCTATGCATAGGGATTTTGTGAGCAAACAACTTATGGGAACGATAATCAACTAGCATAGGAAGGGAAAACAAGCATAACTTCAAGATTTTAAGCACATAGAGAGGAAACTTGATATTATTGCAATATGTAGAAGCATATGATCCTCTCTCATAATAACTTTCAGTAGCATCATGAATGAATTCAACCATATAACCAGCACATAAATCACTCTTTTCATGATCCATAAGCATAGAAATTTTACTACTCCCATCATAAGCAAAATTCTTCTCATTCATAGTAGTGGGAGGAGCAAATTCAACAAAATAACTATCATGTGTAGCTTAATCCAATTGAAAAATAAAATCATGATGACAAGTTTCATGGTTATCATTATTCTTAATAGCATATAGGTCATCACAATAATCATTATAGATAGCAACTCTGTTCTCATAATCAATTGGAACCTCTTTTGAAATAGTGGATTCATCACTAAATAAAGTCATCACCTCTCCAAATCCACTTTCATCAATATAATCATCATAAATAGGAGGCATGCTTTCATCATAATAATTTTGCTCATCAAAACTTGGGGGACAAAAAATATCATCTTCATCAAACATAGCATCCCCAAGCTTGTGGCTTTGCATATCATTAGCATTATGGGTATTCAAAGAATTCATACTAACAACATTGCAATCATGCTCATCATTCACATATTTTATGCCAAGCATTCTATGTAATTCTTCTTCTAGTACTTGAGCACAATTTTCCTTCCCATCATTTTCACGAAAGATATTAAAAAGATGAAGCATATGAGGTAACCTTAATTCCATTTTTTGTAGTTTTCTTTTATAAACTAAACTAGTGATAAAACAAGAAACTAAAAAGATTCGATTGTAAGATCTAAAGATATACCTTCAAGCACTCACCTCCTCGGCAACGGCGCCAGAAAAGAGCTTGATGTCTACTACGCAACCTTCTTCTTGTAGACATTGTTGGGCCTCCAAGTGCGGAGGTTTGTAGGACAGTACCAAATTTCCCTCAAGTGGATGACCTAAGGTTTATCAATCCGTGGGAGGCGTAGGATGAAGATGGTCTCTCTCAAACAACCCTGCAACCAAATAACAAAGAGTCTCTTGTGTCCATAACACACCCAATACAATGGTAAATTATATAGGTGCACTAGTTCGGCGAAGAGATGGTGATACAAGTGCAATATGGATAGTAGATATAGGTTTTTGTAATCTGATAAATATAAAAAAAGCAAGGTAGCAAGTGGTAAAAGTGAGCATAAACGGTGTTGCAATGCTAGGAAACAAGGCCTAGGGTTCATACTTTCACTAGTGCAAGTTCTCTCAACAAGTATAACATAATTGGATCATATTACTAGCCCTCAACATGCAACAAAGAGTCACTCCAAAGTAACTAATAGTGGAGAACAAACGAAAAGATTATGGCAGGGTACGAAACCACCTCAAAGTTATTCTTTCTGATCGATCTATTCAAGAGTCCGTAGTAAAATAACACGAAGCTATTCTTTCCGTTCAATTTATCATAGAGTTCGTACTAGAATAACACCTTAGGATACAAATCAACCAAAACCCTAATGTCACCTAGATACTCCATTGTCACCTCAAGTATCCGTGGGCATGATTATACGATATGCATCACACAATCTTAGATTCATCTATTTAACCAACACAAAGAACTTCAAAGAGTGCCCTGAAGTTTTTACCGGAGAGTCAAGCCAAAAACGGGTGCCAATCCCTATGCATAGGTTCCCAAGGTCACGGAACCCGCAAGTTGATCACCAAAACATACATCAAGTGAATCAATAGAATACCCCATTGTCACCACGGGTATCCCACGCAAGACATACATCAAGTGTTCTCAAATCCTTAAAGACTCAATCCGATAAGATAACTTCAAAGGGAAAACTCAATTCATCACAAGAGAGTAGAGGGGGAGAAACATCATAAAATCCAACTATAATAGCAAAGCTCGCGATACATCAAGATCGTGCCATCTCAAGAACACAAGAGAGAGAGAGAGAGATCAAACACATAGCTACCGGTACATACCCTCAGCCCCGAGGGTGGACTATTCCCTCCTCGTCATGGAGAGCACCGGGATGATGAAGATGGCCACCGGAGAGGGATTCCCCCCTCCGGCAGGGTGCCAAAGCGGGTCTAGATTGGTTTTCAGTGGTAACAGAGGCTTTCGGCGGCGGAACTCCCGATCTAGGTTACTTTCCGGAGGTTTCAGTATATATAGGAGGTGTTGGAGTCGGGGCCAAGTAAAGGGGTGATACGTCTCCAACGTATCTACTTTACCAAACCCTTTTCCCTTGTTTTGGACTCTAACTTGCATGATTTTAATGGAACTAACCCGGACTGACGCTGTTTTCAGCAGAATTGCCATGGTGTTGTTTTTGTGCAGAAATAAAAAGTTCTCAGAATGACCTGAAAACCCACAAAGAATTATTTTGGAAAATATCAAAAATACCTGCAAGAAGATCCAGACAAGGGGGCCCACACCCAGTCCACGAGGGTGCGGGGCGCCCCCCTAGGGCGCGCCCCCTGCATCGTGGGCCCCCTGGTGCTCCATCGACGTATCCCCAGATCCTATATATTCACTTTCGGGGAGAGAAAAACCAGAGAGGAAGAATTATCGCGTTCTACGATACGGAGCCACCGCCAAGCCCTAATCTCTCTCGGGAGGGCTGATCTGGAGTCCGTTCGGGGCTCCGGAGAGTGGAGATCATCGCCATCATCATCGTCAACCTTCCTCCATCACCAATCCCACGATGCTCACCGCTGTGCGTGAGTAATTCCATCGTAGGCTTGCTGGACGGTGATGTGTTGGATGGGATCTATCATGTAATCAAGTTAGTTTTGTTAGGGTTTGATCCCTAGTATCCACTATGCTCTGAGATTGATGTTGCTATGACTTTGCTATGCTTAATGCTTGTCACTAGGGCCCAAGTGCCATGATTTCAGATCTGAACCTATTATGTTTTCATGAATATATGTGTGTTCTTGATCCTATCCTGCAAGTCTATAGTCACCAACTATGTGTTATGATCCGGCACCCCGAAGTGACAATAATCGGGACCACTCTCGGTGGTGACCGTAGTTTGAGGAGTTCATGTATTCACTATGTGCTAATGCTTTGGTCCGGTACTCTATTAGAAGGAGGCTTTAATATCCCTTATTTTCCAATAGGATCCCGCTGCCACGGGAGGGTAGGACAAAATATGTCATGCAAGTTCTTTTCCATAAGCACGTCTGACTATATTCGGAATACATGCCTACATCACATTGATGAACTGGAGCAAGTTCTGTGTGACCCTAGGTTATAACTTTTACATGATGAATTGCATCCGACATAATTTCCCATCACCGATCCAATGCCTACGAGCTTTTCACATATTGCTTGTTGCTTATTTACTTTCCGTTGCTACTATTACAAAAACTACAAAAACACTACCGTTACTTTTATTGCCGCTACCACCACTATCATATTATTTTGCTACTAAACTATCTTGCTGCAGATACTAAGTTTCCAGGTGTGGTTGAATTGACAACTCAGCTTGTCGGGGGAAACTGTCCACCACGAACACCTATGGGACCGGAGCCCCTTGTTTGTGCGGTAAGAGGGCGGAGGGAGCACGAAGAGCAGATCGTGGAGAGCACGCGGGCAGTTTACCCAGGTTCGGGCCGCAATGGACGCGTAAAACCCTACTCCTGCTTAGTTGGTATTGAGTTGGGGAGCTCGGGAGCTTGAAGAACTAGCTACACCGAGCGTATGAGCGATCTAGGTTCTGAACCCTTTCTACGTTGTGCATGGGCCTCCTTTTATAGCTCAAGGGGTCACCGACAGGTGTCAACGTAGGAGAAAGGGTAAAAATGTAAAAGTGGTGGTAGTTGTAACAGTGCGGGAACAGTGGAGCTACAGTGGATGAACAGTGGTCATCACCTACTTTGACAGTGGGGGACAAGGGCATTTAATGCCCGTCGCCGTCGACCCCAAAAGCGCCCGCCCTTGCGTCTCCGTTTGCCACGGCGATGGCTTTACCACCGTGGAGTGCCACCGTGTCCCCCAGGCTGCACAACCATCCGCCACGCGTCCCTGGAGCGGCCCCAGGGCGACGCGTGGACCGATGCGCTGGAGCGCGGGCACACAACGCAACTCTCCCCGGCAAGCACCTTGCCGGGGTCTTAACCTTGCCGGGCCCGGGAGCTTGTCGGGCTCTGAAGCTTGTCGCTCCCAGGGCCCTGCTGGGGCGCATGCTGCGCCGAGGCATGTCTTCTGTAACACAATCTTCTACTCATCCTGGCAAGCCCCTCTTGCCAGGGCCTTGCGTGAGTGAGGTAATCTTGAGCCTGGAACGGCCTTCCCGGCAAGCTCCACTCGCCGGGGTCTTGACCTTCTGTCTTGTATACTTTGTTTTTGAATGGTTTTATATGGAGCACGAAGGTCTCCGGCAAGCGCGTGGTAGGCCCTGCCGCGGGAAGCTGCTACTGCCCGTGCACAAGTTGGGGTACTGAGGTACCCCCACCTTAGTACACCGACAGGAGCCCCCGGGCCTGGGCCACACACGGTGCCGAGCGCTGTTGGGCCAGGCCCAAAACAGTGCACGGGCACGCGCGGCCCACGGCACGCCGAATCCACTTCCGCATCCGCCGCGTCCCTCCGTAACGGCACGCGTCGATTGCGGCGTCGTGGGATGGGACGTGGCCACGTTCTTTTAATGGAAAGAGCGAAACGCCCCCCACTTCCCCATAAAAGCAGAGGAAACAGGAGCGGTTCCCCTCCTACGCCTTTATTGCTTCTTCTTCCATCTCCAGAGATTCCCTTTGCGCTCCGCCTCCACACCTCCTCCGCCGTTTTCCGCATCTGCGGCGCCGCCGGACTCTTCGCCCCCCTTTCCTCGCCGCCTCCGCCATGGCCCCGAAGACCGAGAATGCGAAGGCGGAGAAGACCAAGAAGGAGAAATCCGAGCAGGCGGCGAGGCTTACCCTGCTGTGGAAGCGAAACGTCGTCTTCTCGCCGAGGCTCAGCGTGCGGGAGCTCTGGAACAAGTACTACTTGTTCTGGGCCAAGGAGACCAAGGCGCACCCTTGGACCAGAGCCTATCCCGCCGCCGCCAAGGACAATTATCCCGGCGGGTACTTCTTCTTCGCAGCTTTCTTTCATTGCGGCCTTTGTCCCCCTTTTTCCGATTTCTTCTGCGATATCATGCACACCTACGGCCTCCACCTTCTTGACTTCACCCCCAACGCCATCCTCACGATGGCGGTTTTCGCACATCTGTGCGAAAACTATATTGGGATCTATCCGAACGTAGCGCTGTTTAGGCACTTCTTCACCCCTAGAGTAGAAGCCGGCGCTCCCCTCTCCAGGGGGATTTCTTGGGTCTTCCGCTTGAACAAGAAGGAGTCCTACTTGCCGGGGGAGCTCCGCGGCAAGTGGGAGGAGTGGTGTGCAGACTGGTGTTGGATAGTCGAGGACGAGCCGCAACCTTTCACCGCGCTGCGCACAACAGCCATCGTGCGCGGCAGGGACTGGAGTGAGTTGGATTCGGACGACGGCAAGCTCAACGTCGCCCTCATCAGAATTCTTCGTCTCCGGGTAGCAAAGTTGTCCGTCGGAGAAGTAGGAGCAGATTTCCTCCGCCGCCGCATTGCCCCTCTACAGGATAGGAAGAGGCCGGCATGGGAGTACGGCAACGCGGCGGACGTAATGAGATTGCGCCCGGGGCTGAACTTCAACTTCACGGCGCTGGAGCTGAAGGGGATGGTCCGGGAACTCTTTAAACATGACCCGGCCCACCCGGAGTGGTTCAGAGCTCCCCGGGGAGTGGTGCCCCTCTGCAACAGCACGGCCCGGGATTCCCTTCGCGCTATGATGCCCGCGTGTGACTCGCATGGCATCGACCGCACATGGATTCCGCCCAAGCCAGACGTCATCATGAGCTTCTTCGACAACCTGGTGGAGGTGGTGAAGAACAAGGACGAGATCAAGGGGCTCACACGAGACACCACCGACCAGGAGATAGCGTATATAGCTTCTCGGGTTGAAGAGGCCGCTGCAGCCGCAGCGGCAGGAGAATTTGGCTTTACGCCCAATGAGGCAGAGGCTGCGGATGCGTCCTGCCAAGCGGGGGAGGCGGAGATCCGCAGACTTCTGCAGCTTCCTCCCGACGAGCTCGCCGGGGTCCCTTCTTTGAGGCACTCCGGGATCCCCGGAATCCTGACCGAGGCCGCGGCAAGAGGCAGCGCTGCCGGAGGAAACAGAGGCGCCGCAGGGAGCGGAGGCGCCGGAGGGGGCGGAGGCGCCGGAGGGAGCGGAGGCGCCGGAGGGAGAGCGGCCGCAGTGCAGGGCGCTGGGCCCAGCAAGCCTGCCGAGGAGGAGGAGGAGGAGGAGGACGTCGAGGCCGACGAGGACTCCGACGGGTCTCTGGGGCTCTACGCCGACGACCTCTCCTCGTCACCGGAGACCTCCCCGCCTCGGGCAAGTCCCAGGCGATCTCCGCTGAAGCGTCTCCGCAAGGCGACGACAGGGACGAGGGCCTAGGCGCCCCGACAACAACCAACTCGCCGGGCGGCGCGAGCTACCCGGGGGAGCCAAGCTGCGACGGGGGCGCCCGGTGCACCAACCACGGCGGGGGCGACCCGCACACAGGCCACGGCGGGGGCGACCCGCGCACAGGCCACGGCGGAGGCGCCCTGCACGTCAGCGCCAAGCGGAGGAGGGTCTTCGCAGGGCGGAGCGGCTGCTCCGCCTGCTCCCCGGGCCTCGGCGTCCACAGGGGCCGGGTCCTCGCAGCCCCCAGCCCCGGGGACCGCCAAGCGCCCGAGGGAGTCTTCGCCTCCTGCTCCTCGCGCGGATGCGCCTCAGGTGGCGTTCGACTTCTCCGCCCTGAGCGACGACGACGACGACGAGGAACAGGAGTAAGAACTTGAGGCTTCGCATCTTCTTTAACTTTGTCTTGATTATTGCTGATTCTGATCTTGCTTTCTGCTTTGATTTCAGGACCCTGGCCCAGCGAGTGGCGAAGAAGGCCAAGGTTCCCGTCGTCGAGGTCGCGGATGACTCGCCCGTCGCGGCGACTGGGGACGCGCCGGAGACGAGCCTGCCAGACCCGAGCGCTGCTCCGAGGAGCAGCCCCCAGCGCAGCCCCCAGCGTAAGTCTGGGTTCCATACTTCCGCTCGTCGGGCGCGCTTGAGGGTTTTGTCTTGTGATAATATCTTGATTGTTTTTGTGCAGAGGTGGAGCCACAACCACAGGAGCATCCGGAGGTCGCTCCCGAGGAGCCGCAGGCCCCGCCGTCCCCGCCAAGGGCGAACTCTCCGGCAAGGGAGAGCACTCCGCCAAGGGCGGGTACTCCGCCAAGGGCGAGTACCCCGCCAAGGGCGAGTAGCCCGGCGAGGGCGGCCACTCCACCAAGGCAGACCTCCCCGGCGAGGGAGCCCGCCGCCGACGACGTCCGTCAAGGTAAGTTCTGTAATTTTGTCTTCTTGGATTCGTCTCTTTTTGGATATTTGCTTGAACTTCTTTTACTTTTTCTTCTACTTCTAGATCCTCCTCCCCCGGAACAGATGGAGACGGAAACCATCGTCATGGAGGAGGATGCGCAGGGCGACGGCAGCAACGCCCCTGTCGTTGAGGACACGGCGGGAGCTACCGAGCCGGCTGCGGAGGAGATCGCTCCGGCCGCAGACGCGGCGGCCGGGGAGGGGGACGGCGGCCATACTGCCGGCCCGAAGGCGGCAGGAGCGTCGAGCGCTGCGCCGGCCGCCGACCCCTCCACCAAGAAGGAGCCGTCTGCCTATTATCTTGAGGCCCCCAACGGCGTTTACATCCAGGTGCCGTGGGGTTCTTCATCGCGAGCCCCCGCGGAGGGCGAGGCCTTTGATGGAGAGGTTCTCGCCTCCGCGGGACTGAAGATCGTCGAGGCGCCCGGCAGAAGTGACGGGCCCGAGGAGGAGAATCTGCTTCATCAGCTCCTGGCCCTTTACCGGACCAGGCAGGCGAAGCTTGCGTCTCGGGAGGCCCTTGCCGCCAAGGCCGCCGCCGATATGGAGAAGCGTGCGGCGGAGCTCCGCGCCACCAACCAGGCCGCCCTCCGCGACGTGGCGGAGGAGCGCGAGAGACTCGCCGGGGAGTACCAGGAGTGGCTCCTGGAGAAAGCCGAAGCCAAAGAGCAGCAGCGACTCGCCGGAGAGGAGCTGTCCTGGCGAGAAGGAGAGCTCACCCAACGGAAGGTCAACCTCGACTCCCACGAGGAAGACCTTGCCGCTCGGGAGCAGGCCCTTGGTGGAGAGCTGAAGGAGGCGAAGGCCGCCGCGGCTGCCGCGGAGACCGCCAAGGAGGAGCTCGCGGCCAAGGTTGCGCAACTGGAGGAGTCACTGAAGGCGAGCGTGGAGAGGGTCACCGCGCTCAACACAGAGCGCGAGAAGGACGCCCACACCAACTCCGAACTCCAGGTGCGCCTCTCCAAGCAGGGCGACGAGCTGAAGGCCGCCAAGGATTCAATTGAGGATCTGGAGCTGAAGGTTTCCACGTTGAAGGACTCGCTCGACGCCGTCCGGGACCGGGAAACCAAGCTGAAGGAAGAGCTCCGCAGGGAGCGAGGCTTGGTGGAGAGCGCCACCACTGCGGCTGAGAACTTCCGCCGGACCGTTGAGGTGTGGACCGACGACCTGGTGGCCTCTGCATCCAACATTGACCAGGAGCTGCTGGCGCTGAAGGTTGAGCATCTCATCTACTCTCCGGATCCAAACCTCGCTCACAGCGCCAAGCTCAGCCTCTTCTTCAGGGGGATCGCGCTGGCCCTTGCAGGTCTTCGGAAGAAGCTCCCCGCGCAACTGGCTGAGGAGTCGCGCCAGCTCTGCGCGGGAACCTTGGAGCGCGTTCTGACGAAGATTGTATACCGCAATCCCGGTATAAACCTCACCAACGTTCTCCGCAGCCTGCCGGCCGACGCGAACACGAAGGCGCTGAAGGCGCAGGTCGCCCATATCATCGCCAAAGTGAACAAGATCTCCAGGATTGAGGGCGACCGCGTAGATTAGGCCTCCTTTTCCTTTATCTCTTTTGTTGCTGCATAGGGTGTTATGAACTCATTAATCATTGCGACAAGTTATCCCTTGTAAGATATTTATCTTATTTTGATCAATCAGTGCAATGTTATCTTCCTTGTCTTGGTCATTTACTTTGTATGTTTTTCACCCTACGCCTCCAGGGAGCTTGCCGGCAAGGGTCCTTTTCCGCGAGCGCTGAGTGCTGGACTCTGAGCAGCCTGCTGGCCAAGGTCTTACCGGCAAGCAACCTTGCCGCAGCTAGTCGCAACGCACTCAGCTTGTTGAGTGAACTCGAAAACGAACCAAGGGCGCTACACTTGTCGCAGCTCACTTAAGTTGTTGAGTGTACTCGAAAACAAGATAAGGGTGCGGCTAGCCACGGGTAGGTTCCTCCGCGCACAGGTTTCCCATACAAAGTGTGATTGTTCAAGGAAGACAACTAAAAAATTAAAAATTTGAACTGCTCAAATTCTAATAACTTAGCTTTCATATCTTGCTTCTCGGTAAGACTTCTCTTTCTTGAACAGCACTTGGTTCCTCTTCCATCTCGGTAAGACTTCTCTTTCTTGAACAGCACTTGGTTCCTCTTCCATCTCCTTCCCCCCCGGCAAACTTGTGCGCGAGGAACATTCCTTCTGCTTAAGAGGCAAGGAAAAGGAAGAGGGAAACAAGTATATGGCCTTTCGGCGTGCTAATGCTTACCGGATATGTATGTTGCACAAGATGCCAAATAACACATGCAAATAGCAAAGAAAAGCATGTAAAAGGCAAATAGCGCAAAACACAAAAACTTTACTGATGCACGGGATCTGCGCCCGGCTTTGTACAAAGGGTTACATGCAACAGCGGCAAAGCTTGTACAAAAAGGTGGTTGCCGGAGCGGATCACGGCAACCGTGCCTTATGGGTGAAACTTGCGAAGATGCTCTATGTTCCAGGAGTTGCTCACCGGTAAGCCTTCTTCGGTCTCAAGGTGGACAGCGCCGGGCCTTGTGACTTGTCTCACCCGATAAGGGCCTTCCCACCTCGGCGTCAACTTGTTGGAATTCTTGGCGGACTGAACACGCCGAAGAACAAGGTCGCCTTCCTCGAGACTCCTGGCCTTGACCTTGCGGCTATGGTAGCGACGCAAGGCTTGCTGGTATCGAGCAGCTCGTACAGCAGCCTGGAGACGTTCCTCCTCGAGGAGCAATGCGTCATCTTGTCGTAGTTGCTCTTGCCCAAGCTCATCATAAGCGAGTACTCGAGGAGATCCGTATACGAGTTCCGTGGGGAGAACTGCCTCTGCTCCATAGACTAGAGCAAAGGGTGTCTGTCCGGTGGCTCGACTTGGTGTCGTTCTGATTGACCAAAGAGCCACCGGTAGCTCCTCTATCCAGTTTCTTCCGCACTTGCGCAGCCTGTCAAAGGTCCTTGTTTTGAGTCCGCGCAGCACTTCAGCATTGGCCCTCTCCGCTTGACCGTTGCTCCTCGGGTGAGCAACAGAAGCGAAACAGACCTTGGCGCCAAGGTCTTGGACGTACTGCATGAAGGTGCGACTAGTAAATTGTGTACCGTTGTCGGTGATGATCCTGTTAGGGATTCCGAAACGGCAAACAATCGACCTGAAGAACCTGACCGCTGACTGTGTTGTCACCTTTCTCACTGGTTCCACTTCTGGCCACTTTGTGAACTTGTCGATCGCGACGTACAAGTACTCAAAGCCCCCGACAGCACGGGGGAAGGGGCCGAGGATATCGAGCCCCCAGACCGAGAAGGGCCAGGACAAAGGAATCGTCTGGAGAGCTTGAGCTGGCTGATGAATTTGCTTCGCATGGAACTGGCACGCTTCACACTTGGTTACTAGTGCAGTTGCATCTTGGAGGGCTTCTTGCCAAAAGAACCCTTGCCGGAAAGCTTTCCCGGCAAGCGCCCTTGCGCCAATATGGTGGCCGCATATGCCTCCGTGTATTTCTGCCAACAGCTTCTGTCCATCTTCCCTGGAGATGCACTTCAACCTGACACCGTTGAGTCTTCTTCTGTACAACTCATTGTCCACGAACTGGTACATACTTGACTGCGTGGTTATCTTCTCTATTTCTTCTGGGTCGTCGGGAAGTTCTCCAGTTTGCAGAAAACAGACGATCTGCTACGCCCATGCCGGAGCCCGAGGCTCAATGGTAAGGACTAAAGGCATGAGGGCCGCTGCGGGGACCTCAGCTTCTACGGCAAGAACCTCTGGTTCCGCCGGAGCTGATGGTCCCCCGGCAAGCTCGCCGGGGCGAGGCTTGTCGGGAACACTTGCTTCAACTGCACAGATCCTCGGATCTGCAGGAGCAGACTGGTCCTCAGCGTTCTGATCGTTGATCTTGGGGACCTTGGCGGCGGTTTCAGGAAGATCCGCCGGCAAGTAGTCGCCGGAGACCAACCTTCTCTTCTTGGACTGCCCAATCGATGGTGTAACGGATGGTTGAGTCAGCTTGAGCAAGAATGTCCCTGGTTCCACAGGTAACTTCATTGAGGCACACTTTGAAAGGCCATCTGCAATGTCATTCTGAGCTCTTGGAACGTGCTCCATTTGCAGACCTTCAAAGTGCTCTTTAAGCTTCCTCACTTCATCTACATAAGCTTCCATCAAAGGGCTCTGGTAACTCTTGTTAACTTGTCGGACCACCAACTGAGAATCTCCCCGCACAATCAGCTTCCTGATCCGAAGTTCGGCCGCAATTCTGAGGCCGGCAAGCAAGCCTTCATATTCAGCACTGTTGTTTGTCGCTTGCTCCCTGGGAAAGTGCATCTGGATAACATACTTGAGGTGCTCTCCGGTGGGCGCGATGAGTACCACGCCAGCATCGGCGCCTTGCAGCGAGAAGGCACCATCAAAATACATTACCCATTCACTTGTCGCTTCTTGTACGGGTGCACTTGTTTCTGGAATTTCCTCATCGGGCGTCGGGGTCTATTCAGCTATGAACTCTGCCAAAGCTCGGCTCTGTATGGTTGAGGTACTTTCAAACTTGAGTCCAAAGCTTGACAGCTCCAGTGCCCACTCAACGATCCTGCCTGTTGCTTCTGGGTTGTGCAATATCCTCTTCAGCGGAAAGCGAGTGACCACTGTTATCTCATGTGCCTGGAAGTAATGGCGCAGCTTTCTCGAGGCCATGAGGAGGCCGAAAAGCAACTTCTGCACCCCAGAGTATCTTGATCTAGCCCCCTGCAAGAGGGAACTCACAAAATACACCGGGCGCCGCACCATCTTCTTCCGCACTTCTTCCTGTTCCTGCGCAGAGTTGTCCTTGTCGGGGCCAGAGCTTGTCGGAGCAGCCCCTGCTTGTCGCTGGATTCGCTTGCCGGTGGTGCGGACTCCTCGTCGGCCTCCCTCTCCGCTACTAACGCAGCACTAACCACCTGGTTGGTTGCCGCCAGGTATAGCAGCAACTTTTCCTGTGGTCTAGGTGCGACAAGTATTGGAGTGGAGGATAGGTACCGTTTCAAGTCTTGCAGCGCTGCCTCCGCTTCCGGAGTCCACTTCATGGGACCTGCCTTCTTCAAAATTTTGAAGAAAGGAAGGGCGCGCTCTGCAGACTTCGAAATGAACCTACTGAGGGCAGCCACACAACCTGCAAGTCTCCTGACGTCCTTGACGCGCTTCGGGGCCTCGATCTTCTCAATGGCTTTAATCTTGTCGGGGTTAGCTTCAATCCCCCTCTGTGACACAAAGAACCCGAGAAGCTTGCCGGAGGGGACTCCAAAGACGCACTTCTCGGGGTTCAACTTGAGCTGTATCTTGCGCAGGTTCTGAAATGTCTCTTCCAAATCTTGGAGCAGGGTATCCTTGCTCTTGCTCTTCACCACGATGTCATCCATGTAAGCCTCTACATTTCTGTGGATCTGTGGCTCGAAAGCAGTGTGCACTACCCTTGCAAATGTTGATCCTGCATTCCTCAGTCCAAATGGCATGCGTATGAAGCAATAAGTGCCACATGGAGTGATAAATGCAGTCTTCTCTTCATCTTCTTTGGCCATGAAATCTGATGGTAGCCTGAATATGCATCAAGAAAAGAGAGTAGCTCACATCCGGCAGTGGAGTCAAAGATCTGGTCAATGCGCGGCAAGGGAAATGGATCTTTGGGACATGCTTTATTCACATCGGTGAAGTCTATACACAGCCTCCACTTCCCATTGGCCTTGCGTACGACGACTGGGTTTGCTAACCACGTCGGATGGATCACACCTCTAACTAGGCCTGCTGCCTCTAGCTTCTTGATTTCTTCAGCAATGAATTCTTGGCGCTCCACGGCTTGCTTCCTCACCTTCTGCTTGACGGGCCGCGCATGAGGACAAACAGCAAGCTTGTGCTCAATTACCTTCCTGGGAACACCGGGGATGTCAGATGGTTGCCAGGCAAACACATCGACATTCGCCCGCAGGAAGGCAACGAGCGCGCTTTCCTATTTGCTGTCAAGTGTGGCACTGATGGTGAAGGTACCACCAGTGCCGTCCTCCTTAGCGGACACCTTCTTGGTTGCCGGTGGAGCGGCCATCCCCTTCTTACACTTGCCGGTGGAGCTCGATGGAACGTCCTCGACGGCAGCGCAGCACTCCGAAGAGGTGCGGTTGCCGGAGTGGGTCCCAGAGCACTTGCCGGACTTGGTCTTGGTCTTCTTCCCCCCGGGAGCTTCAGCGGGAAGTGTATCCTCTTCTGCTGCAGCTGCTGCGTCCCGGTAGATCTTGTCGGCGCAGACAAGCGCATCTTTCTTGTCGCCATGGACAGTGATGACGCTTATCGGCCCCGGCATCTTGAGTACGTTGTAGGCGTAGTGGGAAGCTGCCATGAACTTGGCGAGGGCGGGACGGCCGAGTATCCCATTATATGGTAATGGGATATCGGCGACGTCGAATGTGATGCGCTCAGTTCTGAAGTTGAGCTCCCCGCCAAAGGTCACCGGCAGAGTTATCTTCCCCTTGGGCTTGCTCCTCCCCGGGTTGATTCCTTGGAAAGAACCGGTCTCTTCGAGCTCGTCATCTGGGATTTGGAGTTTCTTGATCACAGCAGAGGAGATCAAGTTCAGCCCGGCCCCGCCGTCAACCAACATTTTGGTGACCTTGAGGTTGCGGATGGTGGGTGAGACCAGCATCGGCAAACACCCGACCGCAGTGGTGCGGACAGGGTGATCCTCAAGATCAAAAATGATGGGCGTGCTGGACCATTTGAGGAGCCTGCGCGACTCCACGGGCGGCCCCGCTGCATTCACTTCCCGCACCCACTGCTTGAGTTGGCGGTGGGAAGTATGCAGAGAGGCGCCACCGTCGACGCACAGGACCTCCGTGGCCTTCTGGAACTCCTGCTCGCTGTTATCTTCATCCTTCATGTCATCGTCGTCATCTTCTTCATCCTTGTCGTGGCCCCGGGGAGGTCGGTCACCTTGCCGCTGCTTGGCCTTGCCGCGGCGTCCTCCCCGGCCATTGAAAGGCCGCTTCTTGCTTGGTTCTCCTCCGCCACCTTGGGCCTTCTCCTTGTCGCACCTCTCGTACTCAGCTTTCTGCTGCTCGACGAGGTACTCGACGCGTTTGCAATTGGAGAGGTCGTGGCCCTTGGTGCGGTGGATCTTGCAGTATTGCTTGTCGGAGCCGTCCTGCTTGTCGGCTGCCGCTACAGGGGCAGGCTCCTTGCCGGAGCCGCCAGCCTGTGTTTGCTTGGCGGGAGCCTCCTTGCCGGACTTCTCGACGGCAAGCACTTCCTTCTTGTTCTTCCTCCTGTTGTTCCGCCGCCGGCTCTTCTTTGCCGGGGCGGCGTCGTCGCTGTCGCTTCCCCCCGCGCCGGTGTCCTCCCCGGGGAGTCTCCTCCCCTCTTCGGCGCGTGCGCACTTATCAGCTAGAGCATAGAGCTCGCTGACATCCCGTATCTTGGTCATGGCCATTTCTTCACGCATGCGGCGGTTACGCACGTTCTGGTGGAACGCGCTGATAACCGCGGCAGGGTGGACGTCGGGGATGTTGTGTTGCACGCGACTGAAGCGTTGGATGTACTTGCGCAAGGGTTCTCCTTCCTTCTGGGCCAGAATGTGGAGATCGCTCTCCTGGTCGTGGGGTTTGTGGCCGCCTGTGAAGGCGCCAACAAACTGGTGGCAAAGGTCTGCCCAAGAAGAAATGGAGCCTTCCGGCAAGTGCATAAGCCACGAACGAACGTTCGGCTTAAGCACGAGCGGGAAGTAGATCGCCAAAATCTTCTCGTCGCGCCCCCCGGCAGCCTGCACCGCGATGGTGTAAATGCTGAGGAATTCTGAGGGGTGCGTCTTGCCGTCGTACTTCTCCGGTACGTCGGGCTTGAAGTTCTTCATGCTGGGCCACTGGACGCGCCGCAGCTCACGGGTAAACACAGGGCAACCTGCCGCGTACGGCAAGTCGCCTGGTTCACCGGGCGCGCACGCGTCGACAGCGGCTCCAGCTCGCTGATCCGATTGTCGCCGAGCTTCTCGGCGGCGCTCGATCGTCGTTCGAGCGTCTTCTTGTCGCCGGTCATCAAGGACTTGGCGCTGGTCCCGACGAGCCCGCGGATCCGACGACGCCGTAGAGCCGTAGTCGGCGTTGTTCCGGCGGGGCGGCGTCTTCTGCTTCCGCGGCGGGGAGTGCACGGTGGTTGCACCCCCGGCGGTCTTGTCGCCGTCGGCCTTCGTCTTCTCGATTTGCCGTGGCGGCGAGGTCGCCGGCTGCTGCGGCGTATCGTTGTTGGCGAAAGCGATCAGGCTCTGGATGGTTGCCCTCCAGTCTTCGGCTTTGTCTGCCGCTGGAGGGAAGTCGAGGAGCAGTTGCGCCCTTGCGAGCGCTTCTGCTGGAGTGGAGGGGAGCGGGGGCGAGCGGTGCGAGGAGCGGGATATGCTCGGACTCCTAACAGCGTTAGAAGGAGCAGGGTCCCGCCCCGGCGACCGCGCCTTGCTCGTGCCAGGACGATGGCCCGGAGCATCCCGCGAGCCTCCGGTTTGCCCTTGGCCCAGCAAGCGGATGCCACCTCCTGTGGCATGGCGCTGCTGGGTTGTCGTTTGCTGAGATGGACGTGGCGCGTCTACGGAGACCGAGGCTCGGTCGTCTGTCTTGTCTTTGGATTTGGTGGCGCCGCGAGTTTCCTCGCCGGCGACCACCCTTCCGACGGCGTCTCCCCCACCCACCGTTGGTTCCGATGGCGGCGGATGAGATGCAGACGGGCCTGCGACCTCCGAAGCCTTCTTCTTCGGGGCCATGGCGCAGTTGCTGATGAGGTTGCTGATGAAACTGGAGAGGTTGATGAAGAATTCGCCCGCGTGAACGCCGGATCAGGTTCGCACAACCTCGACGTCCCCCTACCTGGCGCGCCAAAGATGTCGGGGGAAACTGTCCACCACGAACACCTATGGGACCGGAGCCCCTTGTTTGTGCGGTAAGAGGGCGGAGGGAGCACGAAGAGCAGATCGTGGAGAGCACGCGGGCAGTTTACCCAGGTTCGGGCCGCGATGGACGCGTAAAACCCTGCTCCTGCTTAGTTGGTATTGAGTTGGGGAGCTCGGGAGCTTGAAGAACTAGCTACACCGAGCGTATGAGCGATCTAGGTTCCGAACCCTTTCTACGTTGTGCATGGGCCTCCTTTTATAGCTCAAGGGGTCACCGACAGGTGTCAACGTAGGAGAAAGGGTAAAAATGTAAAAGTGGTGGTAGTTGTAACAGTGTGGGAACAGTGGAGCTACAGTGGATGAACTGTGGTCATCACCTACTTTGACAGTGGGGGACAAGGGCATTTAATGCCCGTCGCCGTCGACCCCAAAAGCGCCCGCCCTTGCGTCTCCGTTTGCCACGGCGATGGCTTTACCACCGTGGAGTGCCACCGTGTCCCCCAGGCTGCACAGCCATCCGCCACGCGTCCCTGGAGCGGCCCCAGGGCGACGCGTGGACCGATGCGCTGGAGCGCGGGCACACAGCGCAACTCTCCCCGGCAAGCACCTTGCCGGGGTCTTGACCTTGCCGGGCCCGGGAGCTTGTCGGGCTCTGAAGCTTGTCGCTCCCCGGGCCCTGCTGGGGCGCATGCTGCGCCGAGGCATGTCTTCTGTAACACAATCTTCTAGTCATCCTGGCAAGCTCCTCTTGCCAGGGCCTTGCGTGAGTGAGGTAATCTTGAGCCTGGAACGGCCTTCCCGGCAAGCTCCACTCGCCGGGGTCTTGACCTTCTGTCTTGTATACTTTGTTTTTGAATGGTTTTATATGGAGCAGGAAGGTCTCCGGCAAACGCGTGGTAGGCCCTGCCGCGGGAAGCTGCTACTGCCCGTGCACAAGTTGGGGTACTGAGGTACCCCCACCTTAGTACACCGACACAGCTGCTAATACTTAAGAGTATTCTTTGGCTCCCCTTGTGTCGAATCAATAAATTTGGGTTGAATACTTTACCCTCGAAAACTGTTGCAATCCCCTACACTTGTGGGTTATCAAGACTATTTTCTGGCGCCGTTGCTAGGGAGCATAGCTCTATTCTTTAAGTCACTTGGAATTTATATCTGTTGATCACTATGAAGAACTTGAAGGACTCAGAAACCAAGATCTTTCCCTCAACTACGAGGGGAGGTAAGGAACTGCCATCTAGCTCTGCACTTGATTCTCCTTCAGTTATGCGTAAATTTGCGACACCAACTCATGCTATTGAATCTGATATGTCGTATGTTCTTGATGATGCCACTTCTGCTATGTATGATGAAACTACTTCTATGATTGATAATACTGTGCCACTAGGCGAATTTCTAGATGAACAAATTGCTAAGGTTAGGGAGAATGCAAATATTGAAACTGATGATATTTATGAAAGTGATGATGAAACTTCTCCCAATAGATATAAATTGCCTGTTGTTCCTGAGGGTTATGTTTTGGATGAAGAAACTGTTAGAGTCTTTCTTGCTTGCAATGATAGATATGAACTTAAGAAATTAGTAGCTAAGCTGAAAGAAAAGTCTTTGAATGCTAGAATGAAACATGACCTTGCTTTCGCTACTTCACCTATCTGTGTTACTGATAAGGATTATGAATTCTCTGTTGATCCTGAGTTAATTACTTTGGTTGAATCTGATCCTTTCCATGGCTATGAATCTGAAACTGTTGTGGCACATCTTACTAAGTTGAGTGATGTAGCCATCCTGTTTACCAACGATGAAAAGATTCGTTACTACTATATCCTTAAGCTATTTCCGTTCTCACTAAAGGGTGATGCTAAGACTTGGTTTAATTCTCTTGATCCTGGTTGTGTGCATAGTCCCCAGGATATGATGTATTACTTCTCTGCTAAATATTTTCCCGCTCATAAGAAACAAGCTGCCTTACGGGAAATATATAACTTTGTGCAAATTGAAGAAGAGAGCCTCCCACAAGCTTGGGGGAGGCTTCTCCAATTACTTAATGCTTTGCCTGATCATCCTCTTGAGATGAATGATATACTTGATGTCTTTTATAATGGACTAACTGATGCTTCCACAGACCACCTGGATAGTTGTGCTGGTTGTGTTTTCATGGAAAGAACAGTTGATCAAGCTGAATTACTATTGAAAAATATGCTGGACACTTCCTGAACTAGCCCCTAAGCCAACTCCGGAGAAAAGTAGTGTTCTATTTCTCAGTCCTGAAGATATGCAAGAGGCAAAGAAATCTATGAGAGAAAAAGGTATTAAAGTTGAAGATGTTAAGAATTTACCACCTATTGAAGAAATACATGGTCTTGATAACCCGACACAGGTAGTAAAGGTAAATTCTCTTTGTAGATTTGATGAAGGTGATATTCCTCGTTATAAGTCTGCTAGCCAATGCTTAGATGAGTTTGACAATTTTATTGTGAAACAAGAAAACTTCAATGCTTATGTCAGCAGACAATTGCAACACAATGCTTATATGATTGAACACTTGAGTGATTATCTCTCTAGAGTTAAAGGTGAATTGAAACTTATTAGTAAACATGCTTTGATTGTCACCACTCAAGTAGAACAAGTACTTAAGGCTCAGAATGATTTGCTCAATGAATTAAATAGTAAGAATAATGACTATGTTGTTAGAGTTGCTACTATAGGTGGTAAAATGACTCCGGAACCTTTGTATCCTGAAGGCCACCCTAAGAGAATTGAGCAAGATTCTGAGAGAGTTAATTTAGATGCACCTAGTTCTTCTAAGAAGAAGAAAAAGAAAAATGATAGGACTTTGCATGCTTCTAGTGAACCTGTAGCTGACACACCTAAGAATCCCAATGATATATCTGTTTCTGATGCTGAGACACAATCTGGTAATGAACATGAACCTAGTGATAATATAAATGATGATGTTCATAATGATGCTCAACCTAGTAATGATAACGATGTAGAGATTGAACCTGCTATTGATCTTGATAACCCACAATCAAAGAATCAACGTTATGATAAGAGAGACTTTGTTGCTAGGAAGCACAGTAGGGAAAGAGAACCATGGGTTCAGAAACCCATGCCTTTTCCTCCGAAACCATCCAAGAAAAAGGATGATGAAGATTTTGAGCGCTTTGCTGAAATGATTGGACCTATATTTTTGCGTATGCATTTGACTGATGTGCTTAAAACAAATCCTTATGCTAAGTATATGAAAGATATTATTACCAACAAAAGAAAGATACCTGAAGTAGAAATTTCCACGATGCTTGCCAATTACACTTTTAAGGGTGGAATACCCAAGAAACTAGGAGATCCGGGAGTACCCACTATACCTTGCTCCATTAAAGGAAACTATGTTAAAACTGCTTTATGTGATCTTGGAGCCGGTGTTAGTGTTATGCCTCTCTCTTTATATCGTAGACTTGACTTGAGTAAGTTGACACATACTGAAATATGTTTTTAATTGCTGATAAATCAACTGCTATACCTATCGGTATTTGTGAGGATGTCCCTGTTGTGGTTGCAAATGTTACTATTCTAACGGACTTTGTTATACTTGATATTCCCGAGGACGATAGTATGTCTATTATATTTGGTAGACCCTTTTTGAATACTGCAGGGGCTGTTATTGATTGCAACAAAGGCAATGTCACTTTTTATGTCAATGGTAATGAGCATACGGTACACTTCCCGAGGAAACAACCTCATGTCCATAGTATCAATTATATTGGAAAAACTTTAACTATTACTATTGGAGGTTTTGAATTTCCTCTTCCTACTGTCAGGAAGACATATGATATTCTTGTTGTTGGGGACATACATATCCCCATTGAGGTAACCTAGTGTTATTCGAAAATTCTCCGGTTTCATGTTATTCGGAAAGAGTTTATTAACAATACCTGATCAACCTTGTTAATGGATTCCTTTTGATGAGCATGGGATAGGTGAATCAAGATAGCACAACCTTCTGTACCCTCCTTTTACTTTCTGTTAATTGGGATAAATAAAACAAAAATAGTATTTTCTGTCAGTTTCCAGACTTATCCGTGCAATGAAAAATACCCCGAAAATAAAAGTTCTCCAAATGCCCTGAAAATTAAATATGATTTTTTCTAGAATATTTGAGAAAATATGGCACAAAGCACACAGCGAGGAAAGCCATCACCTGGCCACGAGGGTCCAGGGCGCGCCCCCCCTCACAGGGCGCGCCCCCTGCCTCATGGGCCCCACGTGGCCCCCCTCCACTTATTCCTGCACCCACACTCTTCTTCTTCCTCCCAAAAAAATCACCAACTAGCTCAAATCCGAGTTCTAGCTCATCTTGCTGCCATTTTCGATCTCCTTGCTCAAAGCACCATTCACCAAACTGTTTGGGGGAGATTGTTCCTTGGTATGTGACTCCTCCATTGGTCCAATTAGTTTTTGTTCTAGTGCTTTATTTATTGCAAATTGTTGCTGCTAGGGTGACCTTGCTCTTGAGCTTGCATGTCAAATTTTCTTGGCCCCAAGTAGTTCTAATGCATGATATAGTCTCTAGGCACTAGTAGGAGTTGTTGCTATCAATCTTGTTGAGTTTGGTTAACTTTTATTTTGAGTTACTAAAAATTTCAGAAATTTTCAAAAGGGAAAAATGATAAAGAGATTGTTGAGGGGCTCCTCTAGTAAGAGCTTAGAGGAGAAGAAGAAAGAAAGAAAATTAAAATCCCAAATATAATCTTCCTCGCATGGCGGAAGTTCGACCATGCGAATGGCCTTGTAATGATTTCATGATGTCCGCTGGGATTTACAAAGACTTTTATTGGTTGGCAAATAATGCAGGCCTCACTGACTTCCTCCATGACCAACGTGAACAGTATCTCTTACTCACCAATATTTTCACGCAAAGTTTTCATTTTCATGCTAAGAAAACACCACCTACAATGGAATTTTGTTTATATGATGAGATTAAGGAGATATCACTCTTAGAATTTTGTGAAGTATGTAAGACACCCTTTGGAGGTAGACTTGATGAACCACGTCGTGAGGACGTTGAAGGGTTTATCGACATGATAGCTGTAGGGGAAACTAGACAAGTCTGAGGGGCAAGAATCACTAGTATACACTTCCCTGTTCTGCGCTACTTTGCTTTATTTGCTAGTAGATGTTTAATTGGTCGCAGGAACCGTGGGAATCTTAGTGCCCCTGATATTTTCATTTTACGCCATGCTTTGTTTCAAGACACAACTTTTAGCTTGGGTGTCGTTGTTTCTAAACAACTAAGTCTGAACCGCTCAAAGGGGCCCGTCTTTGGAGGCATCTTTGCTTCTCGCCTTGCCGAACATTTTAGAATACCTATTAGCCATCATGAGAAGGAAGAAAAAATGCTTGCCCTGTTTATCTAGACTATAAGAGCATGGTAGCACATGATTTTATTGTTAAGGACAAGGATAGGTTGCTTAATTATAAATTAAGGTTTGATGAAAAATATTGTGAAATTGTTACCTTGCGCGCACCATCTCTATTTTATTTATCTACAGGCATATATCTCGTTACATCAGATGCCTTCTACAAGTACCAAAGCCAGGCACAAGCTTCAGAGCCTGAGGCGGAGCCACCACTTGATCCTTACCGTCAGTCTATTTATGGGTGGGATCTCGATGAGCTTGCCAACCAGTGGCACCCAGAGGACACATCTCAGTACACTAGAGGGAGTAGCTTCGATCCGTGGCCATAGACTAACTTGGGCCAAAAGCCTAAGCTTGGGGGAGTACGTGTTTCTCACCGACTTTACATTCATGTTCACACACTTATTCTAATTGTCGGTGCTCACACTCTTTCACTGTACCATCCATGTTCAGTTTATTTTCTTTTTATTAGTCCTTTTCTTGTGTGCTAGAAAAAAACTTAAGAAAAACAAAAAATATTAGCTGTAACTTCTAGCTAATTTACTTTTCCTGCTTGTAGTAGCAATTAAAAGAAAACCCAAAAAGATTTCTCGTTCTTCTTTTGTTTGTTGGGAGCTTTCCCGTGTAAATAGTTTCTTTTCTTTTCTTTGGGTGTCAAGAGTAGAAGACCATGATGCTTAGTGGCTCTCCTATGCTTTATTGTTGATTTAACCATGAGCCATATTACCTTGTCTTCTCTCTTGTATTAAATGCTCGCAGATTCCAGCTTAGTCCAATGCACGCGAACTATATTATTATCCACACCATTCGGTCGTGCAAGTGAAAGGCAATAAGGATGATATATGATGAACTAATTGAGATGACGAAAGCTGGTATGAACTCGACCTCTCTTGTTTTTGTAAATATGATAGTTCATTATTCCCGATTCAACTTGTTATGAATGAAACATGCTTGCAATGACAATTAGATATCATAGCTGCTTATGCCATGCTTAATTAGCTGAGAGTTTATAATGGTCTATCTTGCATGCCAACATGATATTAAAATGGTTGTGATGTGGTATGATGGGGTGGTATCCTCCTTTGAACGATTCAAGTGGTCTGACTTGGCACATGTTCACGCATGTAGTTGAAACAAAATCAACATAGCCTCCACGATATTTATGTTCATGGTGATTTATATCCTACTCATGCTTGCATTCATTGTTGATTAATTTGAATGCATGTTCATGACCGTTGTTGCTCTCTAGCTGGTCGCTTCCCAGTCTCTTTCTAGCCTTCACCTGCACTAAGCGGGAATACTTCTTGTGCATCCACTTCCATAAACACCAAAGTTATTCCACATGAGTCCACCATACCTTCCTATATGCGGTATTTACCTGCCGTTCCAAGTAAATTTGTATGTGCCAAACTCTAAACCTTGAAATGAAATTCTATTTTGTATGCTCGAACAGCTCATGTATCAACTAGGGTTGTCTATATCTTCCATGTTAGGTGGGTTATTCTCACGATGAGTGGACTCCGCTCATCATTCAGGAGAAAATGGCTGGTAACCGGGATGCCCGGTCCCATGCTCAAAATCATAATAATTAAAACAAAACTCCCCCAGGGTTGTTGCTGGTTTGGACGGTACCCGTTGTTTCGGGCTAGCCATGGAGTGTGCTTGTTGGTGGTTGGGGGAGTATAAACTTTACCATTCTGTTTGGCAACCTCCTATAATGTGCGTAGCATGGGAGATATCGAGATTCTTGGTTAATATGTTAAGAACGAAAGTATACCGCTCAAAATGTTATTCATCTCTATTTAAAAATCGAGATCTGGCACCTCTACAAATCCCTGCTTCCCTCCACGAAGGGCCTATCTATTTACTTTTATGCAGAGTCATCATCGTCTTATAAAAGAACACCAGTAGGAGAGCACCTCTATCATTTGCATGTATTGCTATTAATTTGCATTGAGTATGATCATGACTGGATCTCTTTTACCATGAATTACAATGTCTAGTCAGTCCTTGATCTTTAAAGGTGTTCTGCATTTATGTTTTGTAGTCTCAGAAAGGGCTAGCGAGATACCATCTTGTTATATCATATCATGATTGTTTTGAGAAAGTGTTGTCATCCGAGGTTTATTATTATTACTCGCTAGCTAATTATGCCATTGATGTGAGTAGACTTGAGACCTGAAAGTTATTGTGAATGTGGTTAGTTTATGATCATTGCTGAAAACCTGAATGTTGGCTTACATATTTACAACAACAAGAGCAAACAGAGTTTGTCAAAGTTTTTCTTTATCACTTTCAGTTTATCAACTGAATTGCTTGAGGACAAGCAAAGGTTTAAGCTTGGGGGAGTTGATACGTCTCCAACATATCTACTTTTCCAAACCCATTTGCCCTTGTTTTGGACTCTATCTTGCATGATTTGAATGGAACTAACCCGGACTGACGTTGTTTTCAGTAGAATTGCCATGGTGTTGTTTTTGTGCAGAAATAAAAAGTTCTCGGAATGACCTGAAAATCCCCAGAGATTTATTTTGGAAAACAATACCTGCAAGAAGATCCAGACCAGGGGGCCCACACCCTGTCCACGAGGGTGTAACATCCCAAATTTCCAATTTGGAATGTTATACATTAGATCATCATGCATATCATATTTTCTCGCATTTGGTCGATCCAAGTAAATCCTACGCAACTCAAGGACCCTCGGAGAGAGTTGGGGATTTCGATATTTTCATATTTGAGGTTTCTCAAATTTTGAAAATAGGATCTTTGATTTTATTTATTTTATCTTCAAGTACTTCTATTATGAAAATATGAGATAGGGAGTAAAATGACTCTCCCAAAAATAAAGAAATACTGAGGATTTAATAAAAAAAATCAAATGAGTTTTTCTTTGGAGTTTTGTTTGAATTAGAAAAAATTGCATGTTTTCAAAAATGCATTTAGTGCCAAAAAAATGTTCATCTTGTTCTAAATATTCGATTTAGACGGTGAAAATTTGTTTTGGCAATTTTAGATTTTTATTTTATTTTCTAGGATTTTTCGTAGCTTCGGCGTTTAAAAAAGAATAGGAGACCCGAGCCCGACTGGGCCGAAGGCCCAACCGAGCCAGGCCCGCGCCGCCACCGCCGCCTTCCCGTGCCGCGCGCCCGTGCCCGAGGCGGACTCCGCCGCCGCCACCGGTTGCTTGCCCCTCCCCCAAGCAACAGCCCCCCCCTTTATATATATCGCCACCCCGCCCCCTTGCCGCACACCGCCGCCGCAGCACACCACCGCAGCCGCAGCACACCACCGTCGCCGCAGCACACCACCGCCGCCGCAGCACCACCCCACCGCTGCCGCAAGCCCGCCCCGCCGCCGCAGCACCACCCCGCCACCGCCGCCGCTTGAAGCAGCAGCAGCCCCGCCGCCCGCCGCCGACGCCCTCCCGCCGGACCCGACGAGGTAGCCGCGCCGCCGCCGGTTTTCGGTAGTAAACCGCCCGGTTTTTTAGAACCCTGGTTCGTTTTTTTAGTTAGTTCAGTTTTTTTTCTTTTCCCGGTTTAGTTGTTTAGCGAGCGTTCAACCGCTCTTTCGTTTTAACGAACGAGTTTGTCGTTTAGTCTCAGCTGACGAATGTTCGTTCGTTAAGCTGTTTTAGTTTTATTTTCATAGTTTCTGTTCTGATCCGATCTTCGTTCTAGTTTATCTTTTTGCTCATTTATCTATATCAGGCGATTCCAGCACGTGGAGTTTCGTCTCGAAACCCTCTTTCCGTTTAACCTAGTCACCCAAGCGTTTGCCTCTGTTAAATTTGGACTTAGGTCCAGATTGATACGGTAGTTGTTTCTCTTTCGCCGTTTGACTTTCGTTGATTTCGTTTGGTTTGTTTCTTTTGCAAACCGGAGTTCTTAAGTTGAACTTTCTGGTTAGATCTCTTATTTGAGTTTTACCCGTGCATTAGTTAAGTACTTATTGTGTGCTTGTTTGTTTGCGATAGAGTACCTGGAGTGCGCCGCTTGCTACTTTGAATCTCTAGGTTTTGCGGATCATCAGCAAGGCAAGTAACACTTTGATCATACTTCCAATACCCAGTTTTCATTGCATTAGTATTATCCTCAAACACACTGCATGAGTAGGATCTAATAACATGTGGGACTAGGAAGTAGATGAGGTAGTACCTATTACCTACATTATTTTCAAACCCTTGGGAGTTACTTCTACGTTTGCTAATAGGTTATGCTTTGCTCGTAGACGTGGATTGGGTGAGTGTATCCATGACAGATGTGAGATTGTTAATTAATGGTTCAACTTAAGGTAGCAACTTAAATACACATCTGGGTGGATTGAGGCACCTGGGTATTCCAGCGATTGCCTATTTTCTTTATGGACCGCCACCCAGGCTCAAAGGGATCATGAGATTATTCATACTAGAAACTTACATGTGCAGCCACAAGCTTTATGGGCTCTAGCATAGTTGACTAAGTCGTGCGAACTCTTACAGTGGTGGACTAGCAGATGTAGGGGATGTAGGTTGGTACGGTCCACCCGTTCGTAAGGTTCTAGTGCTTCTGAAAGACTATGTCTCGGTCATCCGTTTCTCAAACAACTTGTAGTGCGAGAATCCCAACGGAGGAGATCGAGTCTTGTGGGGAAAAGTGCACAAACCTCTGCAGAGTGTACAATCTGATCATGATTAGCCGTGTCCCCGGTTATGGACGTCTTGAGTATCTAGTACTTGGATAATCGTGTGAATCTCATCATGTTACTTTAATTAATATTGTTGGGTTAATGTTTACTTTAATTGGGATTGAGTTAGGTGAACCTTCTCAATGATGTTTCAACTACCATGATAGTTAATTAAATTATATTCCTTTGCAGTAGGGAAAAATTGGCTTTACGCAAAAACTGTAACCATAGAGCTTTCCACCAGCCATATTGCATATAGTATAGCTTTACTTTTGTTACTCTCTATGTGTTACTTTGCCAGCATATTCCATGTGCTGACCCGTTTTTGAGCTGCAACGTTCATGTTGCAGACTTTTCAGACGACGAGTAAGGTGCCTATTAGGTCGTGGTTCTATACTCAGTGATGCCGTTGGAATTGATGGACTCACTTATCTTCCAAGCCTTCCGATGTTATCGTTGTTAGATGGCCTTAAGCCATTTTTATTGTAATAAGTTCATCGTTGGAACTATCGATGTAATAAGTGTGTGATTGCCACTCTGTTATAAATCCTTCAAGTACTGTGTGTGTCAGCATTACTGATCCAGGGATGACACTAATGCACAGAGATCAGACTGTTTGAGGTCTGGTCGCTACAAGATGGTATCAGAGCACACGCTGACTGTAGGACACGACCACTAAGCTAAAACCCTAGAGCACTATTCACTCTTCTCTTTTCTGACTCCTCATCTTTTCTACTCTTTTAGGATGGCGGATGCAAGGAACAAGTTCACACAACCTGATGAAGATAAACCATTTGGACGACACCTGAAGGAAGTCACTAGATATCTAAACATCGGACTACCCAATTTCACCGAAACCTACAACGCCACTTTACCTGAAGAGGAGCGCTGGTTGATTCAAGCTCAAGTTCCAGGAAGGACGTTCATGCCCGTCACCGCACCCATAGAATTTTCCTTTAATGCGCCTACATGGAGCCTAGGCAGGAGCATGGCAGCCCACATCACTATGGGAAGGATTGGAGAAATCTACAAGAAGGAGCTAAAGGACACCATCTACCAGATTTTTGGACGTTGAGATGAGCGTTGGGACATGATCAACACCCAGAAGGACAGGTCCATTACCGCGTTCATTCAAGAGTTAAACCAGCACATTCGTTGCCAGGAGCACCAGATGTGTGCAGGGATGATAGACTTGAAGAAAGCACTAACCAGAAACTTGGAGTTAGAGGAGGAACTCAAGTCTACACGTGACGGATAGGAGGAGGAGATGTTAATACTTGTGGAGAAGAATGATGATTTGACACGAAAGCTAGGAGTATTCATGGGTTATCCAGCACCAGGAGGGGAAGAAGAGGAAGAAGAACCCAAGGAGATATGCCCTGAAGACTACATCATCCTTGACGACACGGACTCAGACCTCGATGATAGCGATGATGAGGACTATGAAGATGAAGTTGGAGCTGACATCATGGAATCCTCTGCAGATCAAAATTTCTAGAAGACCTTCCTATGACTAGTAGTTTTTCCCATTTAGTAGACTTAGAGCACTTTTGTAACGTTAGATCCGTGTAAGCCCTTGTTTTGAATTGATATTGGTGTGATATGTGTGTGTTTGTCTCATGTGCATTTGGGTAGTGATTTTCCCTTAGACCTCTTTTCTATTCTAATCTCTTCCCTCTACACCCATCAGATGTGTGGGGACCCCGACTCATAAGTCGAGATCACCGAATGCACGTGTACAGTGATCCCAGAGATCAATGCTCACTGAACACACTGAAGCTGAATAACAAGAGTCTTACATCCATACATACCGTATTACACAAACAGGACCATAATGGTCAAGTCTTGAGTACATCATTGCAGCGGAAATCTTCAATAACAACTTGGACCCATGCCATCTGCCTCAACCCTACAGGCATTCTGACTGGAAGCGTCCTAGCTCGCATGCTCGTCACCAAGAAATCTTCATCATAACCTGTCCTCTCATGCCTGGCCAATAAAATAACCAGTGGCAAGCCAATGAGTACTTTGAATGTACTCACAAGCAACCCAAGTGTGATGACAGAATAATTATGCAAGGCTCTACTGCTAAGTTGGCGGTTTTGCGGAAAGCTAGTTTTTCATATGCAAGTATGATCAACATATAACATGGGCATGCATGTGTCTGCAACAAGTATCAGGAGGTCACAGCCATCATTATCGAGAAAGAGTTGTAATCAACTCATGCTCAAGCTCATTGTGACTTTCTCACAATCACATCAACAATATCTCTGAATCGTGTTGTTTCCCAGAAACTTATGGACATAGTCTAAGTAGCACCACCCAACTGTCCTTGACCGTGGACACGGCTATTCGAATAGTTTGACACTCTGCAGAGGTTGCACACTTTACCCACAAGATTCGGGGAACTTCCGTGACATCCACGACCCGCGGTACCTCAAGTACCCGGGGTAAGCACCCGATCATTATCTTTCCCTAGACGACACTAACATAGAGTCCACTCGATTGGTAGTAACCCCCGTGCCCACATTTCACATCTTAATAATTGTGGAGACTCGCTCCCATATTCATCACATACCACTGACACGGGGTACCAACGGTGTGTTTGGTGCCCTGTGAAAAAAGTCAGGGCCGCCTATCCAAGCACGACCCCGTCCCGAGAGTGACCTCATGTCACCCCCGTCACTAGTAATGCGGGCACCATGCTAGTATCGACCTAGGTAATCAATAATGCCCTTTCCCATATAAGGGTAGAGTGGTTGCGCATGTTTGGTTGGGACGGTAGTCACACATATATCTAATCCATCTCTGTAAACAACACTCTCATCAAGCCTCAGCACACTACTTCATCACCAAGTAGTGCCCTAGTTTCTCATCAACTCCCAGGGGCATTAGTGGCACCCACTGGGTTATTTGCAAGTATGTCAAACCACACTTGTTTCACTCAATGCATAACCCTGACCCATTTTGCGTAGCCAACTACTATAGCATATATCTATATACTCCCACCCACATAACCCTCATAGGAAGGTAGGGTCATGTTTGATGCAAGTTTCAATAGTAAGCAACAAGGGCAGCAACCAAAGTGGTCTCCACCTCAACATGATTCCGATGCATTGATAATAAGGTGCTATGAGACATGCATAAAAAGGTTTCTCGAACATGGTCAAAGGGCTGCTTGCCTTATTCTTCCGAGTCTTCAAACCTTCTGGTCCATCTCCGAGTATTCCGTTTATTTCGTCAACTAACGATGGAAGGAACATAATAAGCAACACAATCAAAGCAAAAATAAAAGTGCTCTAAAAATAGGAGTTGGAATTTTCTAGGATACCTCTGGTCATATTAGAAATGACCAAGGTGGTTTCATAGGTATTGGATCAATGAACAGTTTGGATCATTTCAATATGATGGAACCAAGGGTTTTATGGATTTGAAAGAAGTATACAGAAATATATTCTTGATTGATGAGCCAAGGCACCCATCAACGAGTCATGATTTTAGAAGCATCTAGGAGTTGGTTTCACTGGATTTGGAATACAAATGAATTTCCTAGGATTTTGCAAAGCTGATAAATATGAAGAAATGGCTCATTATTTGGTGGGGCACAGAAAGTATTAATAAAAATGTTCCAAAACTAAGTTTGGATATGACAAGCATCTAGGAATTTGAATCACTGCATTTGGATGAAATTTAAGCTCTCTGTGATTTTCTAAAGTTCATCACAGAAAATGGAATATGGGCATTTGATAAATATTTGTGTTGGAAAAGTCTCAGGAATACTGTGCATGTTGCACCATGTGATAGAGCATGATTTATGGAGCCATAGGAAATTTGAATCATCAAGTTTGGAGTTCAAATGAATTATTTAGGCATTTTTTTGAAGTTGTCTGGAAAAGAAAAAGAAAAACGAATAGGGGTTATACCCTTGCGCGCAGGGCGAAGAATAGCTGCACAGCAACTGGGCCGGCCCAACTGTTCGGCCGCGTGCGCAGGAGCCTGGCCACGTCGAAGGCGCCCGTAGGGATTACGCCTTTGCGGCGGCTAGGAGGTTTCGGCCGAAGCCGCTTCCACTTAAACGACGGGGCCCAGCCTCCAGGTTGCCGACGCGCGGGGCCCAGCGCTCAGGTTCATCCCCTTCCTCCCGCGCGACGCGGCGGGGAGGAACAGAGGCGATGCTCGACGGCGGCTTGCCGGCGCTGCAGGGCATCTCCGGCGACGCTCGGGCTATGAATGGACTCAGCGAAGAACGTCGATTCCACTCATGTATGCCACGGCTGCGAGGGGTGATCGAATCGATGGCAGCTTGGACGCCGGTGGACAGTGGCGTCGGCAAGAGTTGGGCATGGTGCTATGGTGCGCCATTTGACGAGAGGAAGATCGTGGGAGGTCCGCCTAGCTCAGGGGAGTCCGCTGGTGGGGGTAGGAGAGGGAGGAAAGCTCGGGCTGGCTCGAATCCGAGAGGAGGCCGGCGGCGGGACTCCGGCCAGAAAGGTGGCTGCGAGGCACGGGGAGAGCGATGAGTTGGCCTGGGAGGCGTGTGAGAGAAGGAGAATGCTAAAGGAGGTGCAAGGGGGGCTCGGGGTGCCCTATAAGTAGGTGGGCGCCGGTCCATCGAGGCGCCGTGCGCCGGCGAGCCTGTTGCCGTCGCCACGGGTCAAGTGAGCTTGCCGCAGCGTGTCTGGGGTTCTTGTGGGATTGGTCCAGGCCTAAAGAAAGAGAGAGGGGAAGCAGGGAGGTGCCAGAGCGTCGCGCGTGCGAGCTTGCTCACTGGAGCGCTCGGGCGGCCATGGCGCACGTGCGAGCAGGGGTGAGAGAGGAGGAGAGAGGAGAGGGTCGACCGTCCAGCAGGTTGCGGACGTCGAGACAGCCTCGGGGGACACGAGGGGGAGGCCCAAGGCTGTCGGGAGCAGCCGATTGGAGGCGGCTACAGTGCGGGAGCGCACTGTAGCACGCTCCAGTGCGCCTGAATGGCTAGCACAGTCGTGTCCTCGCCGCTCTGGTCATGTCCATCGTGCCCAAGGTTGTCTAGAAGGTCGAGGGAGAAGTAAACAAATGCGCTGTGGCCTTGGATGCTCTGGGAGGCCACTGGAATGAGGAGGGAGGTGAAGAAGAAGGTGAAAGCTGCTGTCTAGAAAAGTGAATTTGGGGTTTTACCCCCCTCCAATAATTGAGCTGAGGCAGAGGAGAGTTACTGGAGGTAGAATAGGACTAGGAGAAGCTGTGGTAAGAATTTGAGGTAAAGGGAAATAGTAAAAGGGGTCCAAACAAGGGTTTTGGTAATTGGACAGAAGGTGTTTGATCAGGTTTTGGGGAGGCAAATGACTTCCAATTGGCATGGGACTTAACAGGATGGAATGTCACACACAATTAGGCCCCTACACCAAATTTGATCTTATTTGGGCAAAGTTGCCAATGTAACTTTGGTGAACCCTAGCAATCAACAGAAATGGTTTCACCTTGTTTGAGTCAAGCTAATCATCTCCCCTTGATGCACCACTTGGTGTAGCATCATAATTTAGGGTTATGATCATGCTCACAAAGTTTGAGGCCCCAGGTAAAAAGTTGACAACGTAGAGTTGTTCAAATTTGAATTTGAACAGAAGTGGTTTTGGGGCACTTAGACCAAGTTATGCTTCTCCAAAACTTGTGAAATTTGGCATGGATGCATGATTACATCATTTTAGCATGTACACCAAGTTTGAGAGCATTTGGACAAGTTTGGCAATGTAAAGTTGCTCAAACTTCAAAATGGACAGAAATGGTTTTGAGGGGATTAGAGGATGTTTACTTGATCTTCAAGGCATGAGGCTTTGCAAGATCATCAAACATGTCACGTATGACATGGTAGAATTTCCCTGGAATTTTTGGAGAATATTTCCTTTGTAAATATTTCAAAAGCTTGAAATATCCAGAAAGGGTTTTAGAAGGATTAGTCCAATATTTTGAACATGACCATGTGTTGAAACTCTTATGTATGGACAACATATGTCCTAGGAGTTCCCCTGAATTTTGGCAAATATTTTTGAAATGATTAAATATTTTTCCCTATTAAAGACCATTTCTGGCCTTAAGAAAAAGCTTTTAAATAAAATATAAAAATAACTTTTAAAATTATAATTTTGTGGTTTCTGGGAGTCCTATACCTAATAGGATTCAAATATACTTTTTGAAAGATTTTTCACACCCTAAATAAGGTACTTGTAGTGCAAACCTCAATTCAGGGGTTTTTGGAAAACTAATTTTAGAAAATACCATTTGGCCAAAATATTTTTATAAGAAAATTCTATATTGGTCTATACACATGGCATTATCATTGGGAAAAGGTTTTGGATCAAGGAGATGAAGTATAAGAGTTGGAGGATATATTTGATTTTTAGAGCACTAGCAAACAGCAGACAAAAGTCAAATCAAGCAAAGTCAAAAACACTCAAAAGTTTTTGTAAATCCACATTTTTAACATGATAATTAGCTTGAGCAATGTGACATGAAAATCAGGGTGTGACAGACCTACCCCCCTTACAAGAATCTCGTCCCCGAGATTCCCAGACTAGGCGTGGAAAAGAAATGCGGAGTCTTGATACGGGGTAGTCTTCACTTCTTCTTGTCGGTTCTGCTCCCGAATGGTGCTCCATGGAATCTTGAAGTACTTGGTGGTGTGGCTCTTGCTTGTTACCCTCTTTGATGCAGGTTGCTGAGGGGTCTCTTGCATAGGTTAGGTTGGGTTAGCTGTCAAAGGATCGGTGATCGATGTCCTTGCGGGCATCGGGCTAGCTAGGAGGTAAGAAGTACTTCCAGAGTGGTGACTCGTGGAAGATTTGGTGCACGGAGGGTATCTCAGGAAGTAAATCTAGCTGGTGGACGTCTACTATTTGTCTTGCAGTGATCTTGAAGAAGGGTCGATAAATCTTGGTGCGAGCGTCCCTTCGACACAGAAATGCTCGGTCCCTTCGAGAGGAGTGGTTTGCAGATACGCCCGGTCTTCGACGCGGAAGTTTACTTCTTGATGACGGTGGTCGGTGTAGATCTTCCTTCTTGACAGGGCGGTCTTCAAATGTCTTCTATCCAGCTGTCCGTCTCTTCTTTGTCTTCGGGCAGACAAGTAGGCCATCAAATAATGATGTTACCCAACTTGTCCAATTACTCCATGAGGTCTATGGGGGGTACGCAAGGTAAGCTGGGGTATTGGTGGTGGTCTTTGTTGAGTATTTGCAAGGTCTTCCTGACTTAGGGCGAAGGCCCGTGGTCAGAATCTGACCAGGCTGTGGCTTGCTGGGGCTTAAGGGTTTCAAGGATTCTAGTGAGTGAGTGATCGTTTATTATCTTATCCTTAAGCACGGTTTCTGAGATGCCATTAGCTCTATCTAGTACTCCGAACAAAAAGCATCTTCTCGCACAGACCAACTTCAATCACCACTCATGCCATACATGTCCTCATGACTCTCAAGAGATGGTCTAACAAAATTATACTTGTCTACGATCCCCAAATCCATATGTATGTCTACCCCTAAAATCCATGGGTAGGTCATACAAGCTGCTAAGCTTAAACTAAACTCCACAATCCAAGCACTCAACCTATTCTTGCAAGGCTCACAATAAGGAATCTCTATTCTAAGGAAACACGTCATATGCCACTCCAAGATTTGTTTCCTTCCTATAGATCACTCCAATAGCCCGGTAATTCCCATCAATCACCACATAATCCAACAATTCTACAAATCCGATGTCTATGGTGTTCCACAAGATCTCAAGTCCCTATAATACCCAAATACTTGGAAGGACTATGCACTGCGATAGTATGTCCACCAAATTCTCATCATCCGGGTCATGTAAACTCCAAGGTCATGATTATATAGATCCCTAAATCAACTCCGACAAATAATCCAATCTCCTAGGTTATTGTCCACCGAGAAGCATGATATCATAATCAGGATCATGGGCCTAAATCCAATTTTACTCCGAACCATGCAGACATATCTAGCATTAATACCAACCAGAATCACCTACATAAATCCAAATCTTATGTCCAACGGGTACTTCCACATGCTACCCCAAAGTCATGATCCTACCAATATGGAAACCTCACCATCCATCAAGGTTTTAGATAATTCCTCGAAGTCACTGATATAAAACCACCAAGTCATCTGTCTTATATCCTCGAACTGGTCTATCTATGGCATCGTCAGATCTCGTGCTATATTAGGATGAAAATGTGCTCACTCATCGTGTCCACTAGCTCCTTTACAAACCAGGTGTTGTGCAAGATTATAAAGGCTTAACTGGCTCTCTCGCAATACTCTGGGTTAGGCACATGGTTAAGGATTCATGCTGGAGTGTCTCGTGAAGTCTCAAAGGGTCTAGGAATGGGGTTACTGGTCTGGAGGGTTAAACATAACTCTACGGGGTTGCACTTGGCCACGGAGGTTGTAGCAGAAGTCTTCAGTGCCAGTTGGCTGCCGAGGTAGAATCCTTGGTGCATCTTGTCTTGCGGGTCTTCAGTTGGGGAGAGAGAGAATAGAGGGAAGAAGCAGCGTAGAGGAGGGAAATGCCTAAAGGGGGTTCTATAGTGCAGGTGCAAACAAACAGGTGCAAAAAGGCCGAAACAAAGAAACAAGGCAAGGAAGGTGTTATAGCCTTGCACTCGTTGCCTGGGGCAAAAGTGTGACTTATATCAAAACACAAACAAATAAAAGCAAGCAACACACAATCATGGTTCTATTAGAACCATCATACAGACTCGACTGTGCATAGGGGGCACACGACTCATCCTACCCTAGGGGTTCTCGGACTCAATGTCGTGACTTGTGCCTCGTGCAGTTTTCTGGGGTTCCTCTGGTGTTGCTACGTCCCTTGTAGTTGTTTGATGAATGATCCGGGTTGAGCCTGAAGAATCTTCAACAACTTCTCGCCTGATGAGGTGATGCGGTGAAGGTGTCTCCTTGCAGCTGGCGTTGTCTTATCTTCTCTTGTCTCTTTAGTCATGACGATCCCTTGTGCCTTCTGGGGCGTCGAGGGTACCAGGTAGGCAATCCCATATGCAATGACAATAACAAGGCATAATAGAGGTCCAACATGTCGGTTTCGTTGATGAAAACATCGACACCAAGAGCGGGGGACGAAGAGAACCGTTTTCCTGCTCACTATGGTGAGGCGGACCAAATGGCGAGGTTCTCATCCATCGGTGGTTGCCGATACAACAACGGTAGTGACATGATTACTCTATTAGCGATGTATATCATGATTTTGCACAACTCATGCCATGATTATCGCAGGCTAGGGTTGCACCATCTTCTGGGTCTTCATGTCCTCACTCATCGAGGATGTAGTTTCTGTTGGTACCGTCTTGTCTTGGTGTCGTCAATATTGTGTGCTGAAGTGGTGGGTGAGTGTTTGGCAAGGTGCACTCCACGAGGATTACAGAAAATCCAGTGGTCAAGGGCATAAGGGTTCTAGCGACCAAGGTTTTGAAGGGGAAGAGATCAAGTATAGCATAGTTTTCGAAAAACTGAGAAGGGAAGAGAAGTATAGATAGTTTTGAAAACTAGCAATAGTTTTGAAAATAGTTTTACCCTAACTAACGACCATGCTAACTAAGGCTTCCTACAGTCAGGATGGCTCTGATACCAGCTCTGTGGGGGCCCCGACTCATAAGTCGAGATCACCGAATGCACGTGTACAGTGATCCCAGAGATCAATGCTCACTGATACGTCTCAAACGTATCTACTTTTCCAAACACTTTTGATATTGTTTTGGCCTCATTCTTGCATGATTTGGACTAAACTAACCCGGACTGACGCTGTTTTCAGCAGAGCTGCCTGTATGGTTTATTTGTGTGCAGGAAAACGGATTTTTAGGTACCTCAGAAAAATCCACGAAAAATCACAGAAAATCCACGCACCCGAAGGAACCAGGAGCCAGAAGTGGGGCCAGAGGGGGGCCAGGGGGTGCCCAGGCGCCCTGTGGGCGCGCCCCCCCCCCCCCCTGGGCCGCGCCGGGGGGGCGCCTGGGTGGGTCCCACACCCCCTGGTGCCCTACTTTACCCCATATTTTTACTCCCGACGCAGAAACCCCAGATCGGAAGTTCTTTCGCAGTTTTTCGTCGCGGAGCCGCCGCCACCCTCTGTTCTTCCTCGGGAGGGCTAATCTGGAGGCTGAATTGGCCTCCGGAGAGGGGAGATCGTCGCCATCGTCATCATCATCACCACTCCATCATCCCTCCATGACTTCCCCTTCCATGTGTGAGTAATTCCCCCGTTGTAGGCGAAGGGGATGGTAGGGATTGGATGAGTTAGATCATGTAATAGTTTATCAGATTGTTGGGGGCATGTTGCCTATCATCTACTATGGTGTTTATCATCTTTGCTTCAACTTATTACTCTTAATGCTTGACACTTAGGGCCCGAGTGCCATGATTTCAGATCTGAACCATATGTGTTTGCATGAATATATTTGTGTTCGTGATCCTATCTATGAGTTGTTTGCACCTGTTACGGTCCGAAACCGGCGATCCCAAAAGTGACGGCTTGGGACACCAAAGGGGATGGTCCGTAGTTTGAGGATTACATGTATCCATTGAGTTCATTGCTTTGTTCCGGTGCTCTTTGACAGGAGCACCTTAATATCCATAAGTTCCTTTCGGCCCCGTTCGTAGCGGGATGGTAGGACAAAAGATGTTGTGCAAGTTCTTATTGCAAGCACGTACAACTACCTACGGGATACATGCCTTATGTTTGATATTTGCCTAGATGATCATTACTTTTCCGTGTGCCGTGCCCCAAGTTAAATCTATCTCATCCATGCAGCGCCCAACCATCCATCTCCCTAGCCTACAGTGTTTTAAACCCTGCTTGTCACTAGTTGCTACTTTTGCCATTTACCTACTGCTATTTACTTTTGTTGTTTACTTTTACTATTACTATCATCACTATCATATCACTGTTACCACTTATCTTTTGTTGCAAGTAAGTATATTTCAGGTGCGGTTGAATTGACAACTCAACTGTCAAAGCTTATAAATACTCTTTGGCTCCCCGTGTGTCGAATCAATAAATTGGGTTATTCTTACCCGCGAAGACTATCTCGATCCCTTACGGTTGAGGGTTATCAAGTACCGTTTTCTGGCGCCGTTGCCGGGGAGCATAGCAATATTTACAAGTCTACTTGAGGTATCCTACCTGCTGCACTTTATCTACTATGGGTAAGAAAGGAGACCCCAAGGTTCCGATCTTACTATCCACTACAAAAAGAGGTACTGCTCTAAGCACTAGTGCTACACTTGATTCACCTTCCGTTATGAGTAAGTTTGCCTCACCACCACCACATGATGCTCCTACTGAATCTGTTACTATGTCTGATACTCTTGATGATGCTTCTACTACTTTTGATGATGATATTAGTTCGCTTGGTTATGCTCTTGAGAAACAAATTGCTGCTGCTGCTAAAAAGTCTGGAATTAAACTTCCTGTTACTCGCTACCCTGTTGGTGAAACTTATGATTATCCTGATTTGATTAAACTTAAAGAGAGGCTCCTTGATGATGATTACTATATACTAGATGAAGATTTATGCAGGGAACTGACAGAGTTTTCCGGCTCTGACCCTGAAGCTATTAAGAAACTGTTTGAAAAACACTCTCTGAAGAACAAAACCGTTCCTAATCCTGAATTTGCTACATCCCCTATATGCATTGATGATCCTGATTATGATTTCTCTGTTGATCTTTCACTTATACCTATGGTTGAAGCTGACCCCTTTTATGGCAGAGAAAATGATGATGCTATTGCGCACCTGACTAAACTCGGTGAGTTGGGTAGCCTGTTTACCACAGATGAGAAGATACGATACTTTTATGTGACCAAGCTTCTTCCTTTCTCCTTGAAGGAGGGTGCTAAAGCATGGTATGATTCACTCCCATGTGGTTCCATTAAGAGTCCTCAGGACTTAGCTCACTCTTTTGTAGATAAGTACTTTCCTGCTCACATGCAACATGCTGCTTTACAAAGAATTTATAACTTTAAACAGTTGCGGGATGAGTCTCTCCCTAAAGCTTGGGGGAGGTACTGCGGTCTGATTCGGGCTAGACCAGGACATGAAATCCCTAAGAATGAATTAATCGATATATTCTATGCTGGTCTAACTGATGAATCCAGGTCCTATTTGGACAGTTGTGCTGGTTGTGTTTTCAAGAAAAGAACACCGGACGATGCGGAAGATTTAATGGGCAGGATTGCCAAAAACAATGAAGATTGGTCCGTCCCTGAACCACCTCCACCAACAAAGAAGAGGGGCATGTTTGTTCTGAGCCCCGAGGATATGCGAGAAGCAAAGAAGTCTATTAAAGAGAAAGGTATTAAAGCTGAAGACGTGAAGAATCTACCCCCTATTGAGAAGCTGTGTGAGCCTACTACTCACCCTCCTATGGTAGAGGTACACTCTCTTTTAGATTTCAACGCAAGTGACATCCCTCATGGTAAGCCTCCTGATCAATGTTTAGATGAGTTTGATAATTTTATTATGAAACAAAATCATTTTAATGAGAGGATAGAAAGTCAATTGCATGATAATTCCCTTGCTATCAAAAGACAGCTTGATGTTTTAGATAGAACAGTTAATGATGTTCAATGTCTTGTGAAGCATTTTCATATGGTTCAAACTCAGCTTGATCAAATTTCTAATGTGCAAAGAGATTTGCTTGCTAACAATGCCAAACAAGATAATTTGCAGGCTTTCGGGATTAAGACCCGAGGAGGAACTAGCACTCAAGATCCTCTTTATCCAGAAGGGCATCCGAAGAGAATCGAGCAGGATTCTCAAATGCAGGAAGAAGAAATTGTTGGCTCTCCAAAGAAAAAGAAGAAACATAAGGAGACTGACAATTCTAATGATCCTATTGCAGATGAAGAACCAGCTATTGATCCCAACAGTGTATCTATCTCCGATACTGAGACTGAAGACGGTGCTGAACCTGAAGGTAATAATAATGAGAAGAATGATCCGCCTGAAGTTCGAGAAGAAGAAGCACCTGACAAACGTAAGAGGTACACTAAAGAAGACTTCATTGCAAGAAAACATTGGAAGGAAAGAGAACCATGGATACAGAAACCCATGCCCTTTCCAGGTAAGTCCATCAAATCTAAAGAATAAGAGCATTATAACAAGTTTTGTGAGTGGATTAAACCTCTTTTTCTTCAAATCCCTTTGACCGATGCTATTAAGTTACTTCCTTATTCAAATATATGAAAGATATTGTCACTAACAAAAGAAAAGTTCCTAACGATGCAATATCTACTATGCTTGCTAACTACTCTTTCAGTGGCAAGATTCCTGAGAAGCTCGGTGATCCAGGTATACCCACCATTCCTTGCTCCATAAAGAATAATTATGTCAAAACTGCTTTATGTGATCTTGGAGCAGGAGTGAGTGTTATGCCTCTCTCTCTTTACGAGAGGCTTTGTTTAGAAAAACTAATTCCTACAGATATCTCCCTTCAGATGGCTGACAAGTCAACCGCTGTTCCGATAGGTATTTGTGAGGATGTTCCCGTAGAAGTTGCTAATTGTTTAATTCTTACTGATTTTGTTGTGCTTGACATGCCCGAGGATGGGAGCATGTCCATTATTCTTGGTAGACCTTTCCTTAACACCGCAGGTGCTATTATTGATTGCAATAAAGGGAAGGTTACCTTCCATGTGAATGATAAAGAACACACGGTATATTTTCCGAAGAAGACCGACAGGAGGCATGCCCTCAACTCTATGGAGAATATCGAGACCGTGAAGATTGGAGAATGGAACTGTCCACTACATGTGCCTCACAAATATAAAACTATCATGGTGGGGACAATGTCCATCAAAGTAAAGGTTTAGTAACTACTTTGTAGGAAGTGAGACTTTTTGCTCTATATATCGCCTGTTTGTTGGTAAGACTTGATCAACCTTACTAGTAAACATGTTTTATATAGATAAAAAGTTGAGCGTGTTATGTTTTCACTTGTTTTTAGTTTTGTCCTACTTGTTGTACCAAGTATTTATGTTTTTGAAGCTTCACAATACTACTAACTGCTTCAAGTTTTCAGAGAGTTTCGCAGCTTTTTGAACTTCGAAAAAATTTCAACAGTGAAGTTTTCAGAAAAATTCCAGAAAAATTATAATAAAAATTTCCACAACGGGAGAGACCCAGAAAGTCCTGGGGCCAGCCAGGGGGGGGCCACCAGTGGCCCAGGCGGCCAGCTGGCGCGGCCCAGCCCCTGGCCGCGCCCACAGGGCGCCTGGGGCCCACAGGGCCCCCATCGAGGTATTTCTTCTTCCTCTCTCTCTCTCTCTCTTTCTCAAAAAACATGAGTTCTGCTTTTGTTCTTGTGTTCTTGCTGTTCTTGGAGGCGATTCTTCGATCTCTCTCTACAGCCCATCATTTGAGCTGAAATTTTGAGCAAATACTCCCTGGTATGTGACTCCTCCACCCCTCCAATTAGATTTTTGATTGGTGGCCTCATTTGTGAGTATTTAGTAGTTCTTGGTGCTGTAGAGATGAGCTTGCATGCATGTGTAGAAAGTTATTTTTCAAGTTTTGATGCAAGTTTATGCCTTGGGCAAGTGAGTTGAGTAGTTTGCCTTAACTCACTTTGTTTTAATCCTCGTTTTTGTAAATTGTAAAAAAATTCAGAAATGAGTTTGCTATGAACGGTAACAAGGGAGACTTATATGGTGGCATTTACGCCACACTTATCTTAGAGCATCTTGGAGGCACCCCACACCCTGATGATACTCCTTTTACTTATTTAAGCTTTGATCTTGCTGCTATGAAAAGGCATAAGTTTGTTACCATGGGTTCTGAACTTGATAATCTTATCTATATCTTGCATTTCGGAACTGCCGCGGAACGCGAGATCCGTCTACCTGCACCTCTTTTGTTTGATTTTTCTCGCAGGAACGGATGGTCCTTTGATGTTGTTCAGTTCGATGAGTTCATGGTCCAGCATCAGTTTCATAACCCCATGGAGAGGGTTGTGCCCGACGAGGAGAGGCACGGTGAGATACCACATTTTCAGGAAGAGACCGCCACCGAGTTTGGTGAAGGGTCTTCCTCTGTTTGGCGTTCGGAACCTTCCTCGTGGGAGACTCCGAGAAGTTCGGTGTACACGCCAGCATCCTTCTACGACCCGTGGATCACCACCATACCCCTGGAGTAGGAGGCTCCTGGGGGCAGTAGCTGCTACCAACTTAGGCCAAAAGCCTAAGCTTGGGGGAGTACGTGCCCTTCTCACTTTTCCATTGTATTATCCATTTTATTCACTTTGATCTTTTCAAAGTTTTTGCCCATTCTTCTTTATTTCTCTCTTTGCAAAAACAACAAAAAAAATTTCTTTTTTCTTTTGCTTTTATTCAACCTTTAAAAAACCCAAAAAGATTTCCTTTCTCTCTTTAGTTTGCTTTGTTTTCAGAGATCAGCTCGAGTCCGTGATGGCATTTAATTATATTTCCTACGTTCGATCATGCAAGTGACAAGCAGTAATGACGAAGATCGACTGAAGGGAAGCAACAGGGAAGACCGGTATGAACTCTTATTGTTTCTACTTTTGTACATATGCCTGTACTTATGATCTAGAGACCAGCTTGTAGCGACATAGTGCTATGTTTACAATGCTCTTTCGGTGGTTCATGCTTTCCTTGTGGCTAGTCTCGAATAACTAGAGTATATAATGTGTTATTGAAATGATCTACATGCATTGCACTGTTCATAGTCTGGTATACTAAGGTGGTATTTCCCTTTAGAGAATTTTTCGATTGACTTGGCACATGCTTACACATGTTTAAGACTAAAAAGTCTACCTTGCCTTGATGATCTTTGAGTTTTAGAATAATTATATCACTTTCATGCCCGATTCAATGTTGCTTTGTCGCTCTGCATGATTATGACCGTTATTGCTCTCTAGTTGGTCGCTTCCCAGTCTTTTGCTAAACCTCCACCTATACTAAGCGGACTGACTGCTTGTGCATCCAAAATCCTTAAAACCAGTTATGCCATATGAGTCCACTATACCTTCCTATACATGGTATTTACCTGCCATTCCTAACAAAGACTTTCATGTACCATCTCGAAACTAATCAAAAGCATTTCCTTTTTGTGCCTATGTTTTAGCTCATGAGGAAGTAGTAGTTAATTCATGATCTTTTTAAGTTGGACAAGTTTCACCCCTGGATTGTATGTCTAATGTGCAAACCCCTAATACGAAAAGGAACTGGCATTGAGTGCGCCCGGCTCAAAAAGATAATATAACAAACAAACCCTCCTTCACACTTTGTTCATGAGAAATCAGAAAAATTTGGTAGTGATAAACAAAGGAGATTAAGAGGATGTGATCGTCCTCATGTGGGAGCCGTTCCTCGAGACTTGTCCACTCAAAAAGTGATTGAGTTATCTGCTAGCATTCGTTGACGAAATATGCATTTCTCAAAACATGTTTACTTCTGTTTTTAAAACCAAGAGCTCTGGTACATGTTTAGTTTTTGTTTCCAACCACGGGTTTTCAACCTTGCCAATAAAAGCCACGGTTCGAGAGTCTCACCTTCTTTCTTCAAAGCACCGACTAGGAGAGCATAATTGTCATTCTGAGTGTAATGTGCATTGTCCCAAAGTATTACATTGTCTTCTGCATACTTGTGATATGATTTATTCTGAAATTCTTAGTTCTAGTCTCCTTTAAAACTCTGGAGGAGTCTCTGCATTTATGTTTTGCTTCACTCATGGAGGCTAGCGAGATACCACCCTAATATGCTCAAGCTATGTGCAATGTAATCTTGTCTTGATTTTCAGTAATAGATTATTTACTTTTAAGTATTTGTGACTGGTCACTTGAAAGAAGGATTGCTCCTTGCATTGTCCTCATAGTACTGTTTCAATACTTGCTAAACTCTTTTCGTAGTACATGCTTATATACATCTAATGAAGCAAAAGAGGTTGTCAAAGTTTTCTTTGTCGCGTCCAGTTCGTTGAACTGAATTGCTTGAGGACAAGCAATATGCTAAGATTGGGGGAGTTGATACGTCTCAAATGTATCTACTTTTCCAAACACTTTTGATATTGTTTTGGCCTCATTCTCGCATGATTTGGACTAAACTAACCCGGACTGACGCTGTTTTCAGCAGAGCTGCCTGTATGGTTTAATTTGTGTGCAGGAAAACGGATTTTTAGGTACCTCAGAAAAATCCACGTAAAAACACAGAAAATCCACGCACTCGAAGGAACCAGGAGCCAGAAGTGGGGCCAGAGGGGGGCCAGGGGGTGCCCAGGCGCCCTGTGGGCGCGCCCCCCCTGGGCCGCGCCGGGGGGGGGGGGCGCCTGGGTGGGTCCCACACCCCCCGGTGCCTTACTTTACCCCGTATTTTTACTCCCGACGCAGAAACCCCATATCAGAAGTTCTTTCGCAGTTTTTTGTCGCGGAGCCGCCGCCACCCTCTGTTCTTCCTCGGGAGGGCTAATCTGGAGGCTGAATTGGCCTCCGGAGAGGGGAGATCGTCGCCATCGTCATCATCATCACCACTCCATCATCCCTCCATGACTTCCCCTTCCATGTGTGAGTAATTCCCCCGCTGTAGGCGAAGGGGATGGTACGGATTGGATGAGTTAGATCATGTAATAGTTTATCAGATTGTTGGGGGCATGTTGCCTATCATCTACAATGGTGTTTATCATCTTTGCTTCAACTTATTACTCTTAATGCTTGACACTTAGGGCCCGAGTGCCATGATTTCAGATCTGAACCATATGTGTTTGCATGAATATATTTGTGTTCGTGATCCTATCTATGAGTTGTTTGCACCTGTTACGGTCCGGAACCGGCGATCCCAAAAGTGACAGCTTGGGACACCAAAGGGGATGATCCGTAGTTTGAGGATTACATGTATCCATTGAGTTCATTGCTTTGTTCCGGTGCTCTTTGACAGGAGCACCTTAATATCCATAAGTTCCTTTTGGCCCCGTTCGTAGCGGGATGGTAGGACAAAAGATGTTGTGCAAGTTCTTATTTTAAGCACGTACAACTACCTACGGGATACATGCCTAATGTTTGATATTTGCCTAGATGATCATTACTTTTCCGTGTGCCGTGCCCCAAGTTAAATCTATCTCATCCATGCAGCGCTCAACCATCCATCTCCCTAGCCTACAATGTTTTAAACCCTGCTTGTCACTAGTTGCTACTTTTGCCATTTACCTACTGCTATTTACTTTTGCTGTTTACTTTTACTATTACTATCATCACTATCATATCACTGTTACCACTTATCTTTTGTTGCAAGTAAGTATATTTCAGGTGCAGTTGAATTGACAACTCAACTGTCAAAGCTTATAAATACTCTTTGGCTCCCCGTGTGTCGAATCAATAAATTGGGTTATTCTTACCCGCGAAGACTATCTCGATCCCTTACAGTTGAGGGTTATCACTCACTGAACACACAGAAGCTGAATAACAAGAGTCTTACATCCATACATACCGTATTACACAAATAGGACCATAATGGTCAAGTCTTGAGTACATCATCGCAGCGGAAATCTTCAATAACAACTTGGACCCATGCCATCTGCCTCAACCCTACAGGCATTCTGACTGGGAAGCGTCCTAGCTCGCATGCTCATCACCAAGAAATCTTCATCATAACATGTCCTCTCATGCCTGGCCAATAAAATAACCAGTGGCAAGCCAATGAGTACTTTGAATGTACTCGCAAGCAACCCAAGTGTGATGACAGAATAATTATGCAAGGCTCTACTGCTAAGTTGGCGGTTTTGCGGAAAGCTAGTTTTACATATGCAAGTATGATCAACATATAACATGGGCATGCATGTGTCTGCAACAAGTATCAGGAGGTCACAGACATCATTATCGAGAAAGAGTTGTAATCAACTCATGCTCAAGCTCATTGTGACTTTCTCACAATCACATCAACAATATCTTTGAATCGTGTTGTTTCCCAGAAACTTATGGACATAGTCTAAGTAGCACCACCCAACTGTCCTTGACCGTGGACATGGCTATTCGAATAGTTTGACACTCTGTAGAGGTTGCACACTTTACCCACAAGATCCGGGGAACTTCCGTGACATCCACGACCCGCGGTACCTCAAGTACCCGGGGTAAGCACCCGATCACTATCTTTCCCTAGACGACACTAACATAGAGTCCACTCGATTGGTAGTAACCCCCGTGCCCACATTTCACATCTTAATAATTGTGGAGACTCGCTCCCATATTCATCACATACCACTGACACGGGGTACCAACGGTGTATTCGGTGCCCTGTGAAAACAGTCATGGCCGCCTATCCAAGCACGACCCCGTCCCGAGAGTGACCTCATGTCACCCCCGTCACTAGTAATGCGGGCACCATGCTAGTATCGACCTAGGTAATCAATAATGCCCTTTCCCATATAAGGGTAGAGTGGTTGCGCATGTTTGGTTGGGACGGTAGTCACACATAAATCTAATCCATCTCTGTAAACAACACTCTCATCAAGCCTCGGCACACTACTTCATCACCAAGTAGTGCCCTAGTTTCTCATCAACTCCTAGGGGCATTAGTGGCACCCACTGGGTTATTTGCAAGTATGTCAAACCACACTTGTTTCACTCAATGCATAACCCTGACCCATTTTGCGTAGCCAACTACTATAGCATATATCTATCTACTCCCACCCACATAACCCTCATAGGAAGGTAGGGTCATGTTTGATGCATAAAAAGGTTTCTCGAACATGGTCAAAGGGCTGCTTGCCTTATTCTTCCGAGTCTTCAAACCTTCTGGTCCATCTCCGAGTATTCCGTTTATTTTGTCAACTAACGATGGAAGCAACATAATAAGCAACACAATCAAAGCAAAAAATAAAAGTGCTCTAAAAATAGGAGTTGGAATTTTCTAGGATACCTCTGGTCATATTAGAAATGACCAAGGTGGTTTCATAGGTATTGGATCAATGAACAGTTTGGATCATTTCAATATGATGGAACCAAGGGTTTTATGGATTTGAAAGAAGTATACAGAAATATATTCTTGAATGATGAGCCAAGGCACCCATCAACGAGTCATGATTTTAGAAGCATCTAGGAGTTGGTTTCACTGGATTTGGAATACAAATGAATTTCCTAGGATTTTGCAAAGCTGATAAATATGAAGAAATGGCTCATTATTTGGTGGGGCACAGAAAGTATTAATAAAAATGTTCCAAAACTAAGTTTGGATATGACAAGCATCTAGGAATTTGAATCACTGCATTTGGATGAAATTTAAGCCCTCTGTGATTTTCTAAAGTTCATCACAGAAAATGGAATATGGGCATTTGATAAATATTTGTGTAGGAAAAGTCTCTGGAATACTGTGCATGTTCCACCATGGGATAGAGCATGATTTATGGAGCCATAGGAAATTTGAATCATCAAGTTTGGAGTTCAAATGAATTATTTAGGCATTTTTTTAAGTTGTCTGGAAAAGAAACAGAAAAAGGAATAGGGGTTATACCCTTGCACGCAGGGCGAAGAATAGCTGCACAGCAACTGGGCCGACCCAACTGTTCAGCCGCGTGCGCAGGAGCCTGGCCACGTCGAAGGCGCCCGCAGGGATTACGCCTTTGCGGCGGCTAGGCGGTTTCGGCCGAAGCCGCTTCCACTTAAACGACGGGGCCCAGCCTCCAGGTCGTCGACGCGCCAGGCCCAGCGCTCAGGTTCATCCCCTTCCTCCCGCGCGACGCGGCGGGGAGGAACAGAGGCGATGCTCGACGGCGGCTTGCCGGCACTGCAGGGCATCTCCGGCGACGCTCGGGCTATGAATGGACTCAGCAAAGAACGCCGCTTCCACTCATGTATGCCACGGCTGCGAGGGGTGATCGAATCGATGGCAGCTTGGACGCCGGCGGACGGTGGCGTCGGCAAGAGTTGGGCATGGTGCTATGGTGCGCCATTTGACGAGAGGAAGATCGTGGGAGGTCCGCCTAGCTCAGGGGAGTCCGCTGGTGGGGGTAGGAGAGGGAGGAAAGCTCGGGCTGGCTCGAATCCGAGCGGAGGCCGGCGGCGGGACTCCGGCCAGAAAGGTGGCTGCGAGGCACGGGGAGAGCGATGAGTTGGCCTGGGAGGCGTGTGAGAGAAGGAGAATGCTAAAGGAGGTGCAAGGGGGGCTCGGGGTGCCCTATAAGTAGGTGGGCGCTGGTCCACCAAGGCGCCGTGCGCCGGCGAGCCTGTTGCCGTCGCCACGGGTCAAGTGAGCTTGCCGCAGCGTGTCTGGGGTTCTTGTGGGATTGGTCCAGGCCTAAAGAAAGAGAGAGGGGGAGCAGGGAGGTGGCAGAGCATCGCGCGTGCGAGCTTGCTCACTAGAGCGCTCGGGCGGCCATGGCGCGCGTGCGAGCAGGGGTGAGAGAGGAGGAGAGAGGAGAGGGCCGACCGTCCAGCAGGTTGCGGACGTCGAGGCAGCCTCGGGGGACACGGGGGGTGGCCCAAGGCTGTCGGGAGGAGCCGATTGGAGGCGGCTACAGTGCGGGAGCGCACTGTAGCGCGCTCCAGAGCGCCTGAATGGTTAGCACAGTCGTGTCCTCGCCGCTCTGGTCATGTCCATCGTGCCCAAGGTTGTCTAGAAGGTCGAGGGAGAAGTAAACAAATGCGCTGTGGCATTGGATGCTCTAGGAGGCCACTGGAATGAGGAGGGAGGTGAAGAAGAAGGTGAAAGCTGCTGTCCAGAAAAGTGAATTTGGGGTTTTACCCCCCTCCAATAATTGAGCTGAGGCAGAGGAGAGTTACTGGAGGTAGAATAGGACTACGAGAAGCTGTGGTAAGAATTTGAGGTAAAGGGAAATAGTAAAAGGGGTCCAAACAAGGGTTTTGGTAATTGGACAGAAGGTGTTTGATCAGGTTTTGGGGAGGCAAATGACTTCCAATTGGCATGGGACTTAACAGGATGGAATGTCACACATAATTAGGCCCCTACACCAAATTTGAGCTTATTTGGGCAAAGTTGCCAATGTAACTTTGGTGAACCCTAGAAATCAACAGAAATGGTTTCACCTTGTTTGAGTCAAGCTAATCATCTCCCCTTGATGCACCACTTGGTGTAGCATCATAATTTGGGGTTATGATCATGCTCACAAAGTTTGAGGCCCCAGGTAAAAAGTTGACAATGTAGAGTTGTTCAAATTTGAATTTGAACAAAAGTGGTTTTGGGGCACTTAGACCAAGTTATGCTTCTCCAAAACTTGTGCCATTTGGCATGGATGCATTATTACATCATTTTAGCATGTACACTAAGTTTGAGAGCATTTGGACAAGTTTGGCAATGTAAAGTTGCTCAAACTTCAAAATGGACAGAAATGGTTTTGATGGGATTAGAGGATGTTTACTTGATCTTCAAGGCATGAGGCTTTGCAAGATCATCAAACATGTCACGTATGACATGGTAGAATTTCCCTGGAATTTTTGGAGAATATTTCCTTTGTAAATATTTCAAAAGCTTGAAATATTCAGAAAGGGTTTTGGAAGGATTAGTCCAATATTTTGAACATGACCATGTGTTGAAACTCTTATGTATGGACAATATATGTCCTAGGAGTTCCCCTGAATTTTGGCAAATATTTTTGAAATGATTAAGTAATTTTGCCCTATTAAAGACCATTTCTGGCCTTAAGAAAAATATTTTAAATAAAATATAAAAATAACTTTAAAATTATAATGTTGTGGTTTCTGGGAGTCCTATACCTAATAGGATCCAAATATACTTTTTGAAAGATTTTTCACACCCTAAATAAGGTACTTGTAGTGCAAACCTCAATTCAGGGGTTTTTGGAAAACTAATTTTAGAAAATACCATTTGGCCAAAATATTTTTATAAGAAAATTCTATATTGGTCTATACACATGGCATGATCATTGGGAAAAGGTTTTGGATCAAGGAGATGAAGTATTAGAGTTGGAGGATATATTTGATTTTTAGAGCACTAGCAAACAACAGACAAAAGTCAAATCAAGCAAAGTCAAAAACACTCAAAAGTTTTTGTAAATCCACATTTTTAACATGATAATTAGCTTGAGCAATGTGACATGAAAATCAGGGTGTGACAAGATGCCTCCAAGACGTGAGCCCGGATTTGAGTTTCCCCCTGAGCTCACTCAGTTGATCCAGCAGCAGAACACTTTGATGCAACTTCTTGTCCAGAACACTCAGGACAACCAGAACAACAACAACCCTCCACCACCACCACCCGTGGATAACCTGACCCGTTTCTTAAGGTTACAACCACTGGTGTTTGCTAGTAGCATTGAACCAATAGTCGCTGATGATTGGCTGCGCAAGATTGGAAGGGATTTGACCACTGCTAACTGCTCGGATGCTGAGAAGGTGCGTTTTGCTGCACATCAGTTGTCTGGACCAGCCGCAGCATGGTGGGAGAATTACACAGCCACTTTCCCATAGCCAATGTTACTTTGGATCAGTTTCAGCAACCTTTTCGTACCGCCCATGTCTCAACTGGATCTATGAGCATGAAGAAGCGGGAGTTTCACAACTTGCGCCAAGGGAATCGTACTGTGGCTCAGTACGTAGATGAGTTTAGTACTCTATCCCGTTATGCCCCAGATGATGTGGCCACATATGCCGCTAAGCAGGAAAGATTTATGGAAGGGCTGAATGATGAGATAAGCGTGCAGTTGACGGTAGCAAGCTTCAACAACTACCAGGAACTGGTTGATCGAGCTCTAATGATTGAAGGGAAGCATCAACAGATTGAAAATCGCAAGAGGAAGTATGGACAAGGAAAGTAATTTTCTGGAGCTCAACAGAAGCCACGTTTTACCCCTAAACCGGTAGGATAATTTCAACATACCCATGGAGGAGGTAGCTCGCACAATCATAATGGCCCCAAGAATGGAAATGGGAATGGAGGAAGCAACGGACAGAACCGCACCAACCCAACAACTCCAGCCAAGCGAGACCTGAGTCAAGTCACTTGCTTTAAGTGCCAGAAGACGGGACATTACGCCAATGAATGTCTAGAAGCCCAGAATGGAAATGGCAATGTAAGCTCTGGAAATAAGCCGAACCCTTTCAATAGGGGGCAAGTGAACCACGTTAGCGTGGAGGAGGTTGAAGCTCAGCCAGATGCAGTAATAGGTAAGTTTATAGTTAAGTCCTTTATTGCACTCGTTCTTTTTTATACTGGTGCAACGCATTCATACATTTCAAGGGGATTTGTGGATAAGTATAAACTGCCAACCCAAGCCCTTAGGTCACCCATGTTAGTAACCTCACCTGGAGCAGAGTATATGGCTAAGTTATGGTGTGATCAGTTGCCATTAAGGATTGGTAACTACACATTCCCTTCGGACCTAATAGTATTGGAATCTCAAGGATTGGATGTGATATTAGGCATGGATTGGTTATCTAAGTATGAAGGGAACATTGAATGTGCCATTAAGTCCATTTTGCTTACCACGCCAGAAGGAAGGATCAAGTATGTATCCCGGCATGTGCTGAAAAGGAACATAGTAAATTCTTTATCAGGAGTTGTTCAGGAGGAAGTACCAGTGGTGAAAGAATTCCCTGACGTATTTCCAGAGGAACTGCCAGGCATGCCACCAGATAGAGATATTGAGTTTTTGATTGAGCTTTTGCCAGGCACAGGGCCAATTTCTAAGAGACCATACAGGATGCCCGCAAAGGATTTGGAGGAGATTAAGAAACAGATTAAGGAGTTACTAGAAAAAGGTTACATTCGCCCAAGTTCTTCACCTTGGGGTTCGCCAGTACTTCTAGTGGAAAAGAAGGATGGATCGTGAAGAATGGTTGTTGATTATCGAGGGTTGAATGAAGTAACAATCAAGAACAAGTACCCATTGCCGATGATCAATGATCTGTTCGATAGATTGCAAGGAGCTAAGGTATTTTCCAAGATTGATCTACGATCAGGGTACCATCAATTGAAGATTCGAGAGCAGGATATACCTAAGACGGCCTTTACCACCAGGTATGGGTTGTACGAGTATACCGTTATGTCTTTTGGTCTGACTAACGCACCAGCATACTTTATGAACCTGATGAACAAGGTGTTTATGGAGTTTTTGGATAAGTTCGTCGTGGTGTTCACAGATGATATATTGATCTTCTCAAAGGATGAAGAGGAACCTGCAGAGCATTTGTGTTTGGTATTGGAGAAGCTCAGAGAACATCAGTTGTATGCCAAGTTTAGCAAATGCGAGTTTTGGTTGAAGGAAGTTGGATTCCTCGGACACGTTATATCCGGAGAAGGAATAGCAGTAGATCCCGCCAAAGTTGACACTATGACAAATTGGGAAGCACCGACAACAGTTGGAGAGATCCGGAGTTTTCTTGGACTTGCCGGATACTACCGGAGATTTATTGAGAATTTCTCGAGGATTGCAAAGCCTATGACGGAATTGTTAAACAAGGATACCAAGTTCAATTGGACAGAAGAGTGTGAGGTCAGTTTCCAGGAATGAAAGAAACGTTTGGTCTCATCACCTATGTTGATTCTGCCAGATCAACATAAGGACTATGAGGTGTACTGCGACGCTTCACGTCGAGGACTTGGAGCAGTTCTTATGTAGGAAGGAAGAGTTGTTTCGTATGCTTCACGACAACTGAAACCTCATGAGTTGAACTATGCCACTCATGATTTGGAGTTAGCAGCCGTAGTTCATGCATTGAAGACTTGGAGACATTTCCTCATCGGAAACCATTGTGAAGTAAATACGGATCACAAGAGTTTGAAGTATATATTCACTCAGAAGGAGCTGAATCTCAGGCAAAGGAGATGGCTGGAACTCATTAAAGACTATGACATGAGATTGCATTATCATCCCGGAAAGGCTAATGTGGTAGCCGATGCACTAAGCTGTAAGAGCCATGTCAATACCCTAATGACGGAGGATTTACCAAAAGAGTTAGCCGAGGACTTACGAGAACTATGTTTGGAGATAGTTCCGAGAGGCTATGTAGCAACATTGGAGATTCAATCTACCCTAATGGATAAAATCAGAGAAGCTCAGAAAACTGACGAGGAGGTTGCCTCTATAAAGGAGAGGATGAGCAAAGGAAAGGTTAAAAGATTTCGTGAGGATGAGCAAGACACCTTATGGTTTGAGTACCGCGTATATGTGCCTAACGACCCAGGGATCAGGAAGTTGATTCTGTAAGAGGCCCATGATTCACCATACTCGATTCACCCAGGAAATACCAAGATGTACTTGGACTTGAAGGATATCTTTTGGTGGACAGGTATGAAGAAGGACATTGCGGAGTATGTAGCCATTTGTGATGTATGTCAGAGAGTGAAGGCAGAACATCAGAAGCCTGCAGGATTGTTACAACCATTGCCAATACCCGAATGGAAGTGGGATAAGCTAGGCATGGATTTTATTACGGGATTACCCAGAACTCATTCAGGCTATGACTCGATTTGGGTTGTAGTCGATCGCTTGACGAAGGTAACTCATTTCATCCCAGTAAAGACTACTTATACTAGTGCGAAGTTGGCAAAGATATACATGACCAGAATCGTATGCCTGCACGGAGTTTCGAGGAGCATCGTATCAGACAGAGGAACCCAGTTTACCTCAAAGTTCTGGAATCAGTTACACGAAACTTTGGGTACCAAGCTAGCGTTTAGCACAGCTTTTCACCCGCAGACAGATGGACAGACTGAGAGAGTCAATCAGATTTTGGAGGATATGCTAAGAGTTTGTGCGCTAGATTATGGATCTAGTTGGGATGACAATTTGCCTTATGCAGAGTTCTCTTACAACAACAGTTATCAATCCATTTTGAAGATGGCCCCTTTCGAAGCATTATACGGAAGAAGGTGTAGGACCCCGTTGTCTTTGGACGAAGTTGGAGACCGCCAGTTGTTTGGGCCAGATTTGATCAAACAATCGGAACAGAAGGTAAAGTAGATTCGCGATAGGCTCAAGGTAGCCCAGTCCAGGCAAAAGAGCTACGCGGATTCAAAACGCAAAGAGATCGTTCACGAAGTCGGAGACCGAGTTTATCTTCGATTATCTCCACTTCGAGGAGTTAAGCGCTTTGGAGTTAAGGGAAAGCTAGCACCACGTTTTGTAGGACCATACAAGATTATGGAACGTATGGGAGAAGTAGCCTACAAGTTGGAACTGCCCGAAGGATTGTCAGGAGTTCACGATGTATTCCACGTTTCCCAGTTGAAGAAATGCCACGCCGAGATGGCTGAGATACCGCTGAGGGATACTGTGCCATTGGAAGCTATTCAGCTGGACAGTGACTTGACCTATGAAGAGAGACCAGTCAAGATTCTTGAGTATGCCAGCCGAGTCACCCGCAACAAGGTTATCAAATTTTGCAAAGTTTAGTGGAGTCACCACACCGAGGATGAAGCTACGTGGGAATGAGAGGAAGACATGCGGAAGGACCACCCTCACCTATTTTCTAGCCAACGCGAATCTCGAGGGCGAGATTCATCTTAAGGGGGGTAGGTTTGTAACATCCCAAATTTCCAAGTTGGAATGTTATACATTAGATCATCATGCATATCATATTTGCTCGCTTTTGGTGGATCCAAGTAAATCCTACGCAACTCAAGGACCCTCGGAGAGAGTTGGGGATTTCGATATTTTCATATTTAAGGTTTCTCAAATTTTAAAAATAGGATCTTTGATTTTATTTATTTTATCTTCAAGTATTTCTATTATGAAAATATGAGATAGGGAGTAAAATGACTCTCCCAAAAATAAAGAAATACTGAGGATTTAATAAAAAAATCAAATAAGTTTTTCTTTGGAGTTTTATTTGAATTAGGAAAAATTGCATGTTTTCAAAAATGCATTTAGTGCCAAAAAATGTTCATCTTGTTCTAAATATTCGATTTAGACGGTGAAAATTTGATTTGGCAATTTTAGATTTTTATTTTATTGTCTAGGATTTTTCGTAGCTTCGGCGTTTAAAAAAATAGGAGACCCGAGCCCGACTGGGCCGAAGGCCCAGCCGAGCCAGGCCCGCGCCGCGACCGTCGCCTTTCCCGCGCCGCGCGCCCGTGCCCGAGGCGGACTCCGCCGCCACCGCCGGTTGCTTGCCCCCTCCCCCAACCAACAGCCCCCCCCCTCTATATATATCGCGGCCCCGCCCCCTTGCCGCACACCGCCGCCGTAGCACACAACCGCAGCAG